>JAUIMM010000230.1:1582500-2782500 GCA_031769625.1 Taudactylus pleione
AGATAGATAGATAGATAGATAGAGTATGAGATATATATGAGATAGATAGATAGATAGATAGATAGATAGATAGATAGATAGATATGAGATAGATAGATAGATAGAAAGATAGATAGATAGATACAGTGTGAGATATATATGAGATAGATAGATATGAGATAGATAGATATGAGATAGATATATATGAGATAGATAGATAGATAGATAGATAGATAGATAGATAGATATATAGATAGATAGATAGATAGATAGATAGATAGATAGATATGAGATAGATAGATAGATAGATAGATAGATAGATAGATACAGTATGAGATATATATGAGATAGATAGATATGAGATAGATACAGTATGAGATATATATGAGATAGATAGATAGATAGATAGATATGAGATAGATAGGTAGATACAGTGTGAGATATATATGAGATAGATAGATATGAGATAGATACAGTGGGAGATATATATGAGATAGATAGATAGATAGATAGATAGATAGATAGATAGATACAGTATGAGATATATATGAGATAGATAGATAGATAGATAGATATGAGATAGATAGATAGATATGAGATAGATAGATAGATAGATAGAAAGATAGATAGATAGATAGATAGATACAGTGTGAGATATATATGAGATAGATAGATATGAGATAGATAGATATGAGATAGATATATATGAGATAGATAGATAGATAGATAGATAGATAGATAGATAGATAGATAGATATGAGATAGATAGATACAGTATGATATATATATATGAGATAGATAGATAGATAGATAGATAGATAGATAGATAGATAGATAGATAGATAGATATGAGATAGATAGATAGATAGATAGATAGATAGATAGATAGATAGATACAGTGTGAGAGATATATGAGATAGATAGATATGAGATAGATAGATACAGTGTGAGATATATATGAGATAGATAGATAGATAGATAGATAGATAGATATGAGATAGATAGATAGATAGATAGATAGATACAGTGTGAGATATATATGAGATAGATAGATAGATATGAGATAAATAGATACAGTATGAGATATATATGAGATAGATAGATATGAGATAGATACAGTATGAGATATATATGAGATAGATAGATAGATAGATAGATAGATAGATAGATAGAAAGATATGAGATAGATAGGTAGATACAGTGGGAGATATATATGAGATAGATAGATAGATAGATAGATAGATAGATAGATAGATAGATATGAGATAGATAGATGCAGTATGAGATATATATGAGATAGATAGATAGATAGATACAGTATGAGATATATATGAGATAGATAGATATGAGATAGATACAGTATGAGATATATATGAGATAGATAGATAGATAGATAGATAGATAGATAGATAGATAGATAGATATGAGATAGATAGGTAGATACAGTGTGAGATATATATGAGATAGATAGATAGATAGATAGATAGATAGATAGATAGATAGATAGATAGATAGATAGATAGATATGAGATAGATAGATACAGTGGGAGATATATATGAGATAGATAGATAGATAGATAGATAGATAGATAGATAGATATGAGATAGATAGATACAGTATGAGATATATATGAGATAGATAGATAGATAGATAGATAGATAGATAGATCTGAGATAGATAGATAGATAGATAGATAGATACAGTGTGAGATATATATGAGATAGATAGATATGAGATAGATATATATGAGATAGATAGATAGATAGATAGATAGATAGATAGATAGATAGATATGAGATAGATAGATACAGTATGATATATATATGAGATAGATAGATAGATAGATAGATAGATAGATAGATAGATAGATATGAGATAGATAGATAGATACAGTGTGAGATATATATGAGATAGACAGATAGATATGAGATAGATAGACACAGTGTGAGATATATATGAGATAGATAGATAGATAGATAGATAGATAGATAGATAGATAGATACATAGATAGATAGATATGAGATAGATAGATAGATAGATAGATAGATAGATAGATACAGTGTGAGATATATATGAGATAGATAGATACATATGAGATAGATAGATACAGTGGGAGATATATATGAGATAGATAGATAGGTAGATTTAGTTTATTGAACATAAACAAAGTATGGGGCAATGTTTCGGCCAGCTCAGAGCCCTTTATAAAGTTTTCAGAAAATTACCATTCTGCAGGTTTAAATAAGTATCATATTATAAAATGGCACCACAATAATGCCCAATAATGTCATTATCATTATCACACCATAATTGCTTTATCTACATCAGCCAATAAATAAAAAGAATGCACCAAAATGTAAACAAAAAGGAAATTAATTGAGAGCCATTGATTAATATAACATATGCATCTAAATAAGGAAAACCATCATAGGCGTTGTGAGATGCAGCATGAATCTCAGAGCATAATGTATTTATAGTGACAGCTAGTTAAAAAACAGTGTAATAAAACCATTGCAACGATGTCAGACACTATACTAGCAGTGGCCGCTGCATTGGAAGCCACAATAGAAAGGACGCCAGTACTCATATTGGGTCACCATAGCAATATTACTAGGGGTGAGCTCCTTCGATCTCCAACACCAACACCTCCATCATCAACATCCTCATTCGTCATCGGGAGTAGTCCTGCTGCATCCAATGTTGGTATTCGAAGCATGATTGACTCCTCTCCTATCCGTGATTCCTCAGAAGGATCCTTGAAGACTACGCCTGTTGCTGCTGCTGTTGCTGTGAGTGGATCTTCATTCCAGAAGGGAACCAGGAGGAAGACTACTTGTAGTGTATCCTCCAAAAAACAATTAACTGTCAAACAATCGTTTGCAAGGGCAAACAACTATGACAGCAATCACCCAGTTGCACAGCGGATTACTGATACCATAACAGCCATGCTGGTATTAGATGTGCATCCAGTATCTGCCATTACCGCAGTGGGGTTTCAACAGTTAATTGAGGTCATGTGTCCTCACTACCAGATCCCTTCTAGATTCCACTTTGCTAGAACAGCAATTCCAAATCTGTACTAGGACATTAAAAAAAACCTTATTAATGTCCTCAGAAATGCTGTTGTACCCACTGTCCACTTGACCACTGATATGTGGACAAGTGGGCCAGGGCAAACTAAGGATTACATGACTGTGACAGCCCACTGGGTACAGTAGGTGTATTGCCTACAACAGCAACAGCAGCAGCAACATCTACCAAAAGACAGCTGATACAGAGGCAGGCTACTCTTTGTATAACTGGTTTTACTAAGAGGCATACCGCTGAGAACATCTTAGAAAAACTCAGGGAAATCATTGCTAAATGGCGTACCCCACTTGGACTCTCCTCGGGACTTGTGATTTTGGACAATGCCACCAATATTGTGAGAGCATTACATTTGGGCGAATTCCAACATGTCCCATGTTTTGCTCACACAATTAATTTGGTGGTGCAACATTTTTTAAAAACTGACACGGTCGTGCAGGAGATGCTCTCTGTGGCCCACAAAATATCCGGACATTTTAGATATTCGGCGACTGCTTGTCTAAGATTGCATGACCAGCAAGTACTGTTAAATTTGCCCTTCCATCAGTTGAAGCAAAAGGTAGTAACTTGGTGGAATTCTACAACCTATATACTTCAGCGGATGGAGGAACAGCAAAAGCCCATCCAGGCCTATACAATGGACTATGACATAGGCCGTGGAGGGGGAATTCACCTTACTCAAGCACATTGGAGAATAATTTCTGTGTTGTGCAAGGTTCTCAAACCTTTTGAACTTGCCACACGTGAAGTTAGTTCAGACACTGGCAACTTGAGTCAGGTCATTCCCCTTATTAGACATTTTGTAAAAACAGCTGGAGAAACTGAAGGAGGAGGCAATTGCACAAAGTTTGTCAGACTGGTGGATCAAGCCCTTGATTCACTTCACCAGGATCCAAGAGTCGTCAATCTATTGAAATCTAAAAAATATATTTTGGCGACCATTCTGGATCCTAGGTTTAAGTCCTACCTTGTGAGTTTTTTTCCAACAGACCGGAATCTAAAACTGTGCAAAGAGCTGTTGGTGAAATAATTGTCAGCTGCAGCCGCACGTGAAACGCCATCATCTCCTCCTTCAGTTTCTGCAGCTGCCAGGAAAAGACTCAATTTTCCTTACAGAATGCCTGCTGGACATGCAGATCATCACCAAAAAATGACATGTGGTCGGGCCTGAGAGAACTGCCTACTAGTGACATGTCTTCTACCGTGACTATGTGTGATACGGTCTCCATTCACAGAATGGTGGAGGACTATTTCAGGGATAACATCCTAATAGCATGTCAGACAGTTCCTTTCAGCACTGTCAGGAAAAAGAGGAAATATGGAGGCCCATACACAAACTGGCTGTGCTTTACTTAAGTTGCCTACCCTCCAGTGTGTACTCCGAAAGAGTTTTCAGTGCAGCTGGCAACCTTGTCAGTGATCGGCGTAGGAGGTTACTTCCTCAAAATGTGGAAAAGATGATGTTCATTAAAATGAATTACAAATTCCACGAGGAAGACCTCTACCAACAATTACATAAAAAAATTACAAAGGCGCCTATGGTGGATTCCAGCGGGGACAAATTAATATTGTGTGAAGAAGAGGATGTACAGTACACACTGATGGGGATGATGAGGATCATGACAACTAGTAATGTAAAGCCAGTTTGTGTATGGGATCATTTTCATTCCAATGTCAATATTACATTGGCAGCTTGTTTTATGGGGGTCCAAACAAACCAATCATTTCAGCCACAATTTGCAGTCCTTGTCGCTGAAATGATTGGTTTGTTAAACTGTGAATGTCCTGTTTCATATACAACATTACGGTGTGTGGGAGGGCCCAAGGACTATTCCATCTTGCACCTTTTTCCTTTCCATTATGTGCTGTTTGGGGCATTGCTGCCTGACATTTTAAATTAATGTTATGGTTGGTTTAGGATCCAATGATTTGTTTTTAAATTAATTTATTATCAATTTTACAGCCAGGGGCTAAACCAATGAATTTATTTTTATTAATTATTCATCCAGGGACTGCACCCAATGAATTGTTTTTTACTTTTTTAATTAAATTATTATTAATTATTCAGCCTAGGGCTGCACCAATTAATTGTTTTTTAATTAATTTATTATCAATTTTACAGCCAGGGGCTGCAACAACTGTCAACTATTAATTCTTCAATCCTCAAGGGTATCCCAACCATCATCTTTGCACAGTACTCAACTCTATTAATAATTATATCAATCAGTTTTGAGCCAGCAAGCTGAATGCAACCTTTTGGCCCTTTAACTAGATGAAAAAAATCAATATTGTGAGCTGTGAAGTGGTCAAAATTGACTGGAAACGAGTGGAAATAAATGTTATTGAGGTTATTGATACTGTAGGAACAAAAAAAGGCCCATTATATGTGATTTTAGCTGTTTTTTTTTTTTAAGAAAAAATCCAGATCCAAAACCAAAACACGAAAACAAAACACGGAGGTGAGGTTTTGGCAAAACCAATCCAGATCCAAAACCAGGGGAGATCCAGATCCAAAACCAAAACACGGGGGTCGGCGCACATCTCTAAATGTTCCAAAGATGAGGGAGTCACTGTAGTTGGCTGCATCTGATACAAGCATAGTCCCAGGGGCGTAACCAGTGGTATGGGGGCCCCATAGCAAAATTTCCTCGCGGCCACCATAGGTCTAGCTAAACAGTGCCAATGTAGTAGTGCTCAATATGCAATACCCCCTGTAGTTGTTCCCCTTATGCTGTGCCCTCAGTAATGCCCATAGTAGTGCCCATTATGCTGTGGACCCCTCCCCTGTGCACTACTTACCTCTCTTCACACTGGTCATTGGGCAATGTTCCAGTGCCCACCATCAGCTCTACCATGTACACACTGCCGCTGACTGGATCTAACTAGATTCAGCAGCAGGCGCAGGCTCCTCTCATCGCGGGTGATGAGGGTAATGTCATGACAAAGTCATGATGAAATGATCAGAGACCAGCGTTCCCAGTTGCACCAGCAACTTGGCCAACCATACTACAGAGGGTGCAGGGGGACGCTTGCTAGGCTGGCGGGCCGCCTAAGCCACCGGGTCCCATGGCAAGCGCACCCTCTGCACCTTCTAAAGTTACGCCACTGCATTGTCCATGTGTGTGACAGTAGCAGTGAGAAAGTCATTGCTAGGCAACAGACAGGAAATGTCTGAAAAATGACTGAATCATTGGAGTGTATGGGAGGGATATAAAGGTAACTAAACAACAAGGTCATGTTACATGAATAAGATATTGATATAAAATGGTAAAGAAATAAGATGCAATAAGGACCAATATAAAGTCCAAGAAATGATCATAATGACAATGGACATGTCATAATGATATATAGTTCTCAGTTGAGTTTTAGAAAGTAAAAGTCCCCATTAGATAGAAAGAAATTGGGGCCTATGTGCCATGGTTTAGGCACGGCTATAGCCTCAGCGGTAAATCTTCCTCCCAAATTGTGAATATCAGTTTCCCTCACGAAAAAGACAGAGGTGATACTATTAACCAATAGAAATTGTAACTTTGGAAGTCCCTGTTTGAGGCAGTGGGGATGGAAACTGGTCACCAGTAAGATACTATTCACATCATTATATCGATATCCACTGATTAATAGTCAAGATGGAAACAACTAGAATAGGAATGTCATTGTTTCTATGATTAATGGTGAGTTTCACTGATTCACATTATACTTTCTAAGACAGATGCTACTCCAGACCAGATTAGAAGCTGAGAAGGTGAGAGAATGTATACTCTCTGGCAGAAGCACTCATATATGTAAAATACACCTTCACTTTTTAGCAGGATATACTGTAAATAGCATAAAACACAAAAAAAATCTGTACAGAACAGTAATTATATATCAGCATCAGTACTAAAAATATTGACAAAATGTAACCTCTATTTTACATACAATGTACCAATACAATAACCCTGTTGTATCTGAGAAAAGAGAGGGAATTATGATTTCAATATACGTATCACATTCCAGTATATGAAAAAAATGCTGAAGATTGGCAAAATCAATGACAGATACATAAATGTACAATCAAATAGCTGAAACTAAGGTCCACAAAAAATAAATCAGTAGCCAGAGATTGAGGTGTAAACGTGCTCATCTGATACCATATTATACATAACAATATTGGTCAGAGTAGCAGCATAAACTTCTCCAGATGTATAGACCTATAGCAGAGCTAAAAATGCGCATTGATAATCAGAATCAAGTTATACCTATATCTGACTCAATAACAAATAAAATCATTGCAGATATAGATAGACACATCCCAATCTCAAGTGCAAAACTTTTGCTGTCCCCCATGTGTTATATAGACAGTGAGGCATATATTACTAATATTTCACCTATTTTCTTATATCATCTCCTGCTCCCATAGTCCCATGAAAATATTTGCGTATGTGGGGCCAAACTTCTTCACATTGTGGTTCTCTGTACTTGGATTTAAAACTGCTCACCAAATTTAAAAATATTATGCTGTAAAATAAAAAAAATACTATCAATAATACATTATTATTCTTTATAACCCAGTTTAATATCCTCATCCAGTTTGCATTGTTAGCCTGCACTCCTTTGTCATTTGGATTTAAGGAATACAGTGCTTCCTCATCTTCTGTTCTCCCGGTCATTCCCTGTCATTCTAATGATATCTGTACAATCCTTAATATAAAACTCAAACATTTTTACAAATGGCTGCAGTTTCCAATGAACGTGATGGGACAATTGTTTCTTATAGTCTCTAATCCAGAGATGATGGGTTTCTCCAAGGCAGAGTCTCTATTTTTATTAATTTTGGGAAGCTTTAAACAGCCGTTTTCACCCCCCAATATTTTTTCTGCTTCAGTCAGATAATTGTTCCTATCCTGCAATACTGTTCCTCCTCCCTCATCACCATTTTTAATGACCACATTTTCACCTTTGGATGGTGATTTGAAGGATTATTTTTCCTCTGATGACAAATTGTCCCTAGAGTTATTTTTTCACAGTTCTAATCTCCTAAAATCCTCCCTAACAAAATGTCCACATTATTTTAACGACAGATACAACAGAATAGTATTTGGATGGAAATGAAAGTAACAGTTTTGTTTTGGGAGAATAATCTAATTTAGAAACAGGATTGTGCAAAAGAAGGTGTTGCAAAGTTAAATTTCAGAGATACTTAATGGGATCACTGAAAAAAAATTAATAAATTGACTTGCTGATCCGTGGAAAATATCAAACCTCTTTTTAGCATTTTTGATTGTGAGATTCCTCCTCCCTTCTCTCTTTTGATGTTCAGTATGGTTTTCTTTTTGGAGAATTTTCCGCGCTCTCATTTACCACTTCTATGTTCTGCCTTAAGCATTTTTTTAAACCCTTTGAGGATTCTAATCTTTGACATAGATTATCTTTTATTCCTGGATGTGGAAGGGGTGGTTGTGACAATTCTTTCCCTAAAAACCAGACCTTTGGAGTGGAGACTTAGAGGGAGACTTAACATGTGTCTTAAAGTATTAGGAAATTGAGAATCCGTAGATTCCTTCCTCCAAGTTCTAAATTTACATGATGGTCCAAAGTCATTATCTATAAGTCTGACCATTTTGTAAGGATGGTTATCTTTATGGGACTATCTACCTTTTTCTTTATGGGAATCATTCCCTTTAGAGGAATAATTAAACATATGGTTTCCCCAGTTTCTTACTCTATCCAGCTCAAAAACAGGTAAAGATCTTTCTTATTGATAATGTCAATTTCTATGTTCTCAAATTCTTTTTGAATTATTTTAACCTCATAATAGATTTCTTCTGTGTTCCTATGTTGGTCAATTCTTAAGTCTAATTGTTTCTCTATTAGTATGAATTCTTTCTCTCAGACACAATTAAACCTTTAAATTAACCGAACACTCATTAAGTATTATGTTCTATTTTTTTTAAATCCTCACTTTGAGAGCCAAATGTGGGTGACTTAATCCTGTAGACCTCTAGGGCCATGCCTTACTGCAATATACTTCTCTATGGTAATAACATCATACCATCTACTTATCTCTTTTTTTTAGCTCATGTCTCAATAAAAGTCAAATTACTATGCAAGTCATTATTCTCCATGTTATCAGGACTAATGTATAGTCCTTAAAATGTAGACTGATGTTTTTGTGTTTTTTTCTTGTGACTAACAAATAAAGGTATAGGGGCACATTTGTTAACATTATATTTACTAAAATAAATGTGAAAACTGGTGTTTTCACATCCTTTTCACATTATTTTAGTATTACATAAATGTATTAAAGGGCAGTTGGAGTAGCTTCCATGAAAAATCACTCCAATCCCTTCAATTCACATATTTTTAGTAATGGGAAATGTGATCTGCCCCGATTTACTAAAAATATATTGTGAAAAATACCTGTGATAATAATGCCACCTGCAGTTGGCGTTATTAGGGCCTTCCCCCAGTTCCCCGACTCCTGCTGGTCCCTGTGAAGGGCCACAAGCTTAATAATGTTAAAAAAACACCTAACTGCATCTAGGGACTGGGGATCGGTGCTCCGGTGATTTCCTCTGGGGCTCCGATCAGCTGGTCTCCCGGCTCCTGCACTGTGACCCATGTAAGCTGCTGGATAGAACAGCTGACAGGGGTAACAGCACAGAAGCCTGGAGACCAGCTCACTGGAGCCCCAGAGAGAGGACCTGACTGGAGCACCAATTACCGAGGTAAGTGTAAGTTGAGGGGGAAGGCGGTCCACGAGGTGGAGGTGGGGCAGTCCTAAGGAGGGGGATTGCACTAGCTGGAGAAATTAGTTGAAAATATCACACTACAACCACATTTTAAATGCGGATTGTAGTATATAGGGGCCATAGTGACCAACTGCAAATCAGGAACTGGTAAATGAAGAAGAGCAAAAAACAACCACACAATGAACTCTTAATGTGTGGTGAATAATAAGGTACAGGGGCAAGTAATGGACTTCAGTTGGTGTTCTGTAACTTACAGCCACTGCTAACTGTGTTCCCCCAGCCGGAAATCACACAGCTGGTGCCAGCAGCTGCGCAGCCAGTGGGCAGAGCCACAGTCTTGACGTTGGAGTCGAGGGTGGCGACGGAGGCGAGCTTGATCAACAGAATGTCGTTATCCAGGGTTCTGGAGTTGTAGCTGCCATGTCTGATGACCTTGGCAGAGTTGATGAACTGCTCAGTGCCCTCAATTGTAGCTATGTTATGTTCTCCCAGTCTGACCTGGATATTCCTGTATGAACAGAAAGAGAGAGCAGGTGAATAGATAGTACAAATCTGTTTATACTAGAGATGAGCAGGTTTGGATCTCAGAGATCTGAACCAACCCGAATTTCCGGTATCCGGGGCGATCCGAGTGAAGCTCGGATCTCCCTGCCTGCCGGATACCTCACCCGAGGCAAAACCTCGCGACCCCACTGTCGGGTCGCGAGGTTTTGTTTTGAGTGGGCTTAACGCTGATTGGCTGAGAGAGCCGTCTGTCATGGCTATCAGCCAATCAGTGTTAAGTCCATTGAAAATGCAGAGAGAGAGAGAAAAAGAAGATGGCGCCTGCCATCCCCGGCCGCCTGTCACCGCCATCTCCCCCCACTGCCAACACCGCCTGCAACTCCACAGTCAGCATACCCCGCTGCTGACACCACCACTGCCGACATTCCTGCCCCTCACTGCCGACACTCCCACACTGAAGACACCACCAGCACCCCTGCACTGCCAACACTGTCAACACACATGCACTGAGGACACTGCTGGCACCCCTGCTCTGCCGACACCGCCAGCACCCTGCATTGAGAGCAACCCTGCACTGCCGACACAGTCAGCAAACCTGCACTGAGGACACCGCTGGCATCCCCGCTCTGCTGACAGCGCCGGCACCCTGCAGCACTGCAGCACTGCCATTCCATGTACTGAGGACACCACCAGCAACCCCCGCACTGCCAACAGAGCCAGCAAACCTGCACTAAAGACACCGCTGGCACCCCAGCACTGCCAACATCATTGGTACCCTACACTGAGGACAGTGCCAGCACAGCAGCACTGCCATTCCATGTACTGAGGACACTGTCAGCAACCCCTGCACTGCCGACACTGCTGTCACATTAAGTGCACTATTGGTGTATCCAACCCACACTGCATAACACACTATATCCGTGTTGGAAATAGAAAACGAAGGTTGCCTAAACATGAGTGAAATAAGAATCCTGGGGTTTTCGCTGATCGGCTGTCTTGACAGCCTTGTTACTAGGCAGATTGAGTTGGTTTGGTGGTCAGGTGGTTTAGCTGACCAATGCTGTGATTTCTGGGTTTGCCTGTGACTAGAGGTATAAAAGAGGCGGTGTGCATGTGATCTGCCTCTTTGCTGATTCTGGAGGACAGATGAGTATCCAGCTGTTTGCAGCTTTATTACTACATTTTCTTTAATCTCTGTTCTTAATCTCTCTCCTGTCCCTCCCTGTCATTCCTCCCTTCTTTTCCCCCTTGCTTCTTTCTTTATCCTTTTCTTTTTATAATTGTTTCCCTCCTGTTTAGCTCCCCCACAGTTCTCCTCCTCCCCCTCCCCCCGAAGCCAGGCTTATCCTTGCCTGCTTATTCAGGCTGCAGGGGTGCAGGAGCGCTTTGCCCTCTCTCCTGCCGTCCTCCCTGTGGCCCTTACCTTTGCAGGACTCGGCGCTGATGCCGAGTCCTGCTTAAACTTGTTTTCCCCTGCACCGGCGGGAGCGGTCGCGGCTGCGACTCCCGCTGGGCAATCTCCCCTGCTGGCCTCCCAGTTTTCCTTCCTTCTGCAGGACTCGGCGCTGGTGCCGAGTCCTGCTTCACTGAGTGCTCCCGCTGCACCAGCGGGAGCAGTCGCGGCCGCGACTCCCGCTGGTCACTCTGCAAGCCGCCGCGTATCCCCGGCAGGTGGCCTGCCCCCCCGCAGCGGTTTTACGCACCCAGGTCCTCAGGCAGGGATCACTAGGACTCCCACACCGCCCGCCGGACCCTGCCTTACGGCGGGTGCGGTGGCCATTTTAGTCGCGGTGGCCATCTTGGATCCCAGTTTTCCAGTTGGATCTGGTGTTTGTTTCCCCTAAGTTCCCCTTTGGCTGCCCCCCCCCCTTTTTTAGTGCCCCAGGGGCCTAGCTCTTCCCCTGCCCCGGTCCCTTAGAGGTCTACCCCCTTCATGTTTATTTATTTATTTTTTTCTTTCCCCTCATTTCCCCCCTTTTATCCCCCCCCCTTTGCAACTCCCTTTTTCCAAGTCAGTTTACCCCCTCTCATCAAGTTCACCTGGTAGGGCCCCCCCTTGCTGTAGCCCCCCCCCCTTTTATTAGGTTCTCCCCCCCCAACTCCTCCCAGCACTCCTGCTTCTGTCCCAGTTGCTCACCTTTCTCATTTAGTTCCAGGTCTGCCGGACTCAGCTGTGGTTCTTCAAGATGTTACAGTAGTTTTGCGGCTGCTGTGCCAGTGTGCGACGAGATGACCCTGGGTTACGATCCGATGGCTCCTCCAGGTGAATTCGCAGATGACGCAGTTCCCGTGCCTTCTGGTGGTGGTGAGTATGGATTGCTTGTTTTTCCTCAACCTGATTCTGTTACAGTTCTCGCTTGTATAGTTCATGAAAAGCATTTTGCGCAAGCTTATTGGGTAGTTTGCGCAATGGTGGTCTGAAAGTCAGGTGCTAGGGGCGGGGGCAAAGGCTTCTCAGACTGCGAAGCCTGAGATGGGGGCGGACTCTGGATATTGTTTCATTTCAGCGGTCCTTTAGGGGTTACGCAAGAGTGTGTGTGAGAACATTTGTATAGGTATATATGTGGTTTTATTACGAACTTGTTAACTCATTCTATTTAGTTCCTTATTCGTATTTATTGCTGTTTATTGCCCCAGGAGTCCATTTCATAGCTGCGTGGCATGGGTGTTGGTTTATGGTCCCATGGCACTTGTCAACCTAGTCACACAATTTATTTATTTTTATTTTTTATTAGCTGTCCGTATGGTGTAATGGTACCCTGAAAGTGTTTTTCCTCCTCTTTTTTTTCTCGCAAGTGAGATACTTAGGTACTTAGGGGGTCATTCAGACCCACTCGTGAGTGCAGGACGCTCGCAAGCGGGTCGATGTTACCCCAGAGCTCCGCCGTGCGCATGCGCGAGACCCGGACAGTGACAGCCAAGCTGTCGCTCGGGGTGTCGCACCAAAGGGGGTGTGCTGTCGATGGTGACTGACAGCACGCCCCCTTTGGTGGGTGTGTTGGGGACGAGGCTGCCAGACGGAGGCGATCCCATGGGAACGCCTACCGTCTGGGTCCGGCCCCACTGACATCACTAGTGATGTCAGTGGGAGTGATTTTGGCTCTGATAGAGCCAAAATCACTCCAGGGCTTGCGGTCACCGAGACCCTACCGCAGGGTCTCGTCGCAAGCCCGAAGGTCGCGATGGTCTTGACCATCACGACCATCTTTTTGGCCGCTCGCATATGCTGTGGGTGGTCACCCACAGCTAAGCGAGCGGCCAGGAGGCCGCTCCATTTTTAGGTAGGAGGGCACTGATTCAGAACGAGCGCTCTGGTCAGAGCGTCCGGCTCTGAATCAGGCCCTCAGATACATAGATACATGGATGCTTAGATACATAGTGTTTTAAGGCAGTTTAGTACCAAAAAAAAAAAAAGGGCCCGTCTTGGGAGGATTATGGTTGTCAGTTCAGGCGTAAACATGAGGGTAGTTGTGTAATCCCTTTTGGTGTTAAAGATGTCGAGGTGTGGCTCAGGGTTTCGGAACGGCGGCGGCCTCCTGTGGATGCGGTGCCACCCGCAAAGTTTCTTTACCTAGGCCTAGTGCATCGGGAGTGGCGAGAGGGAGGTGTTTTGCCTTCAATGACTCGGGGTGTTCTCGTGGCGCCTCTTGTCGTTTTCATCACTCCTGCCGCATTTGTAATGGGGGCACCCGGCCGGGGATTGCCGTCGCGGCTCCGGGGCAACTGGGCCTGATAGGAATGATAGCTCCAAGACGGCTAGTTAAGGCTAGGTCATCCATTTGTTTGCCGGAGCTCACTAAGTGGTTGGCTCGTTACCCTGATAGAGGCCATAGGCAAACGCAGGGGGGGTTTCCGTCTGCCTGGAAACCCCCCTCCCCAGCCCACACCATGACCACAATAGAAATAGTAATGTAATTACATTTTACTGCATTTTCTTCACAGTATCATAAATGAAATAATTAGCACCACCTGTGGATCTTTTAACATGTATCAGTCAGTAATAAATAACCTGTGCACCAACTAGGAGATCTGGAAAACATTCACTGTTAGGGATGTGCTGCTATAGAGCCCAATATGTACATACATGTCCAGGGCAGTGCTAGGTTCTTCTGCTGCTCCCCCAGACTCCCGGACTTGCTCCCGTGCTCTGGAATGGTGCCCACATCTAAAATAAATATGTTCATCTCAGACAGGATGGCCCTACTGCCGCATATAATGGGTTACTGTGATTGCTGGTCCTCTATATGCTGGAATTATGACACACAATATACTTTGTATGACGCATATTAAAGCTGGTTAAGTGCTAATTCTGCCCTCTTCATGGACAGGCCACACTCGCTCTAAAATCAGGCATTTGAAAACCCCCCTCTAGAAATCCTGCGTTTGCCACTGGAGGCTGCTGCCTTTCTGTTGGGTGGTTTTAAATTTGGCTTTGGTTTGCCTATTTCTGGCCCGCTACATGTTTATGCGCCCCGCAATTTGCACTCCGCCCGGGAATTACCTCAGTTTTTGCGATCTAAGGTGGATGCTGAGGTTTCGCTGGGCAGGATGGAGGGCCCGTTCCCTTGTTCTCCCTTGCTGAATCTTCACATCTCGCGTTTGGGGGTGGTCACTAAGAAGGCGCCCGAGAAGTTTCGTCTAATTCAACTTTTCTCCTACCCCCATGGTAATTCGGTTAATGATGCTGTACCCGATTCGGCTTGCAGTGTTGTATATCAGTGCTTTGTTGATGCATGGGGTCTGGTTCGTAGTTTTGGTACAGGCGCTTTGCTGGCGAAGTAGATGTTGAGTCCGCATTTCGCTTATTACCTTAACATCCTCACGCAATGCAGTATATGGCTTTTAGGCTCGGGGGCAATTTCTTCGCAGAGGAATGTCTGCCCACGGGCTGTGCGGTCTCCTGTGCCTATTTTGAGAAGTTCAGGTCATTTCTACGTTGGTGCTTAGTGGCGGGCACTGGCCATGTCGGTGTTGCACATGACCTTGCCGATTTTCTCTTTATAGGTACAGGAGGGAGCGAGGTTTGTACGGATCTCCTTCTTTTTTCCGCCACAGCTTTGTTTAGGGTTTTGGGGGTTCCTGTTGTGTATGACAAAACTGAGAGCCCCTCGTCTTGCTTTTCTTACTTGGCATTGAGATGGACACGGTGGTAGGTTGTTGTCGCTTGCAACACGATAAAGTAAATAAGTTGCTCGACCAGATAGGGGTTTGTTTAGGAACAGATAGCATTGAATTGCGCCTGGTTCTGTCTTTCCTGGGGTCATTTAATTTTGCCTGTCGCATTATTCCCATGGGACGGGTTTTTTGCAGAAAGTTAGAGAGGTCCACGGCCGGGGTGAGCCAGCTGCATCACTTCGTTCATTTATCTTCTGAGATTCAGGAGGATCTTCGAACTTGGTCCAGTTTTCAGGTTCATTTAATGGTGAACACATTTGGCCCTCTGCTCCTTTGGCGAGTGCTACTTTGCTGCTTTTCACCGATGCGGCTGGTTCCTCTGGTTCTGGGGCCTTTTTTAACGAGGAGTGGTGCGCAGCTCTCAAGCCTCCTGAGGGGCATTCAGAAGGCCTTACTAGTAATTTGCTTTTGTTGGAACTCTTCCCCGTTGTAGTGGCGGTTGAGCTATGGAGGGAATGTTTGGCCAGTCAGCGGGTAGTTTTCTGGTGCGACAATCTAGGGGTAGTTCAGGACATTAACATTCAGCGTTCTTCCTCCCCCTCGGCTTTGCGGCTCTTTAGGCATTCGGTTTTGCGTTTCTTAGAGGCCAACATTCGGTTTCGCGCGCGTCACATCCCTGGGGTGCATAAGGCGATTCCAATTTTCCTGTTTCTGTTTGCTGGCACCGGCAGCTTCTGCAGTTGGGTTACCTTGCCCTCCTTTTGTATGGCAGATTATCAGGCCAGAATAGAGGATCTGGCGCAGAGGTCGCTGGCTCCAGCAACTCGGAGGGCTTATTATACGAGACGGCAAGACTGGCAGGCTTTCTGTTTGCAAAGCCCCCAGTCGGGTAACTCTTCCTCGGAGTTTGTCTAGGTTTGTTTGGGGGCTTTACCAGCATGGTCGCTCCAAGGCTTCCATGGCCTCGGCCCTGGCAGGGGTTTCCTTTCTCAGTAAATTAAGGGGTTTACCAGATCCAACAAAATCGTTCTTCCTTTCTAAAGCCCTTGAAGGATGGGCCAGGGGGTTTCCTGCCAGGGCTGCCTCCGCAGGCCTATCGATCTCTATCTCCTTGTTCACTTGCTGGGTGTGATGGACAGTGTGGCTTCGGATTCTTGCGAGGCCTTGCTTTTTCGTTTGGCTTTTGCAGTCGCGTTTTTTGGGGCTTTGAGGGTCAGTGAGATTGTAGCTTCCAGCAAGTCCTCGGTGTCCACAGGGTTCATGATGGGAGACATCGTGTTTCAAGAGTCATCCATTTGGTGCAAACTACGGTTTTTACAGGACGGATCAGTCAGGCCGGGGCAGGTGTGTTACCTTGCATAGCGGGGTGATGCCTCTGTTTGCCCGGTGCGATTTGCCGCATTGTATATGGCTGGTTGCCGGGCAGGTGGTGCCCAATGGTTGGTGCATTCAAATTGGTCCTCTCTTTCCAACTTTCAATTTGCTGCTGTTCTTTGGAGTAGCTTATTGGCGTTAGGCTTAGATGGCGCTAGTTGCGGGACCCATTCCTTCTGGATCGGTGCCGCTACAGGTGCGGCAAAAGCGGGAGCATCCAGCAGTGATGTTCCAAAGATTGGGAGGTGGAGGTACTCTGCATATAAAACGTATGTTCGCTGCAACAAGCTGTAGGTGCGCTCCTGCGCCAACCCGAAAACGTTGTTTACCCGCCAGTTATCGAATGGTTAGCATTCGATAAGTGGGGGTGTGAAGGGAATTTTTAATTTTTCCTCCCGGGGACCATTATCTGGCCCAACTTGGTTCACGGGGAAGGTTTTTTGGGTTTTCTTCTTCACTCGGGTTACCTGTTTCCCCCATTGCATCCCTGCTAGTTTAGTTGCTGTGTGTTAATTTTGTTGTGTACAGCTTGGTTTTGGTGCGGTGGCTCACAGTTAGGGTGTTCTTTCCTTACAGTGGAAAGACTTTGGAGAAGAGCAGGTTTGGCTGTTCGGCCATTCCTCTATTTTCTGGGCTGAACGTCATGGTTTGGTTTGACGTGCCAGTTTGTTGTTGGGTGGTAGGCATGTTCGCTGGATAGGTGTGCATGGCCTGCTGTGCGCATCCGTTCAAGGTTTGTTGGTTGAGTCTGCAGCGAAATGGGGGATGCCTGATTGGTTGGTCCTGTATGTTGGTGGAAATGATCTTTGTAAGATGAGAGGTTAGAGTTGTCTTTTCGGCTGAGAGAGTTGGTGAATGTGGTGCGTTTGTTGTGGCCGGATGTGCGCATTGTATGGTCTGAAATAGTGCCGCGACTGGTGCTTTGAATACACACGTTCTGTCCTTTGGTGGCTTGGTAGTCAGGCATAGCTTTTAGGGTTCGGATTTAGCCAGAATTTTTCGTCCAGACGGTGTTCATTTTCATAATTTGGGTTTAGGTTTGTTATTAAGGAGTTGCTTGCTTTGGATTAGTGGTTTTTCTCTAGGTGGCGGGCCAGTCTCAATTTGAGTCTGGCTTTGGCGGGAGAACGCTGCATCTCAGTGGCTTTATTGTGGTGCAAGAGAGCGTTGTGAGGGCGCCGGACCTCGATGTAACATGACGAGTCTGTCCTTCTTGTACGAGGAGACTCGAACGCTTTTGTATGGAAGCGCTCGGAGTAGACTGGCCCAGGAGGGAGGCGGGACCTTCGCAACGTAAGTGCATCTTTAGGGGGAGCGTTTCAGTCGTTCCCCGTGTGTGTCTCCAACTTGAAAGCTAGAACTGAGTATGCAGCGTCTCCTGGCCACCTTGGTTAGGTGAATTAATTAATTCAGAAATAAAAGCTGTGACCTTTTATCCAAGCTGTTATGGTGTCCGTCTCTTTATTTAATAGATAAGTTAAGTAAGGATGTTTAAGGTATTTGATTAGCAATAAGCCAATGGAGACCTTATAGAAAACAAAGGTTGCCTAAACATGAGTGAAATAAGAATCCTGGGGTTTTTGCTGATTGGCTGTCTTGACAGCCTTGTTACTAGGCAGATTAAGTTGGTTTGGTGGTCAGGTGGTTTAGCTGACCAATGCTGTGATTTCTGGGTTTGCCTGTGACTAAAGGTATAAAAGAGGTGGTTGTGCATGTGATCTGCCTCTTTGCTGATTCTGGAGCCCACCCTCCCGCCCAGAGCTTTGCTGTTTGTATTTTGTTGTGTTAATTTTCTTTATTCATGGAAGGCGCAGCATGGCGGGAGAACGCTGCATCTCAGTGGCTTTATTGTGGCGCAAGAGAGCGTTGTAAGGGCGCTGGACCTCGATGTAACATGACGAGTCTGTCCTTCTCGTACGAGGGGACTCGAACGCTTTTGTACGGAAGCGCTCGGAGTAGACTGGCCCAGGAGGGAGGCGGGACCTTCGCAACGTAAGTGCATCTTTAGGGGGAGCGTTTCAGTCGTTCCCCGTGTGTGTCTCCAACTTGAAAGCTAGAACTGAGTATGCAGCGTCTCCTGGCCACCTTGGTTACGTGAATTACTTAATTCAGAAATAAAAGCTGTGACCTTTTATCCAAGCTGTTATGGTGTCCGTCTCATTATTTAAAAGATAAGTTAAGTAAGGATGTTTAAGGTATTTGATTAGCAATAAGCCAATGGAGATCTTATTAGAAGCTGAACTGCCAAATGTTAGTGCCGCCCACTGTGTCACTTAGCTTAGTCAGCCAGCTAGCTGGAAGCAACCTTTTGGCCTTAACTATATGAAGCAAATAATATTGTGAGGTGGTCAAAATTGATTGAAAATTACTGTAAATAAATGTTATTGAGGTTAATAATACTGTAGGAACAAAAACAGGCCCATTTTATGTGATTTTAGTTGTTTTTATGATTTTTTAAGAAAAAATCAAGATCCCAAACCAAAATACAAAAACAAAACACGGAGGTGAGGTTTTGGCAAAACCAATCCAGATCCAAAAAGAGGGGGGATCCAGATCCAAAACCAAAACCAAAACACGGAGGTCGGCGCACATCTCTAGTTTACACTGATACTCGAGGCATTCTGGAGACAACAGGGAACAGCAGTGGTGTGGTAATGTACCACAGCTCATTGACGTCTTGTAGGGTGGATTTTACTCCACATACAGTATTGGTGCAATGAATCCAGAATTAAATCTTCCTTTTCAGCCAAATCACAATGTTAAAAAAAAATTACCAAGAATTATTTTTCAAGGTGTCTCTTTCATCTGCTGCCCTATTGCGTAGAAATAATACTCTCCCCCATGTCCTTATGTGCCCCTGATCTGCTCTTCGCACCTCTTGTTTCCATCAACAAGACTTCTCCAGGGGCAACTTCACACCAGCAATTGTTTTTTAAAATATTACTGTTGAAATGTTTAATACGATATAACAATCTTAAAAATGACATGCATTAAATAAATTAATATCACATGGAAATATAGGTCACACAGTACAAAGGATACAGCTTAATAGTACTGGTCACAATCAACCAACAGTCCAACCAATGAAACAACAATGCACTTTGTAAACCAACCAGTAAGCATCGAACACAAGTCTATGGGCCTGATTCAGAGCCGTTCGCTATTTGTGGTCGTTCGTTCAAAAACAAGGGGTGGCTATTCAAATGATCCGTTCGCAAATTGCAGTCTGTTCCCACCTCTAAGTCTGAACGAGCGAGCAAAACATACGCTCATTTTTTTGATAAAAACGCCCCCTGGCCGCACGCACCATACGTCATGTCCGCTATTTATTAGATTAATCGAGTACATCGTACAGCGTATGAACTGCTCGCTATTCTTGTGGTTGGTGTTTTCAACCGCTATTTTGCGAGCAGTTCTGAGTTAAAAAAAACCAAGTGACGTGGTCAATGACGCTGCTGTATTAATTATGCACTCCCTTAAAACGCCCGTTTTGACCTTTAAGCACGCCTGCGTTCGGATCTCCACTCCCCGTTTTCAAGCACCTTCCCCTGTTACCACCCACATACGCCTCATTCTGTCACTCAAAATAGCAGGCCCTCGCTATATTGCGTACCAACGATTTTCGGCCGCACTGACTGGTTCGCGCATGCGTACTAAAAACCGTACGCATGCGCAGATGTGCGAACATCGCTCGGAACGAGCGTACTGCCGCTAGCGAGTGGCTCTGAATGAGGGCCTATATCTCCTAATGACTGTACTTACGCTTTGTAGCAGTGAGCAGCGGATACCACCCACAGGCTGGTAATCAGGGACCCTCCACAGAAGTGGTACCCAGAGTTCAGGGAGACCTGGAAGGGAGCAGCGTTCTTGGTGCACGTTTTACCTCCTATTATCTTATCATCATCTTCAAAGGCGGCTGTAACAGAACATATTGAATTAATAGCAGATCTGTTAGTTCACTCAATAATAAAATCCATCAAAGGGCTTATTTTTGTTGTGCAAACTGATTTTTTGGGAGGATAATATTTATTACATGATGCCAGGTGTTTGCTGTATGTTTTGTCCCAGGGGAGGGATAGTATTTAGTACATGATGCCAGGTGTTTGCTGTATGTTTTGTCCGAGGGGAGGGATAGTATTTAGTACATGATGCCAGGTGTTTGCTGTATGTTTTTTTCCCAGGGGGGATAATATTTATCAGATGATGCCAGGTGTCTGCTGTATGTTTTTTCCCAGGAGGGGGGGGGGGGGAACAATATTTATTAGATAATGCCAGGTGTCTGCTGTATGTTTTTCCGGGGGTGGGTGGTTGGAGGATAATATTTATTTGGAAACCCCCCTTTCAAAATTCTGCGTTTGCCACTGTACTCTATACCCAAAGCTGAATCAGGCCCCTTTTCTGCATATGTTGTCAAACACATCCTTTTTCTGTACTTTGTACTGACAGAATGTCCCCTCTCCATCCCACCTATCCACATGCGAGCAGCATAAATTGCAGAATTGTGCAAATGTGTAAGAGTTCAAATGCATTTTGCCACTGTTCCTCGCACGTGCAGACTAAACTCGAGCAAACTCACTTAAGTGGCATAGAACTCACTCTGCATCAGGCCAAGTGTGTATTGATATTGTGTGTGTTTACTGATGATGAGTGTGTATGTGAGTGTGTATTGATGAAGTTTTGTGTGTATGTGAGTGTGTACTGATGATGAGTGTGTATGTGAGTGTGTACTGATGATGAGTGTGTATGTGAGTGTGTACTGATGATGTTGTATGTGTATGTGAGTGTGTATTTATGATGTGTGTGTATGTGAGTGTGTATTGATGATGTTGCGTGTGTATGTGAGAGAGTATTTATGATGTGTATGTGAGTGTGTATTGATGATGTTGCGTGTGTATGTGAGTGTGTATTTATGATGTGTGTGTATGTGAGTGTGTATTGATGATGTGTGTGCAGGGCCGGATTAAGGCTTGTGGGGGCCCCAGGCAACTAAGTTGCGTGGGGCCCCTTCAAGCCACACAGTCCAGCCCAGCCGTGCCCCCAGTCGGAGTCTGCCCCAGCAGTGCCCCCAGTAGCAGTCCCCCCTCAACATTAGTCCCCCCAGGAGTAGCCCTAGTAGTAATCCCCCTCTATGCTGTGTCCCCCAGTAGTGGTCCCACCAGTGTGCAGTGCCCCTAGTAGTAGTCCCCCCAGCAGTGCCCCTAGTAGTCGCCCCAGCAGTGCCCCTAGTAGTAGTATCCCCTGCAGTGCCCCTAGTAGTAGCACCCCCCAGCAGTGCCCTTTGTAGTACCCCCTGCAGTGCCCCTAGTAGTAGTAGTACGCCCCCAGCAGTGCCCCTTGTAGTACCCCCTGCAGTGCCCCTAGTAGTAGTAGTACCCCCCAGCAGTGCCCCTTGTAGTACTCCATGCAGTGCCCTTAGTAGTAGTTCAACTGCAGTGCCCCTAGTAGTAGTAGTATCCCCCCCAGCAGTGCCCCTTGTAGTACCCCCTGCAGTGCCCCTAGTAGCAGTAGTACCCCCCCAGCAGTGCCCCTTGTAGTACCCCCTGCAGTGCCCCTTGTAGTACCCCCTGCAGTGCCCCTAGTAGTAGTAGTAGTAACCCCCAGCAGTGCCCCTTGTAGTACCCCCTGCAGTGCCCCTAGTAGTAGTAGTACCCCCCAGCAGTGCCCCTTGTAGTACCCCCTGCAGTGCCCTTTGTAGTACTCCCTGCAGTGTCCCTAGTAGTAGTAGTACCCCCCCAGCCGTGCCCCTTGTAGTACCCCCTGCAGTGCCCCTAGTAGTAGTACCCCCCAGACACACACAAGAAAAAAAACAACTTCCACACCTTAAACCCCGCTCTATCGTCAGCTCCTTCATCCGGCGTCCTTCCGGGCTGGCCCGCTCTGCATGATGGGAGATCTCCCATCAGCCAATGCGGGAGCCGGAAGATGGAGTCTCCGGTAGTGGGAGCAGCAGCCAATGAGAGTCTGACTGACTCTCATCGGCTGCTAAAACAAACACACAGTGTGTTTGTGCTGTGTAGTGCGGACGGCACTTATGTACCGTCCGCACTACCGCCCTGCCCCAAGCTTTATGCAGCAGCACTGACTGTGCTCCCGCATGCAGCTTCAGAGCGCCCTCCTCCCGGGACAAGGTGCCGCCGACACCTGTTCTCGGCAGGGTCACATCGACCCTGTGTGGGGGCCCTCTGTGTGTGGGGGCCCAGGGACAACCGCCCCTGTCAACCCCCCCTTAATCCGGCCCTGTGTGTGTGTATGTGAGAGTGTATTGATGATGTTGTGTGTGTATGTGAGAGTGTATTGATGATGTTGTGTGTATGTGAGAGTGTATTGATGATGTTGTGTGTGTATGTGAGAGTGTATTGATGATGTTGTGTGTATGTGAGAGTGTATTGATGATGTTGTGTGTATGTGAGAGTGTATTGATGATGTTGTGTGTATATGTGAGTATGTATTGATGATGTTGTGTGTATGTGAGAGTGTATTGATGATGTTGTGTGTATGTGAGAGTGTATTGATGATGTTGTGTGTATGTGAGAGTGTATTGATGATGTTGTGTGTGTATGTGAGAGTGTATTGATGATGTTGTGTGTGTATGTGAGAGTGTATTGATGATGTTGTGTGTATGTGAGAGTGTATTGATGATGTTGTGTGTATGTGAGAGTGTATTGATGATGTTGTGTGTATATGTGAGTATGTATTGATGATGTTTTGTGTGTATGTGAGTATGTATTAGTGATGTTGCGTGTGTATGTGAGAGTGTATTAATGATGTTGTGTGTGTATGTGAGTATGTATTGATGATGTTTTGTGTGTATGTGAGTATGTATTGATGATGTTGTGTGTATGTGAGAGTGTATTGATGATGTTGTGTGTGTATGTGAGAGTGTATTGATGATGTTGTGTGTGTATGTGAAAGTGTATTGATGATGTTGTGTGTCTGTGTTTATGAGGGATGCAATCGGAAAGCCGGTTGACATTATACCAACAGCCAGCTTCCTGACTGTCATATCCCGGCGAGGGTGAAATGACCGGCGTCTAGATGTAGACACCGCTCATTTCACCGATGCTGGGAGACCGGCACCCGGCATCCCCATCGAAGGGTTGCCGGGCGCCGCGAGTGGACAGCCGTGGGGGGGAGTGTTAGGTTTAGGGCTCCCGGGGGGACTTAGGGTTAGGCTAGGGGGAGGGAGGGTTAGGCTAGGGGGAGGGTTAGGGTTAGGCACCCCCAGGGAGAGGTTAGGGTTAGACACCCCCCGGGGGACTTAGGTTTAGGCAGTTGGGAAGGGGGGGGTAGGTTTAGGTACTTAGAGGGGGATTAGGGTTAGGCACTTGGGGGGGAGGTTAGGGTTAGGCACCCCTAAGGGAGGGTTAGGGTTAGAGGGGGTAGGTTAGGTTAGTTAATACTTACCTAGGGATGATCGGGATTTCCAGCACTGTCGGGCTGCCGCTGACGGGATCTGTTCCACTGTCAGTCTGATGCTGCTGGCCATGCGGCCGGCGGTATTACATACCGATTCCGTTTATGATGTTATGTATATATGTGAGTGTGTATTGATGTGTGTATTGATGTTGTGTGTGTATGAGTGTGTATTTATGATGTGTGTGTATGTGAGTGTGTGTTGATGTTTGTGTCTGTTTGTATTGATGATGTTGTGTGTGTATGTGAGTATGTATTGACGATGTTGCGTGTGTATGTGAGTGTGTATTGATGATGTTGTGTGTGTGTATTGATGATGTGGTGTATATATGTGAGTGTGTATTTATGTGTGCAGGGCCGAAACTAGGATTTTTGTCACCTGGGGCAAGGCCATAATTTGGTGCCCCCCCCAAAAAAACCTACAACAGAGGACGAAAATGGAGTGTGGTTTTGTGACATAGTAATGCCCCAATGCCCCTTATTCATTAAGCCACAGTAATGCCCCTTATACATTTATGCCACAGTAATGCCCCATATACATTATGCCACAGTAATGCCCCTTACACATTATGCCATAGTAAGGCCCCATTTACATTATGCCACAGTAAGGCCCTTTACACATCATGCCACAGTAATGCCCCTTACACATTATGCCATAGTAAGGCCCCATTTACATTATGCCACAGTAATGCCCCTTACACATCATGCCACAGTAAGGCCCCCTTTACTTATACCACAGTAAGTCTCCCTTTACATTATGCCACAGTAAGGCCTCTTTTACATTAAACCACAGTAAGGCCCCATCTCCCTTCTCTTACCTGCCAGGGCCGTGCAGTGGGTGAGCTTGGTGTGGCGCGGGATGGGGCTGCCACATGCTGGGGAACTGTTAGTACTGTTTACATTGTAATATGGCGCCATTCGCGAACCAATTAGAGCTTACAGACTGGCAGCCTCTGCTGAATGGCTGCCGGTCCGCGAGCACTGATTGGCTTGTGACCGGCACCACATTAGATTGACTGTGTCTCTGTGTATCTCAAGGCCTAGATGTGGCTCCAAACCCACAAGAGCAGCAACCTAGCCTCCCGGCAGCCTCTCCCCGGCACCCCCTCAAGTCCGGCACCTGGGTCACATGACCCCTTAGCCCCCCTAATTGCGGCCCTGGATGTGTGTATTGATGTTGTGTGTGTATGAGTGTGTATTTATGATGTGTGTGTATGAGTGTGTATTTATGATGTGTGTGTATGTTAGTGTGTATTTATGATGTGTGTGTATGAGTGTGTATTTATGATGTGTGTGTATGTTAGTGTGAATTTATGATGTGTGTGTGTGAGTGTGTATTGATGATGTTGAGTGTGTATTGATGTTGTGCATGTGTCTTGTGTGTAGGGCTTAATTGTCAATGTATTAACTATTTGGGTTACCCCAGTTGTGGCTTTGGTGCAAGTTTACATTTTGTATTTTGTGTAAAGACATCAGATATTTTCATTTTGAATATTAGGGTGTAACTTACAGGTAGTAAAGTGAGGGTATAAACTCAGTACCTCAGTATCTTTCTGCCGCCATCACTGCCACCAACAAATGATCATTTGCTCAGAACCAACGTTACAATATTCTAGGACTCACCAGCTGCTCCAAGGAGCGCACAGATCAGGAGAAGTTTCATTGTGGAGTCTTATGCAGAATAAGTCTATGGTAAAGTGTTACGTGAGATTTATACTTAGAAGATCCCACTACCTCCGTGTGACACCTGACCTCCAGGGAGAAAAACATGTAGGTACAATTTAGTATATGACTGACATGATTAGGAGACTTAAATAGTTTATCAGTGGCCTTGCTGGCAATCTATTTCTGTAATGTAAATAGCTTGAGGCACTAGGTCACTTGGGAGGTAATTTAGTGTTGAAGCAAAATAATACACATCTGTATACTGTGCATACACACAAAAAAATGTCTGTCCATCCATGATGCTTGCAGAGGTCATCCTGACATTGTGGTGACCTCCCTCACAGTCTGAAAAGTCTAACACTCACTGAGGCCAGCCTGGGTGTGTGCAGACCAGCGAGGATGTCATTGCTCACTGCCTCCATGGAGGAAACACTGGATAGAACAATAAGGAGGACTTGTGCTACAAGAAATTGGCTGCTGGTCTCCGGCACACTCATGACTACATAAGTGGTGGTGTGTGGCCAAGGATGTGTGAGAAATTACAGGTTATTTGTGCCCAAGGAAGTATTCTGAATTTACTGGAGATGTGTGCTCCATTACAGGGCATGAGTATTGCATTACAGGCTCTGTGTGCTTCATAACAGGGCATCTATACCCAAGGACGTGTGTGCTGGATGTGTGACGATTTGCAGGAACTTGGTGGAAGGGAGAGAGTTAGAGAGGTTCATTTAAGGTGCTAGAAAATACCCAGTCACTCCTACGGTCAAACATCTCATGTTAGTGGATCCATGAGCTAAAGAGTATGGTCACTGGCCATCTGTGCAGACTCTCTCTGTGACCACTACAGATATTCTTATTGTGACAACTACACATGTTCTGCAAATTTCAAATACTTAGTTCAACACAGAGCTCCTATAGCAGTTACACCATACTCTCATCATATACGCACAGACATATACACACATATATTAATTTTAGAGATGAGTGGGTTCGGTTTCCTGGAAACCGAATCCGCCCGAACTTACCTGAACTGAGGAGATCCAACCCTTTGCATTTTGGATTCGGAGAGCGGCACAATGATGAGTGTCTGCAGGTAATGGTGAAGCATGGTGGAGGTTCCTTGCAAGTTTGGGGCTGCATTTTAGCAAATGGAGTTGGGGATTTGGTCTGGATTAATGGTGTCCTCAATGCTAAAAAATACTGGATAGAACAATAAGGAGGACTTGTGCTACAAGAAATTGGCTGCTGGTCTTCGGCACACTCATGACTACATAAGTGGTGGTGTGTGGCCAAGGATGTGTGAGAAATTACAGGTTATTTGTGCCCAAGGAAGTATTCTGAATTTACTGGAGATGTGTGCTCCATTACAGGGCATGAGTATTGCATTACAGGCTCTGTGTGCTTCATAACAGGGCATCTATACCCAAGGACGTGTGTGCTGGATGTGTGACGATTTGCAGGAACTTGGTGGAAGGGAGAGAGTTAGAGAGGTTCATTTAAGGTGCTAGAAAATACCCAGTCACTCCTACGGTCAAACATCTCATGTTAGTGGATCCATGAGCTAAAGAGTATGGTCACTGGCCATCTGTGCAGACTCTCTCTGTGACCACTACAGATATTCTTATTGTGACAACTACACATGTTCTGCAAATTTCAAATACTTAGTTCAACACAGAGCTCCTATAGCAGTTACACCATACTCTCATCATATATGCACAGACATATACACACATATATTAATTTTAGAGATGAGTGGGTTCGGTTTCCTGGAAACCGAATCCACCCGAACTTACCTGAACTGAGGAGATCCAACCCTTTGCATTTCGGATTCGGAGAGCGGCACAATGATGAGTGTCTGCAGGTAACGGTGAAGCATGGTGGAGGTTCCTTGCAAGTTTGGGGCTGCATTTTAGCAAATGGAGTTGGGGATTTGGTCTGGATTAATGGTGTCCTCAATGCTAAAAAATACAGGCAGGTACTTATCCATCATGCAATACCATCAGGGAGGCGTCTGATTAGCTCCAAATTTATCAATCTGGATTCTGTCAATCACCAACATCTTCATAATCAATATCCCCTTTCCAGGATTCCTCAGAAGAATCTTTGAGCACTCTGCCTGCTGCTGCTGCTATGGGTGGATCTTCATCCCAAAACTGGATTAAGAAGACTACTACTAGTAGAAGTTTAAAAAAGCAATTGACTGTTAAACAATCCTTTGATAGAGGAAGCAAGTATGACAGCTGTCATCCAGTTGCACAGCGGATTACTGGTGCCATAAAAGCTATGGTGGTATTATATCTGCGCCCAATACTCACCATTAGTACAGTGGGTTATAGACAGTTAATTAATGTCCTAGTTCCCCGCTACCAAATCCCATCTAGATTCCACTTCACTAGAAAAGCAATTCCCAGCCGGAACATTTTACATAAAAAAAAACTTAATTAGTGGCCTCCAAAGTGCTTTTGTACCCATTCTCCACTTAACCACAGAAATGTGGACAAGTGGAACAGGGCAAACTAAAGATTACACTGTGACAGCCCACTGGGTAGGTGTATTGCCTTCAGCAGCATCTAACAAATGCCAACTCATTCAGAGGCAGAGTACTGGGTCAACCTCTTAGAAAAACTCAGGGAAATCATTGCAAAATGGCTTACCCCGCTTGGACTCTCCTCGGGATTTGTGATTTCTGACAACGCACACAAATACTGTGAGAGCATTACAGTTGGGTGATTTTTAACATGTTCCATGTCCCACACAATCAATTTTGGTGGTGCAGAATTTTTTAAAAAGTGACAGGGCTCTGCAGGAGATGCTGTCTGTGGCCTGAAACATTTTGGGCCATTTTCGGCCATTTTCGGCATTCAGCAGCTGCATGTAGAAGACTATAGCTCCTGCAAGAACAGTTTAATTTTCCCTGCCACTAGCTGAAGCAAGAGGTAGTAACAAGGTGGAATTCCACCCTTTATAGGCTCCAGCGGTTGGAGGAACAGCAAAAAGTGATCCAAAGCTATACAATGAGCCATGGCATAAGGTATGTACCTTACTCCAGCAAAGTGGGAAATACTTAATGTGTTGTGCAAGGGGCTAAAATCCTTTAAATTTATCACCTGTGAAGAGAGTTCAGACACTGCCAGCTCATTCCCCTAATTAGACTTTTGGAAAAGCAGCTAGAAAAACTGAAAGAGGAGCTGAAATTAAGCAATTTTGCTAAGTATGTCGGACTTGTAGATCGAGTCCTTTATTCGCTTGGCCAGGATTCAAGGGTTGCCGGCATCTTACAATCGGCTCAATACTTTTTGGCGAATGTGCTCGATCCTAGGTTTAAGTTTTTCGTCATGTCTTTCCATTGCACTCAGATCTGAAGAGATGCAAAGAGCTGTTGGGTAGCAAATTGTCAGCTCAAGCGGCACAGTACACAGTGACATCTCCTCCTTCAGTTTTTCCAGCAACTAAGGCTGCCAGGAAAAACTGAACTTCCACTGCTGATGAAGATGAGTCAACATAACAGTTTGACATCTGGTGGGGTTTTCAGAGTAGCACAGAAGTCAGCTTAGGAGTAACTGGGGTGGGTAATGGGGCATTCACAGTTATGATAGGGTTGTTGGGGGTATAATGTGGTCATGAAGATGGGAATGTGTGTGAGCTATTTCCTTGTTGATTGAAGGTAAGAATAGGGCCCCCATATGTATCAGAAAAAATTGTGAATGCCACAAATGTTAGGCGCTGCCTAGGGCCAGTCCCTGTGTATTGTGTACACAATACTCAAAAGTTCAGTAACAAATTAGCAATAAACCAGCATAATAAAAGTACACGCATAAAGTGAAAATGTTGCCGCATACCCTGGGTAGTCTCTCAGGAAAGATATCAAAAGAAACAAACCTAAAAACAATTTTAAGAAAATGCGGCGCATGCAATGCAATGTAAATTAACTGGAATAGTGTAACCAAAAAATAAATCAATTAATAAATAAACAGAAATAAAAAATACTGTGTGAGTGACCTATGCAAATATATAAAAAGCAAGTTTAATATGCATAATCCAAATGTTATAACAAACTAGAGATGAGCTGTTCGGATTCTGAGGAATCCGAACCGCTCCGAACAGGTGGAATTCAAGTCCACCCGAACGCAAGTTTGGGTTTTTTCGCCTGACTCGGATTCCACCTCGAGGCCGAACGTCACCTGGCCTACGCCGGATTCTCATGAGACTCGGAATGTTGCAAGACTCGGGTGACATTCGGCCTCTATGAAAGGCGTGGTGCCCGGGACTTGGAGCCATTTTGTCAGAGAGGAGAGACCTCTAGTGTGTGTATATAAGCTCTGTGACTGGGCTAAGCCCACAGTGTGTATAAAAGCTCCGTGACTTTACTGGGCATAAGCCCACTGTGTGCATACAAGCTCCATGACAGGGCATTAGCCCACTGTGTGCATACAAGCTCCATGACAGGGCATTAGCCCACTGTGTGCATACAAGCTCCATGACTGGGCATAAGCCCACTGTGTGCATACAAGCTCCGTGACTGGGCAGTAGCCCACTGTGTGTATACAAGTTCCGTGACTGGGCATTAGCCCACTGTGTGTATACAAGCTCCGTGACTGGGCAGTAGCCCACTGTGTGTATACAAGCTCCATGACTGGGCATAAGCCCACTGTGTGTATACAAGCTCCGTGACTGGGAATAAGCCCACTGTGTGTATACAAGCTCCGTGACTGGCAATAGCCCATTGTGTGTATACAAGCTCCATGACTGGGCATAAGCCCACTGTGTGTATACAAGCTCCGTGACTGGGCATAAGCCCACTGTGTGTATACAAGCTCCGCGACTGGGCAGTAGCCCACTGTGTGTATACAAGCTCTGTGACTGGGCAGTAGCCCACTGTGTGTATACAAGCTCCGTGACTGGGCATATGCCCACTGTGTGTATACAGGCTCTGTGACTTTACTGAGCATAAGCCCACTGTGTGTATACAAGCTCCGTGACAGGGCATTAGCCCACTGTGTGTATACAAGCTCCGTGACTGGGCATTAGCCCACTGTGTGTATACAAGCTCCGTGAATGGGCAGTAGCCCACTGTGTGTATACAAGCTCCGTGACTGGGCATATGCCCACTGTGTGTATACAGGCTCTGTGACTTTACTGAGCATAAGCCCACTGTGTGTATACAAGCTCCGTGACTAGGCATAAGCCCACTGTGTGTATACAAGCTCCGCGACTGGGCATAAGCCCACTGTATGTATACAAACTCCATGACTGGGCATATGCCCACTGTGTGTATACAAGCTCCGTGACTGGGCATAAACCCACTGTGTGTATACAAGCTCAGTGACAGGGCATAAGCCCACTGTGTACACAAGCTCCGTGACTGGGCATAAACCCACTGTGTGTATACAAGCTCAGTGACTGGGTATTAGCCCACTGTGTGTATACAAGCTCCGTGACAGGGCATTAGCCCACTGTGTGTATACAAGCTCCGTGACTGGGCATAAGCCCACTGTGTGTATACAAGCTCCGTGACTGGGCATATGCCCACTGTGTGTATACAAGCTCCATGACTGGGCATAAGCCCACTGTGTGTATGCAAGCTCCATGACTGGGCATAAGCCCACTGTATGTATACAAGCTCCATGACTGGGCATATGCCCACTGTGTGTATACAAGCTCCATGACTGGGCATATGCCCACTGTGTGTATGCAAGCTCCATGACTGGGCATAAGCCCACTGTGTGTATACAAGCTCCGTGACTGGGCATAAGCCCACTGTGTACACAAGCTCTGTGACTGGGCATAAGCCCACTGTGTGTATACAAGCTCAGTGATTGGGCATTAGCCCACTGTGTGTATACAAGCTCCGTGACAGGGCATTAGCCCACTGTGTGTATACAAGCTCCGCGACTGGGCATATGCGCACTGTGTGTATACAAGCTCCGTGACTGGGCATAAGCCCACTGTGTGTATACAAGCTCCGTGACTGGGCATAAGCCCACTGTGTGTATACAAGCTCCGTGACTGGGCATATGCCCACTGTGTGTATACAAGCTCTGTGACCTTACTGGCCATAGCCTACTGTGTGTATACAAGCTCCGTGACTGGGCATAAGCCCACTATGTGTATACAAGCTCCGTGACTGGCAATAGCCCATTGTGTGTATACAAACTCCGTGACTGGGCTTAAGCCCACTGTGTGTATACAAGCTCCGTGACTGGGCATATGCCCACTGTGTGTAACAAGCTCTGTGACTGGGCATTAGCCCACTGTGTGTATACAAGCTCCGTGGCAATATTAGAAGGTGTGAGGTTGTCTAAATTGACTCTAAATGACTGGAAATTAATATTATTAAGGTTAATAACACTCTAAGAAGAAACAAAAGTCCAATTTATGTTATTTTAGCTTTTTTTTGTAAATTTTTGTAAAAAATCCAAATCAAAATCCAGTCACCGCAGTTTGCAAATCCAAATCGAAATCCAAAGCCGGACGATGAATTAGAACTAGAGGTGTGCACCGGCCACTTTTCGTGTTTTGTGTTTTGGTTTTGGATCTGGATCTTTCTTCGTGTTTTGGATCTGGATTGGTTTTGCCAAAACCACCCTTCCGTGTTTTGGGTTCTGGGTTTTGTGTTTTGGATCTGTATTTTTTTTAAAAAAAGCATAAAAACAGCTAAAATCACAGAATTTGTGGGTTTTTCTGCTCCTATGCTATTATTAACCTCAATAACCTTAATTTCCACTCATTTCCAGTCTATTCTGAACACCTCACAATAGTGTTTTTATGTCCAAAAGGTTGCACCGAGGTAGCTGGATGACTATGCTAAGAGATACGAGTGGGCGGCACAAACACGTGGTCCATCTAGGAGTGACACTGCAGTGGCAGACAGGATGGCAGTTTGAAAAACTAGGCCCCAAACTATACATAATGCAAAGAAAAAAAAGAGGTGCAAGATGGAATTGTCCTTGGGCCCTCCCACCCACCCTTATGTTGTGTAAACAGGACATGCACACTTTAACAAACCAAACATTTCAGCGCCAGGGTCTGCCACACGACTGTGGCTGAAATGATTGGTTCGTTTGGGCCCCCTCAAAACAAGCTGGCAATTAATCTGTCCCTGCACAAACTGGCTCTACGGAGGCAAGATGTCGTCCTCATCCTCCTCATCCACCGATTCCTCACCCTCTTCAGTGTTGTGTACATCCTCATCCTCAAAGAGTATTAATTCGTCCCCGCTAGAATCCACAACCACAGGTCCCTCTGTACGTTCTGGAGGCTGGTCTCCCTGGAAGAGTTGATAATTAATTTTATGAACATCATCTTCTCCACATTTTGTGGAAGCAACCTCCTACACCTTTCGCTGACAAGGTTCCCGGCTGCACTAAACACTCTTTTGGAGTACACACTGGAGGGGGGGCAACTCAGGTAAAATAGAGCCAGTTTGTACAGGGACCTCCAAATTGCTTCTTTTTCCTGCCAGTACAGGCATGGACTGTCTGACATGCCTACTTGGATGCTGTCACCGATGTAATCCTTTAACAGACAGACGCACGCTTGTCGCTGCTGCTTTGAGGATGCAAGTGCGGCTACAGCCCACACAATTCACAAAGACAGAAAAAAAAAGAAGAATATTTTTATTGTTTGTGTAGCACACTTTGAGGGTGTCACCACCCTTTAACAGACAGACACACGCTTGTCGCTGCTGCTTTGAGGACAGTATCATATGCAGTGACAGTAGACTTGTCAGAAATTGTTGGCACGTCCTTCAGTCCGGACCAGATGTCCAAACCAGCCCTTGACTTATGACACAGGCGCACGCTTGGCGCTGCTACTATGTTGATGCACATGCAGCTACATCGCACACAAGTCACAAACACATTAAAAAAATAGTTTTTTCTTTTTTGGAGCACTTTGAGGGTTACACCACCCTTTAACAGACAGACGCACGCTTGTCACTGCTGCTTTGAGGATGCAAGTGCGGCTACAGCCCACACAATTCACAAAGACAGAAAAAAAGAAGAATATTTTTATTGTTTGTGGAGCGCACTTTGAGGGTTACACCACCCTTTAACAGACAGACGCACGCTTGTCGCTGCTGCTTTGAGGATGCAAGTGCGGCTACAGCCCACACAATTCACAAAGACAGAAAAAAAAGAACAATATTTTTATTGTTTGTGTAGCACACTTTGAGGGTGTCACCACCCTTTAACAGACAGACGCACGCTTGTCGCTGCTGCTTTGAGGATGCAAGTGCGGCTACAGCCCACACAATTCACAAAGACAGAAAAAAAAGAACAATATTTTTATTGTTTGTGTAGCACACTTTGAGGGTGTCACCACCCTTTAACAGACAGACGCACGCTTGTCGCTGCTGCTTTAAGGATGCAGGTACGGCTACAGCCCACACATTTCACAAAGACAAAAAAAAAGAATATTTTTATTGTTTGTGGAGCGCACTTTGAGGGTTTCACCACCCTTTAACAGACAGACGCACGCTTGTCGCTGCTGCTTTGAGGATGCAAGTGCGGCTACAACCCACACAATTCACAAAGACAGAAAAAAGAAGAAGAATATTTTTATTGTTTGTGGAGCGCACTTTGAGGGTTACACCATCCTTTAACAGACAGACGCACGCTTGTCGCTGCTGCTTTGAGGATGCAAGTGCGGCTACAGCCCACACAATTCACAAAGACCGAAAAAAAAAGAAGAATATTTTTATTGTTTGTGTAGCACACTTTGAGGGTGTCACCACCCTTTAACAGACAGACGCACGCTTGTCGCTGCTGCTTTAAGGATGCAGGTACGGCTACAGCCCACACATTTCACAAAGACAAAAAAAAAGAATATTTTTATTGTTTGTGGAGCGCACTTTGAGGGTTTCACCACCCTTTAACAGACAGACGCACGCTTGTCGCTGCTGCTTTGAGGATGCAAGTGCGGCTACAGCCCACACAATTCACAAAGACAGAAAAAAGAAGAAGAATATTTTTATTGTTTGTGGAGCGCACTTTGAGGGTTACACCATCCTTTAACAGACAGACGCACGCTTGTCGCTGCTGCTTTGAGGATGCAAGTGCGGCTACAGCCCACACAATTCACAAAGACCGAAAAAAAAAGAAGAATATTTTTATTGTTTGTGTAGCACACTTTGAGGGTGTCACCACCCTTTAACAGACAGACGCACGCTTGTCGCTGCTGCTTTAAGGATGCAGGTGCGGCTACAGCCCACACATTTCACAAAGACAGAAAAATAAAGAAGAATATTTTTATTGTTTGTCGAGCGCACTTTGAGGGTTACACCATCCTTTAACAGACAGACGCACGCTTGTCACTGCTGCTTTGAAGATGCAGGTGGAATCTAGACGGGATTTGGAACTGGGCAACACACTACCTCCATCAATTGTCTAAATTCCACTGCACTAATGGCGGATACCGGACGCACGTCTAACACCAACATAGCAGTCAGGGCCTCAGTTATACGTTTTGCTTCAGGATGACTGCTGTCGTACTTCATCCTCATCGCTAGGGACTGTTGGAGGGTCAATTGTTTAGTAAAAGTAGTGATGTTCCTACTTCCTCTCTGGGATGATGAACAACTCCCAGCAGCAGCAACAGCACTAGGAGGAAGTGGTTCTTGATCTTTCCCTATTTTATTTTTATCGGAGAAAGTTTGGTCCTCCATTTATGTTATATTGATATATACGTGCGGCTAAGGCGCACACAAACACAGAAAATATTTTTTTATTTTTGCTGGAGAGTAGTGCACTTTGTGGGTTACACCACCCTTTACGAAATGAGCCAGCCGGCTCTTTACTTATGGGACACAGGCGCACGCTTGGCGCTGCTCCTTTGTTGATGCACGTGCGGCTACTGCGCACACAATTCACAAACACAGAAAAAATATTTTGTTTTGGTTTGGAGTGTACTTTGGGGGTTACAGCACCCTTTAACGGTCAAGCCAGCCGGCCCTTTACTTATGACACAGGCGCACGCTTGGCACTACTTTGTTGATGCACGTGCGGCTACTGCGCACACAATTCACAAACACAGAAAATATATATTTTTTTGGTTTGGAGTGTACTTTGGGGGTTACAGCACCCTTTAACGGTCAAGCCACCCGGCCCTTTACTTATGACACAGGCGCACGCTTGGCACTACTTTGTTGATGCACGTGCGGCTACAGCGCACACAATTCACAAACACACAAAAAATATTATTTTTTTAGCACTTGGGGGGAGCACCCCTGATGGACAGAGCACCCCCTGGACAACACTACAGCACCCCTTTAGGACTGGAACACTGCACAGGACTTTGGAGTGGACACAACCCCTATGGAGAACTGACTGCACAACACAGTCCAGCCAGCCCCTATGGACTTTGAAGTAGGGGACACAGCCCCTATTAACAACAGCAGCACAGCACAACACAGCCAGCCCCTATGGACTTTGAAGTAGTGGACAACAGCAGCACAGCACAGCACAACACTACTCTGCACTACACTACACTACACAGCCCAGCCAGCCCTAACTCCCACCCTCCCTCTTCACTGTCCACAGCCGAGTGAGAAAATGGCGCCGACGCGGGTACCTTATATAGGATCCAAAACCCGCGAGACCCGGAAGGCGGGATGATGACGTTTTGCCTCGATTTCAGATCCGAGTCAGGCGGGAAAAGTCGAGCCTGACTCGGCTCTGACTCGGATCGGGGGGGTTCGGATTTCAGAAATCCGAAACCGCTCACCCCTAATTAGAACCAAATTCAAATCCAGCAAAAATGGTCAGGCACACATCCCTAAAACAAAGACGATTATACGGTTGTGTACATACAGTAGTATTCAGAAGAAATACTTTAAAATGGGTATTTAAAACACCAGAGATAAAGACCATCTTTTGCAAAAGTGTTGTTAATAGTCAACGGGGGCTCCAAATATAATTACTGGTTGCCTGCTCAGTCTTATAGGGTGCAATGATGAAAATCCGGCAGGGTTGGAATAACCTGCAGCTTGTGCAGTCCCTTTGCTGTAGAATGTTCCCAAATGGTAGAGTTCTGGCAAGGCTTTGCTTGTAATCCTCTGGTTTTTGATGGAACAAAGGGCCTAATTCAGACCCGCTCGCGAGCGCTTAGCGCTCGCAAGCGGGTCGCTGTTGCCCAAGTGCGCATGCGCACGACGGAGGCGGCTCCGTCATGCGCATGCGCGAGACCCGAATAATGATGGCCAAGCCGTCGATAAGGGTCTTGCACCAAAGGGGACGTGCTGTCGATGGTGATTGACAGCACGCCCCCTTTGGTGGGCGTGTCGGGGGCGTGGCTGCCCAGACGGAGGCGTTCCCATGGGAATGCCTACTGTCTGGGGCCGGCCCCACTGACATCACTAGTGATGTCAGTGGGAGTGCTTTTGGCTCTGATAGAGCCAAAAGCACTCCTGTGCTTGCGGCAGCGAGACCCTACCGCAAGGGTCTCGTCGCAAGCCCGATGGTCGCGATGGTCTTGACCAACGCGACCATCATTTTGGCCGCTCGCTATAGCTGTGGGTGGTGACCCACAGCTATGCGAGCGGCCAGGAGGCCGCTCCAAAATGAAGGAGGGACGGCCCTGATTCAGAGCGAGCGCTCTGTCAGAGCGTCCGGCTCTGAATCAGGGCCAAAGTCTCAATTCCAAGATGGTAGGTAATAAAAGGTTCAATAAAGGGCAGATCTCTGGTTATCAGCCTGACACGCGTTTCCCTGTCACAGACAGTTTTGGAGGACATATCTACCCCCTACCTTCAATCACCTTAATCTTCTTTCCCTCTTCATTCACAAGAAGAATGCACCACATGCTATTTTACATAAAACAATAAAAGAGCAGAAGACGGTACCCACAAATATTAAATATCCCTTGATTGTATCTTCAGAGGTCTACAAAATGTATCAGAGATATATGTTGCAGTCTCCCATTTTTATCGCAAAAGCAGCACCCATAGGTTACTATGGGGGCTGCTTTACTGCCAAGGTTACAAAGCTATGGATGCTAATGCCATCCTAAGATATGGGCTACAGTCTGCAAAAAGTACCGGGAGTGGAACCTGTAGGATCCCTCTCCTACACTCTACACTCATGCATGTGCGGTCAGACCGCACATGAGCAGTAGCAAGTCCAGCCCCAGAAACTCAAAGGACAGAGGACCTCATTCAGAGTCGGTCATTGCGGCCGCACAGTCGTACGCCACTGATGTTCGCTAAACTGCGCATGCGTAAAGTTCGCAATGCGCGTGCGCAAACTAACTGCTACGATCAGAAATTTCTCTCCTTGAACACAGCCAGGTCGTTAGTTTGAGTGACAGAATGAGGCGTTTGTGGGTGGTAACAGGGGAAGGTGCTTGAAAACGGGGGAGTGGAGATCCGAACGCAGGCGTGCCTAATTATGGGAGGGCATAATTAACAAAGTAGTGTCATGGCACACGTGACATGGGATGTTTTTACACTGACCTGATCGTAGTGCTTAAGAGAGGGTATGGTCAACCTTAAGCACTACGACCAGTTCCGATGGTTCCCGATGCTCGCGATTAATCCTTATATCCCAGGAGATGACGTGTGTGGTGAACGAGAAGGGGGCGTGATTTAGTCTTACGGCCGCTTCTTACCCTCGGTCGTTCAGCTAACGATCTCATCTTAGGACCGCAACTTGTGATCGCTTAATTTGCATATCCGGCCCCTTTCCCCTACGACCGAGCGGCCGCAACGACCGACTCTGAATGAGGTCCAGATTTTGCTTAAGCTATCACTTTATTTTTACATATCACAGGGACAGCCTGCTATCAGAACCCCTGTGGCATATAGTATAACTAACCAGCTGCCGCATGACCGGCAGTTTGATTCCCGGCTGCAGCAGCCCGACAAAACAGCAGAGTCCGGCAGCGAAAGCCCAACAGCGCTTTAAATCCTCATCGTCCCTAAGGTAAGTACTTACTAACCTAACCAACCCCCCTAACCCTAACCCTCCTTAGGGGTGCCTAACCCTAACCTCCCCACCAAGTGCCTAACCCTAACCTCCCACCTCTAAGTGCCTAACCCTAACCCCCCCTTCCCCGCTGCCTAAACCCCAGGGAGGTGCCTAACCCTAAGTCCCCCCCTGGGGGTGCCTAACCCTCCCTCCCCCTAGCCTAACCCTAACCCACCCGGGGGGGTGCCTAACCCTAATCCCCCCCGGGTGCCCTAAACCTAACCCTCCCCCACGCGGCTGTCCGCTCGCGGCGGCCGGCATCCCTTTGATCGGGATGCCGGGCGCCTGTCTCCCGGTGCCGGGAAAATGACAGGCGTCTAGATTTTAGACGCTGGTCATTTATCCCTAGGCGGGATAGCCAATTCGGGTAGCCGGCGGTCGGGATTGCGGCCGCCGGCTTCCTAAACGTATCCCCCCCCTGTCTTTACATGTGACTCTTGATACATACTGACAGTGCATCATTTATATTTGCCATAATAAGTGGCGATAAGAAGTGTATAATTATCAGGTCTAAAACCCAATTATTATTAAATGTCCCCATAGTTCATTATGCCCACATGTATTTATAATATAAATTTGATACCATGCATGAAACACTGGAAAAGGTGGCAGTGGGAACTGCTCCAAAAGGACAGACCTTAGCTTAGCAGGGGAGGTGGTGGTCAAGGATCATGGTAAGTATGGAGACGAGATGGAATGGAGGAGCAGAGTAGCAAAAAGGGGCAGCGGTGAAGATAAGCATTCTGTGACCTGGGGCAATGATACATCTCAGTGTCCATTGCTCCCGAGAAGATAGTACATCAAAGTGCTCACCATACAATAGAGCATGGCAGTGTCCACAATATAATACAGAGATCATTACATTGACCACAAAATAATATAGAGAACATCAGTGACCACCATTCAATACGCCAAGTGACCACCATACAATACAAAAAGCATTGTAATGAGTGCAATATAATACAGACAACACCAATTGCCACCATAAAATACAGAGAACATGACAGCCACCATGCATGCCCTCTGGAATGGGATAAGTCTGACAGCAAGCTACTGGGTTACACAGATTATATAGATATACAGTATATAATCAGTCAAATGGAGGCAGCAGAGGGCAGTAACTGCTATATATATATATATAAGTCATTGCGCAGATTTTGATGAATAACCCAAAGACACCTGTCTGAATTCCACTTGCACAACAGGAGAAAGATATAGCAACAGAATGTCCCGTACACGTATCACAGCACTGGCCACCGTAATATTGTAGCCCAGCGTCTTCCCCATAAGTACCCAAATCAAGTTGGGAGGTATAAATCCAGTCGGGAGGTATCTAAAAACAAAGCAGAAAAATGCGGGGGCGCCACATCATGCATTAACAAGATAACATTTATTGGCAAGCAATAACAGGCAGAGCGTGCATACCACAACAAGCGGTTAACCACCGCAGAGTTTGACGGCAGAGTAATGGAAAGGTGCTCCTGGCTGGCGTCCTGAGCATCTCCAGGACCCCTTCACCAGAGCACTAACCACAGAAAGACAGATCACCAGGCCACGCCCCTGTGCATTTCGTCACTAGAACTTCATCAGGAGGCTGGCTGGTGATCGGTAGAGGGCAGTTAAATAGGACTCATGAACCAATAAGAAATATGCAGCACAGCATTATATCATTACATTAAATTAATTCATGAAATTCTTCATTTATACATATAAGCACATATAAAAATACAAATACAATGGTACAATGTTTCCATTATATAATCCATACAATATCATATGAACATATATTAGGAATAGTAATAAAATTAAAAAGGACTTATTATGTGGGATACTTTTAGAAAATTAAATGGTATGAATAATGCACTGGGTATAAAAAAGAACATAGAATCATCTATTCCAGGGATTTCTTCTCACATGGGGGCATATTCAATTAGCGCGCTGGATGGGATTCATTTAGCGGGGATTCCACGCGCGGGTGTCCCTGAGACCTGAGTCTCCGCTGTTTGATTTTACCTCGCACCTCATGTAGGTGCGAGGTAAAATCAGCGTGAGGCCGCCCTATTCGGCCTCGCGCGAGCAAGAATAAAACACTGATTCCGCAGTTCCAGCGGAATCAGTGTGTTCTCGCGTGGAAGTCCTGTTGAATAGCTTAACCCCGCACCGCGGGACTTTCACCCCTCAATTACTCACGGGAGAAGTCCCGCGGGTAATTGAATATGCCCCATAGTCTATCTAGAATATAGCAACATGAATTGGTACAATAAAAATTAGTACAATAAAAATTGGTGCTTTAAAAATTGGTACCATAAAAATTGGACATGTTTTTCTAAAAGATAAAAAGTATAAGTAAAAGATGTTAAGATGCTTATCTTTCAGGAGAGGTGCAGTCTGGGCCTTAAGCATTTTACCATCTTTTACTTAGATTTTTTATCTTTTAGAAAATATATATATTTTTTTAAAGTGACGTTTTTATTTTAGTGCTGTTTTATTATTCTACCTATATCTAACCTAAGTTTACAGTGATATTTTATGGATTATAATTTTTGCCTGAATTGCTTTTACTAAATAAAACTGATGTTATATTTTTAACACACTGCTCAGTCATAATTTTAAGGGCCTGGGACACCAGAGGGTCGCTGTCACCCTATTTTTTGTCTTGCAATATATATATATATTAGGGGTGAGCGGGTTCGGATTTCTGAAATCCGAGCCTCCCCGATCCGAGGCCGATCCGAGTCAGGCTCGACTTTTCCCACCTGACTCGGATCTGAAATTGAGGCAAAACGTCATCATCCCGCCTTCCGGGTCTCACGGGTTTTGGATCCTATATAAGGTACCCGCGTCTGCGCCATTTTCTCACTCGGCTGTGGACAGTGAAGAGGGAGGGTGGGAGTTAGGGCTGGCTGGGCTGTGTAGTGTAGTGCAGTGTAGTGTAGTGTAGTGTAGTGCTGCTGTTGTCCACTACTTCAAAGTCCATAGGGGCTGGCTGGACTGTGTTGTGCAGTCAGTTGTCCATAGGGGCTGTGTCTACTCCAAAGTCTTGTGCAGTGTCCCAGTCCTAAAGGGGTGCTGTAGTGTTGTCCAGGGGGTGCACTGTCCATCAGGGGTGCTCCCCCCAAGTGCAAAAAAAATATATTTTTTCTGTGTTTGTGAATTGTGTGCACTGTGGCAGCACGTGCATCAACAAAGGAGCAGCGCCAAGCGTGCGCCTGTGTCCCATAAGTTAAAGGCCAGCTGGCTTGTCCGTTAAAGGGTGCTGTAACCCCCAAAGTACACTACAAACAAAATAAAAAAATATTTTCTGTGTTTGTGAATTGTGTGCACTGTGGCTGCACGTGCATCAACAAAGGAGCAGCGCCAAGCGTGCGCCTGTGTCCCATAAGTTAAAGGCCAGCTGGCTTGTCCGTTAAAGGGTGCTGTAACCCCCAAAGTACACTCCAAACAAAATAAAAAATTATTTTCTGTTTGTGAATTGTGTGCGCAGTAGCCGCACGTGCATCAACAAAGGAGCAGCGCCAAGCGTGCGCCTGTGTCCCATAAGTAAAGAGCCGGCTGGCTCATTTCTTAAAGGGTGGTGTAACCCACAAAGTGCACTAGTCTCCAACAAAAATAAAAAATTATTTTCTGTGTTTGTGTGCGCCTTAGCCGCACGTATTTATCAATATAACATAAATGGAGGACCAAACTTTCTCCGATAAAAATAAAATAGGGAAAGATCAAGAACCACTTCCTCCTAGTGCTGAAGCTGCTGCCACTAGTCATGACATAAACGATAACATGCCATCAACGTCGTCTGCCAAGGCTGATGCCCAATGTCATAGTAGAGGGCACATACAATCCCAAATGACAAAGTACAGGAAAATGACCTTAAAAAAAACATTTAAATCATCTGAGGAGAAACGTAAACTTGCCAATATGGCATTTACGACACGGAGTGGCAAGGAACGGCTAAGGTCTTTCCTTATGTTCATGACTAGTGGTTCAGCTTCACATGATGATGGAAGCCCTCCTCCCGCTAAAAAAATCAAACGAGTTAAGATGGCAAAAGCACAGTGAAGAACTGTGCGTTCTAAGAAGATATCACAAATCCCCAAGGAGAGTCCAAGTGTGGTGGTGGGTGCGATGCCTGACCTTCCCAGCACTGGATGGGAAGAGGTGGCTCTTTCCACCATTTGCATGCCCCCTGCAAGTGCTGAAAGGAGCACCCACAGTCCACTTGCTGATATGCAAATTGAAGATGTCACTGTTGAAGTACAACAGGATGAGGATACTGGTTTAGCTGGCGCTGAGGAGGAAGTTGGCGAGGAGGATTCTGATGCTAATGTGGTTTGTTTAAATCAGGCTCCGGGGGAGACAGTTGTTGTCTGTTGGATGAAAAAGCCCATCATGGTCATGCCTGGGCAGAAGTCCAAACATTCCACCTCTTTGGTCTGGTAATATTTCTATCCAAATCCGGACAACAACTGTCTTGCCATATGTACCATATGTAAAGGTGAAATAAGTAGGGGTAGGGATGTTAACCACCTAGGAACATCCTCCCTTATACGGCACCTGCGGCGCATTCATAAAAAGTTACTGTCAAGTTCAGAAACTTTGGCTAAGACCGTAAGCAGTCCAGGGACACCTAAATCCCGTTGTCCTGTTGTATCCAAGCGCCTGCAAACCACACCGTCAACTCCCTCCTCGTCAAATTCCTCCTTAATCAGGATCTTGCCTCCGTAGAGCCAGTTTGTGCAGGGACAGATTAATTGCCAGCTTGTTTTGTGGGGGCCCAAACGAACCAATCATTTCAGCCACAGTCGTGTGGCAGACCCTGGCGCTGAAATGATTGGTTTGTTAAAGTGTGCATGTCCTGTTTATACAACATAAGGGTGGATGGGAGGGCCCAAGGACAATTCCATCTTGCACCTCTTTTTTTTCTTTGCATTATGTACTGTTTGGGGCCTAGTTTTTCAAACTGCCATCCTGTCTGCCACTGCAGTTTCACGCCTAGATGGGTCACGTGTTTGTGCTGCCCACTCGTATCTCTTAGCATAGTCATCCAGCTACCTCGGTGCAATCTTTTGGACATAAAAACACTATTGTGAGGTGTTCAGAATAGACTGGAAATGAGTGGAAATTAAGGTTATTGAGGTTAATAATAGCATAGGAGCAGAAAAACCCACAAATTCTGTGATTTTAGCTGTTTTTATGCTTTTTTAAAAAAAAACACAGATCCAAAACACAAAACCCAGAACCCAAAACACGGAAGGGTGGTTTAGGCAAAACCAATCCAGATCCAAAACACGAAGAAAGATCCATATCCAAAACCAAAACACAAAAAGTGGCCGGTGTACACCCCTAATATATATATTAAAAAACATGTAGAGTGGCACTCACAATAGAAATAATTAAGCCGGGGTGCCATCCAACATCTTAATAAAACCAGAGACCCCCTTGTGAACCAGGAATCAGGCGGCACTCAGCGGACTTCAAAAAAGCATCAAACTGTGATTTATTTAATCTAATCTGACCTGATTCCTGGTTCACAAGGGGGTCTCTGGTTATATATATATATATATATATATATATATATATGTATATAGTATATATATATATATTTATATATTTCACTGCTTGACAAGGGAACTGAGCACACATGCTCAGTCAGATCACACTGATTGCGCCCCCTCTGGCTTTGCACCGGGCTGAGGGGCTCACAGCGCCCCTTCCCCGGCGCGCAGCACTGCTATGTGGTGCTGCAAAAGTATGTTTTTTGGGGGTTTTTTCCTTTTTTTTCAAGGGGGCATGGCCACGCCTCCCACGATTAGGCCATGCCCCCTCTTTACTGGGGCTCGGCGGCGCTCTCTACACCCCTGCATCTGAGTAATATCAATTCAAAACCATTGCCTCAGGAAATCATGAAACATTCATTGGAAATTAAGTATATCCAAAAGGAGTGACCTATTTAAACCATTGGCACATTGCAGTTGGAAACAAACAGAAGTCTCACACAGTGAGTGATACAATTTCTTCTGATTAAGATTTTTAGATCAAATGAATTCTCCAGTATTCCAAATATGTCTGGTGAATGAACCTGTCAAAATTGTCACACATCCACTGTCCGTATCTTAATCACTGGTGTTTAACAGCCTGCACATCACATTAGTCTTCATCTGTTTATAGGTTAATAACCCAAGTTATGTACTCAATAGGGTATAATACAACTAATGATCTCAAATACACATGTTAGCTATTTGTTGAAATTCCCAAAATGTCCATTTCTTATAATCACTTCCAAAGCACGCAGGTCTGCCGCAAAAATATGCCACTGATTGTTATCACAGTGCCAGCATAGAGACGCCCACTGCCTCCCACTACCACTATCTCACATACGTAATACCTTGCAATCCTGCATATACATTGGAAACATCGAGTACCATCCACCCCACACGCGCAATTACAACAGGTCTGACTCAGAAATTGCTAATCTTGTTGCACGCAGTAAGTACACAAACTGCGTATGCCATCGCAGTGGCTAATTTATGCACCCCCATGTAAAGGCATAAGGACACGCCTGCGTTTATCCAACCACTCCCCCATCGCCACCCCCAAACGCTGACCCCCCATCCCTCGGTCTGCAATGGCTTTGTACCTGCGTAGGTGATGGCAGTGCGATCGCAATGCTAACTGACGCACGCACACTGAGAAGCATATGCATGGGAGACCTCTAAATAAGCTCCTAGGGTGGCATCTTTGTGCCTGAAGAAGCATGTTTCTATCGGTGGGTATAGAATACATTGCGGTCACGATTTCATTATCAACAATGGCAATATTTACATCCAGAACATTCATTTCCTTTCTATCTATACTAAAGGTAAATTTGATAGGACCATTACTCAAATTATGAGCCTCAAGAACATCACACAGTTTCATTTCCTCTCCTTGCCACATAATTATTAAATCATCTATATAGCGCGCATATAGAAGAATGTGGGGGGATATTTAGGGGTCGCCAAAAAAACAGTTCGTTCTCTATCGCAAGCATGTTGTAAACTGGGGCTGCATTCGAGCCCATGGCACATCCCCTTACTTGTAAACAATACTGCCTGTCATATATAAAAAAAATATGTTACTCAAAATAAGTTTCATGCACCTGAAGGGTATTACCAAATTTATTTGAGCAGCTTCCATTTTGTTATGTTTGCTGTTTTGAGAGGCATAAATGAAACCAGCATTTGGGGGGGGGGGGCATGCTGGTTCTTTTAGTGCTAATTGTATATATTGTATATATATATATATATATATATATATAAAGTCAAAGCTGGGAAGCACACCCTTATCGTTGCATATACACGCCGAGTGCCCTCCTGAGTCACCCGCTTACACGGGTACAAAATACAATCTGTAGACAGGCGGCACTCCAGTCAATAAAGGCTCCACACACGGATCTATAGATCAACGTTTCGAGGGTACTTTATTCCCTCATCATCAGGATAACAATCTGTCTACAGATTGTATGTATATATATATACAGTGCATCCAGAAAGTATTCACAACGCTTCACTTTTTCCACATTTTGTTATGTCGCAGCCTTATTCCAAAATGGAAAAAATTCATATTTGTCCTCAAAATTCTACACCCAATACCCCATAATGACAACGTGTAAAAAGTTTTTTTTGCGATTTTTGCAAATTTAATAAAAAAAACCTAACAAATCACATGTACATAAGTATTCACAACCTTTGCTCAATACTTTTTGAATATGATGCCACAAGCTTGGCACACCTATCTTTGGGCAGTTTTGCCCATTCCTCTTTGCAGCACCTCTCAAGCTCCATCAGGTTGGATGGGAAGCGTCAGTGCACAGCCATTTTCAGATTTGCAGAGATGGTTGTCCTTCTGGAAAGTTCTCCTCTCTCCACAGAGGAATGCTGTAGCTCTGACAGAGTGACTATCGAGTACTTGGTCACCACCCTGACTAGGGCCCTTCGCTCAGTTTAGACGACTGGCCAACTCTAGGAAGAGTCCTGGTGGTTCCGAACTTCTTCCATTTACGTATGATGGAGGCCACTGTGCTCATTGGGACCTTCAAAGCAGCAGATATTTTTCTGTACCCTTCCCCAGATTTGTGCCTCGAGACAATCCTGTCTCGGAGGTCTACAGACAATTCCTTGGACTTCATGCTTGGTTTGTGCTCTGACATGCACTGTCAAGTATGGGACCTTATATAGACAGGTGTATGCCATTCAAAATCATGTCCAATCAACTGAATTTACCATAGGTGGACTTCAATTAAGCTGTAGGAACATCTCAAGGATGATCAGTGGAAACAGGCTTCATGGCAAAGGCCGTGAATACTTATGTACATGTGATTTCTTATTTATTTATTTTTATGAAATTTGCAAAAATCTCAAAAAAACCTTTTACATGATTTCATTATTGGGTATTGTGTGTAGAATATTGAGGACAAAAATGTGAAGCGTGAATACTTTCCGGATGCAATGCTTTCTACTTAGCATTGGCTTCAATTGCTTTGTGTCTTATCCCAAGCCTCTACTGAGACTGGAGGATGTTCAATACCTCTCAACATTTCCATATTTTGTGCGTAAAGATGAGCTGAATGGCTAAATGGTCCCCTTAGTACATTGACTAAATTGCAGTGTAAAAGTAAATATAATCAAAACCCAGTTTCATGAATAATTAAGTTTATTCAGTCAATAAAATACAACATTCAATGACTAAAGACTTAAAGGTAGTGAGAGATTAAATGCTCTGTATAAATATATTATGTAGGAGATTAGTTGGAGGCCATAGTGCTGGAGATCCAGGCGTTGTAGTTGCAGACCTTGGTGTAGACACCGGGAAAGTTCCTCAGGGCACAGCCGTATCCCCAGGAGGTAAGACCCTGGAGCTGTCCGTTACAGACCACGGGTCCACCAGAGTCACCCTGAGCACAGGAGGGAGATTGTTAGACATTCATACCACATCATGATGGGTGCTGGATAATTACTAAGCTGCCTACTGTGTGATCATACAGCGTGTGTACATCACATACATGTTATAGTGATACCATGGTCTCAGCACCATAGTGATACAGCTGTGACATTACCTGGCAGGAATCCATGCCTCCTTCCATGTAACCAACACAGATCATGTTATCAGTGATCTCTCCTGGGTAGGCGCTGTTACACTGAGCGGTGGTCAGGATGGGGGCGTCCAGGCACTGCAGTTCGGCTGGCATGTTGGCTGCAGAAAACAGTTATTAATTAGATGTATTTAATAATCTTCCATCTTCCTGTATACGGTATGTTGCTGTAATACTCTATGTCCTTATACATCCTCCAAACTATAGCCGTCATTTACATTCCATTGTATATGGAATTATCTGTGTCGGGAATGTCTCTGAATGCTCTATATTTGTGCATTTTATCAAATAAATATTTCTATTTGTATGAAAATTATTTTCTTCTTTTGAAGAAAAAAACAATATTTTTCACAAAAAAGTTACTTTACTAGCTTATTAACATTGCAAATAGCTCCTGGACTACAGCTGTAACTCTCCACCCAGGTCCGGGGCAAATAATGGACATTAGTTAGTGATCTGTAACTTACTGCCGCTGCTGAGTGTGTTTCCCCAGCCAGTGATCAGGCAGCTGGTGCCAGAGGCTGCGCAGCCAGAGGGCAGAGTCACAGTCTGGACGTAGGCATTGAGGGTGGCGACGGAGGCGAGCTTGATCAGCAGGATGTCATTGTCCAGGGTTCTGGAGTTGTAGGCGCCATGTTGGATGACCCTGACAGAGTTGATGAACTGCTCGGTGCCCTCAGTTGTAAAGATGTTATGTTCTCCCATTCTGACCTGGAGGCTCCTGGATGAAGATACAGATACAGAACAATCAGACAGAGAAGTATAAAGCTTCTTATTGAGATAATTAAGGGATCCTGGAGACAACATGGGGGGAAGTAAGACTTATGTAGCCCACTCTGACACATCTATACTGTGAGATATAACACAGCTTATGGGCACCAGCAGAAGTGATTCCACTTCACTCAGCAACTCAATGATTCACATAGTGATAATGTATATCATATATAATATATCAGATCTAGGTATGCCCTACAACTCTAATGTTTTGAAAAGCAGGTCAAACAAATCTAGCATTAATATTGTAATAATACTTGCTTTAGTCTATAAAATTATTAAAAATGACCAGTAAGTATATGATCTCTGACATGCAAAAAGTAGACTTTTAAAGTGTCCCTAGAGGTCAACCAGGCATCTAACTAGCCATTCAACCAGCCTACCAAATGACTGATCAACAAACTACTCAGCCAACTACCAAGCCAGCCACCCAACCAACCATTATGAACACCATCTACAGTACAATGACTGTACTTACGACTGGTAGCAGTGAGCAGCAGAGATCACCCACAGGTTGGTAACCATTGACCCTCCACAGAAGTGGTACCCAGCATTCAGGGACACCTGGTAGGGAACACCGTGCTCGGCACAGGTGTAGCCTCCGACTATCTTATCATCCTCCAAGGCAGCTGTAAGAGATGACACACTGACTTGCACCGCGGCACCATTACACAATATAACACATAAAGCCGTTACCACTAGATGCACCATGGTATCTGTAAGCTAATGAGACTCACCGGCAGCTCCGAGGAGCAGACAGACCAGAAGCAGTTTCATGGTGGAGAGATGTCCAGTGACTGGTTTGCTGGACACAATGTTGCTATTTATATGTTTTACCACCTCACGTGTACATTGCACAATTGTGTCCATATGGCCATAGCCCTGTTAATGTGTATAGAATATGTATTGCTATCACTTGTGTGTTACTAATGACCTTGAATTTTATCTCTAGTCTTGGAAAGTTAAACATGTTTCTATATTTTCTCCTTATCGTGAGCTTCTGTATAATTTAATGGTCTTCATTTCATTATATGTGTCTAAATAGGTTTCAAAGGAATTGTTTTGTACAAAAATTCTACTTCACATAAAGATTTTTTGTATATTTTTTAGATAAGTGGCCATAATGTTATAAGACCTGACAGAATACTCTGCAGCTATTCCAGACAAAGGACTGGCAATGGTGGGGAACAGGTCATGGGCTCGCATTGTAGTGTGAAGCAGGTAATGGCCTCATTCAGAATGCGCCTCATTCAGAGCCAAGCACAAACTGCGCGCAATTCCGATGTTCATGTAGTTGAGAGATTTTTATCAGAAATGTTGTGGAAAAGTTATGGGCGCCCTTCGGCGGTGACTGGGAGCTGGCTTAGCACACGTGCGGATATAGATGCGTTATGGGAGTGCCAATAATAGCGGTATTGTACACAGACACAAATCTGCAGGTGTAGCACGCCATACTGCAGCTGTCATGGCAGCGTATTAGGACGCACCAGTTACTACTTGTACAGACGATAAATGTGGCATCTCAGTCATTGCATATACAGTATACGGGTGCATAGATGTAGACAAGGGAGGGAGTTTGCAGTGACATATGCATAAAAGCGCAGATGAGTGACCGGCAATAGACACTGCCACGAATCAGGCTCTATGGGTGGCGGCCTCAGGGGCTTTGAAAACATCAAATTATCCACATTTGTTTCAGAGAGTCTTTTCTTTTATTTAATTGAAAGAATAATATCTTCATATAAGAGAAAACAAATTTACCACTAAGAGCCGTATTTAATTTGGAGCGAAAAGCCATTTTTGCTCGTTTTTTGGAGATATTTTCGCCTGAAAATTTACCTCCATATTTTAAGTCCAGTCCGTTTTCGCCTATGCAAAAAGTCAATGCACTGAAACAGGCGATACTTTTTCTCCATAGAATGGCAGGAAAAAAAAAGTACAAATTCTATATTTTGGGGTGCAGATGTTAGGAAACCACCCAAAATCCTTGGTACACCCCCCCCCCCAAAGGACAATTCACACAAAGAAAGGAAAAATATAACCCGGACCCCACAAAAAAGCGCCTTAGAAATTTGGGGCAAAAATGAATAAAAGTAAGGGGACAACTTCAAAAACTAGCGAAATAAGCTTCTGGGGTGCTCTAAGAAGGGGGAAAGTGTTTTTGGGATTGCGGGTACTTGTATGATGGAGAAATTTCACTTTTTCTAAAACTTCACTTTAGAGACATACAAATATGCTAGCACCCATTTTCAAACACCCCAAATTTGATGGAACTAATTATTTGCTCCAAACAATACTGCTTTATGCCGTTCTTCACCACTTTTACCTAGACGCTAATAGCAAGCAATTACCACCACTTCAGTACCCTAACTATTTCAATTAGTTACTAAACTACAGTATCATAATGATTTCCAAAGTCAGCCCATATTTTTCTGGGGTGCAGAGTGATTCCCCCAATTCATCCTGCACCTGGTTCACATTTGCCGGGCCCTTGTTTTCGCCTGTTTGGGAATTGCATAAATAGTAAATCGGGAGCGTGCACAAAAAGTTTTCGCCTCTAAAACAGGCGAAGGCGGTGAAAAGTCAGGTAGGCAGAACTTTTTCGCCAAGGCAAAACTAATGGAATACGTCCCTAAATGGTAAACAGTAGTTACCTGTGCTTATTCCTATATATGTGATTGCTAGCTGCAGTCTCCAGGGAGCAATCAAACCCCTAAGTAACCATAAAATCTAAAATCGAGTCTGCGCTCAGTCTGAAAAAATAAACAAAGTGTGAGGTGTGAGGTTAGGTGCTTCACACACACTGTTATTATAGATGTTACAGGTACCAAATAAATCTGTTGGACACCTACAGTAATTCTAAGAAGGGTATTCAATAGAGGCGAAAAGTTGGACATTTTCGCCTGTCCGACTTTTTGCCTTATTCGCCTGTTTCAGAGGCAAAATCATTCCGTGCGCATCCCCGCTATTCACCTAATTCAATTGCAAAACAGGCAAAAACAGAAATTGGCGAATGCGGAACAGGCGAAAAGTACTGAAAGAATTGGGGAAATCTGGGCCTGATTCAGAGCCGGACGCTCTGACCAGAACGCTCACTGTGAATCAGGGCCTCCTACCACCCACAGCTTATGCGAGCGTCCATGATGATGGTCGCGATGGTCAAGACCATCATGACCATCGGGCTTGCGACGAGACCCTGCGGTAGGGTCTCGCTGCCGCAAGCCCTGGAGTGATTTTGGCTCTATCAGAGCCAAAATCACTCCCACTGACATCACTAGTGATGTAAGTGTAGCCGTACCCAGACATCTGGCAGCCACGCCCCCTGCACGCCCACCAAAGGGGGCGTGCTGTCAATCACCATCGACAGCACACCCCCTTTGGTGCGAGACCCCGAGCGATGGATTTCCCGTCGCTCGCCGGGTCTCACACATGCGCACGACGGAGCTCCCTCCATCGTACGCATGAGCACTTAGGCACCATCGACCCGCTTGCGAGCGTACAGCGCTCGCGAGCGGGTCAGAATCAGGCCCTCAGTCTGCACCCCAGAAAAAGATGCACTAACATAGGAAATGAATATAGATGTGTACTAATAGCCCTAATAACATAGGAAATTAATATAGATGTGTACTAATAGCCCTAATAACATAGGAAATGAATATAGTAGATGTGTACTAATAGCCCTAATAACATAGGAATCACTATAGATGTGTACTAATAGCCCTAATAACATAGGGAGTGAATATAGATGTGTACTAATAGCCCTAATAACATAGGAATCACTATAGAGGTGTACTAATAGCCCTAATAACATAGGGAGTGAATATAGATGTGTACTAATAGCCCTAATAACATAGGAATCACTATAGAGGTGTACTAATAGCCCTAATAACATAGGGAGTGAATATAGATGTGTACTAATAGCCCTAATAACATAGGAATCACTATAGATGTGTACTAATAGCCCTAATAACATAGGGAGTGAATATAGATGTGTACTAATAGCCCTAATAACATAGGGAATCACTATAGATTAGGGGTGAGCGGGTTCGGATTTCTGAAATCCGAACCCCCCCGAGCCCCCCCGATCCGAGTCCGATCCGAATCAGGCTCGACTTTTCCCGCCTGACTCGGATCTGAAATCGAGGCAAAACGTCATCATCCCGCCTTCCGAGTCTCGCGGGTTTTGGATCCTATATAAGGTACCCACGTCGGCGCCATTTTCTCACTCGGCTGTGGACAGTGAAGAGGGAGGGTGGGAGTTAGGGCTGTGTAGTGTAGTGTAGTGTAGTGCTGCTGTTGTCCACTACTTCAAAGTCCATAGGGGCTGGCTGTGTTGTGCTGTGCTGCTGTTGTTAATAGGGGCTGTGTCCACTACTTCAAAGTCCATAGGGGCTGGCTGGACTGTGTTGTGCAGTCAGTTCTCCATAGGTGCTGTGTCCACTCCAAAGTCCTGTGCAGTGTCCCAGTCCTAAAGAGGTGCTGTAGTGTTGTCCAGGGGGTGCTCTGTCCATCAGGGGTGCTCCCCCCAAGTGCTAAAAAAATAATATATTTTCTGTGTTTGTGAATTGTGTGCGCAGTAGCCGCACGTGCATCAACAAAGTAGTGCCAAGCGTGCGCCTGTGTCATAAGTAAAGGGCCGGCTGGCTTGACCGTTAAAGGGTGCTGTAACCCCCGAAAGTACACTCCAGTCCAAACCAAAAAAAAATTATTTTCTGTGTTTGTGAATTGTGTGCGCAGTAGCCGCACGTGCATCAACAAAGTAGTGCCAAGCGTGCGCCTGTGTCATAAGTAAAGGGCCGGCTGGCTTGACCGTTAAGGGTGCTGTAACCCCCGAAAGTACACTCCAGTCCAAACCAAAAAAAAAATTATTTTCTGTGTTTGTGAATTGTGTGCGCAGTAGCCGCACGTGCATCAACAAAGTAGTGCCAAGCGTGCGCCTGTGTCATAAGTAAAGGGCCGGCTGGCTTGACCATTAAGGGTGCTGTAACCCCCGAAAGTACACTCCAGTCCAAACCAAAAAAAAAATTATTTTTTGTGTTTGTGAATTGTGTGCGCAGTAGCCGCACGTGCATCAACAAAGTAGTGCCAAGCGTGCGCCTGTGTCATAAGTAAAGGGCCGGCTGGCTTGACCGTTAAGGGTGCTGTAACCCCCGAAAGTACACTCCAGTCCAAACCAAAAAAAAAATTATTTTCTGTGTTTGTGAATTGTGTGCGCAGTAGCCGCACGTGCATCAACAAAGTAGTGCCAAGCGTGCGCCTGTGTCATAAGTAAAGGGCCGGCTGGCTTGACCATTAAGGGTGCTGTAACCCCCGAAAGTACACTCCAGTCCAAACCAAAAAAAAAATTATTTTCTGTGTTTGTGAATTGTGTGCGCAGTAGCCGCACGTGCATCAACAAAGTAGTGCCAAGCGTGCGCCTGTGTCATAAGTAAAGGGCCGGCTGGCTTGACCATTAAGGGTGCTGTAACGCCCGAAAGTACACTCCAGTCCAAACCTAAAAAAAAATTATTTTCTGTGTTTGTGAATTGTGTGCGCAGTAGCCGCACGTGCATCAACAAAGTAGTGCCAAGCGTGCGCCTGTGTCATAAGTAAAGGGCCGGCTGGCTTGACCGTTAAGGGTGCTGTAACCCCCGAAAGTACACTCCAGTCCAAACCAAAAAAAAAATTATTTTCTGTGTTTGTGAATTGTGTGCGCAGTAGCCGCACGTGCATCAACAAAGTAGTGCCAAGCGTGCGCCTGTGTCATAAGTAAAGGGCCGGCTGGCTTGACCATTAAGGGTGCTGTAACCCCCGAAAGTACACTCCAGTCCAAACCCAAAAAAAAATTATTTTCTGTGTTTGTGAATTGTGTGCGCAGTAGCCGCACGTGCATCAACAAAGTAGTGCCAAGCGTGCGCCTGTGTCATAAGTAAAGGGCCGGCTGGCTTGACCATTAAGGGTGCTGTAACCCCCGAAAGTACACTCCAGTCCAAACCAAAAAAAAAATTATTTTCTGTGTTTGTGAATTGTGTGCGCAGTAGCCGCACGTGCATCAACAAAGTAGTGCCAAGCGTGCGCCTGTGTCATAAGTAAAGGGCCGGCTGGCTTGACCATTAAGGGTGCTGTAACCCCCGAAAGTACACTCCAGTCCAAACCAAAAAAAAAATTATTTTCTGTGTTTGTGAATTGTGTGCGCAGTAGCCGCACGTGCATCAACAAAGTAGTGCCAAGCGTGCGCCTGTGTCATAAGTAAAGGGCCGGCTGGCTTGACCATTAAGGGTGCTGTAACCCCCGAAAGTACACTCCAGTCCAAACCAAAAAAAAAATTATTTTCTGTGTTTGTGAATTGTGTGCGCAGTAGCCGCACGTGCATCAACAAAGTAGTGCCAAGCGTGCGCCTGTGTCATAAGTAAAGGGCCGGCTGGCTTGACCATTAAGGGTGCTGTAACCCCCGAAAGTACACTCCAGTCCAAACCTAAAAAAAAATTATTTTCTGTGTTTGTGAATTGTGTGCGCAGTAGCCGCACGTGCATCAACAAAGTAGTGCCAAGCGTGCGCCTGTGTCATAAGTAAAGGGCCGGCTGGCTTGACCGTTAAGGGTGCTGTAACCCCCGAAAGTACACTCCAGTCCAAACCAAAAAAAAAATTATTTTCTGTGTTTGTGAATTGTGTGCGCAGTAGCCGCACGTGCATCAACAAAGTAGTGCCAAGCGTGCGCCTGTGTCATAAGTAAAGGGCCGGCTGGCTTGACCATTAAGGGTGCTGTAACCCCCGAAAGTACACTCCAGTCCAAACCCAAAAAAAAATTATTTTCTGTGTTTGTGAATTGTGTGCGCAGTAGCCGCACGTGCATCAACAAAGTAGTGCCAAGCGTGCGCCTGTGTCATAAGTAAAGGGCCGGCTGGCTTGACCATTAAGGGTGCTGTAACCCCCGAAAGTACACTCCAGTCCAAACCAAAAAAAAAATTATTTTCTGTGTTTGTGAATTGTGTGCGCAGTAGCCGCACGTGCATCAACAAAGTAGTGCCAAGCGTGCGCCTGTGTCATAAGTAAAGGGCCGGCTGGCTTGACCATTAAGGGTGCTGTAACCCCCGAAAGTACACTCCAGTCCAAACCAAAAAAAAAATTATTTTCTGTGTTTGTGAATTGTGTGCGCAGTAGCCGCACGTGCATCAACAAAGTAGTGCCAAGCGTGCGCCTGTGTCATAAGTAAAGGGCCGGCTGGCTTGACCATTAAGGGTGCTGTAACCCCCGAAAGTACACTCCAGTCCAAACCAAAAAAAAAATTATTTTCTGTGTTTGTGAATTGTGTGCGCAGTAGCCGCACGTGCATCAACAAAGTAGTGCCAAGCGTGCGCCTGTGTCATAAGTAAAGGGCCGGCTGGCTTGACCATTAAGGGTGCTGTAACCCCCGAAAGTACACTCCAGTCCAAACCAAAAAAAATTTATTTTCTGTGTTTGTGAATTGTGTGCGCAGTAGCCGCACGTGCATCAACAAAGTAGTGCCAAGCGTGCGCCTGTGTCATAAGTAAAGGGCCGGCTGGCTTGACCGTTAAGGGTGCTGTAACCCCCGAAAGTACACTCCAGTCCAAACCAAAAAAAAAATTATTTTCTGTGTTTGTGAATTGTGTGCGCAGTAGCCGCACGTGCATCAACAAAGTAGTGCCAAGCGTGCGCCTGTGTCATAAGTAAAGGGCCGGCTGGCTTGACCATTAAGGGTGCTGTAACCCCCGAAAGTACACTCCAGTCCAAACCAAAAAAAAAATTATTTTCTGTGTTTGTGAATTGTGTGCGCAGTAGCCGCACGTGCATCAACAAAGTAGTGCCAAGCGTGCGCCTGTGTCATAAGTAAAGGGCCGGCTGGCTTGACCGTTAAGGGTGCTGTAACCCCCGAAAGTACACTCCAGTCCAAACCAAAAAAAAAATTATTTTCTGTGTTTGTGAATTGTGTGCGCAGTAGCCGCACGTGCATCAACAAAGTAGTGCCAAGCGTGCGCCTGTGTCATAAGTAAAGGGCCGGCTGGCTTGACCATTAAGGGTGCTGTAACCCCCGAAAGTACACTCCAGTCCAAACCAAAAAAAAAATTATTTTCTGTGTTTGTGAATTGTGTGCGCAGTAGCCGCACGTGCATCAACAAAGTAGTGCCAAGCGTGCGCCTGTGTCATAAGTAAAGGGCCGGCTGGCTTGACCGTTAAGGGTGCTGTAACCCCCGAAAGTACACTCCAGTCCAAACCAAAAAAAAAAATATTTTCTGTGTTTGTGAATTGTGTGCGCAGTAGCCGCACGTGCATCAACAAAGTAGTGCCAAGCGTGCGCCTGTGTCATAAGTAAAGGGCCGGCTGGCTTGACCATTAAGGGTGCTGTAACCCCCGAAAGTACACTCCAGTCCAAACCAAAAAAAAATTATTTTCTGTGTTTGTGAATTGTGTGCGCAGTAGCCGCACGTGCATCAACAAAGTAGTGCCAAGCGTGCGCCTGTGTCATAAGTAAAGGGCCGGCTGGCTTGACCGTTAAAGGGTGCTGTAACCCCCAAAGTACACTCCAGTCCAAACCAAAAAAAAAATTATTTTCTGTGTTTGTGAATTGTGTGCGCAGTAGCCGCATGTGCATCAACAAAGTAGTGCCAAGCGTGCGCCTGTGTCATAAGTAAAGGGCCGGCTGGCTTGACCATTAAGGGTGCTGTAACCCCCGAAAGTACACTCCAGTCCAAACCAAAAAAAAAATTATTTTCTGTGTTTGTGAATTGTGTGCGCAGTAGCCGCACGTGCATCAACAAAGTAGTGCCAAGCGTGCGCCTGTGTCATAAGTAAAGGGCCGGCTGGCTTGACCGTTAAAGGGTGCTGTAACCCCCAAAGTACACTCCAGTCCAAACCAAAAAAAATATTATTTTCTGTGTTTGTGAATTGTGTGCGCAGTAGCCGCTTGTGCATCAACAAAGTAGTGCCAAGCGTGCGCCTGTGTCATAAGTAAAGGGCCAGCTGGCTTGACCGTTAAAGGGTGCTGTAACCCCCAAAGTACACTCCAGTCCAAACCAAAAAAAAATTTATTTTCTGTGTTTGTGAATTGTGTGCGCAGTAGCCGCACGTGCATCAACAAAGTAGTGCCAAGCGTGCGCCTGTGTCATAAGTAAAGGGCCGGCTGGCTTGACCGTTAAAGGGTGCTGTAACCCCCGAAAGTACACTCCAGTCCAAACCAAAAAAAAAATTATTTTCTGTGTTTGTGAATTGTGTGCGCAGTAGCCGCACGTGCATCAACAAAGTAGTGCCAAGCGTGCGCCTGTGTCATAAGTAAAGGGCCGGCTGGCTTGACCGTTAAAGGGTGCTGTAACCCGCAAAGTACACTCCAGTCCAAACCGAAAAAAAAATATTTTCTGTGTTTGTGAATTGTGTGCGCAGTAGCCGTACGTGCATCAACAAAGTAGTGCCAAGTGTGCGCCTGTGTCATAAGTAAAGGGCCGGCTGGCTTGACCGTTAAAGGGTGCTGTAACCCCCGAAAGTACACTCCAGTCCAAACCAAAAAAAAAATTATTTTCTGTGTTTGTGAATTGTGTGTGCAGTAGCCGCACGTGCATCAACAAAGTAGTGCCAAGCGTGCGCCTGTGTCATAAGTAAAGGGCCGGCTGGCTTGACTGTTAAAGGGTTCTGTAACCCCCAAAGTACACTCCAAACCAAAAAAATATATATTTTCTGTGTTTGTGACTTGTGTGCACTGTGGCTGCACGTGCATCAACAAAGGAGCAGCGCCAAGCGTGCGCCTGTGTCCCATAAGTAAAGAGCCGGCTGGCTCATTTCTTAAAGGGTGGTGTAACCCACAAAGTGCACTACTCTCCAGCAAAAATAAAAAAATATTTTCTGTGTTTGTGTGCGCTTTAGCCGCACGTATATATATCAATATAACATAAATGGAGGACCAAACTTTCTCTGATAAAAATAAAATAGGGAAAGATCAAGAACCACTTCCTACTAGTGCTGTTGCTGCTGCTGGGAGTTGTTCATCATCCCAGAGAGGAAGTAGGAACATCACTACTTTTACTAAACAATTGACCCTCCAACAGTCCTTAGCGATGAGGATGAAGTACGACAGCAGTCATCCTGAAGCAAAACGTATAACTGAGGCCTTGACTGCTATGTTGGTGTTAGACGTGCGTCCGGTATCCGACATTAGTGCAGTGGGATTTAGACAATTGATGGAGGTAGTGTGTCCTCGGTTCCAAATCCCGTCTAGATTCCACCTGCATCCTCAAAGCAGCAGCGACAAGCGTGTGTCTGTCTGTTAAAGGGTGGTGACACCCTCAAAGTGTGCTACACAAACAATTAAAATATTGTTCTTTTTTTTTCTGTCTTTGTGAAATGTGTGGGCTGTAGCCGCACCTGCATCCTTAAAGCAGCAGCGACAAGCGTGCGTCTGTCTGTTAAAGGGTGGTGACACCCTCAAAGTGTGCTACACAAACAATAAAAATATTCTTCTTTTTTTTTCGGTCTTTGTGAAATGTGTGGGCTGTAGCCGCACCTGCATCCTTAAAGCAGCAGCGACAAGCGTGCGTCTGTCTGTTAAAGGGTGGTGTAACTCTCAAAGTGCTCCAAAAAATAAAAAACTATTTTTTTAATGTGTTTGTGACTTGTGTGCGATGTAGCCACACTTGCATCCTCAAAGCAGCAGCGACAAGCGTGCGTCTGTCTGTTAAAGGGTGGTGACACCCTCAAAGTGTGCTACACAAACAATAAAAATATTCTTCTTTTTTTTTCGGTCTTTGTGAAATGTGTGGGCTGTAGCCGCACCTGCATCCTTAAAGCAGCAGCGACAAGCGTGCGTCTGTCTGTTAAAGGGTGGTGTAACTCTCAAAGTGCTCCAAAAAATAAAAAACTATTTTTTTAATGTGTTTGTGACTTGTGTGCGATGTAGCCACACTTGCATCCTCAAAGCAGCAGCGACAAGCGTGCGTCTGTCTGTTAAAGGGTGGTGACACCCTCAAAGTGTGCTCCACAAACAATAAAAATATTCTTCTTCTTTTTTCTGTCTTTGTGAATTGTGTGGGCTGTAGCCGCACCTGCATCCTTAAAGCAGCAGCGACAAGCGTGCGTCTGTCTGTTAAAGGGTGGTGACACCCTCAAAGTGTTCTACACAAACAATTAAAATATTGTTCTTTTTTTTCGGTCTTTGTGAAATGTGTGGGCTGTAGCCGCACCTGCATCCTTAAAGCAGCAGCGACAAGCGTGCGTCTGTCTGTTAAAGGGTGGTGTAACTCTCAAAGTGCTCCAAAAAATAAAAAACTATTTTTTTTATGTGTTTGAGACTTGTGTGCGATGTAGCCGCACTTGCATCCTCAAAGCAGCAGCGACAAGCGTGCGTCTGTCTGTTAAAGGGTGGTGACACCCTCAAAGTGTGCTACACAAACAATAAAAATATTCTTCTTTTTTCTGTCTTTGTGAATTGTGTGGGCTGTAGCCGCACCTGCATCCTTAAAGCAGCAGCGACAAGCGTGCGTCTGTCTGTTAAAGGGTGGTGACACCCTCAAAGTGTGCTACACAAACAATTAAAATATTGTTCTTTTTTTTTCGGTCTTTGTGAAATGTGTGGGCTGTAGCCGCACCTGCATCCTTAAAGCAGCAGCAACAAGCGTGCGTCTGTCTGTTAAAGGGTGGTGACACCCTCAAAGTGTGCTACACAAAGAATAAAAATATTCTTCTTCTTTTTTCTGTCTTTGTGAATTGTGTGGGCTGTAGCCGCACTTGCATCCTCAAAGCAGCAGCGACAAGCGTGCGTCTGTCTGTTAGAGGGTGGTGTAACCCTCAAAGTGTGCTCCACAAACAATAAAAATATTCTTTTTTTTTTTCTGTCTTTGTGAATTGTGTGGGCTGTAGCCGCACTTGAATCCTCAAAGCAGCAGCGACAAGCGTGCGTCTGTCTGTTAAAGGATTACATCGGTGACAGCATCCAAGTAGGCATGTCAGACAGTCCGTACCTGTACTGGCAGGAAAAAGAAGCAATTTGGAGGTCCCTGTACAAACTGGCTCTATTTTACCTGAGTTGCCCCCCCTCCAGTGTGTACTCCGAAAGAGTGTTTAGTGCAGCCGGGAACCTTGTTAGCGAAAGGCGTAGGAGGTTGCTTCCACAAAATGTGGAGAAGATGATGTTCATAAAATGAATGATCAACTCTTCCAGGGAGACCAGCCTCCAGAACGTACAGAGGGACCTGTGGTTCCAGCAGGGACGAATTAATACTCTGTGAGGATGAGGATGTACATAACACTGAAGAGGGTGAGGAATCTGTGGATGAGGAGGATGAGGACGACTTCTTGCCTCCGTAGAGCCAGTTTGTGCAGGGACAGATTAATTGCCAGCTTGTTTTGTGGGGGCCCAAACGAACCAATCATTTCAGCCACAGTTGTGTGGCAGACCCTGGCGCTGAAATGATTGGTTTGTTAAAGTGTGCATGTCCTGTTTATACAACATAAGGGTGGGTGGGAGGGCCCAAGGACAATTCCATCTTGCACCTCTTTTTTTTCTTTGCATTATGTACAGTTTGGGGCCTAGTTTTTCAATGCCATCCTGTCTGCCACTGCAGTGTCACGCCTAGATGGGTCACGTGTTTGTGCCGCCCACTCGTGTCGCTTAGCATAGTCATCCAGCTACCTCGGTGCAACCTTTTGGACATAAAAACACTATTGTGAGGTGTGAGGTATTCAGAATAGACTGGAAATGAGTGGAAATTAAGGTTATTGAGGTTAATAATAGCATAGGAGCAGAAAAACCTACAAATTCTGTGATTTTAGCTGTTTTTATGCTTTTTTTCAAAAAAATACAGATCCAAAACACAAAACCCAGAACCCAAAACACGGAAGGGTGGTTTTGGCAAAACCAATCCAGATCCAAAACACGAAGAAAGATCCAGATCCAAAACCAAAACACAAAACACGAAAAGTGGCCGGTGCACACCCCTACTATAGATTAGGGGTGTGCACCGGCCACTTTTCGTGTTTTGTGTTTTGGTTTTGGATCTGGATCTTTCTTCGTGTTTTGGATCTGGATTGGTTTTGCCAAAACCACCCTTCGGTGTTTTGGGTTCTGGGTTTTGTGTTTTGGATCTGTATTTAAAAAAAATAAAAACATAAAAACAGCTAAAATCACAGATTTTGTGGGTTTTTCTGCTCCTATGCTATTATTAACCTCAAAAACCTTAATTTCCACTCATTTCCAGTCTATTCTGAACACCTCACACCTCACAATAGTGTTTTTATGTCCAAAAGGTTGCACCGAGGTAGATGGATGACTATGCTAAGTGACACGAGTGGGCGGCACAAACACGTGGCCCATCTAGGAGTGACACTGCAGTGGCAGACAGGATGGCAGTTTGAAAAACTAGGCCCCAAACAGTACATAATGCAAAGAAAAAAAAGAGGTGCAAGATGGAATTGTCCTTGGGCCCTCCCACCCATCCTTATGTTGTATAAACAGGACATGCACACTTTAACAAACCAATCATTTCAGCACCAGGGTCTGCCACACGACTGTGGCTGAAATGCTTGGTTCGTTTGGGCCCCCACAAAACAAGCTGGCAATTAATCTGTCCCTGCACAAACTGGCTCTGCGGAGGCAAGATGTCGTCCTCATCCTCCTCATCCACCGATTCCTCACCCTCTTCAGTGTTGTGTACATCCTTATCCTCACAGAGTATTAACTCGTCCCCGCTGGAATCCACCACCACAGGTCCCTCTGTACGTTCTGGAGGCTGGTCTCCCTGGAAGAGTTGATAATTCATTTTTATGAACATCATCTTCTCCACATTTTGTGGAAGCAACCTCCTACACCTTTCGCTGACAAGGTTCCCGGCTGCACTAAACACTCTTTCGGAGTACACACTGGAGGGGGGGCAACTCAGGTAAAATAGAGCCAGTTTGTACAGGGGCCTCCAAATTGCCTCTTTTTCCTGCCAGTACAGGTCTGACATGCCTACTTGGATGCTGTCACCGATGTAATCCTCCACCATTCTGTCAATGGTGACAGTATCATATGCAGTGACAGTAGACATGTCAGAAATTGTTGCCAGGTCCTTCAGTCCGGACCAGATGTCCAAACTTGGTCCTGCCTGCCCTGCATCACCGCCAGCAGGTTGCTTAGGATACCTAAGTTTTTTCCTGGCAGCCCCAGTTGCGGGAGAAAATGAAGAAGGAGCTGTTGACGTGTCACGTTCCGCTTCAGCTGACAGTGTTTTCACCAGCAGGTCTTTGCACCTCTGCAGGCTTGTGTCGGCCGGAAAGAGAGACACCACATAGGCTTTAAACCTAGGATCGAGCACGGTGGGCAAAATGTAGTGGTCTGATTTCAACAGATTGACCACCCTGGAATCCTGGCAAAGCGAAAGAAGGGCTTCATCCACAAGTCCCACATGCCGAGCGGAATCGCTCTGTCTTAGTTCCTCCTTCACTTTCTCCAGCTGCTTCTGCAAAAGCCTGATGAGGGGAATGACCTGACTCAAGCTGGCAGTGTCTGAACTGACTTCACGTGTGGCAAGTTCGAAGGGCTGGAGAACCTTGCACAACACGGAAATCATTCTCCACTGCGCTTGAGTCAGGTGCATACCCCCTCCTTTACCTATGTCATAGGTGGATGTATAGGCTTGAATGGCCTTTTGCTGCTCCTCCATCCTCTGAAGCATATAGAGGGTTGAGTTCCACCGCGTCACAACCTCTTGCTTCAGATGATGGCGGGGCAGGTTCAAGAGTGTTTGCTGGCGCTCCAGTCTTCGGCACGCAGTCGCTGAATGGCGAAAGTGGCCAGAAATTTTTCGGGCCACCCAAAGCGTCTCCTGCACATCCCTGTCGCTTTTCAGAAAATTCTGCACCACCAAGTTTATTGTGTGAGCAAAACATGGGACGTGCTGGAATTTGCCCAGATGTAATGCCCGCACAATATTGGTGGCGTTGTCAGATATCACAAATCCCCAGGAGAGTCTAAGTGGGGTAAGCCACTGGGCGATGATTTCCCTCAGTTTCTCTAAGAGGTTGTCGGCGGTGTGCCTCTTGCTGAAACCGGTGATACACAGTGTAGCCTGCCTTGGAACGAGCTGGCGTTTCTGAGATGCTGCTACTGGTGACGCTGCTGCTGTTGCTGCGTAAGGTGATACATCTACCCAGTGGGCTGTCACAGTCATATAGTCCTTAGTCTGCCCTGTTCCACTTGTCCACATGTCCATGGTTAAGTGGACATTGGGTACAACGGCATTTTTCAGGACACTGAGGACACTTTTGTTGACGTTTCTGTACAGTCTCGGTATCGCCTGCCTAGTGAAGTGGAATATAGATGGGATTTGGAACTGGGGACACACTACCTCCATCAATTGTCTAAATCCCACTGCACTAATGGCGGATACCGGACGCACGTCTAACACCAACATAGCAGTCAAGGCCTCAGTTATACGTTTTGCTTCAGGATGACTGCTGTCGTACTTCATCCTTCTCGCTAAGGACTGTTGGAGGGTCAATTGTTTAGTAAAAGTAGTGGTGTTCCTACTTCCTCTCTGGGATGATGAACGACTCCCAGCAGCAGCAGCAACAGCAGCAGCGGCAGCTGTAGGCGTAGCAATGCAGGATCCTCCGGAGGAATCCCGGATAGGAGAGTCAGTCATGCCAGTGATATGGCCTGCAGGACTACTTCCGATCCTGACTAAGGAGGAAATTGACGAGGAGGGAGTTGACGGTGTGGTTTGCAGGCGCTTGGATACAACAGGACAACGGGATTTAGGTGTCCCTGGACTGCTTACGGTCTGAGCCAAAGTTTCTGAACTTGACAGTAACTTTTTATGAACGCGCTGCAGGTGCCGTATAAGGGAGGATGTTCCTAGGTGGTTGACGTCCCTACCCCTACTTATTTCACCTTTACATATGGTACATATGGCAAGACAGTTGTTGTCTGGATTTGGATAGAAATATTGCCAGACCAAAGAGGTGGAATGTTTGGTCTTCTGCCCAGGCATGACCGTGATGGGCTTTTTCATCCCACGGACAACAACTGTCTCCCCCGGAGCCTGATTTAAACAAACCACATCACCATCAGAATCCTCCTCGCCAACTTCCTCCTCAGCGCCAGCTACACCAGTATCCTCATCCTGTTGTACTTCAACAGTGACATCTTCAATTTGCATATCAGCAAGTGGACTGTGGGTGCTCCTTTCAGCACTTGCAGGGGGCGTGCAAATGGTGGAAAGAGCCACCTCTTCCCGTCCAGTGCTGGGAAGGTCAGGCATCGCAACCACCACCACACTTGGACTCTCCTTGGGGATTTGTGATATCTTCTTAGAAAGCACAGTTCTTCGCTGTGCTTTTGCCAGCTTAACTCTTTTGATTTTTTTAGTGGGAGGAGTGCTTCCATCGTCATGTGAAGCTGAACCACTAGTCATGAACATACTAGGGATCGACCTTAGCCGTTCCTTGCCACTCCGTGTCGTAAATGGCATATTGGCAAGTTTACGTTTCTCTTCAGCTGATTTAAATGTCTTTTTCAAGGTCATTTTCCTGAACTTTGCCATTTGGGATTGTATGTGCCCTCTACTATGACATTGGGCATCGGCCTTGGCAGACGACGTTGATGGCATGTTATCGTCTATGTCATGACTAGTGGCAGCAGCTTCAGCACTAGGAGGAAGTGGTTCTTGATCTTTCTCTATTTTATTTTTATCGGAGAAAGTTTGGTCCTCCATTTATGTTATATCGATTTGATATATACGTGCGGCTAAACACAGAAAATAATTTTTTTTTTGGTTTGGACTGGAGTGTACTTTGTGGGTTACAGCACCCTTTAACGGTCAAGCCAGCCGGCCCTTTACTTATGACACAGGTGCACTCTTGGCACTACTTTGTTGATGCACGTGCGGCTACTGCGCACACAATTCACAAACACAGAAAATAATTTTTTTTTGGTTTGGACTGGAGTGTACTTTGGGGGTTACAGCACCCTTTAACGGTCAAGCCAGCCGGCCCTTTACTTATGACACAGGCGCACGCTTGGCACTACTTTGTTGATGCACGTGCGGCTACTGCGCACACAATTCACAAACACAGAAAATAATTTTTTTTTGGTTTGGACTGGAGTGTACTTTCGGGGGTTACAGCACCCTTTAACGGTCAAGCCAGCCGGCCCTTTACTTATGACACAGGCGCACGCTTGGCACTACTTTGTTGATGCACGTGCGGCTACTGCGCACACAATTCACAAACACAGAAAATAATTTTTTTTTGGTTTGGACTGGAGTGTACTTTCGGGGGTTACAGCACCCTTTAACGGTCAAGCCAGCCGGCCCTTTACTTATGACACAGGCGCACGCTTGGCACTACTTTGTTGATGCACGTGCGGCTACTGCGCACACAATTCACAAACACAGAAAATAATTTTTTTTTAGGTTTGGACTGGAGTGTACTTTCGGGGGTTACAGCACCCTTAACGGTCAAGCCAGCCGGCCCTATACTTATGACACAGGCGCACGCTTGGCACTACTTTGTTGATGCACGTGCGGCTACTGCGCACACAATTCACAAACACAGAAAATAATTTTTTTTTTGGTTTGGACTGGAGTGTACTTTCGGGGGTTACAGCACCCTTAACGGTCAAGCCAGCCGGCCCTTTACTTATGACACAGGCGCACGCTTGGCACTACTTTGTTGATGCACGTGCGGCTACTGCGCACACAATTCACAAACACAGAAAATAATTTTTTTTTGGTTTGGACTGGAGTGTACTTTCAGGGGTTACAGCACCCTTTAACGGTCAAGCCAGCCGGCCCTTTACTTATGACACAGGCGCACGCTTGGCACTACTTTGTTGATGCACGTGCGGCTACTGCGCACACAATTCACAAACACAGAAAATAATTTTTTTTTGGTTTGGACTGGAGTGTACTTTCGGGGGTTACAGCACCCTTTAACGGCCAAGCCAGCCGGCCCTTTACTTATGACACAGGCGCACTCTTGGCACTACTTTGTTGATGCACGTGCGGCTACTGCGCACACAATTCACAAACACAGAAAATAATTTTTTTTTTGGTTTGGACTGGAGTGTACTTTCGGGGGTTACAGCACCCTTAACGGTCAAGCCAGCCGGCCCTTTACTTATGACACAGGCGCACGCTTGGCACTACTTTGTTGATGCACGTGCGGCTACTGCGCACACAATTCACAAACACAGAAAATAATTTTTTTTTGGTTTGGACTGGAGTGTACTTTCGGAGGTTACAGCACCCTTTAACGGTCAAGCCAGCCGGCCCTTTACTTATGACACAGGCGCACGCTTGGCACTACTTTGTTGATGCACGTGCGGCTACTGCGCACACAATTCACAAACACAGAAAATAATTTTTTTTTAGGTTTGGACTGGAGTGTACTTTCGGGGGTTACAGCACCCTTAACGGTCAAGCCAGCCGGCCCTTTACTTATGACACAGGCGCACGCTTGGCACTACTTTGTTGATGCACGTGCGGCTACTGCGCACACAATTCACAAACACAGAAAATAATTTTTTTTTTGGTTTGGACTGGAGTGTACTTTCGGGGGTTACAGCACCCTTAACAGTCAAGCCAGCCGGCCCTTTACTTATGACACAGGCGCACGCTTGGCACTACTTTGTTGATGCACGTGCGGCTACTGCGCACACAATTCACAAACACAGAAAATAATTTTTTTTTTGGTTTGGACTGGAGTGTACTTTCGGGGGTTACAGCACCCTTAACGGTCAAGCCAGCCGGCCCTTTACTTATGACACAGGCGCACGTTTGGCACTACTTTGTTGATGCACGTGCGGCTACTGCGCACACAATTCACAAACACAGAAAATAATTTTTTTTTTGGTTTGGACTGGAGTGTACTTTCGGGGGTTACAGCACCCTTAACGGTCAAGCCAGCCGGCCCTTTACTTATGACACAGGCGCACGCTTGGCACTACTTTGTTGATGCACGTGCGGCTACTGCGCACACAATTCACAAACACAGAAAATAATTTTTTTTTGGTTTGGACTGGAGTGTACTTTCGGGGGTTACAGCACCCTTAACGGTCAAGCCAGCCGGCCCTTTACTTATGACACAGGCGCACGCTTGGCACTACTTTGTTGATGCACGTGCGGCTACTGCGCACACAATTCACAAACACAGAAAATAATTTTTTTTTAGGTTTGGACTGGAGTGTACTTTCAGGGTTTACAGCACCCTTAACGGTCAAGCCAGCCGGCCCTTTACTTATGACACAGGCGCACGCTTGGCACTACTTTGTTGATGCACGTGCGGCTACTGCGCACACAATTCACAAACACAGAAAATAATTTTTTTTTGGTTTGGACTGGAGTGTACTTTCGGGGGTTACAGCACCCTTTAACGGTCAAGCCAGCTGGCCCTTTACTTATGACACAGGCGCACGCTTGGCACTACTTTGTTGATGCACGTGCGGCTACTGCGCACACAATTCACAAACACAGAAAATAATTTTTTTTTTGGTTTGGACTGGAGTGTACTTTCGGGGGTTACAGCACCCTTAACGGTCAAGCCAGCCGGCCCTTTACTTATGACACAGGCGCACGCTTGGCACTACTTTGTTGATGCACGTGCGGCTACTGCGCACACAATTCACAAACACAGAAAATAATTTTTTTTTTGGTTTGGACTGGAGTGTACTTTCGGGGGTTACAGCACCCTTAACGGTCAAGCCAGCCGGCCCTTTACTTATGACACAGGCGCACATTTGGCACTACTTTGTTGATGCACGTGCGGCTACTGCGCACACAATTCACAAACACAGAAAATTATTTTTTTTTTGGTTTGGACTGGAGTGTACTTTCGGGGGTTACAGCACCCTTAACGGTCAAGCCAGCCGGCCCTTTACTTATGACACAGGCGCACGTTTGGCACTACTTTGTTGATGCACGTGCGGCTACTGCGCACACAATTCACAAACACAGAAAATAATTTTTTTTTTGGTTTGGACTGGAGTGTACTTTCAGGGGTTACAGCACCCTTAACGGTCAAGCCAGCCGGCCCTTTACTTATGACACAGGCGCACGTTTGGCACTACTTTGTTGATGCACGTGCGGCTACTGCGCACACAATTCACAAACACAGAAAATTATTTTTTTTTTGGTTTGGACTGGAGTGTACTTTCGGGGGTTACAGCACCCTTAACGATCAAGCCAGCCGGCCCTTTACTTATGACACAGGCGCACGCTTGGCACTACTTTGTTGATGCACGTGCGGCTACTGCGCACACAATTCACAAACACAGAAAATAATTTTTTTTTTGGTTTGGACTGGAGTGTACTTTCGGGGGTTACAGCACCCTTAACGGTCAAGCCAGCCGGCCCTTTACTTATGACACAGGCGCACGCTTGGCACTACTTTGTTGATGCACGTGCGGCTACTGCGCACACAATTCACAAACACAGAAAATAATTTTTTTTTGGTTTGGACTGGAGTGTACTTTCGGGGGTTACAGCACCCTTTAACGGTCAAGCCAGCCGGCCCTTTACTTATGACACAGGCGCACGCTTGGCACTACTTTGTTGATGCACGTGCGGCTACTGCGCACACAATTCACAAACACAGAAAATATATTATTATTTTAGCACTTGGGGGGAGCACCCCTGATGGACAGAGCACCCCCTGGACAACACTACAGCACCCCTTTAGGACTGGGACACTGCACAGGACTTTGGAGTGGACACAGCCCCTATGGAGAACTGACTGCACAACACAGTCCAGCCAGCCCCTATGGACTTTGAAGTAGTGGACACAGCCCCTATTAACAACAGCAGCACAGCACAACACAGCCAGCCCCTATGGACTTTGAAGTAGTGGACAACAGCAGCACTACACTACACTACACTACACAGCACTAACTCCCACCCTCCCTCTTCACTGTCCACAGCCGAGTGAGAAAATGGCGCCGACGCGGGTACCTTATATAGGATCCAAAACCCGCGAGACTCGGAAGGCGGGATGATGACGTTTTGCCTCGATGTCAGATCCGAGTCAGGCGGGAAAAGTCGAGCCTGACTCGGATCGGACTCGGATCGGGGGGGCTCGGGGGGGTTCGGATTTCAGAAATCCGAACCCGCTCACCCCTACTATAGATGTGTACTAATAGCCCTAATAACATAGGGAGTGAATATAGATGTGTACTAATAGCCCTAATAACATAGGGAATCACTATAGATGTGTACTAATAGCCCTAATAACATAGGAATCACTATAGATGTGTACTAATAACCCAAATAACATAGGGAGTGAATATAGATGTGTACTAATAGCCCTAATAACATAGGAAATCACTATAGATGTGTACTAATAGCCCTAATAACATAGGGAATCACTATAGATGTGTACTAATAGCCCTAATAACATAGGAAATGAATATAGTAGATGTGTACTAATAGCCCTAATAACATAGGAATCACTATAGATGTGTACTAATAGCCCTAATAACATAGGAAATTAATATAGATGTGTACTAATAGCCCTAATAACATAGGAAATGAATATTGATGTGTACTAATAGCCCTAATAACATAGGGAATGAATATAGATGTGTACTAATAGCCCTAATAACATAGCAAATGAATATAGATGTGTACTAATAGCCCTAATAACATAGGGAATGAATATAGATGTGTACTAATAGCCCTAATAACATAGGGAATGAATATAGATGTGTACTAATAGCCCTAATAACATAGGAAATGAATATAGATGTGTACTAATAGCCCTAATAACATAGGGAATGAATATAGATGTGTACTAATAGCCCTAATAACATAGGGAATGAATATAGATGTGTACTAATAGCCCTAATAACATAGGAAATGAATATAGATGTGTACTAATAGCCCTAATAACATAGGGAATGAATATGATGTGTACTAATAGCCCTAATAACATAGGAAATTAATATAGATGTGTACTAATAGCCCTAATAACATAGGGAATGAATATAGATGTGTACTAATAGCCCTAATAACATAGGAAATGAATATAGATGTGTACTAATAGCCCTAATAACATAGGGAATGAATATAGATGTGTACTAATAGCCCTAATAACATAGGGAATGAATATAGATGTGTACTAATAGCCCTAATAACATAGGAAATGAATATAGTAGATGTGTACTAATAGCCCTAATAACATAGGGAATTAATATAGATGTGTACTAATAGCCCTAATAACATAGGGAATGAATATCGATGTGTACTAATAGCCCTAATAACATAGGGAATCACTATAGATGTGTACTAATAGCCCTAATAACATAGGGAATTAATATAGATGTGTACTAATATCCCTAATAACATAGGGAATGCATATAGATGTGTACTAATAGCCCTAATAACATAGGGAATGAATATCGATGTGTACTAATAGCCCTAATAAGACTATTTTGGGTTCTTTAGTTGTGTAAATTGCTTGCTATTAGCGTCTTTGTAAAAGTGGTGAAGAATCGCATTAAGCTGTATTTTTTAGTGAAAATTAGGGGTGAGCGGGTTCGGATTTCTGAAATCCGAACCCCCCCGAGCCCCCCCGATCCGAGTCCGATCCGAGTCAGGCTCGACTTTTCCCGCCTGACTCGGATCTGAAATCGAGGCAAAACGTCATCATCCCGCCTTCCGAGTCTCGCGGGTTTTGGATCCTATATAAGGTACCCGCGTCGGCGCCATTTTCTCACTCGGCTGTGGACAGTGAAGAGGGAGGGTGGGAGTTAGGGCTGTGTAGTGTAGTGTAGTGTAGTGTAGTGTAGTGCTGCTGTTGTCCACTACTTCAAAGTCCATAGGGGCTGGCTGTGTTGTGCTGTGCTGCTGTTGTTAATAGGGGCTGTGTCCACTACTTCAAAGTCCATAGGGGCTGGCTGGACTGTGTTGTGCAGTCAGTTCTCCATAGGGGCTGTGTCCACTCCAAAGTCCTGTGCAGTGTCCCAGTCCTAAAGGAGTGCTGTAGTGTTGTCCAGGGGGTGCTCTGTCCATCAGGGGTGCTCCACCCAAGTGCTAAAAAAATAATATATTTTCTGTGTTTGTGAATTGTGTGCGCAGTAGCCGCACGTGCATCAACAAAGTAGTGCCAAGCGTGCGCCTGTGTCATAAGTAAAGGGCCGGCTGGCTTGACCGTTAAAGGGTGCTGTAACCCCCGAAAGTACACTCCAGTCCAAACCAAAAAAAAATTATTTTCTGTGTTTGTGAATTGTGTGCGCAGTAGCCGCACGTGCATCAACAAAGTAGTGCCAAGCGTGCGCCTGTGTCATAAGTAAAGGGCCGGCTGGCTTGACCGTTAAGGGTGCTGTAACCCCCGAAAGTACACTCCAGTCCAAACCAAAAAAAAAATTATTTTCTGTGTTTGTGAATTGTGTGCGCAGTAGCCGCACGTGCATCAACAAAGTAGTGCCAAGCGTGCGCCTGTGTCATAAGTAAAAGGCCGGCTGGCTTGACCGTTAAGGGTGCTGTAACCCCCGAAAGTACACTCCAGTCCAAACCAAAAAAAAAAATATTTTCTGTGTTTGTGAATTGTGTGCGCAGTAGCCGCACGTGCATCAACAAAGTAGTGCCAAGCGTGCGCCTGTGTCATAAGTAAAGGGCCGGCTGGCTTGACCATTAAAGGGTGCTGTAACCCCCAAAGTACACTCCAGTCCAAACCAAAAAAAAAATTATTTTCTGTGTTTGTGAATTGTGTGCGCAGTAGCCGCACGTGCATCAACAAAGTAGTGCCAAGCGTGCGCCTGTGTCATAAGTAAAGGGCCGGCTGGCTTGACCGTTAAAGGGTGCTGTAACCCCCGAAAGTACACTCCAGTCCAAACCAAAAAAAAATTATTTTCTGTGTTTGTGAATTGTGTGCGCAGTAGCCGCACGTGCATCAACAAAGTAGTGCCAAGCGTGCACCTGTGTCATAAGTAAAGGGCCGGCTGGCTTGACCGTTAAGGGTGCTGTAACCCCCGAAAGTACACTCCAGTCCAAACCAAAAAAAAAATTATTTTCTGTGTTTGTGAATTGTGTGCGCAGTAGCCGCACGTGCATCAACAAAGTAGTGCCAAGCGTGCGCCTGTGTCATAAGTAAAGGGCCGGCTGGCTTGACCGTTAAAGGGTGCTGTAACCCCCAAAGTACACTCCAGTCCAAACCAAAAAAAAAATTATTTTCTGTGTTTGTGAATTGTGTGCGCAGTAGCCGCACGTGCATCAACAAAGTAGTGCCAAGCGTGCACCTGTGTCATAAGTAAAGGGCCGGCTGGCTTGACCGTTAAGGGTGCTGTAACCCCCGAAAGTACACTCCAGTCCAAACCAAAAAAAAAATTATTTTCTGTGTTTGTGAATTGTGTGCGCAGTAGCCGCACGTGCATCAACAAAGTAGTGCCAAGCGTGCGCCTGTGTCATAAGTAAAGGGCCGGCTGGCTTGACCGTTAAAGGGTGCTGTAACCCCCAAAGTACACTCCAGTCCAAACCAAAAAAAAATTTATTTTCTGTGTTTGTGAATTGTGTGCGCAGTAGCCGCACGTGCATCAACAAAGTAGTGCCAAGCGTGCGCCTGTGTCATAAGTAAAGGGCCGGCTGGCTTGACCGTTAAAGGGTGCTGTAACCCCCGAAAGTACACTCCAGTCCAAACCAAAAAAAAATTATTTTCTGTGTTTGTGAATTGTGTGCGCAGTAGCCGCACGTGCATCAACAAAGTAGTGCCAAGCGTGCGCCTGTGTCATAAGTAAAGGGCCGGCTGGCTTGACCGTTAAAGGGTGCTGTAACCCCCGAAAGTACACTCCAGTCCAAACCAGAAAAAAATTATTTTCTGTGTTTGTGAATTGTGTGCGCAGTAGCCGCACGTGCATCAACAAAGTAGTGCCAAGCGTGCGCCTGTGTCATAAGTAAAGGGCCGGCTGGCTTGACCGTTAAAGGGTGCTGTAACCCCCGAAAGTACACTCCAGTCCAAACCAAAAAAAAATTATTTTCTGTGTTTGTGAATTGTGTGCGCAGTAGCCGCACGTGCATCAACAAAGTAGTGCCAAGCGTGCGCCTGTGTCATAAGTAAAGGGCCGGCTGGCTTGACCGTTAAAGGGTGCTGTAACCCCCGAAAGTACACTCCAGTCCAAACCAAAAAAAAATTATTTTCTGTGTTTGTGAATTGTGTGCGCAGTAGCCGCACGTGCATCAACAAAGTAGTGCCAAGCGTGCGCCTGTGTCATAAGTAAAGGGCCGGCTGGCTTGACTGTTAAGGGTGCTGTAACCCCCGAAAGTACACTCCAGTCCAAACAAAAAAAAAATTATTTTCTGTGTTTGTGAATTGTGTGCGCAGTAGCCGCACGTGCATCAACAAAGTAGTGCCAAGCGTGCGCCTGTGTCATAAGTAAAGGGCCGGCTGGCTTGACCATTAAAGGGTGCTGTAACCCCCGAAAGTACACTCCAGTCCAAACCAAAAAAAAATTATTTTCTGTGTTTGTGAATTGTGTGCGCAGTAGCCGCACGTGCATCAACAAAGTAGTGCCAAGCGTGCGCCTGTGTCATAAGTAAAGGGCCGGCTGGCTTGACCGTTAAAGGGTGCTGTAACCCCCGAAAGTACACTCCAGTCCAAACCAAAAAAAAAATTATTTTCTGTGTTTGTGACTTGTGTGCGCAGTAGCCGCACGTGCATCAACAAAGTAGTGCCAAGCGTGCGCCTGTGTCATAAGTAAAGGGCCGGCTGGCTTGACCGTTAAAGGGTGCTGTAACCCACAAAGTACACTCCAGTCCAAACCAAAAAAAAAATTATTTTCTGTGTTTAGCCGCACGTATATATCAAATCGATATAACATAAATGGAGGACCAAACTTTCTCCGATAAAAATAAAATAGAGAAAGATCAAGAACCACTTCCTCCTAGTGCTGAAGCTGCTGCCACTAGTCATGACATAGACGATAACATGCCATCAACGTCGTCTGCCAAGGCCGATGCCCAATGTCATAGTAGAGGGCACATACAATCCCAAATGGCAAAGTTCAGGAAAATGACCTTGAAAAAGACATTTAAATCAGCTGAAGAGAAACGTAAACTTGCCAATATGCCATTTACGACACGGAGTGGCAAGGAACGGCTAAGGTCGATCCCTAGTATGTTCATGACTAGTGGTTCAGCTTCACATGACGATGGAAGCCCTCCTCCCACTAAAAAAATCAAAAGAGTTAAGCTGGCAAAAGCACAGCGAAGAACTGTGCTTTCTAAGAAGATATCACAAATCCCCAAGGAGAGTCCAAGTGTGGTGGTGGTTGCGATGCCTGACCTTCCCAGCACTGGACGGGAAGAGGTGGCTCTTTCCACCATTTGCACGCCCCCTGCAAGTGCTGAAAGGAGCACCCACAGTCCACTTGCTGATATGCAAATTGAAGATGTCACTGTTGAAGTACAACAGGATGAGGATACTGGTGTAGCTGGCGCTGAGGAGGAAGTTGGCGAGGAGGATTCTGATGGTGATGTGGTTTGTTTAAATCAGGCTCCGGGGGAGACAGTTGTTGTCCGTGGGATGAAAAAGCCCATCACGGTCATGCCTGGGCAGAAGACCAAACATTCCACCTCTTTGGTCTGGCAATATTTCTATCCAAATCCGGACAACAACTGTCTTGCCATATGTACCATATGTAAAGGTGAAATAAGTAGGGGTAGGGACGTCAACCACCTAGGAACATCCTCCCTTATACGGCACCTGCAGCGCGTTCATAAAAAGTTACTGTCAAGTTCAGAAACTTTGGCCGTAAGCAGTCCAGGGACACCTAAATCCCGTTGTCCTGTTGTATCCAAGCGCCTGCAAACCACACCGTCAACTCCCTCCTCGTCAATTTCCTCCTTAGTCAGGATCGGAAGTAGTCCTGCAGGCCATGTCACTGGCATGACTGACTCTCCTATCCGGGATTCCTCTGGAGGATCCTGCATTGCTACGCCTACTGCTGCTGCTGCTGCTGTTGCTGCTGCTGGGAGTCGTTCATCATCCCAGAGAGGAAGTAGGAACACCACTACTTTTACTAAACAATTGACCCTCCAACAGTCCTTAGCGAGGAGGATGAAGTACGACAGCAGTCATCCTGAAGCAAAACGTATAACTGAGGCCTTGACTGCTATGTTGGTGTTAGACGTGCGTCCGGTATCCGCCATTAGTGCAGTGGGATTTAGACAATTGATGGAGGTAGTGTGTCCCCGGTTCCAAATCCCGTCTAGATTCCACTTCACTAGGCAGGCGATACCGAGACTGTACAGAAACGTCAGAAAAAGTGTCCTCAGTGTCCTGAAAAATGCCGTTGTACACAATGTCCACTTAACCACGGACATGTGGACAAGTGGAACAGGGCAGACTAAGGACTATATGACTGTGACAGCCCACTGGGTAGATGTATCACCTTACGCAGCAACAGCAGCAGCGTCACCAGTAGCAGCATCTCAGAAATGCCAGCTCGTTACAAGGCAGGCTACGCTGTGTATCACCGGTTTCAGTAAGAGGCACACCGCCGACAACCTCTTAGAGAAACTGAGGGAAATCATCGCCCAGTGGCTTACCCCACTTAGACTCTCCTGGGGATTTGTGATATCTGACAACGCCACCAATATTGTGCGGGCATTACATCTGGGCAAATTCCAGCACGTCCCATGTTTTGCTCACACAATAAACTTGGTGGTGCAGAATTTTCTGAAAAGCGACAGGGGCGTGCAGGAGACGCTTTGGGTGGCCCGAAAAATTTCTGGCCACTTTCGCCATTCAGCGACTGCGTGCCGAAGACTGGAGCGCCAGCAAACACTCTTGAACCTGCCCCGCCATCACCTGAAGCAAGAGGTGGTGACGCGGTGGAACTCAACCCTCTATATGCTTCAGAGGATGGAGGAGCAGCAAAAGGCCATACAAGCCTATACATCCACCTATGACATAGGCAAAGGAGGGGGTATGCACCTGACTCAAGCGCAGTGGAGAATGATTTCCGTGTTGTGCAAGGTTCTCCAGCCCTTCGAACTTGCCACACGTGAAGTCAGTTCAGACACTGCCAGCTTGAGTCAGGTCATTCCCCTCATCAGGCTTTTGCAGAAGCAGCTGGAGAAAGTGAAGGAGGAGCTAAGACGGAGCGATTCCGCTCGGCATGTGGGACTTGTGGATGAAGCCCTTCATTCGCTTTGCCAGGATTCCAGGGTGGTCAATCTGTTGAAATCAGACCACTACGTTTTGGCCACCGTGCTCGATCCTAGGTTTAAAGCCTATGTGGTGTCTCTCTTTCCGGCCGACACAAGCCTGCAGAGGTGCAAAGACCTGCTGGTGAACACACTGTCAGCTGAAGCGGAACGTGACACGTCAACGGCTCCTTCTTCATTTTCTCCTGCAACTGGGGCTGCCAGGAAAAAACTTAGGTATCCTAAGCAACCCGCTGGCGGTGATGCAGGGCAGGCAGGACCAAGTTTGGACATCTGGTCCGGACTGAAGGACCTGGCAACAATTTCTGACATGTCTACTGTCACTGCATATGATACTGTCACCATTGACAGAATGGTGGAGGATTACATCGGTGACAGCATCCAAGTAGGCATGGCAGACAGTCCATACCTGTACTGGCAGGAAAAAGAGGCAATTTGGAGGCCCCTGTACAAACTGGCTCTATTTTACCTGAGTTGCCCCCCCTCCAGTGTGTACTCCGAAAGAGTGTTTAGTGCAGCCGGGAACCTTGTCAGCGAAAGGCGTAGGAGGTTGCTTCCACAGAATGTGGAGAAGATGATGTTCATCAAAATGAATTATCAGCTCTTCCAGGGAGACCAGCCTCCAGAAGGTACAGAGGGACCTGTGGTGGTGGATTCAAGTGGGGACGAGTTAATACTTTGTGAGGATGAGGATGTACACACTGAAGAGGGTGAGGAATCGGTGGATGAGGAGGATGAGGATGACATCTTGCCTCCATAGAGCCAGTTTGTGCAGGGACACATTAATTGCCAGCTTGTTTTGTGGGGGCCCAAACGAACCAATCATTTCAGCCACAGTTGTGTGGCAGACCCTGGCGCTGAAATGATTGGTTTGTTAAAGTGTGCATGTCCTGTTTATACAACATAAGGGTGGGTGGGAGGGCCCAAGGACAATTCCATCTTGCACCTCTTTTTTTTCTTTGCATTATGTACAGTTTGGGGCCTAGTTTTTCAAACTGCCATCCTGTCTGCCACTGCAGTTTCACGCCTAGATGGGTCACGTGTTTGTGCCGCCCACTCGTGTCGCTTAGCATAGTCATCCAGCTACCTCGGTGCAACGTTTTGGACATAAAAACACTATTGTGAGGTGTGAGGTGTTCAGAATAGACTGGAAATGAGTGGAAATTAAGGTTATTGAGGTTAATAATAGCATAGGAGCAGAAAAACCTACAAATTCTGTGATTTTAGCTGTTTTTATGCTTTTTTAAAAAAAAATACAGATCCAAAACACAAAACCCAGAACCCAAAACACGGAAGGGTGGTTTTGGCAAAACCAATCCAGATCCAAAACACGAAGAAAGATCCAGATCCAAAACCAAAACACAAAACACGAAAAGTGGCCGGTGCACACCCCTAGTGAAAATAAGTAGTCCAGTCAAATTTGGGGTACTTGAAATTGGGTGCTAGTATATTTTTATGTCTCTAAAGTGAAGTTTTTAAAAATGTGAAAAATCACCTGCTGCATGCACCTGCAATCCCAAAAACACCTGACCCATACCTGGGGACCCCCAAGAAGCCTATTTCACTAGTTTTTATTCTTATCCCCCCACTTTTTAAGGTTTTTTTAGGTTTTAGTTTTTTTGCAGATTTGTCTTTTTGGGAGCTGTCCCAAGGGTTCTGAGTCATTTCCCCATGTTTGCAGCCCAAAATAAAGATTCTGCACTTATTTTCACCAGCTATTGATTGGAGAATCTTTTTTGGCGAATTCAATGCATCGAGTTTCCGCTTAGGCGAAATTGTCCTGGAATTGAATTAGGCGAAAGGTTTTCAGGCAAAATTTTTGCAAAAAAACAAGTGAAAAAGTATTTCCGCCTCTAATTGAATATGGCCCTAATTCTCACCCTTAATTGTCAAATGAAGTAATAACATATGGCTTATGTAGCATATAAGGTATCACTTTATTAAAGAGTGTCAGGAAGTCACAATGCTTCCACTCTAATTAGGTAAAATTATTTCACAGTGATTAATTAGAAGTCACAGCAATATATTAGTCAATTTGTATTGCAAAGTATATTTAAGTACAATGTCCTCCCTTTAAAAGGGTGAATATAAAACTCTCTTACGGGTATTGCGCTCTGGAGGGACGGCGTTCTGTGCCCTCCAGTCCAACAACTTACCCTTCTCCCTGATGGACGGAAGTTCTCCTGGTGAGCCCCTTGGTGGCCTTGATCTTGCGATCCTCTTCTCTTGTTTGGAGTGTGTGCCTCATTACACACTCGCTATGTGGTCCTGTTGAATCACCGGATGTCACAACAGATCACTTAGTAACCGGTCGTCTACCGCCGCAGCTGGCCACTCCACCCGCTGGATGGCAGGGAAATTTAGGACTAGAGATTTGTGGTTCTGTTCTCCAGAAATCTGAATCCAAACGAATTTCATTAATCTAGGTAAATACGAGTCACGGCTCTAATCTCCTGAGGAGATCTGGGTAAATCCGGGTCGAGGTTCTGATCTTTTTGTGGTTCAGAATTCGGATTTTAAATCCAAATTTCTAGTTTTGGATTGCATAAATTACATGGTTTTAGCTGTTTTTAAAACTTTTTATCTATTTTTTATTTAAAAAATCCAGATCCAAAACCAAAACACTTGAGGGTGGTTTGAATTTGCACAGAGGCGTAGAGAGCCTAATTGTGGGAGACATGACCACATCCCCTTGAGTTTAAAAAAACAAAAGGACAATTTTGCAGCACTGCGTAGTGGTGCTGTGCACTGGGGCGCGATCAGTGTGATCGCTCCCCCTACAGGCATAGGAGGCTTCTGCTCAGCAGCCATGAGTAGTCTCCCACTGCTGGGCTGCTGTGAGGGAGGGAGGGTGGCGGTGCCGGGCCCCCGCCGCGGGCCCCTCAGTAAGCCCAGGCCTGGGTAAATAGTACCCACTCCTTCCCTCTCGGCACCCCAGGGTTTGCAAAACCAAATTTAGATCCAAAACCTTGAAGGAGATCCAAAACCAAAACAAAGGGGTTGGCGCACATCCTTAGTCTGGACAAACAGTACAACACTCACGAGTGGCCAACTGCCTTGAACAAATTAGAGAGGGGAATAGTAGGTTCCAAACCAACCTTTTAATGATGCAGGAAAACCAAGAAAGATATCATGAAGCTGACAACCATTTTAATTAGAGATGAGTGGGTTCGGATCTCAGAGATCCAAACCCACCCGAATTTTGTGATCTGGTGCGATAACCGAACGTGCGTTCGGTTCCCCCTGCCGGCCCCGGATCTCAAACCGAGGCAAAACCATAGAGACGAAATCTCGCGGCTCGCGAGCTTTCATCTCTATATATAAGGGACCACGTGGTAGCCGCCATTTCACTCCAGCTGTGGAGAATGAACAGGGAGGGTGGGTATTGTAGGGCTAGGAGGTACTTACCTGTGCTCGTGCTGTGCTGGTGCTGTGCTGTCTGCTGTGTCCTGGACTGGTGCACTGCTGATCCATCTGGTGCTGTCACTGCTGTGCTGTCTGCTGTGTCCATCTGGGCTGGTGCTTTTGCTGATCCATCTGGGCTGGTGCTGATCCATCTGGGCTGGTGCTGTGCTGTCGGCTGCGTCCATCTGGGCTGGTGCTGTTGCTGATCCATCTGGGCTGGTGCTGCGCTGTCTGCTGCGTCCATCTGGGCTGGTGCTGATCCATCTGGGCTGGTGCTGTGTTGTCTGCTGCATCCATCTTGGCACAAGTTCTGGACCCCCAAAAAATATATATATATTTTGTCTTTTTATTTTTTTTCTGTGTGTGCGTGTTAGGCTTAGCCGCACAAGATAGTGCTGCCTGACTCCAGTAGTCATCAATCTGTGCTCTGGGCCCAAGATGGACTTGAAAAAGCATTTTAAAAAAGTGTCTTTTTTTGTCTAATATTTGTCGGTGTGTGCGCGCGTGTTAGGCTTAGCCGCACAAGATACAGTAAGTCAGCAACACAACCTAGTGCTGCCCCACTCCAGTCATCATCAATCTGTGGTCTGGACCCAAGTTGTGAACGCGAAAAAAATAAATAGTCTTTTGTATATTTTTTTCTGTGTGTGCACGACTGCACGTGTGTGAATTTTGTAACTGCACTTTAGCTACACTATTGGTGCTTGTGACACTGCTTTAAGACCACAGAAAATATGGAGGGCTGTCACATGACAGGAGAGCAAGGCCAGGAACCACATGTTGTAGCTGCCGCCAGCAGTCATCATGATAATGCAAGGCCGTCAACTTCCTTCTCCTCTTTGAAGGCCCATGCCCCAGGGCTTAAGTCACGCCATGGATATGGTAAAGCTACTTTTACTGCAGTAAAGAAAAAAAATCGACCGGCAAGTTGCCTTTAGATAAACAAGAAATTGGTAATATGCCATTCACTACACGAAGTGGCAAGGAAAGGATAAGGCCTTGGCCTTTATTTAAGATGACTGCTGGTTCTGATAGCCCTTCTGCTTGTAGTAGTAGTGGTGGTGGTACCATTAAAAAATTGAAAGTTGTTAAGAAGAGTAGGACAGCTCCGGAAAAACCAACTGTGTGTCCTGAGAAATCTAAATCACAAATCCCTGAGGAGAGTGCAAGTGTGTCTGCGGTTGCCATGTGTGAGCCAGACCTAAATACTAGTTTACTGGAGGATCCTCCAAGTTCCAACATTTCTGTGCTCTCTGTAAATGTGGGGAAGGGCAGTCAACATATTGCAGACGTAGTCAGTGAGAATGCTTCTATGGAATTACACATGGGGGAGTAGGAGGATATTATGGTAGTTGAAGGCGCTAAGGATGATGAGGATGTTGGTGATGAGGATGTTAATGCAGAGGATGTAAGTAAGGCAACAGCTGTTGCCCATGGATTGAAAAAGCCAAAGCCCATTGTTGTCATACCAGTGCAAAAGACAAAAAATATGAGATATGGTAAGAACTTACCCTTGTTATCTCTATTTCTACGAAGTCCATAGGGTTCCACAGGATACCTTGGGGTATAGGTGATGACGTCAGGCATCGGGCACCATGGAGTTAAGTTTCAGCCTCCCAGGATGCACTAGGGTCCCCCTCCTATGCCCCACCCCCGAGCCAAGGCATCTCAGTTAGGTACCAAGCCATAGGCCGGAGGAGGAGAAGGAAGAGAGAGAAGAAAGATCTGGATACACACAAGAATCACATTCTAACCAGAGGGAGACGGAAAAACCGGTGATCAGAGCAAAGCCCATCTGCAGCACAGGTGCGACAGGGCAGGAGTCCTGTGGAACCCTACGGACTTCGTAGAAATAGAGATAACAAGGGTAAGTTCTTACCATAGCTCATATTTTCTACTTCAGGGTCCATAGGGTATCCACAGGGTACCTTGGAGATGTCCCAAAGCAGTATCCTTTAAGGGTGGGGACGCTCCTGTGCTGAAAGGAGAATCTGCCGCCCGAAGGAAGCATCCTGAGAGGCGAAGGTGTCAAACCTGTAATACCTCACGAAGGTATGGACAGAGGACCACGTAGCAGCCTTGCAGATCTGGACTGCAGAGGCACCACGTCGAGCTGCCCACAGACCTAGTGGAATGAGCCTTCACAGAAGGAGGAACCGGCAGGCCTTCATGAAGATAAGCTTCAGAAATAGCCATACGGATCCAGGCTGCCAAAGTTTGCTTTGAAGCAGGCCAACCCTTTTTACGGAAGCCATAGAGGACAAACAAGGCGTCCGACTTCCTAAACGAAGAAGTGCGGTCAACATAAGTCCTTAAGGCCCGCACAACATCTAAAGTGGCCTCACCTACTGAAAGGCCCGGTGAGTTAAAGGCCGGAACAACTATTTCCTCGTTAACATGAAACTGGGAAACAACCTTGGGAAGAAATTCAGGATGAGTGCGTAGCACTGCCCTGTTCCCATGAAAAATCAAGAAAGGGGTCTACAAGAGAGAGCCCCTAAATCAGAAACACGTCTGGCCGAAGCTATGGCCAGAAGGAAAACAGTCTTAGCTGTTAGCCATTTAAGATCCACTGAGCCCAGTGATTCAAACGGCGGTCCTTGGAGAGCCCTCAGGACCACAGCCAAGTCCCAAGGCGCCACAGGTGGAACAAATGGCGGCTGAATTCGCAGAACACTTTGCATAAAGGTGCGCACATCAGGGAGTGTGGCAATCCTATGGTGAAAGCAGACAGACAGGGCCGAAACCTGCTCCTTCAAAGAAGCAAGGCGAAGCCCATGGTCTAGTCCCGCTTGTAGGAAGGCGAGTACCTGAGACAGACGAATCTCCCGCGGTCGACACCACTGGAAGAACGTATGCCACACGCGATGGTATATTCTCGTGGAAGACGGTTTCCGAGCTCTTAGCATGGTACGCACTACAGAGCTGGAAAACCCCCTGGACCTTAACATGGCTGTCTCAACAGCCACACCGTCAAAGACAGCCGAGTCAGGTCCGGGTGAAAACAAGGACCCTGTGACAGAAGGTCCGGTCGGAGCGGTAAGCTTAGAGGACTGTCCACGGACAGACCCTGAAGGTCTGAGAACCAGTGCCATCTGGGCCATGCGGGAGCTATCAACAGGAGCGTCCCTCCTTCCTGTTTGAATTTCCGGATTACCCGTGGAAGAAGGGAAACCGGAGGAAAGAGGTAAGCAAACCGGAACGTCCACCGGATGGACAGAGCATCCACCAGAGACGTCTCTTCGTCTCTTGTGCGAGACCCGTACACTGGCAACTTGTTGTTGTGCTGGGACGCCATGAGGTCGATCTCTGGAAGACCCCACCTGTCCACCAGCAGTTGAAAAACGTCCGGGTGCAGGGACCATTCCCCTGGATGAACGTCCTGGCGACTGAGAAAGTCCGCCTCCCAGTTTAGCACTCCCGGGATGAAGACAGCTGATATGGCCGGAAGATTGCACTCCGCCCATACCTGGATCCGAGACACCTCCACGAGAGCCGCCCGACTTCAGGTTCCTCCTTGCCGGTTTATGTAGGCCTCGGTGGTAGCGTTGTCCAACTGGACCTGCACTGGGCGACCTTGGAGAACCCGATGTGCCTGCTGGAGAGCATTGAAGACCGCTCGGAGTTCCAAGATGTTTATTGGAAGCTCTGCTTCTGCCGGAGTTCACCTGCCCTGGAACAAGTGTGGACCCGAAACTGCTCCCCAGCCCCGAAGACTGGCGTCCGTTGTCAAAAGGACCCAATTCGCCAATCAGAACGGATGACCCTTGTTGAGATGGGTCGTCTGCAACCACTAGGCAAGCGACAGACGAACCTCCAGAGTGAGCACTATCGTCTGGGATTTTAGAGACTGAGGCAGTCCATTCCATTTGGACAGGATCAGGTGCTGCAGAGGTCTGGAGTGAAACTGGGCATATTCCACCATGTCGAATACCGACACCATGGAGCCCAGTAACCTCATCGCCCAGTGCAGAGACACCCGGCGGCTCTGCAGACAACTGTGCACCCTCGACTGTAAGGCAGAGATCTTTTCCCCCGTCACAAAGATCCTTAGCTGACCCGAATCCAATAAGGCTCCGAGGTGCAGAATCCGCTGAGATGGGATCAGGGTTGACTTCTGCCAGTTTATCAACCAGCCGTGCCGTTGCAGTAACGCAATGGTCAGGTCCAAGTGGCGGAGAAGGAGCTCCGGAGAGCCTGCCACTAAGAGAAGGTCGTCCAAGTACGGCAACATGCGGACTCCCTGCAGCCGCAGGGAAGCCGCCATTACCACCATCACCTTGGTGAAAACACGTGGTGCTGTCGCCAGGCCAAAAGGTAACGCCCAGAACTGAAAGTGGTCGCTGCGGATTGCAAACCTGACGAACTGCTGATGGCGCAAAAGAATAGGGACATGCAGGTAAGCGTCCTGTATGTCCAATGACACCATGTAGTCCCCCGGTTCCAGCGCCAGAATGATGGACCGTAGAGTCTCCATCCGAAACTTCGGCACCCGCAAAGATTTGTTGAGAGCTTTGAGGTTGAGAATCGGACGAAACGACCCATTGGGTTTCTGCACCAAAAAGAGATTGGAATAGAAACCCTGGCCCCTCTGGGAGAATGGAACAGGCACTATAACTCTAGCCTGGAGCATAGTGTGCAAAACCTTCTGCAGCTCCGTGGCTTTGTTCCGGTCTGATGGTAGACCCGTGGTGAAGAATTGAGCCGGGGGTCTGTGCCGGAAGGAGAGGGCATACCCGTGTGAGACCACCTCGAGAACCCAAGTGTCTGTCGTGGTGACCGACCAACACCGGGCGAACTGTAGCAGGCGGCCTCCCACTTTGGGATCCCCCAAAGGGAGGCCCGGACCGTCAGGCCGCAGGCTTGTCATCTGATTTAGGGACCGGACGTCTGGTACTCCAGGCCTGCTTCCGGGGCTTGGCCGATTTCTTGGGGCCAGCCTGTCGGGGAAAGGACACTGCCTTAGGCCGGCCCTGGGCCCTATAAGGCCGAAAGGATGGAGTACCTGAACGAGAAGGAACAGCAGCCGACGGCAGACATGCCGATTTAGCTGCCGCCAGCGTAGCTACAATCTTGGCCAGGTCCGGACCGAAGAGAACTTCTCCGTTAAAAGGCAACGCCTCCTAACCCTTTTTGGAATCAGCGTCCGCCTTCCAGGATCTCAACCACAAGGTGCGACGAGCAGCCACAGCTGCCGAAGAAATACGAGACGCCAGGGTACTAATATCCAAGGCCGCTTCATTGATATAAGTGGCCGAATCCCGGAGATTGCCGATCAACTCTGTCTGCTCAGTTGAACAGTCGGAATCGATAGACACCTCCAACATATCAGCCCAGTGCTCCATAGCTCTGGCAACCCAGCAAATGGCCATAGCTGGCCGCGCTGCCCCCACCGCAAGGGAATAGATGGACTTCAGGCAGATCTCCACCTTGCGGTCCGTAGCATCCTTAAGGGAGGACATGGATGGCATGGGTAATGTGACACTATGGACAAGGCGTGTCACATGAGAATCCACCTGTGGAGGGGATTCCCACTTGGCAAAATAATTGTCCGCAAACGGATACGCCACTGCTAAACGCATTTGAGGCTGATATCGTTTGCCTGGCTGTTTCCACGCTTCCTCTAGGTGGTCAACTAATTGTCCCGAAAGAGGAAACACTGTGGTATCTCCTTTAACATCCTTGAAAAAGGCGTATTTGGACTTTCATACCGGAGGCTCCTCATCCTCAATAACTAAAGCAGAACGGACTGCACGCATAAGGCCAGGTATATACACCTTAGACTTAGCGTCCAACTCTTTAGGACGGGGAGGTTCCTGGTCAGAAAGATCCAGAATCTCCCCATCGTCGGTCGTCCCGTCGTCGTCCTCATAAGGAGCAGACAGAGACGCCACCGGCTGCTTGTGAGGCCGCATACAGACTCCCCTTGCAACACTTCTAACAACTGCTGTACAGAGCTTGTTAACAAATTAACCCACGCAGGCTCATGAGAGACCTGAGGAGGGGAAACAGGGAGACTGTGGGGTACCATTAGTTGTCTCGGGAACCCCTGCATTGGTGACGACACCACTGACTGCTGGGACAAACCCATCTGAGTGAATGCAGGCTGCGGAGCTAACTGGCCCACGAGGGTTGCAAGCGCTTTGGCAAAACAAGCCCAGGGCAGCCGTGACCATAATCGGTCGCGTCAACGAATAGCACCGTCGACATAGTCCCTCCGCACTACCGTCCCCCTCCGCTATAGGTACCTTGCATGTGGTGCATAAAAGCTGGAGAGGAAAATCACTTTCAGACATAATGGTAAGTATGTGACCCCTCTCACTGATACTCATTAGTATAGTGTGAGACCACCCTGCAAGCACCGCACCGCAAGGGCTTTAGCAGAAAGAACAGGGACAGTTAAATGCTGACAGATAGAAAATAAAAGTACAGGCAGCAGACGCTAGCATAGGTCACATACAATGCAAAGAAATCAATTCCTGCACTATCAGCGCTGATCCTCAACTACACAGACTCAGAGCCTGGTAGGACACAGCACTGCATACACAGACCTTAATCCAATGGAGGAGAGGTATGCAGGGGGACCCAGACCGCGATGTCACCATCCTTTCAGCGTCCAGCAGCGCTCACCATGCTTTCCAAAGATGGCAACCGAGGAGCAGAGAGGAGGCCGGCCTGGGGGAGGACCGCTGCCACAGGGCCAGTCGGCGAGTGCAGAGAGGGCTGTGTGCAGCGGGGGAGGCGCCTGCTGTGCGACAGGGAAGGCGCGCTCTGCCGCCATCCTGCTGTCCCAGGGGGGTAGTGGAAGCGCAGGTTAGAACCTGGCTCCATGCTGCAGCCAGTCCCCAGGGAGCCCCCTGCCTGGGGACTCTGGACCATGTATCAGCGGGGACACACCGCGGGACCCCGCTGCTTACCTTGCTGTCCCCCTTGATTCCGGACATGGTCCTGAACATCTGGGGTCACCACTAGCTGTGACCCCAGATGCCTACCAGCATCCCCAGATCAGTACCGGCATTCTGGTACCGGCGGGGGTGTAGGGAAGACAGCATGGACATCAGAACTGACTGTTCATGCTGTACTTCCAGATGTGCAGCCACAGCTGCATTGAAGAAACTTCAGGGGCTTTTCATAGCCCCCCTCTAACAGGTGCATCCAACTCCGGCCGGGCACCAAACTAAACTGGGATGCCTTTGCTCGGGGGCGGGGTATAGGAGGGGGACCCTAGTGCATTCTGGGAGGCTGAAACTTAACTCTATGGTGCCCGATGTCTGATGTCATCACCTATACCCCAAGGTATCCTGTGGATACCCTATGGACCCTGAAGTAGAAAAATCCACTTCTCACTTGTGTAATTATTTCCACCCCAATCCGGACAACAGTTCTCAAGCCATATGTAACCATTGCCAAGCAAGAGTGAGTAGAGGGAGGGACCAAAACCACCTAGGAACCTCCTCCTTGTTACGTCACCTGGAGCGCATTCATCAAATATCAAAGTATGTCGCCAAGTACCAATACTCAAATTGTAACAAGTCCCGTGTCACCTACCTGCTCCCTCTCTGTGGGATCCAAGTGCCTTGGATGTCCACCACCAACACCTGCATCATCAACATCCTCATTCATCATCGGGAGTAGTCCTGCTGCATCCAATGTTGTTATTTGAAGCATGATTGACTCCTCTCCTATCCGTGATTCATTAGAAGGATCCTGGACGACTTGGCCTGTTGCTGCTGCTGTTGCTGTGAGTGGATCTTCATCGCTGAATGAGACCAGGAGGAAAACTACTTGTAGTGTATCCTCAAAAAAACAATTAACTGTCAAACAATCATTTGCAAGGGCAAACAAGTATGACAGCAATCACCCAGTTGCACAGCAGATTAGTGACACCATAACAGCTATGTTGGTATTAGATGTGCGTCCAGTATCCGCCATTACCGCAGTGGGGTTTCAACAGTTAATAAAGGTCATGTGTCTTCGCTACCAGATCCCTTCTAGATTCCACTTCGCTAGAACAGCAATTCCAAATCTGTACAAGGACATTAAAAAAACCTTAATAATGACCTCTGAAATGCCGTTGTATCCACTGTCCACTTGACCTATGTGGTGTCTCTCTTTCTGGCCGACACAAGCCTGCAGAGGTGCAAAGACCTGCTGGTGAACACACTGTCAGCTGAAGCGGAACGTGACACGTCAACGGCTCCTTCTTCATTTTCTCCTGCAACTGGGGCTGCCAGGAAAAAACTTAGGTATCCTAAGCAACCCGCTGGCGGTGATGCAGGGCAGGCAGGACCAAGTTTGGACATCTGGTCCGGACTGAAGGACCTGGCAACAATTTCTGACATGTCTACTGTCACTGCATATGATACTGTCACCATTGAATGGTGGAGGATTACATCGGTGACAGCATCCAAGTAGGCATGGCAGACAGTCCATACCTGTACTGGCAGGAAAAAGAGGCAATTTGGAGGCCCCTGTACAAACTGGCTCTATTTTACCTGATTTGCCCCCCCTCCAGTGTGTACTCCGAAAGAGTGTTTAGTGCAGCCGGGAACCTTGTCAGCGAAAGGCGTAGGAGGTTGCTTCCACAGAATGTGGAGAAGATGATGTTCATCAAAATGAATTATCAGCTCTTCCAGGGAGACCAGCCTCCAGAAGGTACAGAGGAACCTGTGGTGGTGGATTCAAGTGGGGACGAGTTAATACTTTGTGAGGATGAGGATGTACACACTGAAGAGGGTGAGGAATCGGTGGATGAGGAGGATGAGGATGACATCTTGCCTCCATAGAGCCAGTTTGTGCAGGGACACATTAATTGCCAGCTTGTTTTGTGGGGACCCAAACGAACCAATCATTTCAGCCACAGTTGTGTGGCAGACCCTGGCGCTGAAATGATTGGTTTGTTAAAGTGTGCATGTCCTGTTTATACAACATAAGGGTGGGTGGGAGGGCCCAAGGACAATTCCATCTTGCACCTCTTTTTTTTCTTTGCATTATGTACAGTTTGGGGCCTAGTTTTTCAAACTGCCATCCTGTCTGCCACTGCAGTTTCACGCCTAGATGGGTCACGTGTTTGTGCCGCCCACTCGTGTCGCTTAGCATAGTCATCCAGCTACCTCGGTGCAACGTTTTGGACATAAAAACACTATTGTGAGGTGTGAGGTGTTCAGAATAGACTGGAAATGAGTGGAAATTAAGGTTATTGAGGTTAATAATAGCATAGGAGCAGAAAAACCTACAAATTCTGTGATTTTAGCTGTTTTTATGCTTTTTTAAAAAAAAATACAGATCCAAAACACAAAACCCAGAACCCAAAACACGGAAGGGTGGTTTTGGCAAAACCAATCCAGATCCAAAACACGAAGAAAGATCCAGATCCAAAACCAAAACACAAAACACGAAAAGTGGCCGGTGCACACCCCTAGTGAAAATAAGTAGTCCAGTCAAATTTGGGGTACTTGAAATTGGGTGCTAGTATATTTTTATGTCTCTAAAGTGAAGTTTTTAAAAATGTGAAAAATCACCTGCTGCATGCACCTGCAATCCCAAAAACACCTGACCCATACCTGGGGACCCCCAAGAAGCCTATTTCACTAGTTTTTATTCTTATCCCCCCACTTTTTAAGGTTTTTTTAGGTTTTAGTTTTTTTGCAGATTTGTCTTTTTGGGAGCTGTCCCAAGGGTTCTGAGTCATTTCCCCATGTTTGCAGCCCAAAATAAAGATTCTGCACTTATTTTCACCAGCTATTGATTGGAGAATCTTTTTTGGCGAATTCAATGCATCGAGTTTCCGCTTAGGCGAAATTGTCCTGGAATTGAATTAGGCGAAAGGTTTTCAGGCAAAATTTTTGCAAAAAAACAAGTGAAAAAGTATTTCCGCCTCTAATTGAATATGGCCCTAATTCTCACCCTTAATTGTCAAATGAAGTAATAACATATGGCTTATGTAGCATATAAGGTATCACTTTATTAAAGAGTGTCAGGAAGTCACAATGCTTCCACTCTAATTAGGTAAAATTATTTCACAGTGATTAATTAGAAGTCACAGCAATATATTAGTCAATTTGTATTGCAAAGTATATTTAAGTACAATGTCCTCCCTTTAAAAGGGTGAATATAAAACTCTCTTACGGGTATTGCGCTCTGGAGGGACGGCGTTCTGTGCCCTCCAGTCCAACAACTTACCCTTCTCCCTGATGGACGGAAGTTCTCCTGGTGAGCCCCTTGGTGGCCTTGATCTTGCGATCCTCTTCTCTTGTTTGGAGTGTGTGCCTCATTACACACTCGCTATGTGGTCCTGTTGAATCACCGGATGTCACAACAGATCACTTAGTAACCGGTCGTCTACCGCCGCAGCTGGCCACTCCACCCGCTGGATGGCAGGGAAATTTAGGACTAGAGATTTGTGGTTCTGTTCTCCAGAAATCTGAATCCAAACGAATTTCATTAATCTAGGTAAATACGAGTCACGGCTCTAATCTCCTGAGGAGATCTGGGTAAATCCGGGTCGAGGTTCTGATCTTTTTGTGGTTCAGAATTCGGATTTTAAATCCAAATTTCTAGTTTTGGATTGCATAAATTACATGGTTTTAGCTGTTTTTAAAACTTTTTATCTATTTTTTATTTAAAAAATCCAGATCCAAAACCAAAACACTTGAGGGTGGTTTGAATTTGCACAGAGGCGTAGAGAGCCTAATTGTGGGAGACATGACCACATCCCCTTGAGTTTAAAAAAACAAAAGGACAATTTTGCAGCACTGCGTAGTGGTGCTGTGCACTGGGGCGCGATCAGTGTGATCGCTCCCCCTACAGGCATAGGAGGCTTCTGCTCAGCAGCCATGAGTAGTCTCCCACTGCTGGGCTGCTGTGAGGGAGGGAGGGTGGCGGTGCCGGGCCCCCGCCGCGGGCCCCTCAGTAAGCCCAGGCCTGGGTAAATAGTACCCACTCCTTCCCTCTCGGCACCCCAGGGTTTGCAAAACCAAATTTAGATCCAAAACCTTGAAGGAGATCCAAAACCAAAACAAAGGGGTTGGCGCACATCCTTAGTCTGGACAAACAGTACAACACTCACGAGTGGCCAACTGCCTTGAACAAATTAGAGAGGGGAATAGTAGGTTCCAAACCAACCTTTTAATGATGCAGGAAAACCAAGAAAGATATCATGAAGCTGACAACCATTTTAATTAGAGATGAGTGGGTTCGGATCTCAGAGATCCAAACCCACCCGAATTTTGTGATCTGGTGCGATAACCGAACGTGCGTTCGGTTCCCCCTGCCGGCCCCGGATCTCAAACCGAGGCAAAACCATAGAGACGAAATCTCGCGGCTCGCGAGCTTTCATCTCTATATATAAGGGACCACGTGGTAGCCGCCATTTCACTCCAGCTGTGGAGAATGAACAGGGAGGGTGGGTATTGTAGGGCTAGGAGGTACTTACCTGTGCTCGTGCTGTGCTGGTGCTGTGCTGTCTGCTGTGTCCTGGACTGGTGCACTGCTGATCCATCTGGTGCTGTCACTGCTGTGCTGTCTGCTGTGTCCATCTGGGCTGGTGCTTTTGCTGATCCATCTGGGCTGGTGCTGATCCATCTGGGCTGGTGCTGTGCTGTCGGCTGCGTCCATCTGGGCTGGTGCTGTTGCTGATCCATCTGGGCTGGTGCTGCGCTGTCTGCTGCGTCCATCTGGGCTGGTGCTGATCCATCTGGGCTGGTGCTGTGTTGTCTGCTGCATCCATCTTGGCACAAGTTCTGGACCCCCAAAAAATATATATATATTTTGTCTTTTTATTTTTTTTCTGTGTGTGCGTGTTAGGCTTAGCCGCACAAGATAGTGCTGCCTGACTCCAGTAGTCATCAATCTGTGCTCTGGGCCCAAGATGGACTTGAAAAAGCATTTTAAAAAAGTGTCTTTTTTTGTCTAATATTTGTCGGTGTGTGCGCGCGTGTTAGGCTTAGCCGCACAAGATACAGTAAGTCAGCAACACAACCTAGTGCTGCCCCACTCCAGTCATCATCAATCTGTGGTCTGGACCCAAGTTGTGAACGCGAAAAAAATAAATAGTCTTTTGTATATTTTTTTCTGTGTGTGCACGACTGCACGTGTGTGAATTTTGTAACTGCACTTTAGCTACACTATTGGTGCTTGTGACACTGCTTTAAGACCACAGAAAATATGGAGGGCTGTCACATGACAGGAGAGCAAGGCCAGGAACCACATGTTGTAGCTGCCGCCAGCAGTCATCATGATAATGCAAGGCCGTCAACTTCCTTCTCCTCTTTGAAGGCCCATGCCCCAGGGCTTAAGTCACGCCATGGATATGGTAAAGCTACTTTTACTGCAGTAAAGAAAAAAAATCGACCGGCAAGTTGCCTTTAGATAAACAAGAAATTGGTAATATGCCATTCACTACACGAAGTGGCAAGGAAAGGATAAGGCCTTGGCCTTTATTTAAGATGACTGCTGGTTCTGATAGCCCTTCTGCTTGTAGTAGTAGTGGTGGTGGTACCATTAAAAAATTGAAAGTTGTTAAGAAGAGTAGGACAGCTCCGGAAAAACCAACTGTGTGTCCTGAGAAATCTAAATCACAAATCCCTGAGGAGAGTGCAAGTGTGTCTGCGGTTGCCATGTGTGAGCCAGACCTAAATACTAGTTTACTGGAGGATCCTCCAAGTTCCAACATTTCTGTGCTCTCTGTAAATGTGGGGAAGGGCAGTCAACATATTGCAGACGTAGTCAGTGAGAATGCTTCTATGGAATTACACATGGGGGAGTAGGAGGATATTATGGTAGTTGAAGGCGCTAAGGATGATGAGGATGTTGGTGATGAGGATGTTAATGCAGAGGATGTAAGTAAGGCAACAGCTGTTGCCCATGGATTGAAAAAGCCAAAGCCCATTGTTGTCATACCAGTGCAAAAGACAAAAAATATGAGATATGGTAAGAACTTACCCTTGTTATCTCTATTTCTACGAAGTCCATAGGGTTCCACAGGATACCTTGGGGTATAGGTGATGACGTCAGGCATCGGGCACCATGGAGTTAAGTTTCAGCCTCCCAGGATGCACTAGGGTCCCCCTCCTATGCCCCACCCCCGAGCCAAGGCATCTCAGTTAGGTACCAAGCCATAGGCCGGAGGAGGAGAAGGAAGAGAGAGAAGAAAGATCTGGATACACACAAGAATCACATTCTAACCAGAGGGAGACGGAAAAACCGGTGATCAGAGCAAAGCCCATCTGCAGCACAGGTGCGACAGGGCAGGAGTCCTGTGGAACCCTACGGACTTCGTAGAAATAGAGATAACAAGGGTAAGTTCTTACCATAGCTCATATTTTCTACTTCAGGGTCCATAGGGTATCCACAGGGTACCTTGGAGATGTCCCAAAGCAGTATCCTTTAAGGGTGGGGACGCTCCTGTGCTGAAAGGAGAATCTGCCGCCCGAAGGAAGCATCCTGAGAGGCGAAGGTGTCAAACCTGTAATACCTCACGAAGGTATGGACAGAGGACCACGTAGCAGCCTTGCAGATCTGGACTGCAGAGGCACCACGTCGAGCTGCCCACGAAGGACCCACAGACCTAGTGGAATGAGCCTTCACAGAAGGAGGAACCGGCAGGCCTTCATGAAGATAAGCTTCAGAAATAGCCATACGGATCCAGGCTGCCAAAGTTTGCTTTGAAGCAGGCCAACCCTTTTTACGGAAGCCATAGAGGACAAACAAGGCGTCCGACTTCCTAAACGAAGAAGTGCGGTCAACATAAGTCCTTAAGGCCCGCACAACATCTAAAGTGGCCTCACCTACTGAAAGGCCCGGTGAGTTAAAGGCCGGAACAACTATTTCCTCGTTAACATGAAACTGGGAAACAACCTTGGGAAGAAATTCAGGATGAGTGCGTAGCACTGCCCTGTTCCCATGAAAAATCAAGAAAGGGGTCTACAAGAGAGAGCCCCTAAATCAGAAACACGTCTGGCCGAAGCTATGGCCAGAAGGAAAACAGTCTTAGCTGTTAGCCATTTAAGATCCACTGAGCCCAGTGATTCAAACGGCGGTCCTTGGAGAGCCCTCAGGACCACAGCCAAGTCCCAAGGCGCCACAGGTGGAACAAATGGCGGCTGAATTCGCAGAACACTTTGCATAAAGGTGCGCACATCAGGGAGTGTGGCAATCCTATGGTGAAAGCAGACAGACAGGGCCGAAACCTGCTCCTTCAAAGAAGCAAGGCGAAGCCCATGGTCTAGTCCCGCTTGTAGGAAGGCGAGTACCCGAGACAGACGAATCTCCCGCGGTCGACACCACTGGAAGAACGTATGCCACACGCGATGGTATATTCTCGTGGAAGACGGTTTCCGAGCTCTTAGCATGGTATGCACTACAGAGCTGGAAAACCCCCTGGACCTTAACATGGCTGTCTCAACAGCCACGCCGTCAAAGACAGCCGAGTCAGGTCCGGGTGAAAACAAGGACCCTGTGACAGAAGGTCCGGTCGGAGCGGTAAGCTTAGAGGACTGTCCACGGACAGACCCTGAAGGTCTGAGAACCAGTGCCGTCTGGGCCATGCGGGAGCTATCAACAGGAGCGTCCCTCCTTCCTGTTTGAATTTCCGGATTACCCGTGGAAGAAGGGAAACCGGAGGAAAGAGGTAAGCAAACCGGAATGTCCACCGGATGGACAGAGCATCCACCAGAGACGCCTCTTCGTCTCTTGTGCGAGACCCGTACACTGGCAACTTGTTGTTGTGCTGGGACGCCATGAGGTCGATCTCTGGAAGACCCCACCTGTCCACCAGCAGTTGAAAAACGTCCGGGTGCAGGGACCATTCCCCTGGATGAACGTCCTGGCGACTGAGAAAGTCCGCCTCCCAGTTTAGCACTCCCGGGATGAAGACAGCTGATATGGCCGGAAGATTGCACTCCGCCCATACCTGGATCCGAGACACCTCCACGAGAGCCGCCCGACTTCAGGTTCCTCCTTGCCGGTTTATGTAGGCCTCGGTGGTAGCGTTGTCCAACTGGACCTGCACTGGGCGACCTTGGAGAACCCGATGTGCCTGCTGGAGAGCATTGAAGACCGCTCGGAGTTCGAAGATGTTTCTTGGAAGCTCTGCTTCTGCCGGAGTTCACCTGCCCTGGAACAAGTGTGGACCCGAAACTGCTCCCCAGCTCCGAAGACTGGCGTCCGTTGTCAACAGGACCCAATTCGCCAATCAGAACGGATGACCCTTGTTGAGATGGGTCGTCTGCAACCACTAGGCAAGCGACAGACGAACCTCCAGAGTGAGCACTATCGTCTGGGATTTTAGAGACTGAGGCAGTCCATTCCATTTGGACAGGATCAGGTGCTGCAGAGGTCTGGAGTGAAACTGGGCATATTCCACCATGTCGAATACCGACACCATGGAGCCCAGTAACCTCATCGCCCAGTGCAGAGACACCCGGCGGCTCTGCAGACAACTGTGCACCCTCGACTGTAAGGCAGAGATCTTTTCCCCCGTCACAAAGATCCTTAGCTGACCCGAATCCAATAAGGCTCCGAGGTGCAGAATCCGCTGAGATGGGATCAGGGTTGACTTCTGCCAGTTTATCAACCAGCCGTGCCGTTGCAGTAACGCAATGGTCAGGTCCAAGTGGCGGAGAAGGAGCTCCGGAGAGCCTGCCACTAAGAGAAGGTCGTCCAAGTACGGCAACATGCGGACTCCCTGCAGCCGCAGGGAAGCCGCCATTACCACCATCACCTTGGTGAAAACACGTGGTGCTGTCGCCAGGCCAAAAGGTAACGCCCAGAACTGAAAGTGGTCGCTGCGGATTGCAAACCTGACGAACTGCTGATGGCGCAAAAGAATAGGGACATGCAGGTAAGCGTCCTGTATGTCCAATGACACCATGTAGTCCCCCGGTTCCAGCGCCAGAATGATGGACCGTAGAGTCTCCATCCGAAACTTCGGCACCCGCAAAGATTTGTTGAGAGCTTTGAGGTTGAGAATCGGACGAAACGACCCATTGGGTTTCTGCACCAAAAAGAGATTGGAATAGAAACCCTGGCCCCTCTGGGAGAATGGAACAGGCACTATAACTCTAGCCTGGAGCATAGTGTGCAAAACCTTCTGCAGCTCCGTGGCTTTGTTCCGGTCTGATGGTAGACCCGTGGTGAAGAATTGAGCCGGGGGTCTGTGCCGGAAGGAGAGGGCATACCCGTGTGAGACCACCTCGAGAACCCAAGTGTCTGTCGTGGTGACCGACCAACACCGGGCGAACTGTAGCAGGCGGCCTCCCACTTTGGGATCCCCCAAAGGGAGGCCCGGACCGTCAGGCCGCAGGCTTGTCATCTGATTTAGGGACCGGACGTCTGGTACTCCAGGCCTGCTTCCGGGGCTTGGCCGATTTCTTGGGGCCAGCCTGTCGGGGAAAGGACACTGCCTTAGGCCGGCCCTGGGCCCTATAAGGCCGAAAGGATGGAGTACCTGAACGAGAAGGAACAGCAGCCGACGGCAGACATGCCGATTTAGCTGCCGCCAGCGTAGCTACAATCTTGGCCAGGTCCGGACCGAAGAGAACTTCTCCGTTAAAAGGCAACGCCTCCTAACCCTTTTTGGAATCAGCGTCCGCCTTCCAGGATCTCAACCACAAGGTGCGACGAGCAGCCACAGCTGCCGAAGAAATACGAGACGCCAGGGTACTAATATCCAAGGCCGCTTCATTGATATAAGTGGCCGAATCCCGGAGATTGCCGATCAACTCTGTCTGCTCAGTTGAACAGTCGGAATCGATAGACACCTCCAACATATCAGCCCAGTGCTCCATAGCTCTGGCAACCCAGCAAATGGCCATAGCTGGCCGCGCTGCCCCCACCGCAAGGGAATAGATGGACTTCAGGCAGATCTCCACCTTGCGGTCCGTAGCATCCTTAAGGGAGGACATGGATGGCATGGGTAATGTGACACTATGGACAAGGCGTGTCACATGAGAATCCACCTGTGGAGGGGATTCCCACTTGGCAAAATAATTGTCCGCAAACGGATACGCCACTGCTAAATGCATTTGAGGCTGATATCGTTTGCCTGGCTGTTTCCACGCTTCCTCTAGGTGGTCAACTAATTGTCCCGAAAGAGGAAACACTGTGGTATCTCCTTTAACATCCTTGAAAAAGGCGTATTTGGACTTTCATACCGGAGGCTCCTCATCCTCAATAACTAAAGCAGAACGGACTGCACGCATAAGGCCAGGTATATACACCTTAGACTTAGCGTCCAACTCTTTAGGACGGGGAGGTTCCTGGTCAGAAAGATCCAGAATCTCCCCATCGTCGGTCGTCCCGTCGTCGTCCTCATAAGGAGCAGACAGAGACGCCACCGGCTGCTTGTGAGGCCGCATACAGACTCCCCTTGCAACACTTCTAACAACTGCTGTACAGAGCTTGTTAACGAATTAACCCACGCAGGCTCATGAGAGACCTGAGGAGGGGAAACAGGGAGACTGTGGGGTACCATTAGTTGTCTCGGGAACCCCTGCATTGGTGACGACACCACTGACTGCTGGGACAAACCCATCTGAGTGAATGCAGGCTGCGGAGCTAACTGGCCCACGAGGGTTGCAAGCGCTTTGGCAAAACAAGCCCAGGGCAGCCGTGACCATAATCGGTCGCGTCAACGAATAGCACCGTCGACATAGTCCCTCCGCACTACCGTCCCCCTCCGCTATAGGTACCTTGCATGTGGTGCATAAAAGCTGGAGAGGAAAATCACTTTAAGACATAATGGTAAGTATGTGACCCCTCTCACTGATACTCGTTAGTATAGTGTGAGACCACCCTGCAAGCACCGCACCGCAAGGGCTTTAGCAGAAAGAACAGGGACAGTTAAATGCTGACAGATAGAAAATAAAAGTACAGGCAGCAGACGCTAGCATAGGTCACATACAATGCAAAGAAATCAATTCCTGCACTATCAGCGCTGATCCTCAACTACACAGACTCAGAGCCTGGTAGGACACAGCACTGCATACACAGACCTTAATCCAATGGAGGAGAGGTATGCAGGGGGACCCAGACCGCGATGTCACCGTCCTTTCAGCGTCCAGCAGCGCTCACCATGCTTTCCAAAGATGGCAACCGAGGAGCAGAGAGGAGGCCGGCCTGGGGGAGGACCGCTGCCACAGGGCCAGTCGGCGAGTGCAGAGAGGGCTGTGTGCAGCGGGGGAGGCGCCTGCTGTGCGACAGGGAAGGCGCGCTCTGTCGCCGTCCTGCTGTCCCAGGGGGGTAGTGGAAGCGCAGGTTAGAACCTGGCTCCATGCTGCAGCCAGTCCCCAGGGAGCCCCCTGCCTGGGGACTCTGGACCATGTATCAGCGGGGACACACCGCGGGACCCCGCTGCTTACCTTGCTGTCCCCCTTGATTCCGGACATGGTCCTGAACATCTGGGGTCACCACTAGCTGTGACCCCAGATGCCTACCAGCATCCCCAGATCAGTACCGGCATTCTGGTACCGGCGGGGGTGTAGGGAAGACAGCATGGACATCAGAACTGACTGTTCATGCTGTACTTCCAGATGTGCAGCCACAGCTGCATTGAAGAAACTTCAGGGGCTTTTCATAGCCCCCCTCTAACAGGTGCATCCAACTCCGGCCGGGCACCAAACTAAACTGGGATGCCTTTGCTCGGGGGCGGGGTATAGGAGGGGGACCCTAGTGCATTCTGGGAGGCTGAAACTTAACTCTATGGTGCCCGATGTCTGATGTCATCACCTATACCCCAAGGTATCCTGTGGATACCCTATGGACCCTGAAGTAGAAAAATCCACTTCTCACTTGTGTAATTATTTCCACCCCAATCCGGACAACAGTTCTCAAGCCATATGTAACCATTGCCAAGCAAGAGTGAGTAGAGGGAGGGACCAAAACCACCTAGGAACCTCCTCCTTGTTACGTCACCTGGAGCGCATTCATCAAATATCAAAGTATGTCGCCAAGTACCAATACTCAAATTGTAACAAGTCCCGTGTCACCTACCTGCTCCCTCTCTGTGGGATCCAAGTGCCTTGGATGTCCACCACCAACACCTGCATCATCAACATCCTCATTCATCATCGGGAGTAGTCCTGCTGCATCCAATGTTGTTATTTGAAGCATGATTGACTCCTCTCCTATCCGTGATTCATTAGAAGGATCCTGGACGACTTGGCCTGTTGCTGCTGCTGTTGCTGTGAGTGGATCTTCATCGCTGAATGAGACCAGGAGGAAAACTACTTGTAGTGTATCCTCAAAAAAACAATTAACTGTCAAACAATCATTTGCAAGGGCAAACAAGTATGACAGCAATCACCCAGTTGCACAGCAGATTAGTGACACCATAACAGCTATGTTGGTATTAGATGTGCGTCCAGTATCCGCCATTACCGCAGTGGGGTTTCAACAGTTAATAAAGGTCATGTGTCTTCGCTACCAGATCCCTTCTAGATTCCACTTCGCTAGAACAGCAATTCCAAATCTGTACAAGGACATTAAAAAAACCTTAATAATGACCTCTGAAATGCCGTTGTATCCACTGTCCACTTGACCACTGATATGTGGACAAGTGGGACACATCAAACTAAGGATTACATGATTGTGACAGCCCACTGGGTAGGTGTATTGCCTACAACAGCAGCAGCAACATCTCCCAAAAGACAGCTGATACAGAGGCAGGCTACTCTTTGTATAACTGGTTTCACAAAGAGGCATACCGCTGAGAACCTCTTAGAAAAACTCAGGGAAATCATTGCTAAATGGCTTACCCCACTTGCACTCTCCTCGTGATTTGTGATTTCGGACAATGCCACCAATATTGTGAGAGCATTACATGTGAGTGAATTCCAACATGTCCCATGTTTTGCTCACACAATTAATTTGGTGGTGCAATATTTTTTTTAAAATGACAGGGGCGTGCAGGAGATCCGGACATTTTAGACATTCGGCAATTGCCTGTCGAAGTTTGCATGACCAGCAGGTACTGTTAAATTAGCCCTGCCATCAGCTGAAGCAAGAGGTAGTAACTCGGTGGAATTCTACCCTCTATATGCTTCAGCGGATGGATGAACAGCAAAAGGCCATCCAGCGCTATACAACGGCTATGACATAGGCCGTGGAGGGGGAATGCACCTTACTCAAGTGCAGTGGAGAATCATTTCTGTGTTGTGCAAGGTTCTCAAACCCTTTGAAATTGCCACATATGAAGTTAGTTCAGACACTGCCAGCTTGAGTCAGGTCATTCCCCTCATCAGTCTTTTGCAAAAACAGCTGGAGAAACTGAAGGAGGAACTGAAATGGAGCGATTGCGCAAGGTATTTTGGACTGGTGGATCAAGCCCTTGATTTACTTCAGCAGGATCCAAAAGTCGTCAATCTGTTGAAATCTAAAAAAAATATTTTGGCGACCATTCTGGATCCTAGGTTTAAGTCCTACCTTGTGAGTTTTTTTCCAACAGACTGAAATCTAAAACTAAAGAGCTGTTTGGAAAAAAATTGTCAGCTGCAGCCGCACGTGAAACGCCATCATCTCCTCCTTCAGTTTCTGCAGCTGCCAGAAAAACACAAAATTTTCCTTACAGAATGCCTGCTGGTCATGCAGATCGTTCACCAAAAAATGACATCTGGTCGGGTCTGAGAGAACTGCCTACTAGTGACGTGTCTTCTACCGTGACTATGTGTGATACAGTCTCCATTCACAGAATGGCGGAGGACTATTTCAGAGATAACATCCTAATAGGCATGTCAGACAGTCCCTTTCAGTACTGGCAGGAAAATTAGGCAATTTGGAGTCCCATACACAAACTGGCTTTGCATTACTTAAGTTGCCCACCCTCCAGTGTGTACTCCGAAAGTGGTTTCAGTGCAGCTGGCAACCTTGTCAGTGATCAGCGTAGGAGGTTACTTCCTCAAAATGTGGAAAAGATGATGTTCATTAAAATGAATTACAAATTCTACGAGGAAGACCTCTACCAACAATTACATCAAAAAATTACAGAGGAGCCTATGGTGGATTCCAGTGGGGACAAATTAATATTGTGTGAAGAAGAGGATGTACACACTGATGGGGATGACGAGGACGAAGATGACAACAACTTGTAATGTAAAGCCAGTTTGTGTATGGGATCATTTTCATTTCCATGTCCAATGCACATTGGCAGCTTGTTTTATGGGGGTCCAAACAAACCAATAATTTCAGCCACGATTGACAGTCCTAGTCACTGAAATGGTTGGTTTGTTAAACTGTGAATGCCCTGTTTCATTTACAACATAAGGATGGGTGAGAGGGCCCAAGGACTATTCCATTTTGCACCTTTTTCCTTTTCATTATGTGCTGGTTGGGGCATTGCTGCCTGACATTTTAAATTAATGTTATGGTTGGTTTAGGAACCAATGATTTGTTTTTAAATTAATTTATTACCAATTTTACAGCCAGGGGCTGTAATAATGAATTTCTTTGTATTAATTATTCAGCCCGGGGCTGCACCAATGAATTGTTTTTTAATTAATTTATTATCAATTTCACAGCCAGGGGCTGCACCAACTATGAACTATCAATTCTTCAATCCTCAAGGGTATCTCAACCATCATCTTTGCACAGTCCTCAACTCTATTAATAATTATATTAATCAGTTTGGAGCCAGCAAGCTGGATGCAAACTTTTGGCCCTTTAACTAGATGAAAAAATCAATATTTTGAGCTGTGAGGTAGTCAAAATTGACTGGAAACAAGTGGAAATAAATGTTATTGAGGTTATTAATACTGCAGGAACAAAAAAAGGCCAATTTTATGTGATTTTAGCTGGTTTTTTTTTAAGAAAAAAATCCAGATCCAAAACCAAAACCCGAAAACAAAACATGGAGGTGAGGTTTTGGCAAAACCAATCCAGATCCAAAACCAGGGGAGATCCAGACCCAAAACCAAAACACGGGGGTCGGCACACATCCTTAGTTCTTACTGGACTACTCACCTTCAGTGTTCTCGGTTTGGGCAATGTTCAGCCACAGTCAGGAAGTCCACCAGTGCCTCTACATAGATTTAATGTCCTGACATTATTCCTGTGAGCTCCAACCAATGAATAAAATCATCATCCATGCACCTAGTTTTACCCTCTCCAGTTGTCACTAGCAGTGCCCAGTGGTCCCAGTTCTGTGCCCACAACACATACAGAATCTGACACTCCCGAAGCTTAACACTAAACTCCCACAGCACTCTAACCCTGACCCTCCCGCCCACAGCCTAACTCTAATGTCAAGTCAAAATCCTGAGAATGTTGACGGGTTGTCTGTCAACATTTTAATAATGTCGGCATCATAACTCTTGACATTTTGGTGTCAATATTATGAATGCTGACATAGGGCCTGATCCTAAAAGGATCGTAATTGGAAAGCTGCACGCAGGCGATCCTAGCAGTAATGCAAATGCAGCAGGAAGTGTATGACACCCTGTATGACACCCCCTGTACGACACCTCCTGTATGACATCACCTGTATGACACCCCCTGTATGACACCACCTGTGTGACACAATCTATATGACACCACCTATGTGACACCCCCTGTATGACACCACCTGTATGACACCGCCTGTAAGTCACCACCTGTATGACACCTCCTGTATGACACCACCTGTATGACACCTCCTGTATGACACCACCTGTGTGACACCTCCTGTATGACACAACCTGTATGACACCCCCTGTATGACACCCCCTGTATGACATCACCTGTAAGTCACCCCCTGTATTATGACAGCCCCTATATGACACCCCCTGTATGACATCCCCTGTAAGACACCTCCTGTATGACATCACCTGTATGATACCCCCTGTATGACACCCCATTTACGAAACCCCCTGTAAGACACACCTGTATGACACCCCCTGTATGTCACCACCTGTATGACACCCCCTGTATATCACCACCTGTATGACATCCCCTGTAAGACATCCCCTGTATGACACCCCCTGTATGACACAATCTGTATGACACCATCTGTATGACACCGCCTGAAAGACACCACCTGTATGACACCCCCTGTATGACATCCCCTGTATGACACCCACTGTATGACACCACCTGTATGACACCCCCTGTATGACACCCACTGAATGACACCCCCTGTATGACACCACCTGTATGACACCCCCTGTATGACACCACCTGTATGATTCCATCTGTATGACACCCCCTGTATTACACCACCTGTATGACACCCCCTGCATGACACAACCTGTATGATAGCCCCTATATGACACCCCTGTATGACACTCCCTGTATGACACCCCCTGTATGATACCACCTGTATGACACCCCCTGTATGACACCCCCTGTATGACAAAACCTGTATGAAATCACCTATTTGACAAACCCTGTATGACACCCCTGTATGACACTCCCTGTATGACACCTCCTGTATGACACCACCTGTATGACACCACCTGCGTGACAGCCCCTGTATGACACCCCCTGTGTGACATCCCCTGTATGACATCCCTTGTATGACACCATCTGTTTGACATCCCCTGTATGACACCAACTGTATGACACCCCCTGTAAGGCACCAACTGTATGACACCCCCTGTATAACATCCCCTGTATGACACCACCTGTATGACACCACCTATAAGACACCTCCTGTATGACACCCCCTGTATGACACAGCCTGTATGACACCATCTGTATGACACCCCCTGTATGTCACCACCTGTATGACACCCCCTGTATATCACCACCTTTATGACATCCCCTGTAAGACACCCCCTGTATGACACACCCTGTATGATACAACCTGTATGACACCCCCTGTATGACACCATCTGTATGACACCCCCTGTATGACACAACCTGTATGACACCCCCTGTATGACACCCCTGTAAGACCCCACCTGTATGATACCCCCTGTATGACACCCCCTTGTTTGACACCACCTGTGTGACACCCCCTGTATGACATCACCTGTATGTCACCCCCTGTATGACATCCCCTGTAAGACCCCACCTGTATGATACCCCCTGTATTACACCCCCTTGTTTGACACCCCCTGTATGACACCCCCTGTATGACACCACCTGTAAGACACCTCCTGTATGACACCCCCTGTATGACACAACCTGTATGACACCCCCTGTATGACACCCCCTGTAAGACCCCACCTGTATGACACCCCCTGTATGACACCCCCTTGTTTGACACCACCTGTATGACACCCCCTGTATGACATCCCCTGTATGACACCCCTTGTATGACACCCCCTGTAAGAAACCACCTGTGTGACACCACCTGTATGATACCCCCTGTATGACACCACCTGTATGACACCGCCTGTAAGTCACCACCTGTATGACACCTCCTGTATGACACCACCTGTATGACACCTCCTGTATGACACCACCTGTGTGACACCTGCTGTATGACACAACCTGTATGACACCCCCTGTATGACACCCCCTGTATGACACCCCCTGTATGACATCACCTGTAAGTCACCCCCTGTATTATGACAGCCCCTATATGACACCCCCTGTATGACATCCCTTGTAAGACACCTCCCGTATGACATCACCTGTATGATACCCCCTGTATGACACCCCATTTATGAAACCCCCTGTAAGACACACCTGTATGACACCCCCTGTATGTCACCACCTGTATGACACCCCCTGTATATCACCACCTGTATGACATCTCCTGTAAGACATCCCCTGTATGACACCCCCTGTATGACACAATCTGTATGACACCATCTGTATGACACCGCCTGAAAGACACCACCTGTATGACACCCCCTGTATGACATCCCCTGTATGACACCCACTGTATGACACCACCTGTATGACACCCCCTGTATGACACCCACTGTATGACACCCCCTGTATGTCACCACCTGTATGACACCCCCTGTATGACACCACCTGTATGATTCCATCTGTATGACACCCCCTGTTTTACACCCTGTATGACACCCCCTGCATTACACAACCTGTATGATAGCCCCTATATGACACCCCTGTATGACACTCCCTGTATGACACCCCCTGTATGATACCACCTGTATGACACCCCCTGTATGACACCCCCTGTATGACAATACCTGTATGAAATCACCTATTTGACAAACCCTGTATGACACCCCTGTATGACACTCCCTGTATGACACCTCCTGTATGACACCACCTGTATGACACCACCTGCGTGACAGCCCCTGTATGACACCCCCTGTGTGACATCCCGTGTATGACATCCCTTGTATGACACCATCTGTTTGACATCCCCTGTATGACACCAACTGTATGACACCCCCTGTAAGGCACCAACTGTATGACACCCCCTGTATGACATCCCCTGTATGACACCACCTGTATGACACCACCTATAAGACACCTCCTGTATGACACCCCCTGTATGACACAGCCTGTATGACACCATCTGTATGACACCCCCTGTATGTCACCACCTGTATGACACCCCCTGTATATCACCACCTTTATGACATCCCCTGTAAGACACCCCCTGTATGACACACCCTGTATGACACAACCTGTATGACACCCCCTGTATGACACCATCTGTATGACACCCCCTGTATGACACAACCTGTATGACACCCCCTGTATGACACCCCTGTAAGACCCCACCTGTATGATACCCCCTGTATGACACCCCCTTGTTTGACACCACCTGTGTGACACCCCCTGTATGACACCCCCTGTATGACATCCCCTGTAAGACCCCACCTGTATGATACCCCCTGTATGACACCCCCTTGTTTGACACCACCTGTATGACACCCCCTGTATGACACCACCTGTAAGACACCTCCTGTATGACACCCCCTGTATGACACAACCTGTATGACACCCCCTGTATGACACCCCCTGTAAGACCCCACCTGTATGACACCCCCTGTATGACACCCCCTTGTTTGACACCACCTGTATGACACCCCCTGTATGACATCCCCTGTATGACACCCCTTGTATGACACCCCCTGTAAGAAACCACCTGTGTGACACCACCTGTATGATACCCCCTGTATGACACCACCTGTATGACATGCCCTGCTGCATTTGCAATCCCAGCATTCGCCGGAGGTCACAGGCTGGGATCACCATCATGATCATCGCAACCATTGGTGGTCAATGGATGCGATGATGGATGGCCCGGCCAGCTGGCCAGCTGAAAAAGCCTCTGCTTACTCTGGCTGGCCGATCTTGGGAGCCCAGCAGATTGCGTGCATCCACGCAGTCCCTGGGCTGGAAACTCCCAGAAGACGGAGCGGACACGCCCCATTTCTGGGATCACCGGCCGCCCCTCGCCCCTGTTCCGCCCCTTAAATGCCTCTGCCTGTCAATCAGGCAGAGGCATTCAAGGACTTGCGTGCATCTTAACAGGACCCATTCTGTACACTCGCAGAATGAGTTTTATACACACGCAGATTCCCGATACTCGGACTGCTGATCTGGGCCCTTTGTCATTGTCGACCTTGTGACTACATCCCAGCCCAATAACATCTAGTTGCAGCCATTACAGCCGTATGTATAAGATCAGCAGTTAGTAAGAAACGTGGAGGTTACAGATGAAATATTTCCATGTAATGACCTTTGTTGTCACTTATGTAGAAGTCTCAGGCTAACTTTAGGCCCAAGGTCTCGCTGGTACAGACAGAGGTTATGGGAACCTGCAGGTTCACTTCTCTGCTATCCCACAATATCTTTCCCTGTGTAGTCACTGACCTGTATTTGTTCTGTATGTTATTTTCCCTGTTATGTTTACACACATTCATGGAGACCAAAATATATTCATATAAAAATGACCTCTTTATATAACATGTACTAAGCAACAGTAATCAGAAATATAAAAACAACACAGGATATTTTATTGAGGCTCATGTAAAGGACAAACTGATAATATAACATCTATAATAATGAATGTCTCCTTATGTTGGCAATAAGACACGCAGTCTGACTACACCTCTGACTGTCTGACATTAATTCTAGGGGAAAATGTACTAGCAGCGGGTTTGGTGTCATGTAGAAACTGCTGATATTTGACGTTGGCATCAATGTCAGATTGGCAGCATTTACTAAAAGTGGTTTTTGATGTCTGAACTGAAACGGCCATCGAACCCCTACGGTTTCTAAATGACAACCAACCATGGAGTGTTCTATTTGGTAGCCATTTCTGTTGAAAATAGAAATGTGCGCTGACCCCAGTGTTTTGGATCTGGATTTATCTTCGTGTTTTGGTTTTGATTTTGGTTTTGCAAAATCACCCCCAAGTGTTTTGGTTTTGGATCTGGATATTTTTTCTTATAAATTGATAAAAAGTTTTTAAAAACAGCTAAAATCAATTAATTTATGCAATCCAAAACATGAAATTCGGATTGAAAATCCGAATTCTGAACCATGAAAATATTGGAACCGCGACTCTGATTTATCCTGATCGCCACAGGAGATCAGAACCGAGATTCAGATCTGTCCAGTTTCACAAAATTCGGGTGGACTTGTATATCTGGAGAACCGAACCGCACTTCTCTAGTTGAAACCACTGCGGAATACAAGCTGCTGTATTCTAGTCATATTCATGTATTAGTGCTTTTACAGAGGGCCCGATTTAGAGATTTGCACCGACCCCCGTGTTTTGGTTTTGGATCTGTATCTCCTTCATGTTTTGGATCTGGATTTGGTTTTACCAAAACCTCCCTTACTGTAAATGTGAAAACCTACCATGTTTTGCCAACTCAAATAACTTGGTGATTCAGAATTTATGCAGGAGTGGCTGTGGCAGCGCAACTACCAACATGGTACATCTAGGAAACAAGAGTGGCACTGCAGTGGCAGATGGGATGGCCATTTAATAAACTATAAAAATGTTTGTCGTCTACAAAAAAAGACAGGCAGCAATGCTCCAAACAGCGCATAATGCAAAAAAAAGAGGTGCAAGATAGATTGTCCTTGGGCATTCCCATCCTTATGTTGCATATATGAAACAGGACATGCACAGTTTAACAAATCAATCACTTCAGCAACAGGGACTTCCACTTGTGGCTGAAATGATTGGTTTGTTTGGGCTCCCACAACACAAGCTACAATGGGCAGCGGACATTGCTGGCAATGATCTCTATGTACACAAACTGGCTCTACATAGGCAAGATGTCGTCGCCATCATCATCTGATTCCTCATCCTCATCAGTGTTAACATCCTCTTCTTCACACAATATTAATTAGTCCCCGCTGGAATACACCATTACAGGCACCTCTGTATTTTTTTGATGTAATTGTTGGTAGAGGTCTTCCTCGTGGAATTTGTAATTCATTTTGATGAACATCATCTTTTCCACATTTTGGGGAAGTAACCTAATATGCTGATCTCTGACAAGATTCTTAAGTGAGCAAAAAACTCTTTCTGAGTACACACTGGAGGGTGGGCAAGTTAAGTAAAGCAAAGCCAGTTTGTGTCTTTTTTCCTACCAGTAGAGACATTGACTGTCTGATATACCTATTTGGATGCTATCATTAAAATAATCATCAACCATTCTTTGATTGGTGACCGTATCAGATGGAGTCACAGTAGAGGTTTCACTAATTCTTTTAGATCTGACCAGATGTCAAAAGCTTTTGATGATTCATCTGTATCACCACCAGTGGGTCTCTTAGGAAAATTTAGTTTTTTCCTGGCATGCACTGTTGCCTAAGAAACTGAGAGAGGAGACTTTGCTGTGTCACTGCTGCTTGAGCTGACAATTTGCTCACCAACAGCTCTTTGCATCTCTTTAGATTTGTGTCCATTGAAAAGAAAGTCACAATGTATGCCTTAAATCTAGGATCAAGTATGGTCACCAAAATAGAGTGATCCAATTTCAAGATATTGACAACCTTTGGATCCTGGCAAAGCGAATAAAGAACTTGATCTACAAGTCCAACATATTTAGTGGAATTGCTTTGTTTCATCTCCTCCTTCAGTTTCTTGAGACTTCCAAAAGTCTAATTAGGGGAATTACCTGACTCAAGCTGGTAGTGTCTGAACTCACTTCATAGGTGACATTTTTGAAGAGTTTGAGCACCTTGCACAACACAGAAAGTATTCTCCACTGTGATTGAGTAAGGGTCATTCCCCCTCCTCTCACTATGTCATAGGTTGATGTGTAGCCTTGGATGGCCTTTTGCTGATCCTCCATCCGCTGAAGCATATAAAGGGTGGAATTTCACTTTGTTACTATCTCTTGCTTCAGCTGGTGGCAGGGCAAATTCAACAGTTCTGGCAGGTGCTGCTATCTTTTGCATGAACTTGCTGAATGGCGAAAAAATGTCCCAACACTTTTTGGGCCACAGAGAGCATCTCCTGCACACCCCTATAATTTAAAAAAAAAATTGCACCACCAGGTTGATTGTGTGAGCAAAACATGGGACATGTTGGAATTCACCCAACTGTAATGCTCTCCAAATATTGGTGGCATTGTCAGAAATCACACATCCCGAGGAGAGTCCAAGCAGAGTAAGCCATTTTGCAATGATTTTACTAAGTTTTTCTAAAAGGTTGTCAGCAGTATGCCTCTTACTGAAACCGGTAATACACAGAGTAGCCTGCCTCTGAATGAGCTGGCGTTTGTTAGATGCTGTTGCTGCTGCGGAAGGCAATACACTCACCCAGTGGGCTGTCACGGTCATGTAATCTTTAGTTTGCCTTGTTCCACTTATCTACATGTCTGTGGTTAAGTTGAGAGTGGGTACAACAGCATTTTGGAGGACACTACATATTTTGTTAATGTCCCTGTACAGGCTAGGAATTGCTTTTCTACTTAAGTGGAATCTAGTTGGGATTTGGTAGCGGGGACACATGACCACAATTAACATCTAAAACCCACTGCATTAATGGTGATCTTCTTGGTCCTCTTCTGGGATGAAAATCCTCTACCAGCAGCAGCAGCAGGCATAGCGCTCAAGGATCCTTCTGAGAAATCCTGGATTGGGGAGGAGTCACTTAGCCTTATCTTGGATGAAGGACTACCTTCGATCATTAGTGTGGACATTGATGATAAAGGTGTTGGTGGTGGAGATTGCAGGTGCTGTGATGTAGCTGAAGGAAGAAAGCTAACTGATTCTGGACTGTCTGTTGTTATTTTCTTAGCACCAGTTTCTGATTTTCCCCAAAACTTTCCATGAACTCGCTGCAAATGTAGTAACATGGATGAGGTTCCTAGATGGTTAAGGTCTATACCTTACTTACTGTGGCTTTACAAATGCTATAGATGACTAGCCAAGTGTTGTCAGGATTTGGGTAAAAAAGGTGGATTTTTTTGGTCTTATGCTGGCTCCAACTCTATCTCCCCCTTAAATGTGCAACATGTGCTGGCCACATAATATCTGCTTACAGCTCCCCCCTGTCTGTCCTAATATGCAGTGGCGGGCTGGGCCGGGGGGCAGGGTGCCATGTGCCCCCCAGGCCGCAGCGTCATGCGGGCCGCGGGCCGCGGGCAGTCTGTGTTACTGTGACACAGACTGCACCGCGTGTGTAGCGCTGTCCGGACGGAGTTCGGTCAGCGCGACACAGCACAAACACACAGCCGCCAGAGCCGGCAGCTGTGTGTTTGCTTTAGCAGCTGATGAGAGTCCGACAGACTCTCATCGGCTGCTGCTCCCACTGCCAGAGCCGGACATCTTCCGGCTCCCACAGTGGGTAATGGGAGTGACGCGTCACTCCCATGATGCGTCACTCCCATAATGCAAAGTGGCAGACGGAGGAGCTGATCTCGGCGGCGGGACCAGGAGCAGGAGCGGGTGTCAGGTAAGTGTTTTTTTTATTTTTATATTATGTGTGTCTACTGCGGGGGGTCTGGCACTATAAGGAGGAGACAACTACTGGGGGCACTACAAAGGGGGGAACTACTACTACTGGGGGTGCTACAAGGGGGGGACTACTACTACTAGGGGCACTACAAGGGGGGGACTACTACTACTGGGGGCACTACAAGGGGGGGACTACTACTACTGGGGGCACTACAAGGGGGGGACTACTACTACTGGGGCACTACAAGGGGGGGACTACTACTACTGGGGGCACTACAAGGGGGGGACTACTACTACTGGGGGCACTACAACGGGGGACTACTACTACTGGGGGCACTACAAGGGGGGGACTACAACTGGGGGGGACTACTACTAGGGGCACTACAAGGGGAGGGGACTACTACTAGGGGCACTACATAGGGGGTGGGGACTACCACTGGGGGCACTGCATCGAGTGACCACTGCTCGGGGCTCTATATAAAGGGCAATAGTGGGGGTACTGCATAGGGGGAAGACTACAACTGGGGCCACTATTTAAGGGGCACTGCATAAGTGTTACCACTACTGGGGGCACTATATAAGGGGCTTACTACTGGGGGCACAAGGGGCACTGCATAGGGGGGATCACTACTGGGGGCACTACTCGAGGCCTGCATAAGGGTGTCCTCTCCTGTGGCACAGGGTGGCACTGCATATGGGCACTACGACACGGGGCTGCCCCAAATCTTTATTTTTACCTTACATTAATCCCATATGGACCCGCCTCCTCCCTAGAACACTTGAGGGGGGGGCGCCATAGCATGCACGTTCTTTCGGGCACCCTGGCTACATGCTACTCCTCTGCCAGGGCCGCCTGCATGCATTTGCCCCCCAGGCTAAAAGTTGCCAGCCAGCCCCTGCTAATATGTCATAGTTCATGTGCTATCCCTCTACTATATACTGCTGGCTCCAACTCTACCCCCCCCTTAAATGTGCAACATGTGCTGGGCAAATATTATCTGTTGCTTACAAACTACATATGTCTTAGCTTATATCTTAATTAATATTTGATAATGCTATAATGTTTTTTTTGTGTGAGTGTTTGATATTTATTGTGTCTTTCTTTTATTCTAGTTTCCATCTTCCATTGTGGATTGGCATGTAGTTGCCCAGGATTTTGAGGACAAGTGGAATTTCCCAAATTGTGGTGGGGCAATTGATGGGAAACATATTCGCATTGTCCCACCGGCTCATAGTGGATTCCTTTATTATAACTATAAAGGGTATTTTAGAATACTGCTGATGGCCATTGTCAGTGCTAACTATGAGTTTATAGACATTGATGTTGGGAAAAATTGAAGATCTTCAGATGGTGGGTCCTTCGAGAACATGGTTTTCTACGAGCGTCTCATGTCTGGGAACCTGCAGTTACCACCTTCCTCCCAGTGCAAACATCATTTGAATTAAGTTTTTATTGCCAATGAGGCCTTTGCTTTGAACAAACATGTTGTGAAACCCTATCCCCAAAGGGCTTTAAATGTTGAAAAAAGAATATTTAATTTTCTATTAGCTATCAAGGGCTAGGCGCACAGTAGAAAATGCTTTTGGGATCCTATGCAGTAGGTTCTACATTTTCTACACTCCAATTAATTTAGGAGTACAGAAAATAGAGTGGGTAGTGATGGCATGTTGTGTCCTACATAATTTCTTGCGTAGGAAAAACACTCCCCCATGATCAGTACCAACCTCGGTTTTGAAACCACCAGAAATTATCCTTACCACTGTACTGTTGCCCTCTGTCTCCAGGTCCAGAATCCCCATGGTGGCCTCAGGACGTGCCAAAGCGGTCAGGGAAGAATATCTGCACTTTTTCAGTGGTGAAGGTGCAGTTAATTGGCAACATAGTTGCATTTAAATCCTTAATTTTGATTAATGCATTGTATTTCAAATAGTTTATTTTTGCATCCACATACTATGTGTCACCAAATATATTTGTTCTAAACGTAAATGTGTAAACATATAGTAATACAGGGGTCAACCACCTTTTACACAGTGTGGCCCACATTCAAAATTTCAACAAAGCCCCAGGGCCACTAAGCTATTCGCCACACAGTAGCACAATGTTGATTCTCCCAATTCACATCATATGTGCCCCTTATACACAATGCCCCCAGTACTAGAGCCGCTAATAGTGATGCCCCCTAGTAATAGTGCCCATAGTAGTGAATCCACTTACAATTAAAAAATACTAGTACTTACCTTAAACCCCACTCCTGCATCTGCTGCCTCTGTTCCTCCCGGCTGTTCTTAAATACAACATTATAGCCTTCAGCAGCCATTGCCATTATCATATGAACAGAGCTTGAGGGGGATAAATCTGTTTTTGGGAAAAATTATTTCATACATTGATTTAGATTTTGAAAGTTGGACAAAGCCATACCCCCAAAACCCTTCCAAACAACAATCCAAAAACACCATCACCCTACTAACGGCCCACCCCAAAATACCAATTAAAAATAACCCATATTTAAACTCGGCAGACCTTTAAATGATATTATATTACGAAAAACAATTTACAAGTAAATAAAGACACCACACATTTTTTTATTTTTTATGTAATTTTTTCATGCTTATTTTTGCAAATATTCTGGACAGGATTCACCAAGATGTACCAGACCAATGAGTGCCTCCACAACAAGGACTATTACAATATAAACATAGAATTAGACACTTCAACAACTAGTCATGTACAGTAGAGACTATTTAAGTGATGCCAACATCAAAAAAAAAAGGCAAGATCCAGAACTTCAGAACTGTGTTCCCATAAAGACCACAACATATACACAAATTTCAGAACATTCAGGAAACAGGGCTGTATGAAGTCCAAAAGCCTTTGTCATAGTACTTTGATCTTACTCAAGGTCATTCTGGAGAAAAATCCAAAGAAAAAGACCTTCATTTTGCAACACTACAAAAAAAAATACAATAAAAAAATCAATAATTAAAATAATGAACATCGTCCTTTAGAGTGGTCTGTGCACTCTGCCATGCAGCTTGCACACCACTCATGGAAGTGCTGGGAAAGGGATTTGGTGGCGCTAGGCTAAACGATGGTTGGTAGGTGTGGGGATGTGACGGAGGAGGATTTGGCATAGGGGGATTCGTCGCTTGATGCTGTGGGAAGGGGAAATTGCCTGAGGCCGAGGGGGTTGGGGCTGCCTAGGATATAATCCTATGTTCGAGTCTTTAACCAATTCTCCTTCAAGACCTTGAAGCATAGCATCATACACTATGCATTTGAAATGAGCAGCCTGGCTTCACACCATGGCCCTTATTTCATGGGCGATGTTCATACCAAAACATGATTTGGCATCCGGGGGCTTCTGAAGAACCTCCTCCGTGTGTTGCAAAAAAAGGTCGCTCCTTGACGGTCCAGAGGCTGGAGTCCTGGCAGCCGTCTTCCTTTTCTTGGAGGGAGCCTTGGAAGATGGCCGCTCTATCGTAGACTCCATCACCTCTGTGGGCTCGCTGGAGGGGTGGCCAGGATCGATGTCCAAATCCAAGTCGACGATCTAGGAAGGGAAAAGTATTATTTTTTATAGTTTAAATAAATGCAAATACTTACCAAGATTCACCAAATGAAGTAAATACAAGCTAATTAAAAACAACAGAAAAGTACATATGTTTTTTTAGAATAACAAACAATTACCTGATCCTGACTACCAGATTCTTCTGCAAGAACCTCATCCGGCTCTTGCTCCAGCGAGCACCGTGACCATCTCTTTGGATCCTTCTCTAGGATAAACTGAAGCAGGTCATAATACCATAATTTAGGCTTTTGGACATCATCTGCCCTTGCTCCTGAATGCTGTGACTCCATGTTCTTGTTGTGCTCCTTCAGGAACACAGTTCTTAGGTTCTGGATCCTTTTCTTCACCCACTTGATGTCGGCATCACTTTCTAGATCTCTACTGTACATCAGCAGTTGGTTGAGTGCCTGATCTTTTTTGTCTCTATTGCAATAGTCCTTGCATGTGAGTTTCCAGAGGCACTCATTGGCCTGGTACATCTCAATAAATCCTGTCCAGAAAGGTCGGTTTGCACCAGCCATTCTTTAGAAGTAAAGAATAAAGAGAAAAAAACTTTTTTAAAACAAATTCATTTTTGAAGAATATTAAACAGATGTAACAAAATACAAACATAAAAAAAGGTTGGTTCAGTGGTGCACTGCACCATGCCCTATATCGAAAGTGCAGAAATACCCCTGGGTTACGCCACAGTGCAGGGCCGATACAGCCTATGGCTTCTGTCCTGCAGCCCACAGGTATTTTTAACAACTGCAGTAGTCACCTATCGAGTGCTCGGATTGAGCGTCCAACCAGCTTATATATATATATATAGTAGTAATTTTAAAAGGCCGCACTCAGATGACTTATAAATAAGCAAATTACACAAGGCCACTACTGGCCTGTGTAAAATTGACTTATTTATAATTCCGCAGAGTGCGTCTTGTAAAAATTACTTATGCTATTGTGCTGTACGGTGCAGCTGGCACGGGGAGGGCACTAGATGCATTTGTTTGGAGCTGCAGCAAGTGAGTGGCGGTATATACAAAGTATATATATATATCACAAAATATCCTAGCCAGCGCTAATAAATCAGACACAGCAGCTCCCTTCAGTAAGTCCTCTGTTAGTAGGACTAATCTAAAAAATAAGCAAATTGATTACTGATGGGGTCTTTGATTAAACACAATTTTACATATATTTATCGTACAAAAAAATGCAATCCCTCTAGACGCTTATAGGTCCTGATTCTTTTCTTTTGAAAAGGCAATTTTGACGTTATTCCTGCTTGTTTTCAATTCTGATCAAATTAGTCCATAGATTAAAATTGAGCATAACACCCTTAGTGTGTATCCATAAAACAAATACTGTGATGCCACAGGCTGTATCCTTAGTGTGTATCCATAACACAAGTACTGTGACACCTCATGCCATACCCCAGTGTGTATCCATAACACAAGTAATTGTTGTGTGTGCTGTACCCCACTGCAATTTTGTTCACATACATATAAGTGCTGTGATACCCCGCAGTGTGAGCGGTCATTTACAAAAAAAATTTTGTAAAAAAAGAAATACTATTCTATTGTTTGTACTACTTTTTTGTGATTGTCTATATGGATAATGATAAGTTCAGAAAAGAGCAGGAACCACATACTAGTGCTGCAGCTGCTGCCACCAGTCATGACAACACTAATCCTTCAACATCATCTACTAAAACCAATGACTAAGGGCTTTATTGCTTGTGGTTCTGCAACTTTCAATGGGGCATCTTCTGCCTATCATGATGAAGAAAGCCTTTTTCACACAGAGTCTAAAAAAGGCATTAAAAAAATGAAAACCGCTAAGGCAGTAGAACAAACTGTGTGCTCAGAAATGTCACAAATCCCTGAGGAGAGTCTAAAGGTGCCCATCCACTAGATGATAACACTGTGCGATTGCACGATATTGACATCATAATCGTGCAATCGTTCAGTGATCATTCACAAATCTCACATCCAAATGTTGGAAACAACCAGCAATGCGTGCTCTTGCTGGTCGTTTCATAGCTGTTTAGCAGGCCAATCTTGCGATATCGTAATCATAATCCTGCTTATCGTTTAACAATCGTTCACTCATCGTTCACTGATCGTTCATATGATATGTCGTAAATGATCATTAAATGATGAAAATATCTGTAGCCACTCCCTGGACACCATTTTGATTTATTCCCTGCAAGGTGCGGAGCTGACAAGAAATACCAGTGGGGACGGAGCTGCTAAACAATTAAATTAAGGTAAGTACAGTTTAAAAAGGGTCCCACTGACCACCAATGTCTCCCTCCTGTCCACCAATGTCCCCACTACCCACCTACGTCCCCCACTGTTCACCAACGTGTGGCTCACTGTGTACAGAGGCCTTCCTGCATCCCACAAGCCCTCCTCTCTCTGCCTGTATATACATATATGTAGTATATTATATATATATATATATATATATATATATATATATATTATCACAGCATCCCAAATAAATGCTGTATATATATATATATATATATATATATATAAAAAAAAACACTAATCCACGGCACTCACCATTCCTAGATTTGGGGTGCAACATGGTATGTGACCACATTGTTTAAATAGAAATCACAGGGGCTCTGCACTCACCATAATAACTAACAATAATAATAATAATAAACTAAATAAACAGTGGCGTTTTGGTTCATGAATTGATCAATGCATTTAAGCTTGCAGCCCCCATCACGGGACCCCACTTTACTGCAAGTCCCTACTCTATTGCTCAGAATTATAACATGGACATAGCCATCACATTAGTGTTATACTCAGGGTATGCTATTAAGGTTTAAAGCTCACAGCAGCTTTGCTTTTAAATGTGAGACAGTTACCAAGCACACCTGTTGCAAAGCACCTAGGAAAACAGCTGACACAAGTTAGATAACTAGTTAAAAGGGGTGCATGAGAGAATTTGATCACGAAAATGATTAATTATAAAAATTAATCATAATAAACAAAAAGCACTAATCCACGGCACTCACCATTCCTAGATTTGGGGTGCAACATGGTATGTGACCACATTGTTTAAATAGAAATTACAGGGGCTCTAGGAATGGTGAGTGCATCTGTAACAGATGCATCCCCCTTGGGAACCAATGGCATCAGCAACAAACTTCTCTATTGTGTTGTCTATTTCTGGGGGGTATAAATACGTGTGCTCCAACACTGGGTCTTAGTCTTCGTGCTGAATGCAGATTGATGAGGGGTTTCTTGCTGATGCCTAACACCTGGTCCGGAAGCGCTGCGTATGTATACTGTACTTGGGTCTGTATAATTCCTTTGCGCCGAATTGTGTCTGGATCAATAGCGTGTAACTGACTGTACTTTTACAGATTCCAGGTCTGAAGTATTTATTTACTGTATGACTGCGTACGCAAATTAGCGTCATCCTTAGAAGGTATAGGCAGCATATTAGAAGGTATAGGCAGGATATTAGAAGGTATAGGAAGGAGTGTATAGAGGTTCTAATTCAGTATCGTTAGTATATATGTATGTAAATATTAGGGGTGAGCGGGTTCGGATTTCTGAAATCCGAACCCCCCCGAGCCCCCCCGATCCGAGTCCGATCCGAGTCAGGCTCGACTTTTCCCGCCTGACTCGGATCTGAAATCGAGGCAAAACGTCATCATCCCGCCTTCCGAGTCCCGGGGGTTTTGGATCCTATATAAGGTACCCGCGTCAGCGCCATTTTCTCACTCGGCTGTGGACAGTGAAGAGGGAGGGTGGGAGTTAGGGCTGTGTAGTGTAGTGTAGTGTAGTGCTGCTGTTGTCCACTACTTCAAAGTCCATAGGGGCTGGCTGTGTTGTGCTGTGCTGCTGTTGTTAATAGGGTCTGTGTCCACTACTTCAAAGTCCATAGGGGCTGGCTGGACTGTGTTGTGCAGTCAGTTCTCCATAAGGGCTGTGTCCACTCCAAAGTCCTGTGCAGTGTCCCAGTCCTAAAGGGGTGCTGTAGTGTTGTCCAGGGGGTGCTCTGTCCATCAGGGGTGCTCCCCCCAAGTGCTAAAAAAATAATATATTTTCTGTGTTTGTGAATTGTGTGCGCAGTAGCCGCACGTGCATCAACAAAGTAGTGCCAAGCGTGCGCCTGTGTCATAAGTAAAGGGCTGGCTGGCTTGACCGTTAAAGGGTGCTGTAACCCACAAAGTACACTCCAGTCCAAACCAAATAAAAAAATATTTTCTGTGTTTGTGAATTGTGTGCGCAATAGCCGCACGTGCATCAACAAAGTAGTGCCAAGCGTGCGCCTGTGTCATAAGTAAAGGGCCGGCTGGCTTGACCGTTAAAGGGTGCTGTAACCCACAAAGTACACTCCAGTCCAAACCAAATAAAAAAATATTTTCTGTGTTTGTGAATTGTGTGCGCAATAGCCGCACGTGCATCAACAAAGTAGTGCCAAGCATGCGCCTGTGTCATAAGTAAAGGGCCGGCTGGCTTGACCGTTAAAGGGTGCTGTAACCCCCAAAGTACACTCCAAACCAAATAAAAAAATATTTTCTGTGTTTGTGAATTGTGTGCGCAGTAGCCGCACATGCATCAACAAAGTAGTGCCAAGCGTGCGCCTGTGTCATAAGTAAAGGGCCGGCTGGCTTGACCGTTAAAGGGTGCTGTAACCCCCAAAGTACACTCCAAACCAAATAAAAAAATATTTTCTGTGTTTGTGAATTGTGTGCGCAGTAGCCGCACATGCATCAACAAAGTAGTGCCAAGCGTGCGCCTGTGTCATAAGTAAAGGGCCGGCTGGCTTGACCGTTAAAGGGTGCTGTAACCCCCAAAGTACACTCCAAACCAAATAAAAAAATATTTTCTGTGTTTGTGAATTGTGTGCGCAGTAGCCGCACATGCATCAACAAAGTAGTGCCAAGCGTGCGCCTGTGTCTTAAGTAAAGGGCCGGCTGGCTTGACCGTTAAAGAGTGCTGTAACCCCCAAAGTACACTCCAAACCAAATAAAAAAATATTTTCTGTGTTTGTGAATTGTGTGCACTGTGGCTGCAGGTGCATCAACAAAGGAGCAGCGCCAAGCGTGCGCCTGTGTCCCATAACTAAAGAGCCGGCTGGCTCATTTCTTAAAGGGTGGGGTAACCCACAAAGTGCACTACTCTCCAGCAAAAATAAAAAAATATTTTCTGTGTTTGTGTGCGCCTTAGCCGCATGTATATATCAATATAACATAAATGGAGGACCAAACTTTCTCCGATAAAAATAAAATAGGGAAAGATCAAGAACCACTTCCTCCTAGTGCTGTTGCTGCTGCTGGGAGTTGTTCATCATCCCTGAGAGGAAGTAGGAACACCACTACTTTTACTAAACAATTGACCCTCCAACAGTCCCTAGCGATGAGGATGAAGTACGACAGCAGTCATCCTGAAGCAAAACGTATAACTGAGGCCTTGACTGCTATGTTGGTGTTAGACGTGCGTCCGGTATCCGCCATTAGTGCAGTGGGATTTAGACAATTGATGGAGGTAGTGTGTCCTCGGTTCCAAATCCCGTCTAGATTCCACCTGCATCCTCAAAGCAGCAGCGACAAGTGTGCGTCTGTCTGTTAAAGGGTGCTGACACCCTCAAAGTGTGCTACACAAACAATTAAAATATTGTTCTTTTTTTTTCGGTCTTTGTGAAATGTGTGGGCTGTAGCCGCACCTGCATCCTCAAAGCAGCAGCGACAAGCGTGCGTCTGTCTGTTAAAGGGTGGTGTAACTCTCAAAGTGCTCCAAAAAATAAAAAACTATTTTTTTAATGTGTTTGTGACTTGTGTGCGATGTAGCCGCACTTGCATCCTCAAAGCAGCAGCGACAAGCGTGCGTCTGTCTGTTAAAGGGTGGTGACACCCTCAAAGTGTGCTACACAAACAATAAAAATATTCTTCTTTTTTCTGTCTTTGTGAATTGTGTGGGCTGTAGCCGCATCTGCATCCTTAAAGCAGCAGCGACAAGCGTGCGTCTGTCTGTTAAAGGGTGGTGACACCCTCAAAGTGTGCTACACAAACAATTAAAATATTGTTCTTTTTTTTCCGGTCTTTGTGAATTGTGTGGGCTGTAGCCGCACCTGCATCCTTAAAGCAGCAGCGACAAGCGTGCGTCTGTCTGTTAAAGGGTGGTGTAACTCTCAAAGTGCTCCAAAAAATAAAAAACTATTTTTTTAATGTGTTTGTGACTTGTGTGCGATGTAGCCGCACTTACATCCTCAAAGCAGCAGCGACAAGCGTGCGTCTGTCTGTTAAAGGGTGGTGACACCCTCAAAGTGTGCTACACAAACAATAAAAATATTCTTCTTTTTTCTGTCTTTGTGAATTGTGTGGGCTGTAGCCGCACCTGCATCCTTAAAGCAGCAGCGACAAGCGTGCGTCTATCTGTTAAAGGGTGGTGACACCCTCAAAGTGTGCTACACAAACAATTAAAATATTGTTCTTTTTTTTTCGGTCTTTGTGAAATGTGTGGGCTGTAGCCGCACCTTCATCTTTAAAGCAGCAGCGACAAGCGTGCGTCTGTCTGTTAAAGGGTGGTGTAACTCTCAAAGTGCTCCAAAAAATAAAAAACTATTTTTTTAATGTGTTTGTGACTTGTGTGCAATGTAGCCGCACTTGCATCCTCAAAGCAGCAGCGACAAGTGTGCGTCTGTCTGTTAAAGGGTGGTGACACCCTCAAAGTGTGCTACACAAACAATTAAAATATTGTTCTTTTTTTTCGGTCTTTGTGAAATGTGTGGGCTGTAGCCGCACCTTCATCTTTAAAGCAGCAGCGACAAGCGTGCGTCTGTCTGTTAAAGGGTGGTGTAACTCTCAAAGTGCTCCAAAAAATAAAAAACTATTTTTTTAATGTGTTTGTGACTTGTGTGCGATGTAGCCGCACTTGCATCCTCAAAGCAGCAGCGACAAGCGTGCGTCTGTCTGTTAAAGGGTGGTGACACCCTCAAAGTGTGCTACACAAACAATTAAAATATTGTTCTTTTTTTTTCGGTCTTTGTGAAATGTGTGGGCTGTAGCCGCACCTGCATCCTTAAAGCAGCAGCGACAAGCGTGCGTCTGTCTGTTAAAGGGTGGTGTAACTCTCAAAGTGCTCCAAAAAATAAAAAACTATTTTTTTAATGTGTTTGTGACTTGTGTGCGATGTAGCCGCACTTGCATCCTCAAAGCAGCAGCGACAAGCGTGCGTCTGTCTGTTAAAGGGTGGTGACACCCTCAAAGTGTGCTACACAAACAATTAAAATATTCTTCTTTTTTCTGTCTTTGTGAATTGTGTGGGCTGTAGCCGCATCTGCATCCTTAAAGCAGCAGCGACAAGCGTGCGTCTGTCTGTTAAAGGGTGGTGACACCCTCAAAGTGTGCTACACAAACAATTAAAATATTGTTCATTTTTTTTCGGTCTTTGTGAATTGTGTGGGCTGTAGCCGCACCTGCATCCTTAAAGCAGCAGCGACAAGCGTGCATCTGTCTGTTAAAGGGTGGTGACACCCTCAAAGTGTGCTACACAAACAATTAAAATATTGTTCTTTTTTTTTCGGTCTTTGTGAAATGTGTGAGCTGTAGCCGCACCTTCATCTTTAAAGCAGCAGCGACAAGCGTGCGTCTGTCTGTTAAAGGGTGGTGTAACTCTCAAAGTGCTCCAAAAAATAAAAAACTATTTTTTTAATGTGTTTGTGACTTGTGTGCGATGTAGCCGCACTTGCATCCTCAAAGCAGCAGCGACAAGCGTGCGTCTGTCTGTTAAAGGGTGGTGACACCCTCAATGTGTGCTACACAAACAATTAAAATATTGTTCATTTTTTTTCTGTCTTTGTGAATTGTGTGGGCTGTAGCCGCACTTGCATCCTCAAAGCAGCAGCGACAAGCGTGCGTCTGTCTGTTAAAGGGTGTTATAACTCTCAAAGTGCTCCAAAAAATAAAAAAAATTTTTTAATGTGTTTGTGACTTGTGTGCGATGTAGCCGCACTTGCATCCTCAAAGCAGCAGCGACAAGCGTGCGTCTGTCTGTTAAAGGGTGGTGACACCCTCAAAGTGTGCTACACAAACAATAAAAATATTCTTCTTTTTTCTGTCTTTGTGAATTGTGTGGGCTGTAGCCGCACCTGCATCCTTAAAGCAGCAGCGACAAGCGTGCGTCTGTCTGTTAAAGGGTGGTGACACCCTCAAAGTGTGCTACACAAACAATTAAAATATTGTTCTTTTTTTTTCGGTCTTTGTGAAATGTGTGGGCTGTAGCCGCACCTGCATCCTTAAAGCAGCAGCGACAAGCGTGCGTCTGTCTGTTAAAGGGTGGTGACACCCTCAAAGTGTGCTACACAAACAATTAAAATATTGTTCTTTTTTTTCGGTCTTTGTGAAATGTGTGGGCTGTAGCCGCACCTGCATCCTTAAAGCAGCAGCGACAAGCGTGCGTCTGTCTGTTAAAGGGTGGTGTAACTCTCAAAGTGCTCCAAAAAATAAAAAACTATTTTTTTAATGTGTTTGTGACTTGTGTGCGATGTAGCCGCACTTGCATCCTCAAAGCAGCAGCGACAAGCGTGCGTCTGTCTGTTAAAGGGTGGTGACACCCTCAAAGTGTGCTACACAAACAATTAAAATATTGTTCTTTTTTTTCGGTCTTTGTGAAATGTGTGGGCTGTAGCCGCACCTGCATCCTTAAAGCAGCAGCGACAAGCGTGCGTCTGTCTGTTAAAGGGTGGTGACACCCTCAAAGTGTGCTACACAAACAATAAAAATATTCTTCTTTTTTCTGTCTTTGTGAATTGTGTGGGCTGTAGCCGCATCTGCATCCTTAAAGCAGCAGCGACAAGCGTGCGTCTGTCTGTTAAAGGGTGGTGACACCCTCAAAGTGTGCTACACAAACAATTAAAATATTGTTCTTTTTTTTTCGGTCTTTGTGAATTGTGTGGGCTGTAGCCGCACCTGCATCCTTAAAGCAGCAGCGACAAGCGTGCGTCTGTCTGTTAAAGGGTGGTGTAACTCTCAAAGTGCTCCAAAAAATAAAAAACTATTTTTTTAATGTGTTTGAGACTTGTGTGCGATGTAGCCGCACTTACATCCTCAAAGCGGCAGCGACAAGCGTGCGTCTGTCTGTTAAAGGGTGGTGACACTCTCAAAGTGTGCTACACAAACAATAAAAATATTCTTCTTTTTTCTGTCTTTGTGAATTGTGTGGGCTGTAGCAGCACCTGCATCCTTAAAGCAGCAGCGACAAGCGTGCGTCTGTCTGTTAAAGGGTGGTGACACCCTCAAAGTGTGCTACACAAACAATTAAAATATTGTTCTTTTTTTTTCGGTCTTTGTGAAATGTGTGGGCTGTAGCCGCACCTTCATCTTTAAAGCAGCAGCGACAAGCGTGCGTCTGTCTGTTAAAGGGTGGTGTAACTCTCAAAGTGCTCCAAAAAATAAAAAACTATTTTTTTAATGTGTTTGTGACTTGTGTGCGATGTAGCCGCACTTGCATCCTCAAAGCAGCAGCGACAAGCGTGCGTCTGTCTGTTAAAGGGTGGTGACACCCTCAATGTGTGCTACACAAACAATTAAAATATTGTTCATTTTTTTTCTGTCTTTGTGAATTGTGTGGGCTGTAGCCGCACTTGCATCCTCAAAGCAGCAGCGACAAGCGTGCGTCTGTCTGTTAAAGGGTGTTATAACTCTCAAAGTGCTCCAAAAAATAAAAAATTTTTTTTAATGTGTTTGTGACTTGTGAGCGATGTAGCCGCACTTGCATCCTCAAAGCAGCAGCGACAAGCGTGCGTCTGTCTGTTAAAGGGTGGTGACACCCTCAAAGTGTGCTACACAAACAATAAAAATATTCTTCTTTTTTCTGTCTTTGTGAATTGTGTGGGCTGTAGCCGCACCTGCATCCTTAAAGCAGCAGCGACAAGCGTGCGTCTGTCTGTTAAAGGGTGGTGACACCCTCAAAGTGTGCTACACAAACAATAAAAATATTCTTCTTTTTTCTGTCTTTGTGAATTGTGTTGGCTGTAGCCGCACCTGCATCCTTAAAGCTGCAGCGACAAGCGTGCGTCTGTCTGTTAAAGGATTACATCGGTGACAGCATCCAAGTAGGCATGTCAGATAGTCCGTACCTGTACTGGCAGGAAAAAGAAGCAATTTGGAGGTCCCTGTACAAACTGGCTCTATTTTACCTGAGTTGCCCCCCCTCCAGTGTGTTCTCCGAAAGAGTGTTTAGTGCAGCCGGGAACCTTGTCAGCGAAAGGTGTAGGAGGTTGCTTCCACAAAATGTGGAGAAGATGATGTTCATAAAATGAATTATCAACTCTTCCAGGGAGACCAGCCTCCAGAACGTACAGAGGGACCTGTGGTTCCAAGCAGGGACGAATTAATACTCTGTGAGGATGAGGATGTACACACTGAAGAGGGTGAGGAATCGGTGGATGAGGAGGATGAGGATGACATCTTGCCTCCGTAGAGCCAGTTTGTGCAGGGACAGATTAATTGCCAGCTTGTTTTGTGGGGGCCCAAATGAACCAATCATTTCAGCCACAGTTGTGTGGCAGACCCTGGCGCTGAAATGATTGGTTTGTTAAAGTGTGCATGTCCTGTTTATACAACATAAGGGTGGGTGGGTGGGCCCAAGGACAATTCCATCTTGCACCTCTTTTTTTTCTTTGCATTATGTACAGTTTGGGGCCTAGTTTTTCAAACTGCCATCCTGTCTGCCACTGCAGTATCACGCCTAGATGGGTCACGTGTTTGTGCCGCCCACGCGTGTCACTTAGCATAGTCATCCAGCTACCTCGGTGCAACCTTTTGGACATAAAAACACTATTGTGAGGTGTGAGGTGTTCAGAATAGACTGGAAATGAGTGGAAATTAAGGTTATTGAGGTTAATAATAGCATAGGAGCAGAAAAACATACAAATTCTGTGATTTTAGCTGTTTTTATGCTTTTTTTCAAAAAATACAGATCCAAAACACAAAACCCAGAACCCAAAACACGGAAGGGTGGTTTTGGCAAAACCTATCCAGATCCAAAACACGAAGAAAGATCCAGATCCAAAACCAAAACACAAAACACGAAAAGTGGCCGGTGCACACCCCTAATACACACTAAGGGTATGGCCTGTGGCATCGCAGTACTTGTGTTATGGATACACACTAAGGGTATGGCCTGTGGCATCGCAATACTTGTGTTATGGATACACACTAAGGCTACGGCCTGAGGCGTCACAGCACTTCTGTTATGGATACACACTAAGGGTATGGCCTGTGACATCGCAGTACTTGTGTTATGGATACACACTAAGGGTACGGCCTGAGGCATCACAGTACTTGTGTTATGGATACACACTAAGGGTACGGCCTGAGGCATCGCAGTACTTGTGTTATGGATACACACTAAGGGTACGGCCTGAGGCATCACAGTACTTGTGTTATGTATACACACTGGGGTATGGCCTGTGACATCGCAGTACTTGTGTTATGTATACACACTGGGGTACGGCCTGAGGTGTCACAACACTTCTGTTATAGATACACACTAAGGGTATGGCCTGTGACATCGCAATACTTGTGTTATATATACTCACTGGGGTACGGCCTGAGGCGTCACAACACTTCTGTTATGGATAAACACTAAGGGTATTGCCTGTGACATTGCAGTACTTGTGTTATGTATACACACTAAGGGTATTGCCTGTGGCATCGCAGTACTTGTGTTATGGATACACACTAAGGGTAAGGCCTGTGGCATCGCAGTACTTGTGTTATGTATACACACTGGGGTACGGCCTGAGGTGTCACAACACTTCTGTTATAGATACACACTAAGGGTATGGCCTGTGACATCGCAGTACTTGTGTTATGTATACACACTAAGGGTATGGCCTGTGACATCGCAGTACTTGTGTTATGGATACACACTAAGGGTACGGCCTGAGACATCACAGTACTTGTGTTATGTATACACACTAAGGGTACGGCCTGAGGCATTGCAGTACTTCTGTTATGGATACACACTGGGGTATGGCCTGTGACATCGCAGTACTTGTGTTATGTATACACACTGGGGTATGGCCTGTGGCATCGCAGTACTTGAGTTATGTATAAACACTAAGGGTATGGCCTGCGGAATCACAGCGCTTGTGTTATGGATACACACTACGGGTGTGGCATGTGACATCGCAGTACTTGTGTTATGTATACTCACTGGGGTACGGCCTGTGGCATCGCAGTACTTGTGTTATGTATACACACTAAGGGTATGGCCTGTGACATCGCAGTACTTGTGTTATGGATACACACTAAGGGTATGGCCTGTGACATCGCAGTACTTGTGTTATGTATACACACTAAGGGTATGGCCTGTGACATCGCAGTACTTGTGTTATGTATACACACTAAGGGTACGGCCTGCGGAATCACAGTACTTGTGTTATGTATACACACTAAGGGTATGGCCTGTGACATCGCAGTACTTGTGTTATGGATACACACTAAGGGTACGGCCTGAGACATCACAGTACTTGTGTTATGTATACACACTAAGGGTACGGCCTGAGGCATCGCAGTACTTGTGTTATGGATACACACTGGGGTATGGCCTGTGACATCGCAGTACTTGTGTTATGTATACACACTGGGGTATGGCCTGTGACATTGCAGTGCTTGTGTTATATATACACACTGGGGTACGGCCTGAGGCGTCACAGTACTTCTGTTATGGATTCACCCTAAGGGTATGGCCTGTGACATTGCAGTACTTGTGTTATGTATACACACTGGGGTCCAGCCTTTGGCGTCACAGCACTTGTTATGGATACACACTAAGGGTACGGCCTGTGACATCACAGTACTTGTGTTATGGATACACACTAAGGGTATGGCCTGTGACATCACAGCACTTGTGTTATGGATACACACTAAGGGTACGGCCTGCGGAATCACAGTACTTGTGTTATGGATACACACTAAGGGTACAGCCTGTGACATCGCAGTACTTGTGTTATGTATACACACTGGGGTACGGCCTGTGGCGTCACAGCACTTCTGTTATGGATACACACTAAGGGTACGGCCTGTGGCATCGCAGTACTTGTGTTATGTATACACACTGGGGTACGGCCTGAGGCGTTACAGTACTTCTGTTATGGATACACCCTAAGGGTACGGCCTGTGCCATCGCAGTACTTTTGTTATGTATACACACTGGGGTACGGCCTGAGGCGTCACAGTACTTGTGTTATGTATACACACTAAGGGTATGGCCTGTGATATCGCAATACTTGTGTTATGTATACACACTGGGGTACGGCCTGTGACATCACAGTACTTCTGTTATGTATACACACTAAGGGTACGGCCTGCGGAATCACAGTACTTGTGTTATGTATACACACTAAGGGTATGGCCTGTGACATCGCAGTACTTGTGTTATGGATACACACTAACGGTATGGCCTGTGGCATTGCAGTACTTGTCTTATAGATACACACTAAGGGTATGGCCTGTGACATCGCAGTACTTGTTTTATGGATACACACTAAGGGTATGGCCTGTGTCATTGCAGTACTTGTGTTATGGATACACACTAAGGGTATGGCCTGTGGCATCGCAGTACTTGTGTTATGTATACACACTAAGGGTATGGCCTGTGACATCGCAGTACTTGTGTTATGTATACACACTAAGGGTATGGCCTGTGGCATCGCAGTACTTGTGTTATGGATACACACTACTGGTGTGGCATGTGACATCGCAGTACTTGTGTTATGTATACACACTGGGGTACGGCCTGTGGCATCGCAGTACTTGTGTTATGTATACACACTAAGGGTTTGGCCTGTGACATCGCAGTACTTGTGTTATGGATACACACTAAGGGTATGGCCTGTGACATCGCAGTACTTGTGTTATGTATACACACTAAGGGTATGGCCTGTGACATCGCAGTACTTGTGTTATGTATACACACTAAGGGTACGGCCTGCTGAATCACAGTACTTGTGTTATGTATACACACTAAGGGTATGGCCTGTGACATCGCAGTACTTGTGTTATGGATACACACTAAGGGTACGGCCTGAGACATCACAGTACTTGTGTTATGTATACACACTAAGGGTACGGCCTGAGGCATCACAGTACTTGTGTTATGGATACACACTGGGGTATGGCCTGTGACATCGCAGTACTTGAGTTATGTATACACACTAAGGGTATGGCCTGCGGAATCACAGCACTTGTGTTATGTATACACACTGGGGTACGGCCTGCGGAATCACAGCACTTGTGTTATGGATACACACTGGCGTATGGCCTGTGGCATCGCAGTACTTGTGTTATGTATACACACTGGGGTATGGCTTGTGGCATCGCAGTACTTGTGTTAAGTATACACACTAAGTGTATGGCCTGTGACATCGCAGTGCTTGTGTTATGTATACACACTGGGGTACGGCCTGAGGCGTCACAGTACTTCTGTTATGGATACACCCTAAGGGTATGGCCTGTGACATTGCAGTACTTGTGTTATGTATACACACTGGGGTCCAGCCTGTGGCGTCACAGCACTTGTTATGGATACACACTAAGGGTACGGCCTGTGACATCACAGTACTTGTGTTATGGATACACACTAAGGGTATGGCCTGTGACATCACAGCACTTGTGTTATGGATACACACTAAGGGTACGGCCTGCGGAATCACAGTACTTGTGTTATGGATACACACTAAGGGTACAGCCTGTGACATCACAGTACTTGTGTTATGCATACACACTGGGGTACGGCCTGTGGCGTCACAGCACTTCTGTTATGGATACACACTAAGGGTACGGCCTGTGGCATCGCAGTACTTGTGTTATGTATACACACTGGGGTACGGCCAGAGGCGTTACAGTACTTGTGTTATGGATACACACTGGGGTATGGCCTGTGGCATCGCAGTACTTGAGTTATGTATACACACTAAGGGTATGGCCTGCGGAATCACAGCACTTGTGTTATGTATACACACTGGGGTACGGCCTGCGGAATCACAGCACTTGTGTTATGGATACACACTGGCGTATGGCCTGTGGCATCGCAGTACTTGTGTTATGTATACACACTGGGGTATGGCCTGTGGCATCGCAGTACTTGTGTTATGTATACACACTAAGTGTATGGCCTGTGACATCGCAGTGCTTGTGTTATGTATACACACTGGGGTACGGCCTGAGGCGTCACAGTACTTCTGTTATGGATACACCCTAAGGGTATGGCCTGTGACATTGCAGTACTTGTGTTATGTATACACACTGGGGTCCAGCCTGTGGCGTCACAGCACTTGTTATGGATACACACTAAGGGTACGGCCTGTGACATCACAGTACTTGTGTTATGGATACACACTAAGGGTATGGCCTGTGACATCACAGCACTTGTGTTATGGATACACACTAAGGGTACGGCCTGCGGAATCACAGTACTTGTGTTATGGATACACACTAAGGGTACAGCCTGTGACATCGCAGTACTTGTGTTATGCATACACACTGGGGTACGGCCTGTGGCGTCACAGCACTTCTGTTATGGATACACACTAAGGGTACGGCCTGTGAGATCGCAGTACTTGTGTTATGTATACACACTGGGGTACGGCCAGAGGCGTTACAGTACTTCTGTTATGGATACACCCTAAGGGTACGGCCTGTGCCATCGCAGTACTTGTGTTATGTATACACACTGGGGTACGGCCTGAGGCGTCACAGTACTTGTGTTATGTATACACACTAAGGGTATGGCCTGTGATATCGCAATACTTGTGTTATGTATACACACTGGGGTACGGCCTGTGACATCGCAGTACTTCTGTTATGTATACACACTAAGGGTACGGCCTGCGGAATCACAGTACTTGTGTTATGTATACACACTAAGGGTATGGCCTGTGACATCGCAGTACTTGTGTTATGGATACACACTAACGGTATGGCCTGTGGCATTGCAGTACTTGTGTTATAGATACACACTAAGGGTATGGCCTGTGACATCGCAGTACTTGTTTTATGGATACACACTAAGGGTATGGCCTGTGTCATTGCAGTACTTGTGTTATGGATACACACTAAGGGTATTGCTTGTGGCATCGCAGTACTTGTGTTATGGATACACACTAAGGGTATGGCCTGTGACATCGCAGTACTTGTGTTATGTATACACACTAAGGGTATGGCCTGTGACATCGCAGTACTTGTGTTATGTATACACACTAAGGGTATGGCCTGTGGCATCGCAGTACTTGTGTTATGGATACACACTACGGGTATGGCCTGTGACATCGCAGTACTTGTGTTATGTATACACACTGGGGTACGGCCTGTGGCATCGCAGTACTTGTGTTATGTATACACACTAAGGGTATGGCCTGTGACATCGCAGTACTTGTGTTATGTATACACACTAAGGGTATGGCCTGTGACATCGCAGTACTTGTGTTATGGATACACACTAACGGTATGGCCTGTGGCATTGCAGTACTTGTGTTATAGATACACACTAAGGGTATGGCCTGTGACATTGCAGTACTTGTTTTATGGATACACACTAAGGGTATGGCCTGTGTCATTGCAGTACTTGTGTTATGGATACACTCTAAGGGTATGGCCTATGGCATCGCAGTACTTGTGTTATGGATACACACTAAGGGTATGGCCTGTGACATCGCAGTACTTGTGTTATGTATACACACTAAGGGTATGGCCTGTGACATTGCAGTACTTGTGTTATGTATACACACTAAGGGTATGGCCTGTGGCATCGCAGTACTTGTGTTATGGATACACACTACGGGTATGGCCTGTGACATCGCAGTACATGTGTTATGTATACACACTGGGGTACGGCCTGTGACATCGCAGTACTTGTGTTATGTATACACACTAAGGGTACGGCCTGCGGAATCACAGTACTTGTGTTATGGATACACACTAAGGGTATGGCCTGTGGCATCACAGTACTTGTGTTATGGATACACACTAAGGGTATGGCCTGTGACATCGCAGTACTTGTGTTATGTATACACACTAAGGGTATGGCCGGTGACATTGCAGTACTTGTGTTATGGATACACACTAAGGGTACGGCTTGCGGAATCACAGTACTTGTGTTATGTATACACACTAAGGGTATGGCCTGTGACATCACAGTACTTGTGTTATGTATACACACTGGGTTACGGCCTGAGGCGTCACAGCACTTCTGTTATGGATATACACTAAGGGATTGGCCTGTGACATCGCAGTACTTGTGTTATGTATACACACTGGGGTACGGCCAGAGGCGTCACAGCACTTCTGTTATGGATACACACTAAGGGTATGGCCTGTGGCATCGCAGTATTTGTGTTATGTATATACACTAAGGGTATGGCCTGTGGCATCGCAGTAGTTGTGTTATGTATACACACTGGGGTATGGCCTGAGGCATCGCAGTACTTGTGTTATGGATACACACTACGGGTATGGCCTGTGACATCGCAGTACTTGTGTTATGTATACACACTGGGGTACGGCCTGTGACATCGCAGTACTTGTGTTATGTATACACACTAAGGGTACGGCCTGCGGAATCACAGTACTTGTGTTATGGATACACACTAAGGGTATGGCCTGTGGCATCACAGTACTTGTGTTATGGATACACACTAAGGGTATGGCCGGTGACATCGCAGTACTTGTGTTATGTATACACACTGGGGTACGGCCAGAGGCGTCACAGCACCTGTTATTGATACACACTAAGGGTATGGCCTGTGGCATCGCAGTACTTGTGTTATGGATACACATTAATGGTACGGCCTACAGCATCACAGTAGTTGTGTTATCAATACACACTGTGGTGTGGCCCTAAGTGAAATAGTACTTGTGTTATGGATACACACTAAGGGTATGGCCTGTGACATCGCAGTACTTGTGTTATGTATACACACTAAGGGTATGGCCTGTGACATCGCAGTACTTGTGTTATGTATACACACTAAGGGTATGGCCTGTGGCATCGCAGTACTTGTGTTATGGATACACACTACGGGTATGGCCTGTGACATCGCAGTACTTGTGTTATGTATACACACTGGGGTACGGCCTGTGACATCGCAGTACTTGTGTTATGTATACACACTAAGGGTACGGCCTGCGGAATCACAGTACTTGTGTTATGGATACACACTAAGGGTATGGCCTGTGGCATCACAGTACTTGTGTTATGGATACACACTAAGGGTATGGCCTGTGACATCGCAGTACTTGTGTTATGTATACACACTAAGGGTATGGCCGGTGACATTGCAGTACTTGTGTTATGGATACACACTAAGGGTACGGCTTGCGGAATCACAGTACTTGTGTTATGTATACACACTAAGGGTATGGCCTGTGACATCACAGTACTTGTGTTATGTATACACACTGGGTTACGGCCTGAGGCGTCACAGCACTTCTGTTATGGATATACACTAAGGGATTGGCCTGTGACATCGCAGTACTTGTGTTATGTATACACACTGGGGTACGGCCAGAGGCGTCACAGCACTTCTGTTATGGATACACACTAAGGGTATGGCCTGTGGCATCGCAGTATTTGTGTTATGTATATACACTAAGGGTATGGCCTGTGGCATCGCAGTAGTTGTGTTATGTATACACACTGGGGTATGGCCTGAGGCATCGCAGTACTTGTGTTATGGATACACACTACGGGTATGGCCTGTGACATCGCAGTACTTGTGTTATGTATACACACTGGGGTACGGCCTGTGACATCGCAGTACTTGTGTTATGTATACACACTGGGGTACGGCCTGTGACATCGCAGTACTTGTGTTATGTATACACACTAAGGGTACGGCCTGCGGAATCACAGTACTTGTGTTATGGATACACACTACGGGTATGGCCTGTGACATCGCAGTACTTGTGTTATGTATACACACTGGGGTACGGCCTGTGACATCGCAGTACTTGTGTTATGTATACACACTAAGGGTACGGCCTGCGGAATCACAGTACTTGTGTTATGGATACACACTAAGGGTATGGCCTGTGGCATCACAGTACTTGTGTTATGGATACACACTAAGGGTATGGCCTGTGACATCGCAGTACTTGTGTTATGTATACACACTAAGGGTATGGCCGGTGACATTGCAGTACTTGTGTTATGTATACACACTAAGGGTATGGCCTGTGACATCACAGTACTTGTGTTATGTATACACACTAAGGGTATGGCCGGTGACATCGCAGTACTTGTGTTATGGATACACACTAAGGGTACGGCTTGCGGAATCACAGTACTTGTGTTATGTATACACACTGGGTTACGGCCTGAGGCGTCACAGCACTTCTGTTATGGATATACACTAAGGGATTGGCCTGTGACATTGCAGTACTTGTGTTATGTATACACACTGGGGTACGGCCAGAGGCGTCACAGCACTTCTGTTATGGATACACACTAAGGGTATGGCCTGTGGCATCGCAGTATTTGTTTTATGTATATACACTAAGGGTATGGCCTGTGGCATCGCAGTAGTTGTGTTATGTATACACACTGGGGTATGGCCTGAGGCATCGCAGTACTTGTGTTATGGATACACACTACGGGTATGGCCTGTGGCATCGCAGTATTTGTGTTATGTATATACACTAAGGGTATGGCCTGTGGCATCGCAGTAGTTGTGTTATGTATACACACTGGGGTACGGCCTGTGACATCGCAGTACTTGTGTTATGTATACACACTAAGGGTATGGCCTGTGACATCGCAGTACTTGTGTTATGGATACACACTAAGGGTATGGCCTGTGACATCGCAGTACCTGTGTTATGTATACACACTAAGGGTATGGCCGGTGACATTGCAGTACTTGTGTTATGTATACACACTAAGGGTATGGCCTGTGACATCACAGTACTTGTGTTATGTATACACACTAAGGGTATGGCCGGTGACATCGCAGTACTTGTGTTATGGATACACACTAAGGGTACGGCTTGCGGAATCACAGTACTTGTGTTATGTATACACACTGGGTTACGGCCTGAGGCGTCACAGCACTTCTGTTATGGATATACACTAAGGGATTGGCCTGTGACATCGCAGTACTTGTGTTATGTATACACACTGGGGTACGGCCAGAGGCGTCACAGCACTTCTGTTATGGATACACACTAAGGGTATGGCCTGTGGCATCGCAGTATTTGTGTTATGTATATACACTAAGGGTATGGCCTGTGGCATCGCAGTAGTTGTGTTATGTATACACACTGGGGTATGGCCTGAGGCATCGCAGTACTTGTGTTATGGATACACACTACGGGTATGGCCTGTGGCATCGCAGTATTTGTGTTATGTATATACACTAAGGGTATGGCCTGTGGCATCGCAGTAGTTGTGTTATGTATACACACTGGGGTACGGCCTGTGACATCGCAGTACTTGTGTTATGTATACACACTAAGGGTATGGCCTGTGACATCGCAGTACTTGTGTTATGTATACACACTGGGTTACGGCCTGAGGCGTCACAGCACTTCTGTTATGGATATACACTAAGGGATTGGCCTGTGACATCGCAGTACTTGTGTTATGTATACACACTGGGGTACGGCCAGAGGCGTCACAGCACTTCTGTTATGGATACACACTAAGGGTATGGCCTGTGGCATCGCAGTATTTGTGTTATGTATATACACTAAGGGTATGGCCTGTGGCATCGCAGTAGTTGTTTTATGTATACACACTGGGGTATGGCCTGAGGCATCGCAGTACTTGTGTTATGGATACACACTACGGGTATGGCCTGTGGCATCGCAGTATTTGTGTTATGTATATACACTAAGGGTATGGCCTGTGGCATCGCAGTAGTTGTGTTATGTATACACACTGGGGTACGGCCTGTGACATCGCAGTACTTGTGTTATGTATACACACTAAGGGTATGGCCTGTGACATCGCAGTACTTGTGTTATGTATACACACTGGGGTACGGCCAGAGGCGTCACAGCACTTCTGTTATGGATACACACTAAGGGTATGGCCTGTGGCATCGCAGTATTTGTGTTATGTATATACACTAAGGGTATGGCCTGTGGCATCGCAGTAGTTGTGTTATGTATACACACTGGGGTATGGCCTGAGGCATCGCAGTACTTGTGTTATGGATACACACTACGGGTATGGCCTGTGGCATCGCAGTATTTGTGTTATGTATACACACTAAGGGTATGGCCTGTGACATCGCAGTACTTGTGTTATGTATACACACTGGATTACGGCCTGAGGCGTCACAGCACTTCTGTTATGGATATACACTAAGGGATTGGCCTGTGACATCGCAGTACTTGTGTTATGTATACACACTGGGGTACGGCCAGAGGCGTCACAGCACTTCTGTTATGGATACACACTAAGGGTATGGCCTGTGGCATCGCAGTATTTGTGTTATGTATATACACTAAGGGTATGGCCTGTGGCATCGCAGTAGTTGTGTTATGTATACACACTGGGGTATGGCCTGAGGCATCGCAGTACTTGTGTTATGGATACACACTACGGGTATGGCCTGTGGCATCGCAGTATTTGTGTTATGTATATACACTAAGGGTATGGCCTGTGGCATCGCAGTAGTTGTGTTATGTATACACACTGGGGTACGGCCTGTGACATCGCAGTACTTGTGTTATGTATACACACTGGGGTACGGCCAGAGGCGTCACAGCACTTCTGTTATGGATACACACTAAGGGTATGGCCTGTGGCATCGCAGTATTTGTGTTATGTATATACACTAAGGGTATAGCCTGTGGCATCGCAGTAGTTGTGTTATGTATACACACTGGGGTATGGCCTGAGGCATCGCAGTACTTGTGTTATGGATACACACTACGGGTATGGCCTGTGGCATCGCAGTAGTTGTGTTATGTATACACACTGGGGTACGGCCTGTGACATCGCAGTACTTGTGTTATGTATACACACTGGGGTACGGCCTGTGACATCGCAGTACTTGTGTTATGTATACACACTAAGGGTACGGCCTGCGGAATCACAGTACTTGTGTTATGGATACACACTACGGGTATGGCCTGTGACATCGCAGTACTTGTGTTATGTATACACACTGGGGTACGGCCTGTGACATCGCAGTACTTGTGTTATGTATACACACTAAGGGTACGGCCTGCGGAATCACAGTACTTGTGTTATGGATACACACTAAGGGTATGGCCTGTGGCATCACAGTACTTGTGTTATGGATACACACTAAGGGTATGGCCTGTGACATCGCAGTACTTGTGTTATGTATACACACTAAGGGTATGGCCGGTGACATTGCAGTACTTGTGTTATGTATACACACTAAGGGTATGGCCTGTGACATCACAGTACTTGTGTTATGTATACACACTAAGGGTATGGCCGGTGACATCGCAGTACTTGTGTTATGGATACACACTAAGGGTACGGCTTGCGGAATCACAGTACTTGTGTTGTGTATACACACTGGGTTACGGCCTGAGGCGTCACAGCACTTCTGTTATGGATATACACTAAGGGATTGGCCTGTGACATCGCAGTACTTGTGTTATGTATACACACTGGGGTACGGCCAGAGGCGTCACAGCACTTCTGTTATGGATACACACTAAGGGTATGGCCTGTGGCATCGCAGTATTTGTGTTATGTATATACACTAAGGGTATGGCCTGTGGCATCGCAGTAGTTGTGTTATGTATACACACTGGGGTATGGCCTGAGGCATCGCAGTACTTGTGTTATGGATACACACTACGGGTATGGCCTGTGGCATCGCAGTATTTGTGTTATGTATATACACTAAGGGTATGGCCTGTGGCATCGCAGTAGTTGTGTTATGTATACACACTGGGGTACGGCCTGTGACATCGCAGTACTTGTGTTATGTATACACACTAAGGGTATGGCCTGTGACATCGCAGTACTTGTGTTATGGATACACACTAAGGGTATGGCCGGTGACATTGCAGTACTTGTGTTATGTATACACACTAAGGGTATGGCCTGTGACATCACAGTACTTGTGTTATGTATACACACTAAGGGTATGGCCGGTGACATCGCAGTACTTGTGTTATGGATACACACTAAGGGTACGGCTTGCAGAATCACAGTACTTGTGTTATGTATACACACTGGGTTACGGCCTGAGGCGTCACAGCACTTCTGTTATGGATATACACTAAGGGATTGGCCTGTGACATCGCAGTACTTGTGTTATGTATACACACTGGGGTACGGCCAGAGGCGTCACAGCACTTCTGTTATGGATACACACTAAGGGTATGGCCTGTGGCATCGCAGTATTTGTGTTATGTATATACACTAAGGGTATGGCCTGTGGCATCGCAGTAGTTGTGTTATGTATACACACTGGGGTATGGCCTGAGGCATCGCAGTACTTGTGTTATGGATACACACTACGGGTATGGCCTGTGGCATCGCAGTATTTGTGTTATGTATATACACTAAGGGTATGGCCTGTGGCATCGCAGTAGTTGTGTTATGTATACACACTGGGGTACGGCCTGTGACATCGCAGTACTTGTGTTATGTATACACACTAAGGGTATGGCCTGTGACATCGCAGTACTTGTGTTATGTATACACACTGGGTTACGGCCTGAGGCGTCACAGCACTTCTGTTATGGATATACACTAAGGGATTGGCCTGTGACATCGCAGTACTTGTGTTATGTATACACACTGGGGTACGGCCAGAGGCGTCACAGCACTTCTGTTATGGATACACACTAAGGGTATGGCCTGTGGCATCGCAGTATTTGTGTTATGTATATACACTAAGGGTATGGCCTGTGGCATCGCAGTATTTGTGTTATGTATACACACTGGGGTATGGCCTGAGGCATCGCAGTACTTGTGTTATGGATACACACTACGGGTATGGCCTGTGGCATCGCAGTATTTGTGTTATGTATATACACTAAGGGTATGGCCTGTGGCATCGCAGTAGTTGTGTTATGTATACACACTGGGGTACGGCCTGTGACATCGCAGTACTTGTGTTATGTATACACAATAAGGGTATGGCCTGTGACATCGCAGTACTTGTGTTATGTATACACACTGGGGTACGGCCAGAGGCGTCACAGCACTTCTGATATGGATACACACTAAGGGTATGGCCTGTGGCATCGCAGTATTTGTGTTATGTATATACACTAAGGGTATGGCCTGTGGCATCGCAGTAGTTGTGTTATGTATACACACTGGGGTATGGCCTGAGGCATCGCAGTACTTGTGTTATGGATACACACTACAGGTATGGCCTGTGGCATCGCAGTATTTGTGTTATGTATACACACTAAGGGTATGGCCTGTGACATCGCAGTACTTGTGTTATGTATACACACTGGGTTACGGCCTGAGGCGTCACAGCACTTCTGTTATGGATATACACTAAGGGATTGGCCTGTGACATCGCAGTACTTGTGTTATGTATACACACTGGGGTACGGCCAGAGGCGTCACAGCACTTCTGTTATGGATACACACTAAGGGTATGGCCTGTGGCATCGCAGTATTTGTGTTATGTATATACACTAAGGGTATGGCCTGTGGCATCGCAGTAGTTGTGTTATGTATACACACTGGGGTATGGCCTGAGGCATCGCAGTACTTGTGTTATGGATACACACTACGGGTATGGCCTGTGGCATCGCAGTATTTGTGTTATGTATATACACTAAGGGTATGGCCTGTGGCATCGCAGTAGTTGTGTTATGTATACACACTGGGGTACGGCCTGTGACATCGCAGTACTTGTGTTATGTATACACACTGGGGTACGGCCAGAGGCGTCACAGCACTTCTGTTATGGATACACACTAAGGGTATGGCCTGTGGCATCGCAGTATTTGTGTTATGTATATACACTAAGGGTATAGCCTGTGGCATCGCAGTAGTTGTGTTATGTATACACACTGGGGTATGGCCTGAGGCATCGCAGTACTTGTGTTATGGATACACACTACGGGTATGGCCTGTGGCATCGCAGTAGTTGTGTTATGTATACACACTGGGGTACGGCCTGTGACATCGCAGTACTTGTGTTATGTATACACACTGGGGTACGGCCAGAGGCGTCACAGCACTTCTGTTATGGATACACACTAAGGGTATGGCCTGTGGCATCGCAGTATTTGTGTTATGGATATACACTAAGGGTATGGCCTGTGGCATCGCAGTAGTTGTGTTATGTATACACACTGGGGTATGGCCTGAGGCATCGCAGTACTTGTGTTATGGATACACACTACGGGTATGGCCTGTGGCATCGCAGTATTTGTGTTATGTATACACACTAAGGGTATGGCCTGTGACATCGCAGTACTTGTGTTATGTATACACACTGGGTTACGGCCTGAGGCGTCACAGCACTTCTGTTATGGATATACACTAAGGGATTGGCCTGTGACATCGCAGTACTTGTGTTATGTATACACACTGGGGTACGGCCAGAGGCGTCACAGCACTTCTGTTATGGATACACACTAAGGGTATGGCCTGTGGCATCGCAGTATTTGTGTTATGTATATACACTAAGGGTATGGCCTGTGGCATCGCAGTAGTTGTGTTATGTATACACACTGGGGTATGGCCTGAGGCATCGCAGTACTTGTGTTATGGATACACACTACGGGTATGGCCTGTGGCATCGCAGTATTTGTGTTATGTATATACACTAAGGGTATGGCCTGTGGCATCGCAGTAGTTGTGTTATGTATACACACTGGGGTACGGCCTGTGACATCGCAGTACTTGTGTTATGTATACACACTGGGGTACGGCCAGAGGCGTCACAGCACTTCTGTTATGGATATACACTAAGGGATTGGCCTGTGACATCGCAGTACTTGTGTTATGTATACACACTGGGGTACGGCCAGAGGCGTCACAGCACTTCTGTTATGGATACACACTAAGGGTATGGCCTGTGGCATCGCAGTATTTGTGTTATGTATATACACTAAGGGTATAGCCTGTGGCATCGCAGTAGTTGTGTTATGTATACACACTGGGGTATGGCCTGAGGCATCGCAGTACTTGTGTTATGGATACACACTACGGGTATGGCCTGTGGCATCGCAGTAGTTGTGTTATGTATACACACTGGGGTACGGCCTGTGACATCGCAGTACTTGTGTTATGTATACACACTGGGGTACGGCCAGAGGCGTCACAGCACTTCTGTTATGGATACACACTAAGGGTATGGCCGGTGACATCGCAGTACTTGTGTTATGGATACACACTAAGGGTATGGCCTGTGGCATCGCAGTAGTTGTGTTATGTATACACACTGGGGTATGGCCTGAGGCATCGCAGTACTTGTGTTATGGATACACACTACGGGTATGGCCTGTGGCATCGCAGTATTTGTGTTATGTATACACACTAAGGGTATGGCCTGTGACATCGCAGTACTTGTGTTATGTATACACACTGGGTTACGGCCTGAGGCGTCACAGCACTTCTGTTATGGATATACACTAAGGGATTGGCCTGTGACATCGCAGTACTTGTGTTATGTATACACACTGGGTTACGGCCAGAGGCGTCACAGCACTTCTGTTATGGATACACACTAAGGGTATGGCCTGTGGCATCGCAGTATTTGTGTTATGTATATACACTAAGGGTATGGCCTGTGGCATCGCAGTAGTTGTGTTATGTATACACACTGGGGTATGGCCTGAGGCATCGCAGTACTTGTGTTATGGATACACACTACGGGTATGGCCTGTGGCATCGCAGTATTTGTGTTATGTATATACACTAAGGGTATGGCCTGTGGCATCGCAGTAGTTGTGTTATGTATACACACTGGGGTACGGCCTGTGACATTGCAGTACTTGTGTTATGTATACACACTGGGGTACGGCCAGAGGCGTCACAGCACTTCTGTTATGGATATACACTAAGGGATTGGCCTGTGACATCGCAGTACTTGTGTTATGTATACACACTGGGGTACGGCCAGAGGCGTCACAGCACTTCTGTTATGGATACACACTAAGGGTATGGCCTGTGGCATCGCAGTATTTGTGTTATGTATATACACTAAGGGTATAGCCTGTGGCATCGCAGTAGTTGTGTTATGTATACACACTGGGGTATGGCCTGAGGCATCGCAGTACTTGTGTTATGGATACACACTACGGGTATGGCCTGTGGCATCGCAGTAGTTGTGTTATGTATACACACTGGGGTACGGCCTGTGACATCGCAGTACTTGTGTTATGTATACACACTGGGGTACGGCCAGAGGCGTCACAGCACTTCTGTTATGGATACACACTAAGGGTATGGCCGGTGACATCGCAGTACTTGTGTTATGGATACACACTAAGGGTATGGCCTGTGGCATCGCAGTAGTTGTGTTATGTATACACACTGGGGTATGGCCTGAGGCATCGCAGTACTTGTGTTATGGATACACACTACGGGTATGGCCTGTGGCATCGCAGTATTTGTGTTATGTATACACACTAAGGGTATGGCCTGTGACATCGCAGTACTTGTGTTATGTATACACACTGGGTTACGGCCTGAGGCGTCACAGCACTTCTGTTATGGATATACACTAAGGGATTGGCCTGTGACATCGCAGTACTTGTGTTATGTATACACACTGGGTTACGGCCAGAGGCGTCACAGCACTTCTGTTATGGATACACACTAAGGGTATGGCCTGTGGCATCGCAGTATTTGTGTTATGTATATACACTAAGGGTATGGCCTGTGGCATCGCAGTAGTTGTGTTATGTATACACACTGGGGTATGGCCTGAGGCATCGCAGTACTTGTGTTATGGATACACACTACGGGTATGGCCTGTGGCATCGCAGTAGTTGTGTTATGTATACACACTGGGGTACGGCCTGTGACATTGCAGTACTTGTGTTATGTATACACACTGGGTTACGGCCTGAGGCGTCACAGCACTTCTGTTATGGATATACACTAAGGGATTGGCCTGTGACATCGCAGTACTTGTGTTATGTATACACACTGGGGTACGGCCAGAGGCGTCACAGCACTTCTGTTATGGATACACACTAAGGGTATGGCCTGTGGCATCGCAGTATTTGTGTTATGTATATACACTAAGGGTATAGCCTGTGGCATCGCAGTAGTTGTGTTATGTATATACACTAAGGGTATGGCCTGAGGCATCGCAGTACTTGTGTTATGGATACACACTACGGGTACGGCCTGTGACATCGCAGTACTTGTGTTATGGATACACATTATTGGTACGGCCTACAGCATCACAGTAGTTGTGTTATCAATACACACTGTGGTGTGGCCCTAAGTGAAATAGTGCTTGTGTCATGGATGCAAACTGGTGTACGTCTTGAGTCGCCACAGTACTTGTATTATAGATATACACTGGGGTATAGAACAAACAGTTTTTTTTACTTTTTTTTCACAATAATTAAACTTTTATATTTTTAATTTTTTTGTAACTTTTTTTTTTACTTTTGTTAACTACTGTATTTTTTTTATTTTTTTTACCACTGGACAGATAGACTCCAGACAGGTGCATCATCAGCACAGGAACGATGGACAATGGACAAGTGCGTCAGCAGCACTGGATCAAATGGACACCAAACAGTTGTGTCGGCAGCACTGGAGCAGATGGATATCAGAGAGGTGCGTCGGCTGTACTGAAGGAGATGGGCAACGTACAGGTGCGTCGACGGCACTGGAATGGATGGAAACCAGACAGGTAAGATGGCAGCACTGTGGCGAATGGACAATGGACTGGTGTGTCGGCAGCACTGAAGGAAAACGACACCAGACAGGTGCTTTGGCAGCACTGGAGTGGACGGGTACCGGACAGGTTAGTCTGTGTCATCAGAACTGGAACGGATGGACACCGGACAGGTGCGTCATCATCACTGGAGCGATGGACACCGGACAGCTGCGTCGGCAGCACTGGAGCGATGTACACCGGACAGCTGCATCGGCAGCACTGGAGCAGATGGACTCCACACAGGTGCATCGGCAGCACTGAAGCAGATGAACACTGGACAGGTGCGTCGGCAGCACTGAAGCAGATGAACACTGGACAGCAGCAATAGCAGCAACACAGCCAGCCAGCCAAGGAGAGGAGAGTGCACAGCAGCATGGACTACAGTCAGCAACTGGTGCCGGACCCACCGCCGCAGGGACTTATAAAGAAATCCAAAACTCGCAAAAATTCAAATCCAGCTGATGATGTTTTGCCTCAATGTGAAGCCCGAAAATGGCGGGGAGATCCGAGCGGTGTATCCGGATCCCCTCAGATCAGGTAAGTTCGGGTGGGCTCGGATCTCAGAGATCCTAGCCCACTCATCTCTAGTGGTAATGCAAATGCATTCGTGGTCTCTCTCGCAATAGCAGTTTTGTGAGTATGCAAATTATAATTTATGTGTATATGCGATGGGGATTGTAACACTAGAACATCGATGCAACATCAGTTGCACCACCGACCCTTGCAGTAGCCTAGAGCAGTGTTGGCTAACCTTGACACTCCAGCTGTTATGGAACTACATAACCCAGCATGCACTGCTACAGTTTTGCTATTAGGGCATGCTAAAACTGTGGCAGGGCATGCTGGGATATATAGTTCCACAACAGCTGGAGTGTCAAGGTTAGCCAACACTGGCCTAGAGTCTACTGCAGCTACTCTCCTCAAATCCAACTAATCATGACCTCTGCAGCTGTGTGTTCGTGATTGGGAAAACAATTTGCTGGTGGTTTTATGGCAGTTTTCATAAACGTTGCTTCATAAATCCGGGGTTTCTATTCCGCTCACTCTATGGTCTAAAACATTGATGGGGCTGTGATAAAATCATGTACTTTATGCAAACGAAAATCCCAAATTCAGATTTAAAATCCAAATTCAAATCTGTTCTATTCCATACTAAAGCTTGTTTCTCTGCGATTTAGAACCTACCACATTGTACATTTTGCCCTGTGGCCTGCCCGAAAAGTGCCAAACAAGAGGATAAAAAGAGGAAGTTCCTTCGGCCAGAGGGGTCCCTCTGAGGGTCACCTATTGCCCACCCCTCTGATAGTGCTGAGTTACTTACCTGTGTGCTGTAAGGTGTTGCACTATTATGGGCATTATGGGCATTTAGCCAGAAGATAAATCACAAATACATTTTGTAGAGTGTAGAGTTTTCAACTAAAATAATTTCTTTGAAAATGTAAGAGCTTTACACACATATAATAAAATGAAGACTAATAAATGATACCTAACGATAAAAAGAAAAAGAAGAAACATGTTTAACTTTCCAAGACTAGAGATACTGTAACAGTCAAGGTCAACAGTAAAGAAACACACAAGTGATAGCAATAAATATTCTATACACATTAACAGGGGAGTCGCCATATGGACACAACTATGCAATGTACACGTGAGGTGGTAAAACATATAAATAGCAACATTGTGTCCAGCAAACCAGTCACTGGACATTTCTCCACCATGAAACTGCTTCTGGTCTGTCTGCTCCTCGGAGCTGCCGGTGAGTCTCATTAGCTTACAGATACCATGGTGCATCTAGTGGTAATGGCTTTATGTGTTATATTGTGTAATGGTGCCGCGGTGCTAGTCAGTGTGTCATCTCTTACAGCTGCCTTGGAGGATGATAAGATAGTCGGAGGTTACACCTGTGCCGAGCACGGTGTTCCCTACCAGGTGTCCCTGAATGCTGGGTACCACTTCTGTGGAGGGTCAATGGTTACCAACCTGTGGGTGATCTCTGCTGCTCACTGCTACCAGTCGTAAGTACAGTCATTGTAAATGGTGTTCATAATGGTTGGTTGGGTGGCTGGGTGGTTGGCTGAGTAGTTAGTTGGTCAGTCATTTGGTAGGCTGGTTGAATGGCTATTTAGATGCCTGGTTGATCTCTAGGGACACTTTAAAAGTCTACTGTTTGCATGTCAGAGATCATATACTTACTGGTCATTTTTATTTTATAGCTTAAAGCAAGTATTATTACAATATTAATGCTAGATTTGTTCGACCTGCTTTTCAAAACATTAGAGTTGTAGGGCATACCTAGATCTGATATATTATATATGATATACATTATCACTATGTGAATCATTGACTTGCTGAGTGAAGTGGAATCACTTCTGCTGGTGCCCATAAGCTGTGTTATATCTTACAGTATAGATGTGTCAGAGTGGGCTACATAAGTCTTACTTCCCCCCCATGTTGTCTCCAGGATCCCTTAATTATCTCAATAAGCAGATTTATACTTCTCTGTCTGACTGTTCTGTATCTGTATCTTCATCCAGGAGCCTCCAGGTCAGAATGGGAGAACATAACATCTTTACAACTGAGGGCACCGAGCAGTTCATCAATTCTGTCAGGGTCATCCAACATGGCGCCTACAATTCCAGAACCCTGGACAATGACATCCTGCTGATCAAGCTCGCCTCCGTCGCCACCCTCAACGCCTACGTCCAGACTGTGACTCTGCCCTCTGGCTGCGCAGCCTCTGGCACCAGCTGCCTGATCACTGGCTGGGGAAACACACTCAGCAGCGGCAGTAAGTTACAGATCACTAACTAATGTCCATTATTTGCCCCGGACCTGGGTGGAGAGTTATGGCTGTAGTCCAGGAGCTATTTGCAATGTTAATAAGCTAGTAAAGTAACTTTTTTGTGAAAAATATTGTTTTTGTCTTCGAAAAAAGAAAATAATTTTCATACAAATAGAAATGTTTATTTGATAAAATGCACAAATATAGAGCATTCAGAGGCATTCCCGACACAGATAATTCCATATACAATGGAAAGGAAATGACGGCTTTAGTTTGGAGGATGTATAAGGACATAGAGTATTACAGCAACATACCGTATACAGGAAGATGGAAGAATATTAAATACAGCTAATTAATAACTGTTTTCTGCAGCCAACATGCCAGCCGAACTGCAGTGCCTGGACGCCCCCATCCTGACCACCGCTCAGTGTAACAGCGCCTACCCAGGAGAGATCACTGATAACATGATCTGTGTTGGTTACATGGAAGGAGGCATGGATTCCTGCCAGGTAATGTCACAGCTGTATCACTATGGTGCTGAGACCATGGTATCACTATAACATGTATGTGATGTACACACGCTGTATGACCACACAGTAGGCAGCTTAGTAATTATCCAGCACCCATCATGATGTGGTATGAATGTCTAACAATCTCCCTCCTGTGCTCAGGGTGACTCTGGTGGACCCGTGGTCTGTAACGGACAGCTCCAGGGTCTTACCTCCTGGGGATACGGCTGTGCCCTGAGGAACTTTCCCGGTGTCTACACCAAGGTCTGCAACTACAACGCCTGGATCTCCAGCACTATGGCCTCCAACTAATCTCCTACATAATATGTTTATACAGAGCATTTCATCTCATGTTTATCATCAAGTCTTTCACTTAAAGTAAAGCTTTATAATTTGTGTTCTGAATAAACGTATTTCTTGGTGACAATGTGTGTTATGGTAGTTTTGTACTTATTGCCATAGAGTGGACATTACACCTAATATGGCAATGGTTGTATCTCAGCACTCTGAGACAGATACAGTAATTAGTACAGGTGTTTAGTACATACCGTGGTATTACAAAGATAACAGTTTCTCTGGAAGTCTTCAATGCAATATAAATAGTGACTGGTTTGTGGGTCTCTGTAGTGATGGATATAAGGGGAAGAGAGGCGCATTTCTGCTCTTTCCTCCATTTCTGACTCCTCCTGGTGGCTTTGTATGGGTGTAATCTGAGGGATCATGTACCCAGTAATGAGATTAATCATTGCCATATTGCATGTGTACAGCTCCTTCCCTTCTGCGTGCATGTCCCTAGGTGGATGGATGCACTAAGCAACCGATGGAGAGAAATATGATGAAAAGGACTGATCATTATTACATTTTAAAAAACAAATATTACTTTTAGGGCCACTGTGCTGCAATAAAGGATATCTGCAGCTTTTTATATAATGCATTAGTACATACAGCAGGTTCCTGGGTGATTTATAGTGTTCAGATTTGTTCTTGTATAACATTTGTACAATGCCATTTAGTCCTTGCTGTCCTCCTTGTTCTTTTCTGCCTACTGTAAAATGAAGACTTTAGTGGGAAACATGGATCTGTTGTGAGAGGGATTCGTTATGATTCAGTGGCGGCCATATGGCCGCCAGTTCAAATACCGACAGCGGCATCCCAACAGAGGAGGAAATCCCGATCATCCTAACGGTAAGTATCCTGATTCCCCCTCTAACCCTCCCTTAGGGGGTGCCTAACCATAACCTCCCCCTCAAGTGCCTAACCCTAATCCCCCCTCTAAGTACCTAAACCTAACCCCCCCTTCCCCGCCACCTAAACCTAAGTCCTCCGGGGATGCCTAACCCTAACCTCCCCCCGGGGGTGCCTAAGCCTAACCCCCCCTTCTCCTAGCCTAACCCTAACCTCCCAGGGGGGGTGCCATCCGGTCTGCCCGGCTGCTCCTTGGAACTATGGGAGAGACATCATGATGTCTCTTCCATAGTGCCCATGGGGGGAGCCAGAAGCTGGAGTTCAGGAGAGAACTCCAGCCCTGGCTACCACGGCGCTGCAGGGAAGGAGCCAGGTGCCCGCTGGTGCTAAAAGCTCAGAGATCGTCCAGCTTGGAGCCCCCCTGCAGCACCGGGCTGGAGGACACTGGTGGAGGGTGCAGCACCGCACGTGCACCTCCAGCCCCCCTAGTTGTGGCTCTACTGTACCAAACTCTAGGGATTTCTGCTGCAGGTGAATTAAGTGGTTGTAATGTACAAAATCTCCTGCACATGTCACATTACAGACAAGGTTTTCAAGGAGGGTGGAGGGATACCAATGTTGCTGCCTTGAGGCGTAGTGCTGCTGTTTTAAGGGCAGTTGTTAACCTCATGCTAGCACCTTTTCCTTCATTTTGTGCTAAGTAGTTTTTCATTAAAATATTTTTTTTATTTAATCTTATTTTAAGTTTTTCATATCCACAATGCAGGGCGAAAGTGAAGAAGCCTAGGAGGAAAGGTTGAGGTTGGCAGAAATACTGGAGGAAAGTGAAGAAGCCTAGGAGGAAAGGCTAAGGTTGGGGGAAAGGCTGAGGTTGGGGGAAATGCTGGAGGAAAGGATGAGGTTGGAGGAAATGCTGGAGGAAAGGCTGAGGTTGGGGGAAATGCTATCGGAAAGACTGAGGTTTAAGGAAATGCTGGCAGAAAGGCTTAGGTTGGAGAAAATGCTGGAGGAAAGGATAAGGTTGGAGGAAATGCTGGAGGAAAGGATGAGGTTGAAGGAAATGCTGGAGGAAAGGATGAGGTTATGGCAAATGCTGTCGGAATGGCTGAGGTTGGGATAATTGCTAGTGGAAAGGCTGAGGTTGGGGGAAATGGTGGAGGAAAGGATGAGGTTGGAGGAAATGCTGGAGGAAAGGATGAGGTTGGAGGAAAGGCTGAGGTTGGGGTAAATGCTGGCGGAATGGCTGAGGTTGAGATAAATGCTAGAGGAAATGCTGAGGTTAGGGGAAATGCTGGAGGAAAGGATGAGGTTGGAGGAAATGCTGGAGGAAAGGCTGAGGTTGGGGAAAATGCTGGAGTAAAGGATGTAGTTGGAGGAAATTCTGGAGGAAAGACTGAGGTTGGGGGAAATGCTGGAGGGAAATGTGTGTTCTCCCCCCAACACAGAAGCCAATGATGAGTGCAGAGCAGGTCTGGGTATTTTTGGTACTCTAACAGATAGCACTAAAAAAAACTATCATTAATACCATTAAAAAGAGCATTATTTCTTTCCCAAGCCCAGCAATTTGGAGGAGGAGAAGGGGATTGATATTAATATGTGGTGGTGTAATGTCATGCTGTACATAAATGGTGACATGACAGAGACTGAATGGTATTACTGCCAGCAATGAAATAGTATAGTATAGGATTGATGGGGACATAGGCTGAAGGTTCCCTAATATTGGAACACTTGTCTTAACATTTTAAGATCTTTTTAGAACCTCTTTACTGTGGAGGATGAGCTTGGCTCTTCATAAATTAGATATGCGAAGGATGAATTCCAATCATTCTCCACAGGGGATATGCCCTGAGCCAATACAAATTGTCTTCTTCAAAAAACACACACATCAGTAATGCAAGTAATGGGGGGGCAAGCACTCTGTGTCCCCTATCTCCCCCATCTTTGCACCCACAAATAGTTCACACTTAGTCCCCTCTATCATACTAGTTATCCACATAATAGACCACATTTGACCGATGGGGTTCCTTATTTCATACTATGTTGCCCCTTAGTACTGATTGTCTGGTAATCACATATGGTCATAAGACAACATGACCTGGTAATATGGAAAACATATGCTCGCCATAGATGAGGAGGGAACTACATGTGCTCTATCATGCCCATAATAGCACCTGCACGTGTGGGGGCTGTTGTGTGTAAAAGATGAGATTCCCCTCTTTAATATGATGTGGCCCTTTGACAGCCATTGTCTGGTAATCAATCACCTGTGATCTCCACATAATATTGTAAAACACTTTCCTTATAGGGAGGACATAAAGTTTTGTTTCAGTGCTCACCGGGATGTTGTCTCTTATTAATGTAAAGCTGTGTTATATGGTTGGCAGGACACTACCTGCCCTATGACCCCTATAATTGCACCTGCACACATGGGACACCCTCTCTCAAATGATGCAGCTACTATCTGCTGATCACCTACGCTCTCCACACAATGGGACCTATTTATATCATTTCTTATTACTGCTTATCGTGGAATTAAGAAAAAAAGGTTGACAAAGACATACAGTATTAAAAACGTATCCAGGGACAGGGGCTCCTATATGAACCCGCCCCCGTAGTGTAGAAGTAAAGTGTAAATGTAAAACTAAAATGATCTCTAATGCAATCACTTTGCTTTCTGCTTCAGGATTTGTGAGCAGATATTGTTGGGGAGGAATTTTGTGAAAAATTACCCTGTATTATGGAAAAATTAAGTTTTCCATAGATGGGGCCTGAATACACATTAGATACAACAAAACTAGGAGGAAGATTGGGGTATACCATTTGCTAACTCCTATTCCTGGAGCTAAATGTAATGATTAAAATAATTAATAAACTAACTAAGGGTCTGATTCAGTTGTGCACACTAGCGCTGGTCGGGAATCTGCGCAGGCTCCTGACCAGTTTTGCGCATGTGCAGAATGGATCTGCGATCCCGCACACAGACTGGCAGTGATTGACAGTCTGCTGCCATTTGTGGGTGGGGAAGGGCGGCGACGGCCTCCATTTCCCAAAATGGAGGCTTATCGCCACTGTTGAGCGGAAGGTAAGAAGACAAGATCTCCATTGGCTGATGGAGATTTCCTGGCCTCTTTCCCTCATCTGTGGCAGCTGGGTCACTTAGCCGGGCAATATTCTCGCAGATTATCTGATGCAGCGTTGTACAACACAGCTCAGATGAGTAATGAATGCAGTAATTAAGGGGATCACCTCCAATGATCGTAATGAGTCCCAGTGGATACTGGCCGCCTGCTAAGCTGTTCTTTCTATTCCCGGGGAGAATTCAGGTCGATCCGGACTCTCCAATGCAGTGATAGGCGCCATGATTGGTATAGTGAGCTCTAGTTTAATAAATCCAGTTGACTCAATGATTTGGGGGACCTATTCATCATCGAAGGCCATATTGCCTCCGATTATGACATTTTGGACTCGCTGCGAGGAATACTTAAGTATCAGGGGGGGAAGCGTCATTGTTCATCAGTGCTCTGGTGAGGGGACAACTGCTCCAAAAGCAGTTGTCCTCGTGGAAAGTATCACAGCTACTTCTATAGCTGCATTAATTCCCTGCTCCCCATCGTCCCGGCAAAGCCGCCGGGAGGAAGTGAGGAGGCGGCGGACGGATCCCTCTTCGCATCCCCAGAACTCCATCCCATAGGAAGGAGCGGGGATCTGAGAACAAGCGCTGTCTGAAGATGGCGCTTCTTCTCGGCAGCATACCGGGGGGTCCTATCGGACCCCTTATGATGAATAACCCGGTAACCTAAATATGCGGAAACTAGCGTTTCCGCATGGTTACCGGACCATTTATTCTATAATGAAATGAATAGGTCCCTGAGTAACAAGTTCTGTAATGTGGTGGTAATCAGGTTTCGTTTGTTATCAGTCAAAAGTGATATGCAGGATATGCACCATTAAACGCTATTTGTCGTTTAAAGCTGCTATCCTATTCCACACGGACACTTGCCGCATTAGACTTCTCAGACCCCCATGAGTTGTCTCCTTCCGGCCATCACCGGTTCACTTACAGCCACAATTACTCCTGAACTAACCACGAGCTGTTATACATCGGCTCTACCGGTACCTGTCACAGCATGACCAGAGAGCGAGAGGATTGACCCTGCTACCCCGTCGCACCATGCACAAGCTTAGACGGAGAAGAACCTCTGACCATTGTTTTCCCTCCACACGGCCACCTCAGAGCGGCATTCCGGACACTGCCTGCTGCATGTAAGAGGACGGGACCAGGAGGATTACTGACCCGATGTGCACAGACCGGTCATTAAGACACCACGAATCAGCTAAGTACTGTACTAACTGAACATTTACAACTAAGGTCAACATGCTCTACTGGGTTAACCCTTGCTATTAACCAGCCCCCTTTAGGTTTACAACACTATAAGTGCAGGGACCTCAGGATAACACTTGTTTCCGATTTTTGCTGACATTTGGAAACTGAATCATCTTCTTTCCTGTGTGATTGGATACATCACGTTCTTTTTAAGGACATTAGTTACAGTGTATACTATTTTTGAATCACTGGTACATTTCTTCATATATGTATCAATATGTTGCTGTCCTCATCCATATAATTGTTTGAGGCCAAGGTGATTTTTTATCATTATTGTGCATCCTATGTGTAATTTATGTTTATTTTTATGTGATATTAATTCCTTGTATTCCACTTTTTCATTTCAATTTTTATTAAATGTACATGAATTCTATTTGCGCTCCCTTTTCTTTTATCTCACGTTTAAAGCTGCATAGATGCATATGAGAGAGATAAATGAGACATAATTGACAGATTTGTAGGACAAGGGTTTCCTGATTGTTTGGTTGATTTACCTATTAATTTTGTACCTCTGCAATTTGAAATACTGTGTTATAGTGATAGTAAAAAATTTCCCCTGTCAGTACAGAGAATTATTGAAAGAGGAAGTCCCAGTGTTTATTCTGAACGTATCAGTCAGTGGCAAAAGAAAACGAACAATATACATAGAAAGCTCAGAAAATAACAGATTTTAGACTAATTATTACAGTAATCTAAGCAGTGTGATACAGTTGAGTAGCCCACTACAGTATTATCCCGTGACCTGATCCCTCACACAGATAATGGGTGCACAAGTTAGTACAAGGACTAGGGAACTGAGTCCCCTAGAAATAATTTGTCAGAGAGAGGGCGCGAAAGCTCTCAAAGGTATTTCTGTTATTTTCAAAAGAGCAGGATTTCCACCTGAAGGTACGCTAGACCCTGACAAATGGAAACGGTTCAGAAATAATAATATAGACTGGTTGACAAAGAAGAGTTATTTAGACACTGTCACAATATGGCAAACAGTTACACAAGAAATAGAGGATGAGCATAGGAAAAGGTCTGATTTAAATGATGTTATAGATAACCCACCACTATATGTACCAGTTAGACTGGCAGCTCCATCAACTGCAATACAAAATGAAGTATCCACATTAACATCTCAGAACTTGTATCCCAGGATTGACTTAAATACCATTCAAGGGTGTGGTATAGAATCACAAGATAAAGTAAATCTAGATATAACTAGAGGAAGAGAATGTACGTTTTGTCATTTTTGTGTCCCAGAGGGTTCAGAGAAATGTCCCGCTTGTGATAACTGGGTATCACCTGATGCCCCACCATGTAATCAAGGTAGTAATGTAACTAATACTTCCCTTACAAATAAACAAAAAATGTCATATGTACTAAAAAGACTGGCACCCCATAACATGAGTCCTTGTAGGGGTACAATAGCGGGTCCAGAGGGACATCACATTTTACCTATAAGAGTACAAACATCTCCAAATCCCAGGTTTAATGCAGAGCAAGTAGATCCTGCAAATGGTCCTGAATACATTGAACAAGAGGTATATAACCCATGGTTTCAATCTGATATGTTAAGAATTGTTAATGATTTGCCTGATATCAGACGACATCCACATACGTTTTATCAGAAAATGGAACAGGTTAAAACTATTTACAGAACATGTTGGGTAGATCTGGAACAAATTGTAAAAGCATCAGCAGGACATGGAGAATATGATAAAATAATTGCAATCATTGTTCAGGGAGTTCAACAGGACAGACCAGAAATTGTGGCACTTCCCGCAGTAGGAACAAGATATAGCCAACATAGCGGAAACTTGTTACTAAATAGAATACAATGGAGATGTGCAGAGATTCAACAAACTGCTCCAGCTGCACCAGATTTAGTTAAAAAAACAGACACAGTACGGGCATATTATGATAAACTAATTACTAGACAGGAAGAAGAAGGTTATCCTGTTACAGAAGCAGCAGGAGCTAGGCTGTGTAAAACAAAGTGTTTGAATGGACTTAGAAATGACTTGAGAACTCAGTTATTTCAGATCAGACCGGAAGCCATGGTAATGGATATTGAAGGAATTTTACAAGTATTGGAAGGGATTGAGGATGTTGAACAGGATAAGAAAGACCAGAAAGCTACAAAAGCACAGGTAGTGATGGTGAATCTGGTTCAGAGTCAGCCACCGCGGCAGAGAACAACTGCAAAGCAACCAACTAAAGGTTATACACAGAGGAAGCAGTATGACTCCCAAGGTAATGATATGGCAGGCAAGTGTTTCTTTTGTAAACTTCCAGGACACCAAAAAAAGGATTGCAGAAAGCATCAGAAATATTTGTTATCACAGTGACAGATGTCTGAACATCCGTACACTGCAGAAATGCAGCACCCACAAGCATGAAGATATACAGCTCCCGTGTCATCAGTGCCTGTCTTTGCTTCACTTCAGGATAACACCACACCCACAGGTACTGTCACTGTTACTTTACCCACAGGACAAGAACTCGATTGTGTGATTGATACCGGAGCTCAGAAATCAGTTTTTATGCATGATCAGATCCCCCCTCAACTTCTTACTACAGAGACAATACAAGGCACAGGTCTGGGAGGTCAAGCAATGCCTCTCAAAGAAAGTAAACAACTCTTTTTGCTTATTAATGATGAACCTACTCCAGTTCCAGTGGCATTCCTTACCTCTCCCACCTGTCCGGTGAACCTGTTGGGAGCAGATATACTCGCACTTATGCAAGCCTCAATACAATACACACCAAAAGGAGTCAAGTACACCAGCAATATTCCAAATGAGGTGAGCAATAGTATTGAGGCAGCCATACAAGTTTATCTATTTCAGGAACATCCAGCAATTGACTCGCTGCCACAATGGATTTTAACTGTACCTGACAGACTGTGGTCAAAAGGAAAGACTGATGTGGGACTTCTACAAGTACAGCCAGTACAACTATCCCTCAAACCAGGTACCATACCAGTCTCTGTTAAACAGTACCCACTCACACCAGCACAAGAAAATGCTATTTCACAACAGCTGCAAACATACTTGGACATAGGGGTCATAATACAATGCAGGTCCCCTTTCAACACCCCTCTCTTCCCTGTAAAGAAGCGGGGTACAGGAAAACAAGGAGAAGTACAATACAGACTGGTTCATGATTTGAGGGAAATAAACAAGAGACTTGTAGTCAACACCCCAATAGTACCAAACCCACATACTCTCCTAAATCAGATACCACCCTCAGCAAGATTGTTCACCGTAGCAGACCTTGCAAATGCTTTTTTCTCTGTTCCTATTACAAAAGATTCCCAGCGTCTACTAGCATTTACACATAAAGGAAAACAGTATTGCTGGACACGCTTGCCACAAGGGGGTGCCACTTCACCAAGTGATTTTTCTGAAGCTATGTCCACAATACTTCAAGCATGGAGACCTTTATTTCCAGATGAAACTCAACTCATCCAATATGTTGATGATTTACTGCTAGCTACCACATCTGAAAGCAAGTGCCAAGAAGAGACTGTATCCTTGTTAAAGTTCCTGGAGGAACAAAACTGCAGAGTTTCCAAAGAAAAACTACAACTAGCAAAACAGAAAGTGATCTTTCTAGGACATTGCATCTCACACGGCACAAGGCATTTAACAGAGGAAAGGAAGAAGCTGATATTACAAGCCAAGGTACCAAAGACTATAAAACAAGTCCGTTCCTTTTTGGGTCTCCTAGGATATTGCCGCGAATGGGTCCCCCTAGCCTCGGTATTCATGCAGACACTGTATGACAGCACCAAAAAGGAGGGCCCATATCCCACTCCCCAGCAGATGGAAGAAGCAGTGACGCAACTCAAAGTAGCTGTCACCACTTCCCCGGCCCTAGGCTTACCTGATTACAGCAAACCCTTCACCCTCTACTGCCACGAACAAAAAGGCCATGCACTAGGAGTGCTCACCCAAAAACATGGACTGAAGCAACGACCAGTGGCCTACTACTCCAGCAAGCTAGACAACATTATCCAAGGGGCACCTACTTGCATCAGAGCGGTAGCAGCAGCAGCAGTCTTAAAAGACAAAAGCACAGACATCGTACTTGATCATCCGTTAACTATTCAAGTACCCCATGCAGTAACAGAAATACTTCAACAAGCCAGAACTAAACACCTTTCAGCAGCAAGGCTAACCAAATATGAAGTGGCATTACTCAGTGCAACTAACGTAACTATAAGAAGATGTACTACCCTCAACCCCGCCACTCTCCTTCCAAGCTTACTCGAGCAACAAGAAGATCCTGAATCACTAGATTCAAAAGGAGGGAGAAATATGGTCTATTCAGACTTATATGCCTGCACTGCAAGTGATGAAGAGCAAAATGATCAAGTAAGGGATGATAAAATATACAACTCAAAAAAATTTTGACTGTCATGATTGTCTGGCCCTTATGGATCAAGAAGCCTCACCTTTACCACATGTTACAGACACTGCTCTCCCAAATGCACATTATGAACTGTTTGTAGATGGCTCTAGATATTATGAAAATGGGACACCTTACACAGGATATGCTGTAACCACACAAGATGACATCATAGAAGCAGGACCACTACCCTCACATCTATCAGCACAAGCAGCAGAAATAGTAGCTCTCACAAAGGCTCTAGAATATGCAGAAAAAGCTACAGCCAACATCTATACAGATTCAAGATATGCTTGGGGGGTTACGCAGGATTATGGAAACATATGGAAAAGCAGAGACTTTAAAACAGTGACAGGCAAACAAATACAACATGCAGAACTTATAAAACAACTTTTTCAAGCACTTGAATTACCCCATAAAGTGGCTGTTATTAAGGTTCAAGCACATACCAGAAATCAGACCAGCATAACCAAAGGGAATTGCACAGCAGACAGAGCAGCAAAACAAGCAGCTAAACAGCCTTACAAAGGCATAACAGCATATGTCACACAAACTGAAGGTACAACAACAATGCCAGATTTTCAAGACCTACAAAAACTCCAAGAACAAGCAGGACCAGAAGAAAAATCATCATGGGAAAGGAAAGGAGCCTGCAAGGAGGAATTCACAGGACTATGGAAAGCAGGTAACCTATTATGTCTACCAAGGGCATTGTACCCACCCATGTGTCAAGTTACTCATGGTCTCACGCATATAGGAAAAGATCAAATGGGAAACCTGGTAAAGGAAAGATGGATAGCTCCAGGACTCTTCCCTGCAGCTGCACGGTTTGTACAAGCCTGCTGGATCTGTGGGATCTCCAACCCAGGACAAAAGGTAAAGACTACCATGGGAGCCATTCCAAAAAGTTATTTTCCTTTCCAGAGACTGCAAATTGACTATATTCAGATGCCCAGAGTTGGAATTTATGAATATGTACTGGTCTGTTTAGACACCTTCACAAAATGGATTGAGGCCTGGCCAGTGGCTAAAGCCACTGCAAGGAACACAGCAAAAAAACTCCTCTCAGAAATCGTCTGTAGGTATGGAGTACCAGAGGTAATTGAATCAGATAGAGGCACACACTTCACAGGAGAAGTAATGACTCATATCATGGAAGATTTGGGGATTCAACAGGCCTTTCACACGCCCTACAGGCCACAGGCCAGTGCCCTAGTAGAGAAATTCAATGGAACTCTTAAACTTAAGATATTAAAAGCAGCACAAGAGACAGGGAAAAATTGGTTAGAATGTTTACCAATAGCTCTGTTTAGTATAAGAACCACCCCATCTAAAGCCACAGGGCTGTCTCCATATGAAATTTTGTTTGGGACTATCCCTAAGATAGGATGTTATTATCCACAAGAAATGCAACATAAACATGCTGACTTAACTGCATATGTAAAAGCCTTAACTGAAAAACTTACCTCTCTGCATTCTCTAGCTTTCGCCTCTCTCCCAGATTCTAAGGCAGATCTCAGTCCACATCAGCTGCAACCAGGTGACTGGGTCTATCTGAAAAGACACGTCAGGAAATCGCTGGAACCCAGATATGATGGGCCATACCAAGTGTTACTGACTACTCCAACATCGGTGAAAGTTAAAGGGAGAGAGACTTGGATTCACGCGTCACATTGCAAACTCACTAAAGTTAAGTTTGATTTTTAAAAAAAAAAAAAAAATATGATCATGTGGAAAGAATTAATGGGTCCTAATCCAGATAGAGGTGTGTGGGGATGCATTATGTGTATAAGCCTCTTTATAGTGCTCACCTATACATATTTCTTTGGAATAATGATAATAGAGGCTGAGGAACAGAAGAATTTTACTCAAACTAATCATACCTTGACAAGAGGAAAAAGGGACATTGCAGTGTGGCCCAACTCAGTTATACAGTCCCACATGATGGTAGCACGAGCATTGAATTTGACTGATTGTTGGATATGCACACATGCCCCAGTCAGTGCTAGGTCCATGCATTGGGTAGCAGTACCACTGACTTTATCAGAGCTTAAGGAACTTAATTATAGTCTGGGCAGCACATATAACAAAACGATGGCAGAGACTCCTGTCTCATTTATGACAGCATATACCATCGGATATCCACAATTCTGCATAGAAGCACCTCCAGTCACAACTAAACGAATCTTTCCAGATGGGTTCGTATTAACTCCAACTCAGGCACGAGTAGGACAGGTAAAATGTTCACAGGCCCAAGTAAATTTCACAACAAATTCCACTCATAACAAAGGATATTATCTAGGATGGTGTGACAAAGGACAACTGGTAGTACACCGAGAAATCAAAGTACAGATTAATCAAACCAATGCAATTATACGAGAGTGGTTCAAAGCAAACGATTCATGTATAAATAATCGAGACATACTAGGCCCATACTCCCAAAACATAAGTGAATATCGCAGAATAACCCGACACAGCAGAGATTCAAGTGTGCTTCAAGTGGCATACGGAGTGGTTCTGGGATATACATATATCCTAGAACAAGGGTTGTATTCTGTGTGGGAGACGTGCTTATAAGTGGATACCTTATGGGGCTTCAGGCATGTGCACTATAGGACGAGTCATTCCTGCAGTGCGAATTCAGAAGGAATATACTGTAGAACAGGTGCAAGCTGCCCAACATACTCACCAATTAGCCCGCCGTAGTATAAAGAAAAGTAATACACATGCACATGACTTAATATTCATTCCATGGTATAAGAAAATGGGCTTAGCACTAGCAGGAGGTACAATACAGAATGCACATAACATAGAAGCCCTAGCAAAACTGCTAGATAATGTAACCCAAATATATGATGAGACATTTAGATTGGTGCTGGATGATGTAAAAATGATAAAGAGGGAAGCCCAGGCACATAGAATGGTATTGGATTACTTGACAGCAAAAGAAGGAGGAATGTGCATGGTAGTAGCAGAATCCTGTTGTAATTACCTCAATAGAACTGACTCTATAGAAGAAGCTATAGAGGAACATTTAGATAAAATACAGGAATTAAAGGAAGAATTCAGGAAAAAACACAATGACCCTGAATATGACATTTCTACAGATGGATGGTTTTCCTGGCTCAATCCAGCTAACTGGTTTAGTGGGATAAAAGGATGGATTGTGGGCATTTTGATGTTCCTTCTGAAAATAGTGAGCCTAGGATTATTGATATATGTATGTCTTAAAGTGTTTTTCTGTTGTTTTTCAGTTTGTAAGTAACGTGTGACTAACGCATTGGACTCCTCCAAATACAAAGAACTGCAGAAGAGCTGGGCAAAGAAAAGTCGTGAACAGCTTACGAGAATGGATATGTGTGATTCGCGCCTTTAAGCCCCCCGCTTGGACAGTATGATTAGCATCATCTCAGTGGGGCCATAGCCATTAGCACCATTCTTCCTAAACTGTTTGCTTAACTGTATGATAGGTAGACAAATTGTACTGCCAGAAGCTCAACTGCTAGATCAGATTAATTATAAAAAGGAGGGAATTGAGAGAGATAAATGTATTCCCCCCTATGTAATCAAGCATATATAGTTATAAATAATACTGATCTCTGATTATTGCTTTGATATCTTATGAACTAATAACCTTTGCTGGGAATGTGTGTTTCTGCATGTTCCCCTAGTTTAGGATCAGCTGATTTAATCTGTGGGTTATTTCCCCTGCTGTCTCGTCTAGAAATTTATAGATGTTTATAATGTAACAAAAGTCTTGGTGTCATATGCTTAAGGTTTAAGACCATCTCAAAAGAGGAAGTGCACTAGACTCTGGAAATACCCTTGTATCTAAAGATTAGTATGTGTCTTACTTCTCCGAACCACATCCTGTTTTCTGTAACAAATGAGATACTGTGTGTTTTACAAGAATCTGCTATATTAACCCCATCGGAATAAATGAGCTTTCAGTCTCAATCTATTAAACACGACTTGCTGTTTAATTCATTGGGGTTCCCAGTCGACTGGTAAGGGGGAAACACAGAACTGACAATCGAAGGGACTTGGTAGTGAAACATCTCCTGCACATATTACCCCAGAAAAAAAAAGAGAAAATAATTATTGCTACATGCTAATGTTAGGGACGCCAGTATAGAGGAGCCTTGACAATGGCCTGGCGCTTATTCATATATTTGCAAATGTATGTAACTAATACCTCTGAATCTCTATTATCATGTAGGATTTAAGTATTTTTTATTGATATTGCTGCAGTGAGCTGGGGGGAATCCTTTTTTTTCTGTGGTTCAGTATAAACCCCGCCCTTTACAAGCACCTGAGCAATATCATTAAGCTGATGTGAGCGACCACCATACTTTTTGTTTGCAGTCTTGAGAGGCATGAAGGGAGCCAGCATTGGGAGGATGTGCTGGTCCTTATAGTGCCATGTGGAGGTTTCTGGGGTACCTCCAAGCAGGGGCGGATTGGGATTGAAAACCAGCCCGGGAAATTTATGGAAACAGCCCTAATAAGGCAGAGTCTGTTGAGGGGGTGGGATACCTTCTTATGAGACATGATTTGGAGTTGGATTCAGTTGCAGCTTTTCTTTTGTCTTTTGCTGCAGTTGAGTCTGTGACTTTATGCTAATGCCACTACAATGCCTTTCACTGGTGTACATTCAAATATGCAGGGACTTTGATGTCCAATGTCAGTGTCTATTGATGCTGCAACCATGCTTTGTGCGCCTTAGATGCCCTATCGGTTGCACCTTTAAAACTTTCACCAGCCCTATTATCCACCTGAGTACGGCCTCCAATGTGAGCAATTCAGTGTGTCTATATGCAACCACTTTGAACAACACACCCATACCATGTTACATCTGCATCTGTTACATCTGCGTCTGATTAGCCAGCCCCCTGTAACCACCTAGGAACACCCAACACATTTCTAATACACTTCTTGGGGCATGCTTCTGACTCTGTACTGCAACTCTGGGCCTGATTCAGACCCGCTCGCAAGCGGGTCGATGGTGGCCCAGTGCACATGCGCAAGCCCGGGAGCGAGCGCAAAAAGCACTCGCTTCGTGGCTTACTACAAAAGTGGCGGCTGTCGATGTTGATTGGCAACTCGCCCCATTTTGTAGGCGTGGCCGGGGGTGGCTTCACAAATGGAGGCATTCCCATCGAATGCCTGCCATTTGTGGCCGACCCCACTGACATCACCAGTGATGTCAGTGAGAGAGCTACCGGCTCTATTAGAGCCAGAAGCTCTCTGGGGCTTGTACGCCACGAGACCCTACCACAAGGGTCTTGTCGCAAGCCCGATGGTCGCGATGGTCTTGACCATCGTGACCATCATCCTGGCCGCTCGCAATAGCTGTGGGCGGTCACCCACAGCTATGCGATCGGCCAGGAGGCCGCAACTAAACAAAACAGCGCCCGCCCTGATTCAGAGCGAGCGCTCGCTTTTTGCGAGTGCCTCTGAATCAGGCCCTCTGTACGAACATCTTCGGGAAGCATACACGGTGCAACTCAGATGCATGGGCAGACGAAAAACATTGTACAGGAGAAAAACACACACATTGGCCCACACAGAAAACACAAAAATACATTAGCCCCCTATCCCCACAAGAAAAAATAAAACACATTGGCCCCCACAGGACAACAAAAAAAAATACAGTGGCCTCAATAGGCAAAAAAATCACATTGGCCCCCACAAGAAAAAAAAACCTAAACATCCAAAAACATTGACCCCCCACAGGAAAAAAATAAAGCAAACTGGCCCCCACAGGAAAAAAATAAAGCAAACTGGCCCCCACAGGAAAAAAACTGAACAGACACATCGATCTACTGACAGAAAATAAAACCCACATTGGCCTCCACAAGAAAAAAATAGGGTGGATAGTGTATGTCCTGTGTCTAAAGGGCTGGGGAGTAGAGTGGTGAGTGTATGTCCCTGGGACAGGGGGGGTGGGTAGTGTATGTCCCTGGGACAGGGGTTGGTGGGTAGTGTATGTCCCTGGGCTGGGGCGTTCTGTATATCTAGGGGCCAGGGGGTAAGGCGGGTTACGGGTATGTTCCAGAGGTGGTGGTGATAGTTAGGGTGGGTACTGTACTGAGCCCAGGGTGTAGGACTGGTTAGCCTATCAACCCCCTCCACAGCCAGCACTTGGAGCACTAGCTCCAAACACTCCGGACAGGATGAAAGTAATAGTTGGAAGCAGGGGGCAGGATGGGAGTAGTAGTGGGAAGCATGGGACAGGATGGGAGTAGTGGTGGGAAGCAGGGGGCAGGATGGGAGTAGTAGTTAAAAGCAGGGGGCAGGATAGGAATAGTGGTGGGAAGCATGGGGCAGGAAGGGAGTAGTGGTGGGAAGCAGGGGTCAGGATGGGAGTAGTAGTGAGAAGCAGGGGGCAGGATGGGAGTAGTGGTGGGAAGCTGGGGTCAGGATGGGAGTAGTAGTGAGAAGCTGGGGTCAGGATGGGAGTAGTGGTGGGAAGCTGGGGTCAGGATGGGAGTAGTAGTGAGAAGCTGGGGTCAGGATGGGAGTAGTAGATAGAAGCAGGGAGCAGGATTGGAGTAGTAGCGGGAAGCTGGGATCAGGATGGTAGAAGTAGTTAGAAGCAGGGGGCAGGATAGGAGTAGTAGTGAGAAGCAGGGGGCAGGATGGGAGTAGTGGTGGGAAGCAGGGGTCAGGATGGGAGTAGTGGTTGGAAGCTGGGGTCAGGATGGGAGTAGTAGTGAGAAGCAGGGGGCAGGATGGGAGTAGTAGTGGGAAGCTGAGGTCAGGATGGGAGAAGTAGTTAGAAGAAGAGGGTAGGATGGTAGTAATGGTGAGAAGAAACAGGAAGGATGGGAGTGGAAGAACTCACCAGGACAAAGTCATCTCCGCAGCTCCCAGCCACTGTTCCTCCATCCGTGTACAGTACTGACAGTTGGCTCCCAATTACATAGCTACAGCAGCGCACACCCCTCTCCTCCCAGGAGTGGTTCAGTTCGCCTCCAGCCAGAGGCATAGCGTGGAGCTATGGCACCCGAAGCATGTGCATGTTATGCCACCCTCTCCCCCCATACAACAGTCCTTAGTCACAATCTAGATAATGTATCTATTATATAATTAGTTAAAATATTTTACCCTGACATGTACAGTGGGGGGTAGATGTTCCTCCTCCTTGTGCCCACTCTTTGCACAGCGAGCTACTCATTCTACTACAAGCCCTGCACACCGTGGAGGATCCTGAGCATAAATCCTGTCTAAACTCCAACAGCAGAAACATGGGTTGGAGACGGATGGGACCCCTGAGCTCCCTGTATAGCTGCACTAAGGCAACAGTGGGTCTCAACAGAACCTGGCTGGGGGTGCCCTGCTGGGATGGCAACCCAAAAGCCTTGACCAGCAAGTGTCAACCAAGAACAAGAGGCCAAAGTATGTGAGACCATGGAAGAGGAGCGGTTATGGAGATGGACAAGTGGCTTTATGTCTGTAATATGGGGCAGTGAGGTAATACGTCTCAGGGGAAAGAAGGAGCAAATATAGAAGGAAGACAGCCATGGGAAGAATCAGGGTACAGTGAAAGAGAGACACAGAGAAAGGGGGTGAGACAGAGAGGGGGGGGGCAGAGAGACTGGGGAGAGAAAGGGGACAAGGGCAGATATAGAGAGATATTGGATAAGGCAAGAGGAATGCGATAGCAAATAGCGACCCAGCAAATGACTGGTAGAGCATATTAGTTTTATTTAAAAACACATACAAACAGGCTAGCATGGTACCTCTTGCATCTATACCTGTACATATATTTTATATTAAATCAAAATTATACAGCTCTGTGGTATATATAAAAAAAAAAGTATACGTAAAATGTTGGATCTACATGCGGTGCCAAAACTCTACTAATTTTAAACAGTATGGGGTGTAATACGAGACAATTTACATTTTATATTGAGACAGCTGAGCAGGGGCGTATTAAGGCTCTGATTCAGAGCCGCTTGCTGTTGGCGGAAGCTCGCTCTGAATGTGGGCGTTTTTGTTTTTTTCTCAGGCCGCTCGCAAAGCTGTGGGAGACCACCCACAGCTTGTGCGAACGGCCAGGAGCCCGTCATGATTATCGCGACCATCGGGCTTGTGACGAGACCCTGTCTTGTTGCGAGCCCTGCAGCGACTGAACTTCAGTTGCTCAGCGGGGCTCTCACATGCCAGACGCGGCGCGTGCGCAGTGGGCAACTAAATCGAGCCCCAAGTGAGGAGGGGGCCTGCGTGCATTCCCCACCCGGGACCCCCTCCTCTCTCTCCAGCGTCTGGCAGCACACCAAGCGTAGCAGTAGACTGTGGGCACTAGTCTGTGCCCAGAGTCTACTGTGCATGCGCAGGTCACTGGGAAAATTGCGTGGCAGCCATTATCCCAGTGATTTCCCTACTGCATATGGGGAAACCGCCGGTAAAATGGCCACGGCAGTCATTTTCGAGTGTGGGCATCCCTGGGCCCATGTGCACTGCACACCCTGCACCCATTATAGATACGCCCCTGCAACTGAGTGTGGAATGATGTTGTAAAATATGTTAAATCGCCCACAGCCTGTATGGTAAACAGAAAATTGCATAAAATAAATGGAAAAAAATAAAGAAATACAATGCAGAAAATGTGACCCAGGCCATTATCAGCTACAAGTTCAGAAAATGATTGTATATTTATAGGGAACACTGTCAGTACACCAGGCAGCTATTAAAGTAATGTACATCACATGACATTGTGATCTGCAGTACAGTATACAGTTAGTTAAGGAGAATTTCTGATGGTACATTCTCCAACGTGATGCAGAGTATTAATAATAATACACTATATTATTATTATTATTATTATTATTATTATTATTATAGTTATCTAGACACACACTGACTTATGACACTCACTAGTGGAGGAGACACACTGGAATGCACATCTTGGACCAGTATCAGGTGCAAGAAGCTTCATGAAATAGGAGACAAACCTTCCTTTAGCAGCAAAAGCTCAGCCCCTGAGCTGCAGCCTGCAACTGACCTGCCTGGGGAAGAGTGAGATTAGCACACAGAGCCAGCTAGTGTGCTCAATCAATTGTCGGCATAGGAGGAGGAAGAGAAGGTAATAAATATTTCAGCCAAAGGAATGTGATCAGTGCGTGTCTTCTGAATTGAGAAGGGAAGAGGGGTGGTTAGCATGCATACCTGTTCCTTCTGCTTCAATGTCCGGTGGTCTGATAAAAGCAGTACTATTACAGCCAGGACACCCTGTCACACTCTACACCCGGGCCGGAGCACTGCTGCACTAGTAGCTCCACTAACTTGCACAGCACACACACGCTACGTCCCTGCCTCCAGCAGCCCACGTGGACAGGCCGACCAATCACACAGAGAGGAGGTGGACAGGCAGCAGGGGCCGAGGGAGGGAACATGGGAGCCAGCCAGACTTTACTGGTAACGCGGCGGCTGGCCCTACAGTCATAGGTGCTGACCGGCTTGGCTGCGTCAGGTGGCCAGGCAGAGGGGAAGATGGAACCGGCCCAGCGGGAACATTCCCGCCGTCCCGGTGGCCCAATCCGCCCCTGCCTCCAAGGTAAGTTAGCTCTCAGGTTATACATGTGCTGTTATTATGCAGTACACTAATTTGTAATTATATGACCCAGAGTGGGTGCTACTATTATGTAGCAATAATTATTTTGGGGTGAGCGTTTGGGAGTGGGGCCCCCGGAGTTGCTCTGACTGGACCTTTTTCAGGGCATCACCACTTAATTCACATAGATATTTTATTATCACTTTTCTAATTGTTTGTTTATTAGTTATGTCATTTTAATTCTTTCTCATTTCATTAACACATTGATTTATCTTTACACATCTATTCTTTATACTTCACTATCACCTTTTTTCCCTTTTTCGTGTGATGCCCTGGGGATGGTCCTTGGCTGGAATTTTTTTGGGTACCTTGCTTCTCGGACGTGAACCCCTTAATGTTAGGGATGCCAGTATAGAGGAGCCTTGACGAGGGCCTGGAGCTTATTCATATATTTACAAATGTATGTAACTAATACCTCTGAGTCTCTATTATTATGTAGGATTTAAGTATTTTTTGTTGATATTGCTGCAGTGAGCTGGAGGGAATTTTTTTTTCTTTGGTTCAGTGTAAACCCCACCCTTTACAAGCACCTGTGCTATGTCATTAAACTGATATGAGCGACCACCATACTTTTTGTTTGCAACCTACATATTACCTTTGACTGGTATTGAAACATAGATATTTAATTTTACCCATTCCGCACAGTCGTAATCACATATATCCTTCTCTGAATACTGTACACATGGGGGCACCTTTGTTTGAGTGGGCAATTCCTTCTCTCACACAATGTGCCCCTATGTAGCTAATGACTAAAACGTTGCACACACATAAAGAAAAAATTCTCAGATGGAAGGGGTGGTGGAGGGTCTCCTGTCTTGTGTCAAATTTGTTTATTATTTATTTATTTATTGCCAGTTATTTATATAGCGCACACATATTCCGCAGCGCTTTACAGAGAATATTTGGCCATTCACATCAGTCCCTGCCTTAGTGGGGCTTACAATCTTTATCCCTATCACATGCACAAACACACATACACACTAGGGTTAATTTGTGTGGGGAGCCTACCAGTATATTTTTGGAGTGTGGGAGGAAACCGGAGCACCCGGAGAAAACCCACGCAAGCACAGGCAGAATATACAAACTCCGCACAGATAGGGCCGTGGTAGGAATCGAACCCATGAACTCAGTTCTGTGAGGCAGTAATGCTAACCATTACACCGTCTGTGCTGTCCTATAAAAATAGGTCCCCTCATTTAATTCAATAAATCTTCTAGTTTAAAAAATGATAAATAAAAGTGGAGAGACTCTTTGCACAATAAACTGAGTGAGCAGCGCACGTCCTTACAAAAGAATAAATAACCTTATTTCAAAATCAATGGAACCAAATCAATTTGTCTGTATGGTGGCCTGACGCTTTTCTCTAGAGGTGATGCCTCTTCAATGCACAAAGTGTCAGGACAGGGAAGTCTGGATTTCCTGAATGATGTCTATGCACCTGCTCACTAACAACTCGGGAGGTTTGGAGTACTGAGGGACGAATATAACACTTCCTCAAAGATGTGCAAGGTAACAGGTGTAAGTTACAGGACAGTACTGTAGAGAGATAGGCATTGGAGTTAGCCTCTGGGATGTGTACAGGATGGTGGCACAACTGGAGAGGGACCAGACTATAGCAACTGGAGCCGAGGTGGAGTCAGACTTATTAACTGGAGCCAGAGTGGGACTGGACTTGGCAACTGGAGCCGGATTGGGACCGGACTTTGCAATTTGAGCCGGAGTGGGACTGGATTTAGCAACTGGAGCCTGAATGGGACTGGGTTTTAGTAACTGGAGTCACAGTGGAATCACATTTGGCAACTGAAGCTGGACTGGGACCAAACTTAGCAACTGGAACCAGAGTAGCATCGGAGCTTAGCAACTGGAGCTTGAGTGGGACAGGACTTACCAACTGGAGCCGGAGTAGGACTGGGCTTTAACAACTGTAGTCAGAGTGGAGTCAGAATTAGCAACTGGAGCCGGATTGGGACAGGACTTTGCAACTGGAGCTGGAGTGGAACCTGAGTTAGGAACTGGAGCTGGAGTGGGACCGGACATAGCAACTGGAGCCAGATTGGGACTAGGCTTTAGCAACAGGAACCAGAGTGGGATCGGAGATTAGCATCTGGAGCCGGAGTGGGATCAAACTTACCAACTGGAGCTGGAGTTGGACCGGACTTTAGCAACTGGAGTCAGAGTGGAATCAGAGTTAGCAACTGGAGCTGGATTAGGACAGAACTTTGTAACTGGAGCCAGAGTGGAACCTGACTTAGCAAATGTAGCCGCAGTGGGAGCGGACATAGCAACTGGAGCTGGATTGGGACCAGGTTTTAGCAAATGGAGCCGGAGTGGAATCACTGCTGGAGTAGACAAGGAGACTATAGCTAACAAGCCAGGGAGCTGGAGCCTTGGATGTCTATCAGCAATGGAGCTCAGGCACTGAGTGCTATTGGTGGAAGATCTTTATATCCTGGGTCTCATTGAGATTGGATGGTGTGGTCAGGTGGATGCCAGCCTGGCTGCCATTGGAGATTAGCAGTCAGCTGGCTAGGACCAACATGGCATCACTCAGTGTCCGGAGCTGGCTGGAATGCAGCCAGAGCTCCGAGCTCCTCAGACTGCCACCATGCTGAGAACCTGACAGAAGCACACTCTGGGAGCCTCCAGATGTGACCCCTGCCAGGGCAGAGCAGCTTGACCCTGAGTGTAAGGATGATTTCAGAAAATACCCCCTCTCCTGAGGATGGCCTCTGTACAGCCTTTGGGTTTGGATGGATTCTTCTTGTGGGAAACTTTTACAAGCTGTGGAGCATGAACATCTGTAGAATCATTCCAGGACCTTTGTTCTGGACTGTAGCCTTTCCAGTCAATCAGATATTGTAAATGACCAAAATAATGGCTGGAATCTAAGATTTCATCAATTTAAAGTTTTGATTTTAGGGTTTTTTGGTGTTGAAGACTCAAATCTATTTAGAACTAATGGTTGAAAAAGAATTATATGGAACAAGTTAGGTATCCACAATTGGGGTGGATGCTCCAATTTGTAGGCCAAAGGGTTAAGTACATGAGAAATTGGAAAAGGACCAATATAACAAGGAGCTAATTTCATGCTGGGAACCCTGAGTCAAAGATTCTGGGTAGAAAGTCAAACACAGTCTCCAACTTTAAGGAAGGTACAGCTTGACCTTCCAATTTGCAATTTTCTTGTAATTAGAAGAGGCCTACTTAAGGGAGGTGTGTACATTATTCCAAATTTTGGTGAAGGATTGAAGAGTATTGGCAGCTGCAGGAACATAAACAGAGGGTAATGATTGATAGTCTGGGACACAAGGATGGACACCAAAGACTATGAAGAACAGAGTTGTGCTGGTAGCTATATGGTACCTGGAGTTGTGGGAAACTCTGCTCAAGGCAGTAGGTCCACCCAATTGTCATGGGAAGAAGACAAAAACAAATTGATAAATGTCTCTGCGCATTAGTGTTGGGATGATAGACTGTAGAGATTTTTAATTTGACTTGTACTGCAGAACATAATGCTCTCCAGAACCTGGCCACTAACTGTACACCTCGGTCTGAGATGATTTCCTTCGGGAGACAAAATATCTCACATATGAAGATGTGAACTAAATGAGGAGCTGATGGAAGGACTGGACAAAGGAATAAAATGAGCCATTATTGAAAAATGATCCACCACCACCTAGACAGTATTACATCTGTAATAAAGTCCATTGATACATGGGCCCATGGTTACTTTGGTATTGTTAGCAGTTGGAGAGGACTAACTGTTTTTTTATGTTGATTTTTATGCTGTAGAGAGCAGACTTAGCAACTGGAGCAAGATTGGGACTGGACTTAGCAACTGGAGCCAGATTTGGACCAGACTAGCAACTGGAGCTGGAATGGAATCACCGCTGGAGTAGGCAAGGAGACTATAGTTAACAAGCTAGGGAGCTGGGGCCTTAGACGTTTATCAGTGACGAAGCTAAGGCACTGAGTACTGTTGGTGGAGGATCTTTATACCTTGGGTCTCACGGAGATTGGCTGGTGTAGTCAGGTGGACACCAGCCTGGCTACCATTGGAGATTAGCGGTCAGCTGGCCGAGACCAACATGCCGGCTCCCAGTGTCCGGAGCCAGCGGCAACGCTGCCGGAACTCCAAGACCTGATACCACCACGATGAGAACCTGTCAGCAGCCTCCAGGCTCAGGACCACTGCCAGAAAAAAGCAGCATGACCCTGAGGGTAATGATGATTCCTGACACATACTGTAGATTGTACATATAAAAGAAGGCAACATAACATAACATAATACAGTTTTGAGGTTTAAAGAACCCATGTGTATAGGAAAGTGAAATGTGATGAGTTAGTTACCCTTTTATTCTAAGCAGACAAGAGAGGTCCCGTCACCAGCGTTACCCCTTAGGAAGTTTGCTTACAAGAAAACCTGTATAGGATCACCTTGTATATGGGTCTTTATTTATGAATCTTCAATTTCCATAAGGATAAATCTTCTAATCATGGCATGCTGAATAAATTAGATTTTTTTATGGTTAAAGAAAATAGAACAAGGAGGAGGTGGTCACCCAGGAGCAATAAGAGACTAACCACCTTATGTCCAAAGGTCTACAAATTAACACTTTCTTTCCCTAGAGCTATTTATTAATTATCAGGTCCTATAAGTTCTTAGTGGCACTATTTAAGGAAATGAAAAAATTTAAGTTCCATTGGTATCTATTATTGTACACAAGCAGAGACATCTTCTCTGATAGAAGCCCGTCCCTGCAATGTGTAAGAGTAGAATGATCGCATTAGTGATAGCTTTATTTTTACTTCCTAGCAGCAGCTGCCGCACTAAAGAGCAGGTGCTTTTTTGTGGTATGTGGCCTACAGATGGCGTTAGTTACTAGGGCCAAGCTCTGGAATGCTCCAATATCTCCTGTGGTCCCATGTAGATACATTCAGGGGATACTTATTATTTGCGGGTATCCTCCGATATTGGTTGTAATGGGGGGATATCCTACAAAAAATAATTGATAAATAGGCCCCAAAGAAAGAATGGGAATTCATATTTAGCAATTGACCCTTTACATTGTTGGATTTGATTCTAAAAAAGGGGACTGGATTTAAAAAAAAAAAAAAGCTTAATGAGGAAATTGAGTCACTAAACCTTTTAATTGAACCTTTTGTAGACTTAAAGATTTGAAAATTAAAGAAAATGAGATCTTAACTAAACTCGTAAGAGGAATTAAGGGGCAAAAAAAGAGAATATCAGACTAACTTAAATTTGATGGACTACATCTCATTCTAGAATTTGTCGCACAAATATAGGAAAAATGAAGGTCACTGTAATAAAAAGCCCAATTATGAAAAATAAAGTAATTTACTCATGGAATTGGTAAATGAAGGAAGAAATGGAATCGGTATGAAATACTGGCTGACGCATGGCCGTCAGTTCGATTCCCGGCAGCGTCAGTCTGACAGATGCAGAGATCCCGGCAGCGGCAGCCTGACAGCGCTGGAAATCCTGATCGTTCCTAGGCAAGTACAAACTAACCTAACCCCCCTAACCCTAACCCTCCTTAGGGGTGCCCAACCCTAACCTCCTCCCCTGTGCCTAACCATAATCCCCCCTCTAAGTGCCTAAACTTAACCCCCCCTTCCCCTAGCCTAAACCTAAGTCCACTGGGGGGTGCCTAACCCTAACCCCCCCCTTCCCCTAACCTAACCCTAACCCTTCCGGGGGGTGCCTAACCCTAAGTCCCCCCTGGTGCCCTAAACCTACCCCCCCCCCGTGGCTGTCCTCTCGCGGCGCCCAGCGTCGGAAAAATGACAGGCGTCTAGATTTAGACCCCTGTAAATTAACCCTCACCGGGATAAAGCAATTGGGAAGCCAGCTGTCGGGCTTATGTCAGCCGCTTTCCCGATTGAATACCATCTGAGTCAGGTGGGGAACACTCGTACAGCGTTTGGGTGGACTCGGATCCCCAGTGTTCGGAGGAATCCAAAACCGCTCATCGCTAGTTATGACGCTCTGTTGCACAAGGAGTTAGTATTTGTAAACACAAGGATATCAAGAAGAGGGAACCTGGAACGAGTTAGTAGCAGCAGTAAACACTGGATAATGACAACATTGCACAGGCAACACCCTTCCGTCCGGAGACAGGCTTTATGCCCTAAGGTAGCAGATGATAGATGGACAGCATCAGCTGACCACCACCATGCTACCATTGGATAAAATGCAGTCAGGTGGTGTGAACTGTCATGGCCGCATCCATGACAGCAACCGCAGTAACTAAGGCATGGCATGGCACACGACTGTCAATATGGCTCTAAGAATAATGCTCAGCACATCACCCGCCGCTGCACCTGGTGTCTGACCACCCGAGGGATCAGTGGAAGCCGGCAGCATGGTGAGTAATGGCCGATCCTAGGCCGCAACCTGACAGTAACCCCCCCCTTTCAGGGTAGACTCCAGACACCAATGAGGCTTCCCAGGAATTTTTTTGTGAAATGCTCGAATCAATAAAGGGGCATGAACATCAGATGCTTTGACCCAAGTCCGATCTTCAGGCCCATACCCCTTCCAGTCAATTAGATATTGGAGGCAATTAAAGCGATGTCTAGAATCAAGAATCTTCTGAACCTCAAATTCCACACCCAGAGAGTTTGTACTTGTGGAGTCTTTGGTGGGGATTGTTGAAACCGATTAAGAATCAGTGGTCGAAGTAAATAAATATGAAAGGTGTTAGAAATTTTTAGCTGAGGAGGGAGCTCCAGTTTATAGGCCACAGGATTGATGACCCTTATAATGCGATATGGTCCATTAAAGCGAGGGGCAAGCATCATACTAGGAACATTCAGCTGAATATTTTATAGGAGAGCCACACTCTTATACCAACTTTGAGAAGAGGAACAGCGAGATGTCAGAAATTTTTTTGTAATTAGAAGTCTTCTTCAAAGAACAATGAACATCATTCCATAAGGTTGAGAATGAATTGACCACATTCATAACTGCAGGAACTTCTACTGATGGTAACTCTTGGAATTCCGGCACCCGAGGATGTTTACCGTATACCGTAATAAATGGAGTGGAACCCGAAGAGGCGTGATACCTAAAATTGTGTGCAAATTCTGCCCAGGGCAATAAATTGATTCAATAATCCTGTGAAGAGGACACAGAGTCTGATGAAGGTTTCCAACTCCTCGTTTACCCTCTCAGTCTGGCCATTGGTCTGAGGATGATATGCAGACAAAAAATGTAATTTAATCCCACAAGATGCACATAGAGCCCTCCAAACTTTGACACAAATTACTCCACGATCAGAGACAATCTTCTTCGGCAAGCCATGGATCCAAAATATTTATTTTATGAACACTTTAGCCAATTGACAGACGGAAGGCCAGTTAACGGAATGAAGTGGGCCATTTTCAAAAATGGAACCACTACCACCCAAACCGTGTTTTGCACCTTTGAAGGTGGTAATTCAGAAATGAAATCCATAGAAATATGGGTCCAAGGGGCTTCCGGCACAGGTAGAGGTCGTAGAGGACCAACGACTTTATTCTGACTTGACTTATGTTGTGCACATTTGGCGCAAGCTATGATGAAGCTCCGAACATCTTCTCTCATGGCCTGCCACCAGTATGATCGTTTTAAGAATTTAAATGTCTTCAGGATACCCGAGTGACCAGCGAAAAGTGAGGCATGGTCCAAGTCAACAATCTCTCTCGAAGATGAGGGACCACAAAAATTTTCCCAGGAGGAGGGGAAATCACTTGAGTGGGAGCAAACACCATAGGATCGAATATAGTTTGAACTACAGATTAATCTTCCTCTTCAAGAGGTTACAGAAAGGATTTTGAAAGCGCATCAGTACTAAAATAAATATACACAGCAGCGCTGGGTCCTAGTCTATTATCTCTATATACACTGATATGTACATCTAAAAGAATATACAAGAGACCATGAGGAAAGGAGATAGTATATGTATGCATAAAAGATGTAAATTTAATAAAAATCAAACAATAAATCTAATATATACAAAAAGCACTAATCCACGGCACTCACCATTCCTAGATTTGGGGTGCAACATGGTATGTGACCACATTGTTTAAATAGAAATCACAGGGTCTCTGCACTCACCATAATAACTAATAATAATAAACATAATAAACAGTGGGGTTTTAGTTCATGAATTGATCAATGCATTTAAGCTTGCAGCCCATCGTCACGGGACCCCACTTTACTGCAAGTCCATACTCTATTGCTCAGAATTATAACATGGACATAACCATCACATTAGTGTTAAACTCATGGTATGCTATCAAGGTTTAAAGCTCACAGCAACTTTGCTTTTAAATGTGAGACAGTTATCAAGCACACCTGTTGCAAAGCACCTAGGAAACAGCTGACACAAGTTAGATTAAACTAGTTAAAAGGGGTGCATGAGAAAATGTGATCACAAAAATGATTAATTATAGAAATTAATAAAAATAAACAAAAAGCACTAATCCATGGCACTCACCATTCCTAGATTTGGGGTGCAACATGGTATGTGACCACATTGTTTAAATAGAAATCACAGGGGCTCTGCACTCACCATAATAACTAATAATAATAATAAACATAATAAACAGTGGGGTTTTAGTTCATGAATTGATCAATGCATTTAAGCTTGCAGCCCATCGTCACGGGACCCCACTCATGAACTAAAACCCCACTGTTTATTATTATTATTATTATTATTATTATTATTATTATTATTATTATTATTATTATTATTATGGTGAGTGCAGAGCCCCTGTGATTTATATATATATATATATATATATATATATATATATTATATGTACAAAAATTGAATACATCAAAACAAGTCAATCATACCCAATAAATACACATTGTATCATAAATAGAAATAAAAAAAGACCTTATTGGAGACAAGTTAGCAGCATAATCTAATACTTCTTATTACCGTATTAAATGTTCCTTTTGTTATAATTCAGTGATTAAAGGAGTTGATACTTCTCTATAAATATTTTCACCGAAAAAAGTCTTGCATTGGTAAAAAATGTGTCTCTGACCTCCTGTTGTTGGAAACAGGGAGGTAGGACTGCAGAACCCTCCACAATATGAGTACAACAGCAAGGTGATAGTGTTAGTTAGATAACGTACAGCAGATTGTTCCGTACAGCCAAGGTACCACACACTCTCTGGATATGCTGAGAGGCACTCTTCTCCTCTCTGCCGCCACCTGTGTAATGATGGATGGGAACATCAGCGGGAGTCCACCTGGTTACTTGGTGTCTAACCTTGCTGCATATGTAGGCGAATTACACCGGCCAGTTGTGACCGCTGCAGGGGGATATATCCCATGTGTGTAAAGGGAATCCTTATAGCCTGGGTAGAGTTTAAAGATGCTTCCTTAAAGGAGGGCTGCACTCCTCTGGTGCTGCCTCATGGTGTAGACACTTGGTCATAGGTTTATTGGGTATGATAGAACTCCTAACGTGTTTCTTTGCACCTGGCGACTTCGTCAGAGGTGTGTCCTCAGCCTTTTTGTTTAAAATTCCCAGGCAGAACTGGAGCTTCAAGTCAAATTGGGAGAGAAAGAGGGACCAACGAGTTTGTCTGGCATTCAAGCGATGGACAGTGTGGAGGTACAACAGATTTTTGTGATCCATAATAACGGTAAATGGAAACTTCACCCTTCCAATAGGTGTCTCCATTCCTCCAATGCTAAGAGCATGGCCAACAGCTCCTGATCTCCAATGGGATAGTTCCTTTCTGTTGGGGAAAATTTGCGTTAAAAAAACCCACAAGGTTGGCTCCTCCCGTCTTCAGCAACCTGTGACAAGATTGCTCCAACTCCTACCGAAGAGGCGTCCACTTCCAGAATAAAAGTCTTGTCCAATTGTGGTTGACACAAAATCACACCTGTAGAAAAAGCTGACTTAAAAGCTAGAAAAGTGGCTATTGCTGTAGATGGCCATTGAGATGGGTTCGAACCTTTCTTAGTGAGGGCTGTGATTGGTGCAACTACTGAAGAATAAACTTTAATGAATCTTTTGTAATAATTGGAGAAGCCCAAAAAACCCTGGATGGCCTTCAATGGTGTTGGCTGAGGCCAATCTTGAATAGCCTTTAATTTCTCGGAATCCATCTGCAGAGAACTTCCGGAAATTATGTTCCCCTGGAATGGAATGGAGGACTGTTCAAATATGCACTTAGAAATCTTTCCATAAAGACTATGGGCACGAAGATGAGACAAAACTTCTTTGACTTGGCGCCGATGGCTCTGTAGGTCTTTGGAGAAGATTAATATGGCGTCCAGATAGACAACCACGAATTTGTACAAGATATCCCTAAAAATGTCATTGATGTAACCCTGGAAGACTGCAGGGGCATTGCAAAGACCAAACGGCATCACCAAATATTCAAAGTGACCATCTTGTGTATTAAACGCTGTTTTCCACTCATCTCCATATTTGATGCAGATCAAATTATAAGCACCACAGAGATCCAACTTGGTGAAGATGCAGGCTCCCTGGACTTTATCAAATAATTCAGAGATGAGCTGTAGAGGATATCTGTTCTTAATGGTAATATTGTTGAGTTCCCTGTTGTCGATACAAGGCCTGAGTCCTCCATCTTTTTTTGCTACAAAGAAAAAACCTGCTCCTGTCGGTGAAGAAGATGGTCTGATGAACCCTTTAGCAAGGTTTTCTTTAATGTAAACAGACATGGCTACCATCTCCGACACAGAAATAAGGTAAATATGACCTCCAGGAGGCATTTTTCTGGGAACAAGATCAATGCCGCAGTGAGAAGAGTGATGAGGAGGAAATCGGTCCGCAGCTTGTTCATTAAAAACATCAGCAAACTCTTGGTATGCTTCCGGTAGATAAGAAATAAAGAAGTCTTTCCATTGATTGGGCATTGGAGGAAGTTACGTAGAGGTAGTACACGGTAGAGACACTGATGGAAGCAACTCTCACCCCAAGCAAGGACTGGCATAGTTGACCAGTTTAATGTAGCATTATGCCTTTTAAGCCAAGGACTAAATCATAAGACATTTTAGGAAGCACTAAGAATTAAATTTTTTCTTGATGAAGGTAGCCAACCCAAAGAGACATTGTATGAGAAATAGAAGTAATGGAGCTTCCCAAAATAATACTGCCGTCGACTCTAGAAAGGGTTAGCCTGCTGGGCAGTGGATCTAAAGAATGGATCAGTGATTCAGAAATAAAATTTCCTGCAGCTCCGGAGTCAATTAATGCTTCCAAGTCTTTTGTCCGGTCCTTATAGGAAAGAGATACTGATAATAGACTATCCATTACAAGGGATGGCTTGATCAAAACCCTTAACTGGATGCCCCCTGAACCAGTTAAGGTCTGGCGTTTCCCATAAGAAGCGGACAATCTTTCAGAACATTACCCAAAGCAGCACAGTATAAGAAAACTTTATTGTGGAACCTACGGGTTCGTTCAGCTGTAGATAGCCGAGACCTATTTGTCACAATCGTGGGATTTTGAGGCTGTGTTCCCGGGCTGGGCCTTGGACCTGTATTACTCGGCTCAGATGCTCGCTGGAGGAGACTTGGCTTGATAAAGTTTCTCCGCATGAGAGGGTGCAGAAGACTGTTAGAGGATTTGGGTAATGCGGAAGGAGCTTGGTGCGGCTAAGGAGCCATATCGGGATGTTGATAGCATGGTAGTTGCTTGGAGTGGCTGGATATCCGTGGGGAGAAGGTGGTAGCGTGGACACTACTTGGAGCAGCTGGTTAGCCGTGTAGAGGAGCTGGTAGCATGGGAGCTACTTGGAGCGGCTGGATAGCCGTTTAGAGAAGCTGGTAGCGTGGAAGCTACTTGGAGCGGCTGGATAGCCGTGTGAAGAAGCTGGTAGCGTGGAAGCTACTTGGAGCGGCTGGATAGCCGTGTGAAGAAGCTGGTAGCGTGGAAGCTACTTGGAACGGCTGGATAGCCGTGGGAGAAAATGGTAGTGTGGAAGCTACTTGGAGTGGCTGGATAGCCGTGTGGAGTAGCTGGTAGTGTGGAAGCTACTTGGAGCAGCTGGATAGCCATGTGGAGAAGCTGGTAGCATGGAAGCTACTTGGAGCGGCGACAACACCTACAGAGCGCAGTGGGGAGGCTCACTTAGTTGGACTAAGGGACTTGTTGCACTGACAACTTGTGACAGCAGTGGGGATCCTTTTATAGTGGACGCTGGGAGCTGGTAGGCTGAGAGAGAAGGAGAAGGCTCCTCATTGGTGGTAGTGGAGTCACATGGGTGAATCCAAGATGGCCATGCCCATGGACCGGAGGACAGCGCTTCCTGGATGTGAGCAGCGGGGACCAAGCAGTCAGCAGGAGCTGGCGTGGAGGTAGAACAGCAGCGGGACCCATCATAGGACAACAGCGGGACCCGCCCTGAGAGAGGAGGAAGCAGCGCACAGCGCAGGAGCCAGAAGACACCGCGGGTCAGTGCCCGCAAGGGTAAATGACGGGGCCTGATTCTGAGGTCTCTGGAGCGATGTATGACACTATTGACCTGCATAGGTTCTTCTTTACTGGTGGTAAGTGAAGAAGGATAAGCCTCCAGAGAGAAACAATCTTGGACTCGATCCCCTCGCCCTCTGCTAGCCAATCGTTCTCTGTGCCATAGGTCAATTTTAATACATAGAGACTCTACCTCTGAAAAGGATTCGGGAAGATTTCAAGAAGCTAAATCATCTTTTATCTTCTCAGAAAGCCTGTGAAGAAAGGCTGCTTTAAGGGCTTCCTCATTCCACTTAAATTTGGAGGAAATTGTTTGGAACTGATCCTCGTACTGTCCTACAGTACGGGTTCCTTGACGGACTCGAAGGAGGTCAGCAGATGCTGGGGCAGTACGGCCAGGTTCAACTAAAATTCTATTGAAAGTTGCACTGAACATATAATTTGAGACCAGAGGATCAGCACGTTCCCATAGTGGAGAAATCCAGTCCAAAGTAGTTCCAGTCAGAAATTAAATGATGTATGCCACTTTTGACCTTGGAATCGGTAAATTCTGTGGCAGGCATTCAAACTGAATTTCGCACTGGTTGATGAACCCTCGGCATCAGCGGGGATTCCCATCAAAGTGTTCAGGGGATGCCAATAGAAGATGAGATTTCGCGTGCTGAATCATGGAGGTTGAATTGGAGGATTGGTCGATGCTGCCACAGCAGGGGGAGAGTGAAGTGTAGCTAGGGTTGCCTGTATAGCCACTAGTTTACCAGAGACCTCTTGCAGGTATTGCCCCACCTGCTGCTGAGCCGCCTCTTCAGAATCCGTGCATGAGTCAAGGTCTTGCAATACCCGTGCTGCCTGGGAACCGGTAGCTTCCATTGGTGCCTGTGCAAACTGCCATGGCCAAAGTTGAGGTCCCGGGCTGAGGAAAGAATTGGAGGCATGGGGCCTATATGTAAGATATCCTCATCCATGAATACCGGACGTTGGCGAGACCTGACCAATGGTGTGGAGTATAACCAGCTGGGAGGTTTTCACCAGTGACCCCTCCAAGACCAGTGACCCCTCCAAGCAGGATATGAGTTTAGCTGCACCGTGCTGGCAGGTCGCAGTACTTTGGTCAGGTGTCTGGTACTCACGGGAATAGAGCACTTACTACTGTGGCCCTGGAGAACTACTTCTGTAGAAGAAGACTGCACCAATTAGGAGATTTGTAATTTGTACACTGAAGAAGTCTTTTGGCGCACAATTGTGCCGACAGATGGCACTTGTAATAATACACAAGGAAGGTAGTTTGACGCAGAGTTGCACCAAGGGGTGCTGCCGATAATACACTCTGGAGTGGTGTCCAGATGCACATTTGCACACAAAGAGGGCACTTGATAGGTACACAGGTAAAGATGGAAATATGCTCTGTTGCACAATGGCTAGACACTTGCAGAGCACACAGGCGAGGAGTTCAGGGTGCACTGTTGCACAAGGAGCTAGCAGTGGTTCCGCACACAGGCGAGATGTTATAGAACACACTGTTGCACAAAAAGATGGCACTTGTCAGCACACAGGCAAGATGTTATGACGGGAAAAATATGTGTCAAACCAGGATGCGCAAAACCTGCAGCCTACCCATTGTACAGACAGAGTATCACCCTACTCAAAATACAATCTTAAACAAAAACACTCTGCACATGGGCTGGCACTGGATATCAACCTATCAAGATAATAAATATAATATCTAAAAGAAAACTACTTAGTCCTCTTTTTTCTTCTTTCTCATTCAGTATGGTGTTAAATTCACTTCCTTGCAAGTGTTTTCAATCTTCAGTAATCCTCCATAAAATGTACACCGGAAAAACATAAATATGAATACCCAGTGTCACATCCTTTCAGATATAAATCTTATTTGAAAACTAATTTATACACATGAAGACGATCCTAGTGATGAATAGCACGCGTACCCAAACTCACATATAGGTAAGTGGGGTAAATCTTCTCAATGTATCTTTTCCCTTATTCTCCTCATTGTGTACCCCTCTATGTAGACCCCAACAGTTGATATAGTATGAGGGGGCACACACGTACCCTACTTACAAGCAGGGACCGTTCTCGAAGCACATCAAGATTTCTTTTAGGTGGTCTTCCACAGTCGTCTTGTAATAAGATTAAACATATGGCTCAACTCAGTGAAGTGTCTTGGGACACGGCTCTTTAGAGCTGTAGGAAGCAGAGGTGCCAGCGACTCTGAGTGAGTCGCTGATAGCTCCTCCCCCGAAGCCCAGCACTACAGCTCAATGTTCTGCACTGACTCTCCTGTGTCAGTGCACTCCCCCCGGGCCCTGGCAGTAGCAGCGTGACTCTGAGTGACTCGCTGACAGCTCCGCCCCCTACACTACTGATCTGACTCAGTGCAGAAGTATGATCAGGACGGATCAGCAGTGTAGGGGGCGGCACTGCAACTCACTCTAGCCCCCACTGACTGAGAGGCTAGGGGAGGTGGGTGTCTCGACACACCAATCGCTGAGTGACTCCAATCATTCGCTCATCTGAATGATTCGAGTCATTGTGTTGAGACACTCACTCACTAGCCATCTGTAGCTGTGATGGCTGCAGCAGTATCCATGCTGAGAGAGTGGCAGTCAGGCTGGTAAGTGATGAGTGCTGACTGTGTATATCCTGTGTCAGAGGTAAACTGACACCCACGAGAGCAGCACCTGTAATTATTTAGTTTTGAAAACACTTCTGTGATACCCCCCCCCCCTGGGAGCACTGCATAGGGGGACCACTACTGGGGGCACTGTATATGGGGACCACTACTGGGGAACTTTATATAGGGCACTACTGGGTGCACTGCATAGGGGGGACTACTACTGGGGGCAATGCATAGTGGGACTACTACTGGGGGCACTGCATAGGAGGGGGTCCACTTCTGGGGCACTGTATAAGGGGTACTACTGGGAGCACTTCATAGGGGGACCACTACAGGGGGAACTGTATATAGGGCACTAACTGCGGGAACTGTATAAGGGGCACTGCTGGGAGCACTGAATAAGGTGGACTACTACTGGGGACCACTACTGGGTGCACTGAATAAGGGGGACTACTACTGGGGGAAATGCATAGGGGGACTATTACTGGGGCAATGCATGGGGGGACCACTACTGGGAGCACTGTATATGGGGCACTACTGGGAGCACTGCATAGGGGGGACCACTATGGGGGGGCACTGCATAGGGGGACCACTACTGGGGGCACTGTATAAGGGGCAATACTGAGGGCACTGTATAAGGGGCACTACTGGGGGCACTGCATAGGGGGACCACTACTGGGGCACTGCATAGGAGGGGGCCCACTTCTGGAGGCACTGTATAAGGGGCACTACTGGGAGCACTGCATAGGGGGACCACTACTGGGGGCACTGTATATAGGGAACTACTGGGGGAACTGTATAATGGGGACCACTACTGGGGGCACTGTATAAGGGGCACTGCATAGGGGGGACCACTACTGGGGGCACTGAATAAGAGGAACTACTACTGGGGGCAATGCATAGGTGGATTACTACTGGGGGCACTGAATAAGGGGGACTTCTACTGGGGGCAATGCATCCCATTACCACTATCTCACATCCATAATACCTTGCAGTCCTGTGTATACATTGGGCCCCTCACACACAATTACAGCAGCCCTGACCTTACTCAGATATTGGTAACTTTGTCGCACGCAGTGAGTACGCAGGCTGCGTATGCCGTCACAGTGGCTAATTTATGCATGCCCAAGTAACAGCGTTCGAATAGACAGATACGCCTGCATTTCTCCATCCACCCCCCCATTACCACCCCCAAACGCTCACAGCCTGTCACTCACTCTGCGATGGATTCCTATCTCCGTAAGTTATCGCAGTGCAATCGCAATGCTACCTCACACACGTGCACTGCGAAGCATACGTATGCACAGTATGCACCATCGGCCGATCTGCGTGCGCTGTTGTGATCCATAATGAATCAGGCCCCATGTCTTTTAGACAAGCTTATTACATGAGCACAGCACAAAACGTAGATAAAAATAGTGGCCCTGATTCAGAGCGAGTGCTCTGAATACCCAAGGGGATTCAGACAGACAAGGGCACCCTATCTATGTCTAAGGTGATAAGAGATGTGTGTCATCTTTTAAGGGCCAAAGTTATTAACAACACAGTATACTATCCCCAGACTGATGGCTTGGGTGCATTAATAAAACTATCAAATACATATTGAGAAAGTTAGTAGCACAGGATATTATATGCAGTATTAGGGTACTCAGGCCCTGATTCAGAGGCGCTCGCAAAAAGCAAGTGCTCGCTCTGAATCAGGGCGGCCGCTTTTTTCTTAAAACCCGGCCTCCTGGCCACTCGCTAAGCTGTGGGTGACCACCCACAGCTTTTGCGAGTGGCCAGGTGACCATCGGGCTTGCGACAAGACCCTTGTGGTAGGGTCTCGTTCCCGCAAGCCCCAGTGAGCTTCCTGCTCATATTGTTGGTGCCATATAAATAAAATATTATAATCAGAATAGAGCATATTGGGCATGATTCACTATGGATCGCTATTGCATTTGCAGCTGCGATTCCGCACACAGACCTGCTGCGAAAATATGCCGTTTGTGCTGGCTGTGCGGTTGCAGAGACGCCCAATACCGCTATCGCACATCCATAAGGCCTCGCTGACCAGGGTATACATTGGGAACATCGAGTAACATCGGCCCCTCATGCACAATTTCTGCAGCTCTGACCTTACTCAGAAATTGATAACCTCGTCGCATGTAGTGAGTACACAAGCTGCGTATGCCGTCGCAGTGGCTAATTTAAGCACGCTCATGTGACCGCGTTCAAACAGACAGACACGCCTGCATTTCTCCAACCACTCCCCCGTCACCACCCCCAAACGCTCACATCCTGTCCCTTGATCTGTTGTGGCTTTGTATCTTCGTAAGTGATTGTAGTGCGATCACAATGCCAACTCACACACGTGCACTGCGGTACATATGCCGATACACCGCATATACCGATCTGCATACGCTGTTGCGATCTGTGATGAATCAGGCCCATAGTTATTTCTCTTCATAAACTAGAAGTTGAACCGGGTCCTGGAGACTAGGCCGGCAGCTATAACAGAGGGGATGAATGAAATGATTTAGGGGTCTATTTACTGAGCAGTGTTAGGAGACAGAGTGAAAAGTGATAAGAAAGTGATAAGGTACCAGCCAATCAGCTCCCAACTGTAATTTTTCAAACGCAGCCTGTGAGATGGCAGTTGGGAGCTGATTGGCTGGCACCTTATCACTTTCTTATCACTTTTCACTCTGTCTCCTAACACTGCTTAGTAAATAGACCCCATATTTTCATGTGATAGAAGAGTAAGGGGTCTATGTACTAAGCAGTGATAAGAGACAGAGTGAAAAGTGATAAGTCTGTGATAAGGTGCCAGCCAATCAGCTCCCAACTGTCATTTTTCAAACACAGCCTGTGAAATGGCAGTTGGGAGCTGATTGGCTGGCACCTTATCACTTTTCACTCTGTCTCTTATCACTGCTTAGTACTTAGACCCCCAAGTCATCTAGCCCAATCACCATGGTTCCAAAACTGACCGGGACCATTAACGACTATAATGACTATTATGAATACCCTTAAATTGCTAAAGAGAAATAAATCGCTGTCCAGACAATAATTGTGGTTCCAAAGCACAAAAATTCTTATTGCATTCAAAAAGAAAGGTACACGCTTTGATCTAGCACAATTAGTGCAAAGACAATTAAATACAGAAAATAAGATACAGCCCAATACATACGCGTGCGCACTGGTCCCAGCATAACGTCATCAGTCCAGAAGCCTGTGGTCATCCAAGGAGAATGGCTGTATGTTGGGATCAGCAAGTAGGCTATATACTTTACAGATCACAGATAACAACATTGCAGACAGACAAACATAATTCCATTGGTTCTTGGTCTTTGTAGTACGCTGTAGTGCATAGGACAGTTCATATGTTGACAACAGGGATATGGTCCATCCCTCCAGATGAGATAATACTACATACAAAGTACATATTCTAACCAATAATTCCCTATAATCCATAACCACCGAATGCAAGATGCGACTCCTTCACCGATAGATACAGATATCTGGAATTAAACAGGGTGTCAGTATGATACCAAACATGCCATGTCTACTAAGTTCTATACCTTACATATCATATATGCACACTTTATACCATAATGATTGTCTAACAAAACCTTTTCTTAGTGCTAGGGAACCTTTTCTATATGTGCTTGCATAAGTAATAGTGAGATATTTACAGGAATTCAGCAGTGTGTGTTGTGCGTCTGAACGCAGACCAAACGCTGCTCTGTGTGCAGGGGTTGTGTACAGTGCAAACTTGTGCTGTGTGTGTGTTTATATTTACAATAGCAACTTTGTATATGTGTGCACGCATTGTGGATACACATGCGATCATTTAAGTGTATGTATGTGTATATATATATATATATATATATATATATATATATATATATATGTATTAGGGATGTGCAGGCTGGGATAGGTTCGAGTTTGCACGTTGAGTTCGGATTTTTCCCTCCAAAAAAACGGAACTCAGAAAGAGGCAAAACGTCATCTTGCATGGACGAACATCATCATTCCTGGACTTTTGACCAGGAATGATGATGTTCGTCCATGCAAGATGACGTTTTGCCTCTTTCTGAGTTCCGTTTTTTTGGAGGGAAAAATCTGAACTCAACGTGCAAACTCGAACCCATCCGAGCCTGCACATTCCTAATATATATATATAGCTTTATTTAGTAACTGGTATTATTGATATTACTTCTGTCTGAACTAAGTTGAAAAATGACAGACAATGGAGTTGTTCTGATCAGAGATGGCCAGCAGATACTTGATGGAATCACAATGTAATCAAATGCCTCTCTTCAGCCTATTTGGAAGGTAAATGTTAGTTCCTTTAGGCATACAATGATAGTCAGACTTAAAGACAATGGTTCATTCAAAACGCTCGTCTGCACAAAACAATATGTGTGTGTTTTTACTTTTTACAAGTCACAGACATGTCCACAGGACTTGTCTCCCAGCACTGGCCAAACCTTGCATTTTTAAATATATATATATATATATATATATATATATATAAAGTCTTTTAAATACATATGTGTATCCGTGCACATTTATTATGTAAAGACTTTAACAGTGTACAGTAACACGGCAGATGTACACAACGCTAAATAGCACCATATATAATGATATTATACTGACTACGCCAGATGGCATAGTGCAGACAATGCAAACATGGCGTCTTCAGATATTTTCAAAGATCTGATCTCAGCCAATCATCCGGCTATGACACTATAGACACCAAACTAAAATGGGCAAAACTAGGATGTAATGAAGCGTTCTCACAAAGGCAAATATCAGTAAGGACATGTTGATGGATCATTGGGCTCTGGAGAACTAGGCATAAGCATAGATATATAAATTACAACAAGTAAGGGCTGGACGATGACATAGTAGAGCTTGAAAGAGTCTACTATGTCATCGTCCAGCCCTTACTTGCCCCAGTGTCCCAGCATGTAAGGGCTGAGTTAAGTAAAGCCCAGCGCTGGGCACAGTTAAAAGCACACCCCTAGGTACATATTGTTAAATAAAATGTGTATATAAATTGTATGTAAAAAGTATAATTTTAAATGTATAATTTAAGAAAATGCACTTATCTGTGGTCTGTGAAGGTCCAGAGGATACGGAGCTCTCAGTGGGCTGCTGGGCCCCCAGCCTCTTCCCTAGGGGAATAAAATGTTCTCCTATGCAGCCTCATGACTTGAAGTGGTATGAGAGGGTGCATAGGAAGCTGGCTAAGGCAGCCAGCTAAGAATTTCCAGTGAGCTCCAAACAGACTTTCCTCAATGGCCAGGAGTCACTGCCAGGGACCCTGCTTGCCCACCTCAGGCAGAGGGAGCAAGCTTGGTCCCTTAGCAGATTCCTGGAAGTCCGTTTTCGGAGGGAGATCCTTATCTCCCCAGGCTGTATCCAGATGGAGCGGAGCCGTGGGCGTTGCCCAGCTCCGAGGTTAAGCCCAGGCACAGGGGAGTCACCACTCCCCCTTGCCATAAGGGACAATGTTAAATGTGCATGAGGCCAGCACATGTACAGCTCATACACTTAAGGTGATTGGTTGGAAACCACAGGGTGGACTTACCCCCTGTGGAAATGTGTATTAGAATGATATAAAAAAGGGGGCCTGTGAGCCCTGCATTTTGTACATCTCTGAAAATCCTTTATGGAGAATAACTGATGTTTGATTTCTGTGTGATATTCCCCTTCAGGTGGAAGGGAGGGTCTTCTTTAAGAATTTGGACCTCATTCAGAGTCTCTCGCTAGATGCGATCGCTCGCCCCCAGCGTAAGCAAATTTGTCAAAGTGATGCCACGGGAAGCAATCGCTCACCAAGGCATAAGCACGCCCACCATGTCTTAGCGAGCGGCCAGCATATGCCCAATCACACAGGCAGAGCCGCCCACCAGCACACGTCATCTCCAGGAAGTGTATTAAAACATTGGTACATCGAGGACAATCGGAAGCGATAGCAGCGCTTGTGGTTGCCTTACCCTACCGCAAGCACTGCGAGGACTTCAGTGTAAAAAACAGGCATGTGACGTGTACTATGATGCTGCATGTTAATTATGCACACCTCTAAAATGGCGTTGAAACACTCAGGCACGCCTGCGTTCGCATCTCCACTCCCCAGTTATTAGTGTCCTGCCCCTGTTATCACCCACAAATGGCCTCTCCTGTCACTCATTTCACTGGGCTGTCTTTGCTGGTTGAGTGAGTGGCCTGCAATCGCACAGAGTAGTTTGCGCACGTGCAGAACGAAGCGTGCGCATGCGCGTACACAAACCATCGGGCCGCTTGTGAGGGCACAGCGCTAGTGAGAGACTCTGAATGAGGTACTTTGAGCAATAAAACACCATTTGCATTTACTTCAATTGCCTCGATCCTGAGACCAACAGTGTTGCGCCAATCGCTATTCCGTTTTCCGGCTGTTCTGGGTAAGAGCTCAGTGTCTCCAAGTTCAAGCTCTTTGCCAAGCTACCGTGCAGACCTGGTCCATTGCGAGGGATCAGGAGGAATCAGCCAACACCAATCAGGGGGTGTGGCTGCAGCTAATCAAATGCATATGCAAGCAGAAGCAGTTCCAGGTGCTGAGGTAGGAGCCTGATTGTACATAAAAAGTGGTTCCAAGTGCCGCTGAAAGGAGCTTGGTGATGGGCGGAGTCAGTGACAAGCGGTCACAAAAGCGCTAACCCGTGACCAGGGCCGGCCTAGACGAAAGGCGTCCGGTCACATTTGGTGGCATAGCGGTGGGATAATCCCAGGTGGCTTTTCGGTCACCCGACGAGAGAAGCCGAGTTACTCAGGAAAGGAGTAACTGCAGTTCAGGAGAACGTGCAGGATGACTGAGTACAGCGGAATGGAGTTGCATCAGATGGAGATGGAAAGTGCGGCCGGTGCAACAATGGACGCCCCTCGGAATGTGGTGAGAGCAACAAGTCCCGCCCCCTCTCGCAGCAGTTCTGTTTCTCAGCATTCCCAAGCATGGCAGGGATCCCCACGTCCCAGGGGGGGCAGAGAGGATACCCTAGCAGATCGGTTAGCGGAATTGGGAGAAAGGGCAATGGAGCAGGAATGTATGCTAATCATTCGGATGTGGCATGACGAGCGGGCACCACCGTCTGTCGTACCCCGACCACCGTTGCAGACTGCTGTACTGGGATCAGGTCGTATACAGTTTGCCAAGTTTGCAGACAGTGATGGGGACATTGTTGGACATTTGCAAGTATTTGAAAGGACTTGTAAACTACACGATTTACCCAAGCAGGAGTGGGTCGGAAACCTAGTGCCCACACTGCACGGAGAGGCCCTGGAGGCCTATTGAGGAGTGGCCACCGAGGACTGCGGTGACTATGACAAAGTTGTAAGGGCCCTCCTACAGCAATACTTTGTCACTCTTGAGTCCTACAGGAAATACTTCTGGGACTTGCCCAAGAACCCTACCAGCACCCATGAGCAGTTCCCCACCCAGCTGAGGCAGTACATGGTGAAGTGGGTGAAGGGATCTGGTGCCACTACCTGGAACGCACTGATTGATCTGCTGTGTCAAGAGCAGTTCTACCGCAGGTGCACCCTAGAGGTGAAGGAGTGGGTGCTAGACCGGGAGCCACCCAGCTTGAAGATGGCGGCCCAGTTAGCAGACAAGTATGTGGCAATTCGGAAGAAGCGCCTGTCAAGCAGCCAACCCCAATGGACTGTACAACCAGGGGAACACCCCTCTTCTGCTAATCACCCCCAAAGTGGGCATCCTCTGACCCGGGTGCTCTTGGCCAGCAATTGCTCCGCCCTGTCCCCGCAAATCATAAGAGACCATTGGGGCCCCGACTGGACAAGAAGTGCTACAGCTGTGGATACAACTCGAAACCATGGGAAGATATAGAAAGCTAAACTAAAAGGAGCCTAGCAACTAACAACCCACGCTCCCTACAGACTGTGCCGTTAAACAACCCAAAATGTGACCATGCAACTGAACAAACCTAGTCACTAACAAACGACCTCCTGTTATCACGACCACTCGATCCCTAAACTATAAACTGTAAACACGACCTACCATCATGTCATATGTTGCTGGAATCCCCAAAACCCGTAAAAGGTGCCTGAGCAGAAAAGAGGAGGTCCGAACCAACGTCACTCCTTCCTGAACCTATGAAGAGAAAATCAACCAGATAATGCGCTACACCAACCTGTCCAGTGCCGGCATGAACATACTATTGCCTAAGAATCTGGATTTCTCAAAATAGGAGGCAAACATTGTTTCCAAATACACCTGAAAACCACTGAAACCACCATGAATGGCATGGCCTTGTAGTGTCGACCACAAACTACAATTGACCCAGAATCAAACGTGACCATCAAGGTAACGTAACCCAAACTGCATACTAAAACCGAAATTCAACAAAATATAGAAACTGTTCTGAAGAACCTACGGGGATGGCCTAATTAACGGAAGTCTACATGCCTAGGAGAAATGCTGCACTGAACCGGAGAATGACACGTCACCTGTGTGGGAACCACACCACCGGAGAGGTATAGAGATCGTGCAAGGAAGGACGAGGAAAAAGAACCTCCATCTGCCCCCTCAAAACCTCCATTCCAACCTAGGCCCGCAAAACTCAGTAATAAAAACCTTAACAGAGCGAAAGCTACGGGGTGCATTGATCAGCACAGACTCAACAAATGACCAAAAGTAATCCGAATGAAAATCCCGCAACTACAACAAAATTTCTACCACCAGGTTAGCTATAACCACGTTGAAAAGTAGCCGAACAACTGTGAATAAGCCTTAATTGGCTTCCTTGGGGCTGACCCCTAAGTCAGCAGCTAAGCCCCATATTTACGTCAGCAATCTTTGACCAGGAGCTCACCTCTGTAGAGGCAACAGAAGAGGTCAAATGACATCGCCCGACCACCGAGAGAATCAGGAATCATAACAGGCGACCCTCTGCCTCTCACCACCTCCATGCACCAGGCTAACCAGCAAAATAAGCGCTGCGGGGCAGCCCCGTGACCAAGGGGGGTCAACACTACTGTGACCAAACCTAAACCTCTTTAACTCCCAAAATGTCATACCACCCTACCGTCATAGATTCGGCCAAACTGGGCATCAACTCACCTCAAGCCAAATACGGACCGACAAATATTAAATGCACCAAAAAGATGTATAAAAACCCATGCTCCTCAGCCCGCTCACCAAAAAGCATGCGGTGAAGATGAGCATGTATTCTAAGTTTTTAACCAATTATTATAGTAAAAAAAAAAATAATAATAATAAGTACATTTTGTCTCACCCACGGCGTTCGTCTTCTTAGCCTGATTTAAACTAAAATTTTCCCCTACTACAACAAATAAGTAAGCAAGAATATGCCACAATTTTAACCTTTGCAGTTCTTTCCTTACCGTGGCGTAACCACGCAGAAACACTGAATTCGCACAAAGTACAGTTTTCATTTTGATAACCCATATAACCTGCGTCATCAGCCTTCCTATAATATCACCTGACCTCTTGGCTAAAAGCTGCGCAACCCACTTTTCTTTTTATGCGGGCACGCCAGGTAACGGAAAATAGGAGTAAGAAATGAAGTCAGGGCAAAAATTGTGAAACAAACATAGTCACCAGAACCAGGTGGACCCAAAACTTCATCCACAAAGCGTTCACGTGGAGGAGCCGGCAGCTCGACCGCCGGGGCAGCCTCGCCACACACAGGATCGCACGAGTCACTGAGACTTCTCCCAAAACTCCTCCTGCAACCACAGAAACCTGCAACTATAGTAGACAGGTGAGGAAAAGCAATGGAGGTGCTGCTGTGGGAGCGGGGATGTATGGAGGAGCGAGTGGATGGAATGGGTGATGGAAGTGGAATGGCCGCCTGGGAGCGTGGGCACCCCGGGTGCACGGGAACCTAAAGTGGCCGCAGGGCCCCCCCCTGGTGATGGTGACGGAGAAAATTAGTAGAAGAGGAGAGGGATTTAAAAAATGGGGGGGGGAGGTGAGGAGAAAGTAAAGGGAAATCGGGGGGTGTGGTAAACTGATGAGCAAACCTAATGCTTATTGGTGTATGAACATTGGGGGAAAGTGCAGCAACCCCCTGCACAGAGAGAGGGGGGAGTAAAGACAAGGGTTGTAGGTTGCAGGGCCTGTCGGGGGAGAGGCAATCTATGATGTGATACAGAAAATACAGTAGTTGGAAACGAACAAATGCGCTAATTGGCAGCCCTCTGTAATAGTATCCTTAAGGTACACCACTCCTTCAACAAAACAATTTCTACCAACAAATGGATACTATATAACTGATGGCGCCAAACATAAACATATAAATAGGGAAGAATAATTCTTAATGATAGAACATGGAATGATACATATACTTATAAATCACTTCCAAACAGTCTTGTAGAGTGAGATCTTCCTCCTTTGAAATATCAGGAATGTATGCCTCAGATGAAATCACTGGAAAGACAAAAGAGTCATATAAAAATACATAGTGTAGTATTTTTTGAGACCACAAGTTCTTATGAACCCCGATAATTGGGTTCCTTTATTTCTGTGTTACTGAGTAAGAGCGTACCCTGGCTCACAGTCATAGATATTATACAGGACCCATAAAGGTATCTTTATCTCATTTTCCTCCCTCCAGAAGGTAAATATAAACGTACCCCACTTACAGGGCTCAATTTCGGTTGAATCCTTAAATGGTTTCTTTATAAGTTCTGTCCCACCATTCTCTCCCCTTCACATCAAATGTGGGAAACCTCGGCCACAAAAGAGATAAAAGAAGGTCTTGGTAACTCTTAAATTGTCCAAACAATTTTATTACAAATGACAAATAAAATGGTCTTTTTTTGTAAAATTAATGCAAGGAATCCTTTATAGTGAAGGAAATACACCTGACCTGGATATAAGTTGTAAAATGAAGTCCGGACTTCAGGTCAGCATAAGACTCGCCACCGTTAGGATTACCAAAAATAAAACACAACTGGTCCTCCCCCACCAACGCGTTTCGATACACAGTATCTTCCTCAAGGTATGGAGAGGACCACTCCAATCCCACAATTTATACACCAACCTACATAATCTATGTTATCCCTAAAGCCAGACATAGACCAACTAATCTGACCCTCTCCAGTTAAAACCTATTACTATCTTCACTCAGTAAAATCCTTTCCTGGTGTTATATTCAACCACCTTTGATGGTCTTCCCGCTTCTTTGTAATTTCCTAGGCCGCAATCCGCGTTACCGGAAGTGACTCGTACTACGTCACCGGAAGTTGCGTGACTTCCGGTCGCGTCACCGGACCCTCTGGTGCATCTGGACATCGTCGGGTCATCCCCTTATTTCACAGTTCCTGGCTTCCACTTAGTTCCTATACAGCTCCGGCGGCCATTTTCTTGTAGTCAAAATTCATTCACAAAACAGCGGTGGCCATCAAAGAAAGCGGTAGCCATTTTCTTGGAGACATTTGTAACTTATAGATCATTACGATGATTTCTTTCTCCCACTTCATAAATAACCTATAAATAAGCATAAATAAATAAGACCATACTATATAGACTAAATACATAAAAAAGGAAGAGAGTAAAAACAGGGAAATTAAAACCAATCTAAATTACAAAATACATTTTAATTCAAAATCAATATTAAGACCATGTGGGGCTAAAGTATTGAATTTAAAGATATATTTCATCTCTTCTTTTGCCAATCTACTAATTGTGTCCTTACATCTAATGGACTCTCTTATTTTTCTAATGCCATAAAAATTCTTAATTTCTTGTATTGAACTTAAATGGGCTGATAGGGAATGTGATTCAAGGCCTTTTTTATATTATTTAAATGTTTACCTATACGGATTTTGAGACATCTTGTTGTACGCCCAATGTAATATTTCCCACAATTACACTCTACTGCATAAATTAAATATTTTGAATGACAGGTAATAAAATCTAGCACATTATGTGTCCTACCATTTATTATAACCTCATCAATCTTCCTTTTGCTAGTGCTTTTTGGAATGTATCTGCAACCTGTGCACATACCACATCGATGAAAGCCAGAAGATTTATTTTCTCCCTTCTTCATACTCATTGAGGAGTGGAGACTTTTCACTAGTTTAGTTCTTAAGTTCTTGGCTCTCTTCTAAATATGAGTGTGTTTTAATGGAAGTACTTTACCCAATACGGGGTCTCTCTTTAGAATTGACCAATGGCGTTTAAAACTCTTTGCACTTCCTTGTGTTGGGAATTATAGTTTGAGACGAAGGCCTTCTGAAATTTGTCTTGTTCCTTCACTTTGACTTTTGGGTCAAGCAATTCCTCCCTATTGACCTCCAATACTTTATTTAAACTTTCCCTCACACTACTTTCCTCATATCCACATGCCTTAAAGGACTCTTCCATAATGGTAGCTTGTTTTTTAAACACTTCCAAATCCGTACAGTTCCTACGTAATCTTTTAAACTGACCTCCCGGTATGGACTCCAGCCAATTCATATTGTGACAACTATTCCTCTAAATATAAGTTAATGAATCCGTAGGTTTTTGATATGATTTAGTTAAAAATTTTCCCTCCTCTACATAAATAGTGATGTCTAAAAAGTTCATCTCTACAGTACTAATGTTAAAAGAAAGTACAATAACTCTATCGTTATTATTAAGATATGTGCAAAATTCCTCTAAAACTCTCTCTTTCCAAATAAAAAAGATGTCGTCAATATATCTTGACCAGGACACCAGGCTCGCCCCAAACGGATTATTATGCCATATTGTCTCTTCTTCCCAGAGACCCATAAAAATGTTGGCATAGCTTGGGGCGAACCTGGTGCACATTGCTGTACCGACTTGTTGCAAATAAAAATAAAAATAATTATGGCCCAAAATAAAATCTATCCCTTTAAACAATAAAATCCTGTAATTGACTCGTAAGATTGGACTTCTTTAAAAACTTTAAAACAGCATCCTTACCCTGTATATGTTTAATAATCGTATATAAGGGGCTCACGTCGGCGCTAACCATAATAAAATCCTTATCCCATGTCATAGTAGCTACCTTGTTTAAAAAGTCCCTTGTATCTTTCAAATGGGATCTATTATAAAGTACCAGGGGCTGCAAATAAAAATCAATAAATTCTGATATATTTGCTGTAATAGATTCAACCCCTGATACTATGGGTCTACCTGGGGGATTTTTTGGGTCTTTGTGCACCTTTGGTAAAATATATAACACGGGAATCATAGGTTTATCTTTTATAAGGAATTGTGATTCTGGAAGTGTTAGGGTCCCATTGTTCACATACATATCAATTAAAGACTTCAACTGTTTCTGAAAATCCTCTGTGGGATCTTTTCTGAGCTTCCTATAGGTAACCTTATCATCTAATAATCTAAACACTTCTTTCTCATAAAAAGACACATCCATTAATACTAAGCCTCCCCCCTTATCCGCTGGTTTTATGATTAAATCTTCTTTCTCTTTCAAATTCTTTAAAGCCATTCTTTCCTTATAAGTCAGATTAAATTTAATATCTTTATCTTTTAATATCTCTATGTCATCCAATACCTGTGCTGTAAATGTCTCAATAAAGCCTCCTTTCAAATGAGATGGAAAGAACGTTGACCTGGGTCTGAATTTGAATGCAGAAGCATCCTTCATTCCATCCAGGCTTTCTTCCCCATCTTTGGAAATAAAGAATTTTTTGATAGCTAATTTTCGGACAAATTTCTGCATGTCCACATAAAACTCAAATTGATTTAATTTCGCGGATGGGGCATATTTTAAACCCTTATGTAATAATGATTCCTCCTGATTATTTAAATGATACGAACTTAGATTGAATAATTTTACTTTCCCTCCCTTATTTCCCTCTAGTAGTGTTTTACTCAGAATGGTACCTTCCTCCTCAACATTAGATTCCCTCTTCGATTTCCTTTTCCTCAGTTTCTTTTTCAGTTATAGGAAGAGGGGGAAAAGGGCTGGATTTGGAAGTGTTTAAAAAACAAGCTACCATTATGGAAGAGTCCTTTAAGGCATGTGGATATGAGGAAAGTAGTGTGAGGGAAAGTTTAAATAAAGTATTGGAGGTCAATAGGGAGGAATTGCTTGTCCCAAAAGTGAAGGAACAAGACAAATTTCAGTGGGCCTTCGTCTCAAACTATAATTCCCAACACAAGGAAGTGGAAAAGAGTTTTAAACGCCATTGGTCAATTCTAAAGAAAGACCCCGTATTGGGTAAAGTACTTAAGAACTAAACTAGTAGTCTCCACTCCTCAATGAGTATGAAGAAGGGAGAAAATAAATCTTCTGGCTTTCATCGATGTGGTATGTGCACAGGTTGCAGATACATTCCAAAAAGCACTAGCAAAAGGAAGATTGATGAGGTTATAATAAATGGTAGGACACATAATGTGCTAGATTTTATTACCTGTCATTCAAAATATTTAATTTATGCAGTAGAGTGTAATTGTGGGAAATATTACATTGGGCGTACAACAAGATGTCTCAAAATCCGTATAGGTGAACATTTAAATAATATAAAAAAAGGCCTTGAATCACATTCCCTATCAGCCCATTTAAGTTCAATACAAGAAATTAAGAATTTTTATGGCATTAGAAAAATAAGAGAGTCCATTAGATGTAAGGACACTATTAGTAGATTGGCAAAAGAAGAGATGAAATATATCTTTAAATTCAATACTTTAGCCCCACATGGTCTTAATATTGATTTTGAATTAAAATGTTTTTTGTAATTTAGATTGGTTTTAATTTCCCTGTTTTTACTCTCTTCCTTTTTTATGTATTTAGTCTATATAGTATGGTCTTATTTATTTATGCTAATTTATAGATTATTTATGAAGTGGGAGAAAGAAATCATCGTAATGATCTATAAGTTACAAATGTCTCCAAGAAAATGGCTACCGCTTTCTTTGATGGCCACCGCTGTTTTGTGAATGAATTTTGACTACAAGAAAATGGCCGCCGGAGCTGTATAGGAACTAAGTGGAAGCCAGGAACTGTGAAATAAGGGGATGACCCGACGATGTCCAGATGCACCAGAGGGTCCGGTGACGCGACCGGAAGTCACGCAACTTCCGGTGACGTAGTACGAGTCACTTCCGGTAACGCGGATTGCAGCCTAGGAAATTACAAAGAAGCGGGAAGACCATCAAAGGCGGTTGAATATAACACCAGGAAAGGATTTTACTGAGTGAAGATAGTAATAGGTTTTAACTGGAGAGGGTCAGATTAGTTGGTCTATGTCTGGCTTTAGGGATAACATAGATTATGTAGGTTGGTGTATAAATTGTGGGATTGGAGTGGTCCTCTCCATACCTTGAGGAAGATACTGTGTATCGAAACGCGTTGGTGGGGGAGGACCAGTTGTGTTTTATTTTTGGTAATCCTAACGGTGGCGAGTCTTATGCCGACCTGAAGTCCGGACTTCATTTTACAACTTATATCCAGGTCAGGTGTATTTCCTTCACTATAAAGGATTCCTTGCATTCATTTTACAAAAAAAGACCATTTTATTTGTCATTTGTAATAAAATTGTTTGGACAATTTAAGAGTTACCAAGACATTCTTTTATCTCTTTTGTGGCCGAGGTTTCCCACATTTGATGTGAAGGGGAGAGAATGGTGGGACAGAACTTATAAAGAAACCATTTAAGGATTCAACCGAAATTGAGCCCTGTAAGTGGGGTACGTTTATATTTACCTTCTGGAGGGAGGAAAATGAGATAAAGATACCTTTATGGGTCCTGTATAATATCTATGACTGTGAGTCAGGGTACGCTCTTACTCAGTAACACAGAAATAAAGGAACCCAATTATCGGGGTTCATAAGAACTTGTGGTCTCAAAAAATACTACACTATGTATTTTTATATGACTCTTTTGTCTTTCCAGTGATTTCATCTGAGGCATACATTCCTGATATTTCAAAGGAGGAAGATCTCACTCTACATGACTGTTTGGAAGTGATTTATAAGTATATGTATCATTCCATGTTCTATCATTAAGAATTATTCTTCCCTATTTATATGTTTATGTTTGGCGCCATCAGTTATATAGTATCCATTTGTTGGTAGAAATCTATGATGTGATGCTCGCTGCCTAAGGCATGTGCTTGTGTGCGTTGTGACATAACTGATGTGTCAGACGAGGCAGGATGGATAACAATGCTGAGCAGTGCTAAGGAAAAACCACCTGCAAAATGGCCGACAGGGAGATAAAATGGCTGCCGTGCCTGCCGCGAGGGCAGGATGCCGGGGCCAACAAACGGGTGGTGGGAGGAATAGCCAAATCGTCTGGGTCTGCATGACGGCGCTAGCCACCGGAGGAAGGCAGGGGGTGAAATAGAAGAGAGCGGCGGGAGTTCAAATGGCCACCGGACCTGCCACAAAGACAGGACGTCGGGGCCGAACGGGTGTTGTGAGGCATAGCCGAACCGTCCAGGGCTGCGCAACAGCGCTAGCCACTGGAGGAAGGCAGGGGGTGAAACAACAGAGTGCACAGCGGGAGCCGCAGAAGCGAAATCTACTGCTGGTGCTGTGGGGAAAGTGTGCTGACAGGGCTGCACAGGCATAAGACCGCGCAGCCCCGTGGGAGCCATAGAAGGTGAGAGAGGAGGGGTGGCAGCCCCTGCAGGAGCTGCGCTAATGTGACAAAATTTTACAAGCGGGGGTTTGCGCAGAGTGAAGTGGGATGAAGGGTGCACAGAGGTAAAAATCTCACTAAAGGGAAGAAGGGGAAGGTATAGAAAAAAGTGGGAATACAAAGTTGACAGTATATGAATGGCAAAGCTACTCAGCCTGATCCTGTTTCAAAGATCCATAACCAAAGAGAGGCTGTCCATGCAAATGAGCCAATATATACGGATAAACCGACCACTCCCTCAAGCAATGTCATTGGCTCTACCAAACATCTGACCAGCCAGCACTATAAACTGCCCAGCAACAAGGCTGTCATACACAGCCAACAGCAAAACACCAGTAATCTTACAATATTCTCACGCTTATCCAGCCTTCGCCTACTAGAAGCAGTCTGATCTGGACTTGAGTCCTGGCGGATTGGACAAGTGTGTACCCAGCTTAAGTCTCCAGGGCTAATGGCAAGGTACATCTTTTCCCAGGTAAGCAAGGGATCCATTCGACACCTGCCTGAGCATAAGAGCTGAAATTAGGATGCTTGGGTAGTGGGATGAAGCTGTTTGTCATATATTGTACTACTAGGTTGTTTTCTTTAACAGTGCAGAACCTTATTCTCCCCCCCCCCACACGGACACACACACACACACACACACATGGACACACACACATACACACATGGACACACACACACACACATGGACACACATACACAGACACAAACACACATGGACACATACACAGACACACACACATGGACACACACACATGGACACACAGACACAGACACACACTATGCCAAGCAAGCAGCTGCAGAGTTGTTAAAGCATCTACATTTATTTTCAATCTAGCATAATTCTAACACATCCCAACCCGTGAATAAGAGCATTCTTGTCAAACAAGGGCCAATTAGTATATTCCCCAGTTACACAGATTATCTTTATTATATAATAATCTTTTTAATATAAAACTTACTTTACATATCCTTAATTCCTTTGTATTTACTAGTGATGGTATATTATATTTTTATTACCTAGCATGAAAATTGCACTGAATTTTGATTATTGTCACAATTGATAGGACAGCTATGATCAATGGGTCTTCCCCATGGGTGACACCAATAAGGTATGACCCCATCTTTCCCTGGCGGGAAGATTAACTATGTGTTAAGCACTGTAGGGATCATACACTACTAGTCTATAAAAGCTGTGTTCAGTGAAGAAAAACATACAGTATAAATAAAAGCATTATGCTATAGTTAAATAATGTAGTTGTTAAAATGTTTTCCCTGACATAAAGAATAAGAATGTTCTCTATAAGGCGGACGCCTATTATCTTTCCATGCGGCCATCAGACTATCTTGTGGGAGTAGGGAGAAAGCATGAAGTTTTAACATAGAACATCCAATGGATGGTTACTCAGCCCATACTATGATGTCATCAAGCAGTGAGGTCACGATAGAGGAAAGTACCCCAATCAGAGGGTTCCTGTAAGGGTCACCTGTTACACTGTGTTCTGTAAGGTGATGTGACATTATGGTCATTTATCCAGATATTATGCAGAATTATAAACCCATATGTACAGTATAGATTTTGAATAAAATGATTCCTGTGAAAATGTTCCTTTTATTTAACAGACAAAATAAAATTAAGACAAATAAATGGCAGCTAACGATACGGAGAAAATATAGAAACGTGTTTACTTTCCAAGACTATTCATAGCATTCAAAGTCATTAGTAACACACAAGTGATAGCAATACATATTCTATACACATTAACAGGGCTATGGCCATATGGACACAATTGTGCAATGTACACGTGAGGTGGTAAAACATATAAATAGCAACATTGTGTCCAGCAAACCAGTCACTGGACATCTCTCCACCATGAAACTGCTTCTGGTCTGTCTGCTCCTCGGAGCTGCCGGTGAGTCTCATTAGCTTACAGATACCATGGTGCATCTCGTGGTAACGGCTTTATGTGTTATATTGTGTAATGGTGCTGCGGTGCAAGTCAGTGTGTCATCTCTTACAGCTGCCTTGGAGGATGATAAGATAGTCGGAGGCTACCCCTGTGCCGAGCACGCTATTCCCTACCAGGTGTCCTTGTATGTTGGGTACCACTCCTGTGGAGGGTCCCTGATTACCAACCTGTGGGTGATCTCTGCTGCTCAATGCTACATATCGTAAGTACAGTCATTGTGCTATAGATGATGTTCATAATGGTTGGTTGTATGGCTGGTTGTGTGGTTGGCTGGTTGGCTGTTTTGCTGGTTGGCTGTATTACTGGTTGGTTGGTTGGGTGAGTAGTTAGTTGATCAGTCATTTGGTAGGCTGGTTGAATGACCATTTAGATCCCTGGTTGATCTCTAGGGAAACTTTAAAGGTCTTCTACTGTTTGCATGTCAGAGATCATAATCTTACTGGTCATATTTAATAATTTTATAGATTAAATCAAGTATTATTACAATATTAATGCTAGTTTTGTTGTACCTGCTTTTCAAAACAATAGAGTTATACTATATACCTAGATCTGATAATGTTATTTTAACTATACATTATCACTATGTGAATCATTGAGTTGCTGAGTGAAGTGGAATCACTTCTGCTGGTGCCCATAAGCTGTGTTATATCTCACAGTATAGATGTGTCAGAGTGGGCTACATAAGTCTTACTTCCCCCCATGTTGTCTCCAGGATCCCTTAATTATCTCAATAAGCAGATTTATACTTCTCTGTCTGATTGTTCTGTATCTGTATCTTCATCCAGGAGCCTCCAGGTCAGAATGGGAGAACATAATATCGCAACAAATGAGGGCACCGAGCAGTTCATCAACTCTGTCAGGGTCATCCAACATGGCGCCTACAACTCCAGAACCCTGGACAATGACATCATGCTGATCAAGCTCGCCTCTGTCGCCACCCTCAACGCCTACGTCCAGACTGTGACTCTGCCCTCTGGCTGCGCAGCCTCCGGCACCAACTGCCTGATCACTGGCTGGGGAGACACATTCATCGGCAGTAAGTTACAGATCTCTAACTGAAGTCCATTATTTGCCCTGGACCTGGGTGGAGAGTTACAGCTGTATTTCAGGAGCTATTTACAATGTTAATAAGTTATTAAATGTCATTTCTTAGTGAATAATATTGTAAATGTAACTGACAGCTATACTTTGGAGGATGTATAAGGACATACAGTATTACAGTAACGTACCGTGTACAGGAAGATTAAAGTCCATGATTTGCCCTGGACCTGGATTGAGAATTACAGCTGTAGTCCAGGAGCTAGTTGCAATGTTAATACGATATTGAATGTAATTTCTTTGTTAAAAATAGTTTTTCTATTTGAAAAAAGAAAATAATTTTCATACAAATAGAAATGTTTATTTGATAAAATGCACAAATATAGATCATTCAGAGACATTCCCAGCACAGATAATTCCATATACAATGGAATTTAAATGATGGCTATAGTTTGGAGCATGTATAAGGACATAGGGCCTGATTCAGACCCGGTCGCAAGCACTGAGCGCTCGCAACCGGGTCAATGGTGGCGCATGCGCGAGACCCGGCTAGCGACGGGGAATCCATCGCTCCGGGTCTCGCACCAAAGGGGGTGAGCTGTCGATGTTGAGTGACAGCTCGCCCCCTTTTGTGGGCGGGCCAGGAGTGTGGCTGCCCAAATGGAGGCGTTCCCATGAGAACACCTGCCATTTGGGGGCAGCCCCACTGACATCACAAGTGATGTCAGTGGAGAGCTTCCTGCTCTGTTAGAGCCGAAAGCTCTATGGGCTTGGATGAATGAGACCCTACCACAAGGGTCTCGTCACAAGCCCAATGGTCGCGATGGTCTTGACCATTGTGACCATCATTATGGCCGCTCGCTTTAGCTGTGGGTGGTCACCCACAGCTATGTGAGCGGCCAAGAGGCCGCACCAAAAAAAAAAAATCCGGCCCTGATTCAGAGCGAGCACTCTGAAAGAGCGAGCGGCTCTGAATCAGGCCCATAGAGTATTACAGCAACATGCCATGTACAGTAAGATAGAAGAATATTAAATACATGTAATAAATAACTGTTTTCTGCAGCCAACTTTCCAGACATACTGCAGTGCCTGGACGCCCCCATCCTGACCTCCGCTCAGTGTGACAGCGCCTACCCAGGAGAGATCACTGAGAACATGATCTGTATTGGTTACATGGAAGGAGGCAAGGATGCCTGCCAGGTAATGTCACAGCTACAGATGTGTCCACTTACACCTTTGTGAAAATTGAGCCATGGCCTGCCATTCATGGCATCAGATAACCAACCCTGCCAAGATATACATGTCGGGACATGTGTAAGGAAGCTGAAATATAGGCCCTGATTCAGAGCCGGATGCTCTGACCAGAGCGCTCGCTCTGAATCAGGGCCCACCTCCATTAATATGGAGCGTCCTCCTGGACGCTCGTATAGCTGTGGGTCACCACCCACAGCATATACGAGCGTGCAGGATGATGGTCACGATGGTCTTTGACCATCGCGACCATCGAAACTGCGAACAAAAGCCTGCGGTTGGGTTTCCCAACCGCAAGGCCAGGAGTGATTTTGGCTCTATCAGAGCCAAAATCATTCCCACTGACATCATTAGTGATGTCAGTGGGACCGGCTTCAGACGGTAGGCGTTCCCTTAGGAACGCCTCCGTCTGGCAGGCATGCCCCCGGCACGCCCACCAAAGGGGGCGTGCAGTCAGTCACCATCGACAGCACGCCCCCTTTGATGAGACACTCCGAGCGAAGGAAAGTCCTTCGCTCGTCGGGTCTCGCGCATGCACACGACGGAGCTCCCTCCGTCGTGCGCATGCGCAGTGGGGACCATCGACCCACTTGCGAGCGGACAGCCGCTCGCGAGTGGGTCTGAATGAGGGCCATAGTGTAGTACCACTTTTCAGACAGCAGGTGGCATTTTTAGAAAAGTATACTGCGGCTGTCTAAGTAGAAAGCTGGATAGGAAGACCCAATACAGTGAGCTGCTTCCCATTGCAGTGCCAGACAGGCTTACAGAATCTCCTGCATACTTTGGCTACATATATAGTAAAAAGTCCTACAGAATAGAAAATAGCACTTGGAAATATAGCACCATATTTCATATACTAAAAAAAACACTATTGCTATATTTGTAGCTGGATCTAGAACTGAAGCTGTCAGATGTCAGTTTCATTTCATTTTCACTATGTAAGCGGTAAAAGACTTCAGTATTTGCCTGTAGGTGTTATAGCGTAGTGATAAGGTGACTGCACATCACACCAGGAAATTAGGGTTTGAATCTTAGTGTAAACCTATTTTTTTCTCCAAAAATACATTTTTATGAATCAATATATATATAGTATAATTCAAAAACTGACCATCAGTAATATACTATATGTTTATGTCCTTCTCCAGGTAAACCCTTTGCTTTTCTCAACACAGAGGGGAGGGGGGAGGAATTCATTTGTAAAGGCTGCACATTTCCCACAGACAGACAACAAACCACATTTTCATGAGACACTTTTGTACATTGACACAGAAGCATAGATGGGATCGGTGAGACCCCTCTGTGCGGCTATGTATTTCAATGACATAGATGCATGCATGGACCAGGAGATCCATGCTACATGCATCTGGGTCATTGACACAGAGCATAGACGGGATCAGAGAGACCCCTCTGTGCGTCTATGTATATCAATGACACAGAGCATAGACGGAATCAGAGAGACCCCTCTGTGCGGCTATGTATATCAATGACACAGAGCATAGACGGGATCAGAGAGACCCGTCTGTGTTCCTGTGGTAAAAAAACCCAAAACCTGTGAAAACAAATAGCAAAAAATGGCATGCCCCCCCTCCACAAAAGAGCCCTGAGCTTTTAGTGACCCAGTGCTGGTTTTGATTAAATATAGGGGAAAAATGACATAGGGGTCCCCTGTACTTAAGCACAACAAGCACTGGGCTAGTCAGAACCAGCTCTGGTTGCAAAAATATGGGGGACAAACGACATAGGGACAGTGCGCAACTAGCACTGGGCACTGATCTGATTTTGGAAATACAAGGGGAAAAATTATGTAGGGTCCCCCTGTAAGATTCAGAACCAGCTACATACTTTTTCTAGTGAGGGGGCTAATGCCACAGCCAGGGGAGCCATTACACTGGGCCCCCCAGTCAAAGCATTAAACCTGACCGCTAATCAGCCCAGGCCGGGGATCCCTGGGGAGCTAAGGACCCAGAGCCAACTCTTGGGATGTTCGACCAGTGCGGTCGAACAAGGGTGCCGACCCATAGAGGGTGCTCAGATCTATCTGCCTGCCCCAGATCCCTAACCCAAGGCAAAACCTCACGATCCCACTCTTGGGTCGCGAAATTGTGGGGTCAATGGGTTTTGTATTGAGCGGGCTTAACTCTGATTGGCTGAGAGAGCCTTCCATCACGGCTCTCAGCCAATCAGCGTTAAGCCCATTTAATATGCACACAGGAAGCAAAAGAATATGGTGCCCACCATCCCCCACTGCCCTACACCGCCTGCACCCCCGCTGCCGACACTGCCAGCACCCCACTGGCAGCAACCCCCGCTGCTGACACCACCACTGCCGACACTCATGCACTGCTGCCCCACGTACTGAGGACACAGTCAGCGACCTCCACACTGCCGACACAGTGGACACCACCAGCACCCCTGCACTGCCGACACTGTCAGCACTCATGCACTGAGGACACTGCTGGCACCCCCGCTCTGCTGAAATTGCCATCACCCTGCATTGAGAACACCCCTATACTGCCAACACAGTCAGCAAACCTGCACTGAGGACACTGCTGGCACCCTTGCACTGCCGACATCGCCGGTACCCTTCACTGAGGACACTGCCAGCACCACAGCACTGCCATTCCATGTACTGAGGACATCGCCTGCAACCCCCGCACTGCCGACACAGCCAGCAAATCTACACTGAGGACACTACTGGTACCCCCACTCTGCCGACATCGCCGGAACCCTACATTAGGAACACCCCTGTACTGCCAACATAGTCAGCAAACCTGCACTGAGAACACTGCTGGCACCCCCGCACTGCCAACTTTGCTGGTACCTTACACTGAGCACATCACCTGCAACCCCCGCACTGCCGACACAGCCAGCAAATCTACACTGAGGACACTACTGGCACCCCCGCTCTGCCGACATCGCCGGCACCCTGCATTAAGAACACCCCTGTACTGCCAACATAGTCAGCAAACCTGCACTGAGGACACTGCTGGCACCCCCGCACTGCCAACATCGCTGGTACCTTACACTGAGGACACCGCAGCATGGCCAAACCACATGCTGAGGACACCGTCAGCAACCCCTACAATGCCGATGCAGCCAGCAAACCTGCACTAAAGACACCACTGGCACTGCCGACATTGTCAGTACCCTTCACTGAGGACACTGCCAACACCATTGCACTGCCATTCCATGTACTGAGGACACCTTCAGCAACCCTGCTCTGCTGTCATAGTATGTGCATTATTGGTGTATCCAACCCACACTGTATAACACACTGTATCCATGTTGGAAATTGGAAGATGAACTGCCACATGTTAGTGTCGCCCACTGTGACACTTAGCTTAGTCAGCCAGCTAGCTGGATGCAACCTTTTGGCCTTAACAAGATGAAAAATATAATATTGTGAGGTGGTCAAAATTGATTGGAAATGACTGTAAATAAATGTTATTGAGGTTAATAATACTGTAGGATCAAAAACAAGCCATATATACAGTCAGGTCCATAAATATTCTGACATTGACAGAACTTTCAGATTTTGGCCTCTATTCACCACCACAATGGCTTTGAAATGAAACAAACACGATGTGATTTAACTGCAGACTTTCAGATTTAATTTGAGGGTAATTACATCCAAATCGGGTGAATGGTGTAGGAATAACAACAGTTTCAATATGTGCCTCCCACTTTTTACTACAAATCCCTTACAGGGACAGAGCTTGCGATAAAGCTCTGTCCCTGTGAATCCCCTTCAGAGCCTTATCACGGTATTTTCACAAAAAATACCGTGACAAGTGCCCCGCGCATGCGCCGTCTGGTGCCGCTGCTACCCCCCACCGGTGCTAAGCCCCGCCCCCCTGGTGCTAAGCCCCGCCCCCGCGATCATGGACCCCCACGACCCCCCTTCCCCCCCCTGCCACCCCCCTCTCCCTTACTTACACTTACCTGCATGCTCCAGGCCTCCGGTGATGTTCTCCATTCCTCCAGTCAGGTGATCTCCCATACTGCACTGGGGCCTGATCACCTGATGACCGGGCAGCAGTGCACTGTGGGAGACCAGCTGACCAGAGGGGAGTCATCACCGGAGGCCCGATCACCGGTCCCTGGAGTCAGGTAATTTTTTTTTTTACTATTTTTTTTTTTCTTTTCTTTACAGTAATCAGCTTGCGGTCTGTTTAGACCACACAGCTGATTACTGGGGCTGACTCCCGGCTCTGCTCTCCCCATTAGAGCAGGCCAGGAGTCCGGTAACCGGAGGAGACCCTGGATAACGCCACCTGAAGGTGGCGTTATTATCACAGGGCTTTCCCCGATATTTTTTTCACATTTATTTTTAGTAACTATGGTCGGATCACATTTCCCATTACAATTATGGGAAATGCGATCTGCTTACTAAAAATAAGTGATACTTAGGACTTGGAGTAGAATTTTATGAATTCTACTCCAATTGCCCTGTAATAACTATAGGTGATACTAAAATAATGTGAAAAGGGTGTGAAAACACCCTTTTTCACATTATTTTAGTAAAAATAATGTTGATAAATAGAGCACACTGTGTATACTTTACCGTAATAACAAAGTGGAAAACAAAACATTGTGCTTCCAGCTACATTACTGGTCTATGAATGTACAATATAACCATGGAAAATGAGTACAGTTTTGGGAGGATGATAGGGACTGAAAGTACAAAAGTGTCTCAATACACAAAGGGAAACATTAATGAGTAGTAACAACACACAAGGGGAGGGCTAATGAAAACTTGATTTGTTGTCTGTGTAAAAAGTGCAGCCTTTACAAATGTATTCCTCCTCCCTCCCCCTCTGTGTTGAGGCAAACAATGGGCATGAACACACTGTAAATCACTGATGGCCAGTTTTTGAATTATAATGTATATCTAGAACCAGTACTGTATATGAATATTGGGATGGCAGTGCTGCAGTGCTGGCAGTGTCCTCAGTGACAGGTAACGGAGGTGTTGGTAGTGTGGGGGTGCCAGCAGTATCTTCAGTGCAGGTTTGTTGGCTGTGTCGGCAGTGCAGGGTTGCTGACGGTGTCTGCAGTACATGGGATGGCAGTGCTGTAGTATCCTCAGTGACGGGTACTGGCAATGTCAGCAGTGCCAGTGGTGTCTATGGGTGAGGGGGGCACACAGAGCCACTGCTGCTCTGTTCATAGAGGGGGAAGGAGGAGGAGAGCTGCTGCTGTAAAGGTGCATACACGTAGCAATTTAAAAGGATGATTTAAATGATATCGATATCGTTACCATTATCTATCAAATTATCCTTTTTTAATGTACCCTACCAACTTACCTTCAACCAGCAATGTGCAGGCACGTATGGATGATAGCGATATCGCCCATCGTCCCTGCATACTGCACAACCTGCTGATCGCGGGTCGCTATAGTTGCTGGCCAGTTATTGGTGTGTTGGATGATCTATATACACCAGGGAGTGTGCAGTATGATCTGCCAGCGATATTGTATTGCTGGCAGATCGCTTCGTGTGTATGCACCATTACACTGCTATGGGTGGGGGAGGGGGGCACACAGAGCCAGTGATGCTGTTATCAGGGATAAGAGGAGGGGGAGAACTGCTTGGAGTGTGTGCACTAAGGATAGGACATAAAAAGACAACATTGAAAGTACTGTACAGTTTTTAATGTTGATTACAAAACATTGTTTAGACCTAAACATTGGTTCTGGAACATCGATGTTAACCAATTTTTCTATTTTTTATTGGACCTGTAGGTGCTTAAACATATAAAACACCAATAAACTTCTGAAATCATACTTATTTTATATTTAATTTATGAGGGCTCACAGTATGTATAGTCCCACATACTGTATATCACTCCCTTGGAATGGCGCTCTTTGGGCCTGATTCAGAGGTATACGGTAACCCAATGGCTAGGGCACATCTCCGATGGTGGGAGAACTGTGCATGTGCAGCCCTCTGGCTCTGTCCGCTTGCAGTGTCTCCTGGCTGCAGCCTGATTAACAGGCTGTGGTGTTTTGGAGGCGGAGCGGGGGTGGACCCTGGCAGTGGGATGGTAGGCATCCTCATTCAAATGAGTCTTAGTGTTTTTTATTTTCAGGACTTGTTATTATATATAGAGGTTCTGTTTTTTATCTGTAATATTTTTAATAAAATAGCTGTTTGAAGCAGTATTATGCTACAGTGCATCCGGAAAGTATTCACAGAGCATCACTTTTTCCACATTTTGTTATGTTACAGCCTTACTTCAAAATGGAATAAATTCATTTTTGTCCTCAAAATTCTACACACAATACCCCATAATGACAACATGTAAAAAGTTTTTTTGAGATTTTTGCAAATTTAATTTAAAAAAAACCACTAAGATATCACATATACATAAGTATTCACGGCCTTTGTCATGAAGCTCAAAATTGAGCTCACGTGCATCCTCTTTCCACTGATCATCCTTGAGATGTTCCTACAGCTTAATTGGAGTCCACCTGTGGTAAATTAATTTGATTGGACATGATTTTGAAAGGTATACACCTGTCTATATAAGGTCCCACACTTGACAGTGCATATCAGAGCACAAAATAAGCATGAAGTCCAAGGAATTGTCTGTAGACCTCCGAGACAGGATTGTCTCAAGGCACAACTCTGGTGAAGGGTACAGGAAAATATCTGCTGCTTAGAAGGTCCCAATGAGCACAGTGGCCTCCATCATCCATAAATGGAAGAAGTTTGGAACCACACAGGACTCTTCCTAGAGTTGGCCATCCATCTAAACTGAGCGATCGGGGGAGAAGGGCCCTAGTCAGGGAGGTGACCAAGAACCCGATGGTCACTCTGTCAAAGCTACAGCATTTCTCTGTGGAGAGACAAGAACCTTCCAGAAGGACAACCATCTCTGCAGCAATCCACCAATCAGGCATGTATGGTAGAGTGGCCAGATGGAAGCCACTCCTTAGTAAAAAGCACATGGCAGCCCGCCTGGAATTTGCCAAAATGCACCTGAAGGACTCTCAGATCATGAGAGACAAAGATTGAACTCTTTGGCAAGAATGGCAGGCGTTCTAGTTGGAGGAAACCAGGCACCGCTTTTCGCCAGGCCAATGCCATCCCTACAGTGAAGCATGGTGGTGGCAGCATCATGCTGTGGGGATGTTTTTCAATGGCAGGAACTTGGAGACTAGTCAGGATAGAGGGAAAAATGAATGCAGCAGTGTACAGAGACATCCTGAATGAAAACCTGCTCCAGAGCACTCTTGACCTCAGACTGGGGTGATGGTTAATCTTTTAGCAGGACAACGACCCTAAGCACACAGCCAAGATATCAAAGGAGTGGCTTCAGGACAACTCTGTGAATGTCCTTGAGTGGCCCAGCCAGAGCCCAGACTTGAATCCGATTGAACATCTCTGGAGAGATCTGAAAATGGCTGTGCATCGACGCTTCCCATCCAACCTGATGGAGCTTGAGAGGTGCTGCAAAGAGGAACGGGTGAAACTGCCCAAAGATAGGTGTGCCAAGCTCGTGCCATCATATACAAACAGACTTGAGGCTGTAATTGCTGTCAAAAGTGCATCAACAAAGTATTGAGCAAAGGCTGTGAATATTTATGTACATGTGATTTTTTTAGGTTTTTTTTTATTAAATTTGAACAAATCTCAAAAAAAACTATTTACACGTTGTCATTATGGGGTATTATGTGTAGAATTTTGAGGAGAAAATTAAATTTATTCCATTTGGAATAAGGCTGTAACATAACAAAATGTGAAAAAAGTGACGCGCTGTGAATACTGTCCGGATGCACTGTATGTACTGTACCTCTATTTACTTTTATGTTAGTACATGAAATATCATCTGGAAATCATCTGTTGGAGATGCAATAAAGGATTTTATTGAAATCTACTGTATGCTGTTGAATCCTCTTTATGTGAAGAAAATTATAAGGTAACCTTAAAACCTGAAGGGGTAATAAGAGGTGTTTGCTTTAAATATATCAAGAGGTATGTACCTTAAACATAAGGTGGATGGGACTGTTCTATCAACACCTATTGTTCATATATAAATAATCCCTCACATTGGGTGGATCAACAATAATTTAAAATACTACACTATGGGTCTCATTTATTAACGAGTTTTAGCACCAGAACGAGTGAAACATTTCACTGTGTATGATAAATGGTGCTCCAGCCAATCAGCTTCCAACTGTCACTGTGTATGATAAATGGTGCTCCAGCCAATCAGCTCCCAACTGTCACTGTGTATGATAAATGGTGCTCCAGCCAATCAGCTCCCAACTGTCACTGTGTATGATAAATGGTGCTTCAGCCAATCAGCTCCCAACTGTCACTGTGTATGATAAATGGTGCTTCAGCCAATCAGCTCCCTACTGTCACTGTGTATGATAAATGGTGCTCCAGCCAATAAGCTCCCAACTGTCACTGTGTATGATAAATGGTGCTTCAGCCAATCAGCTCCCAACTGTCAACTGCTAGAAAAGTGACAGTTGGGAGCTGATTGGCTGGAGCAACATTTATCATACACAGTGACATTTGTCACTCGTTTTGGTGATAAAACTAGTTAATAAATGGGGGCCTTTGATTGTTTCCTTTTGTTGTCATCATTTTGAGGTAAATATAAGGACACAAAGGGCCTGGATGGAATTGCAGAGCCGCACCTAAGCGCACACAAGAGACTGTGCAATTCTGTTCATTTAAAATGTGAATGCAGAAGGAGGTATCGCACACCTCCTTTCTGCATTTGCATGATCTCAGCTCTGCCATTGAGGCCGCAGCCTGGTGTTACCATCAGAACAATTGCGACTGATGGTTGCCGATGTTCCTAAGGCTAGGCTGCGGGAGCTAAAACTTCCCACAGCCTGGCCGGTCCTGGCAGCTTGCGAGTCCAGAAAGTCTGCGTGCACCCATACGGACTCTGCCCTCGCCCCTCCTTGAAAAATGGGGCAACACGCCCCTGTTTCCGGGAACGCTGCCAGGGAACATCCCCGCTCCACCTCCAAAACACCACAACCTGTCAATCAGGCTGTGGCCGGGAGACACTGCAAGTGGACTCGCAGTCAGAGGGCTGCACATGCTCAGTACACCTCCTGCACATGCGCAGTCCTACCACCATCGGATATGTGCGCTAACCATCGGGTTTCAGAACCAATGTTTAGGTCTAAACAATGTTTTGTAATTAATGTTAAAAACATTGGTACAGTAATTTCACTGTTGTCTTTTTATGTCCTATCCATAGTGCACACACTCCAAGCAGCTCTGCCCCTCCCCCCATCCCTGCTAACAGCATCACTGGCTCTGTGTGCCCCCTCCCCCACCCACAACAGTGTAACAGCAGCAGCTCACCTCCTCCTCATCCTTTCCCCTCTATGAACACCGCAGTGGTTGGTCAGTGTGCAACCCTCACCCAGGGCCAAATTTAGGTATGTACAGATTCCTGGGCAACAAATGTGGGGGTTCTATCAAGTTTATTTATATATATATATGGCAATTGGCATACTGTGTATACTTTACTGTAATAACAAAGTGGAAAACAAAACAATGAGCTACATTACTGGTCTATGAATGTACAATATAACCATGGAAAATTAGTACTATTTTGGGAGGATGATAGGGATCGAAAGTACAAAAGTGTCTCAATACACAAAGGGCAACATTAATGAGTAGTAACAACACACAGGGGGAGGGCTAATGAAAACTTGATTTGTTGTCTGTGTAAAAAGTGCAGACTTTACAAATGTATTCCTCCTCCCCCCTCTGTGTTGAGGCAAACAATGGGCATGAACACACTGTAAATCACTGATGGCCAGTTTTTGAATTATAATGCATATCTAGAACCACTACTGTATATAAAATATCGAGCCATATTTTCAGGGGGAAATTTCTACACTAAGAAATCACTACACACATACGCCATCCTCACTGACTCCACATAGTGTACACAGTGTTCACAGCCTCTAGATGAAATATGATATTATTCTAAAAAGTTTTATTATTATTACAATAATATTATTGATATTATTGTATTATTGAATTATACAAATTTATTATTATTGGAGCAAAAAAAACATGTTTACACTGGGATTCAAACCCTAACTGCCAAGTGTGATGTGCAGTGACTTTACCACTACGCCACAATACCGGTGTATGGGAAGTACAGAATCAGTCTTTTCAGGAACTGATGACAGTTTCCTAGTGACAGTTTTTTTGGTGCTAGTATAGTGTTTCAGTGGCTAGTACAGTGATATAGCTGCAAATGCATATAAGCCCATTTAATATTCACACAGAAAACAAAAGAAGATGGCGCCTGTCATCACCTGCTGCATGACACCGCCTGCACCCTCGCTGCTGACACAGCCGGCACCCCACTGGCAGCATCCCCCGCTGCTGACACCACCGCTGCTGACACTGCCAGCACCCCTGCACTCCTACTCCACGTACTAAGGACACCGTTAGTGACGCCCACACTGCCGACACTGCTGGCACTCCCACACTGAGGACACCACCAGCACCCCTGCACTGCCGACACTGTCAGCACACATGCACTGAGGACACTGCTGGCTCCCCTGCTCTGCCGACACCACCAGAAACCTGCATTGAGAACCCCTGCACTGCCAAAACAGTCAGCAAACCTGCACTGAGCCAACCGCTGGCACCCCTGCTCTGCCAACATTGCCAGCACCCTGCATTGAGAACACCCCTGCACTGCCACACAGTCAGCAAACCTGCACTGAGGACACCGCTGGCACCCCCACACTGCTGACATCACCGGTACCCTTCACTGAGGACATTGCCAGCACCACAGCACTGCCATTCCATGTACTTAGGACACTGCCAGCAACCCCTGCACTGCCGACACAGCCATCAAACCTGCACTAAAGACACCACTGGCACTGCCTACATCACCAGTACCCTACAATGAGGACACTGCCAGCACCACAGCACTGCCATTCCATGTACTGAGGACACTGTCAGCAACCCCTGCACTGCTGACACAGCCAGCAAACCTGCACCGAAGATACCACTAGCACCCCAGCACTGCCAACATTGCCAGTACCCTTCACTGAGGACACTGCCAGCACTGCAGCACTGCCATTCCATGTACTAAGGACACCGTCAGCAACCCCTGCACTGCCAACACAGCCAGCAAACCTGCACTAAAGACACCACTGGCACTACTGACATTGCCAGTACCCTTGACTGAGGACCCTGCCAGCACCACAGCACTGCCATTCCATGTACTGAGGACACTGTCAGCAACCCCTGCACTGCCGACACAGCCAGCAAACCTGCACCGAAGATACCACTGGCACACCCACTGTGCTTACACCGCCAGTACCCTGCACTGTGGATACTGCCAGCACCACAGCACTGCCATTCCGTGTACTGAGGATATCGTCAGCATCACCTGCACTGCCGACACAACCAGCAAACCTGCACTAAAGATACCACTGGCATTGCCGACATTGCCAGTACCCTACACTGAGGACACTGCCAGCACTGCAGCACTGCCATTCATGTACTGAGGACACCGTCAGCAACCCTGCACTGCTGACACAGCTGGCACCCCCACTCTGCTTACAACGCCAGTACCCTGCACTGAGGACACTGCCAGCACCACAGCACTGCCATTTCATATACTGAGGACACCTTCAGCAACCCTGATCTGCCGACACTGCTGTCATAGTAAGAGCACTATTGGTGTTTCCAACCCACACTGTATCCATGTTGGAAATTGGAAGCTGAACTGCCGTCCACTGTATCACTTAGCGTAGTCAGCCAGCTAGCTGGATGCAACCTTTTGGCCTTAACTAGATGAAAAAAATAATATTGTGAGGTGGTTAAAATTGTTTGGAATTACTGGAAATAAATGTTATTGAGGTTAATAATACTGTAGGAACAAAAATAGGCCCATTTTATGTAATTTTTACTGTTTTTATGATATTTTAAGAAAAAAATCCAAAACCAAAACACGAGGGTCGGCACACATGAGAGAGAGAGAGAGAGAGAGAGAGAGAGAGAGAACAACTGACATACTGTGTATACTTCTTCTAGCTACATTACTGGTCAAATAATGTACAATATAACCATGGAAAATGAGTACTATTTTGGGAGGAAGGGATGGGCCAAAAGTAAAAAGTGTCTCGATACAAAAAGGGCAACATTAATGAGTAGTAACAACACAAAACACAGGGGGAGGGCTAATGAAAACTTGATTTGTTGTCTGTGGAAAATGTGCAGCCTTTACAAATGAATTCCTCCTCCCCCCTCTACTTTGAGACAAGCAATGGGTTAATCTGAAAAAGGACATTAACATACTGTAAATTACTGATGGCCAGTTTTTGAATTATAATGTATATCTAGAACCAGTACTGTATATGAAATATCGAGCCATATTTTCAGGGGGAAATTTCGACACTAAGAAATCACTACACACACATGCCGTCCTCACTGACTCAGATCCCCACAGCCTCTAGATGAAATATGATATTATTCTAAAAAGTTTATTGTTATTACAATAATATTATTGATATTATTATATTATTAAGTTATATAAATTTATTTTTGGAGCAAAAAAAAAAAAGTTTACATTGGGATTCAAACCCTAACTGGCAAGTGTGATGTGCAGTGACTTTACCACTATGCCACAATACTGGTGGATGGGAAGTACAGAATTAGTCTTTTGAGGAACTGATGACAGTTTCCTAGTGAGTTTTTTTGGTGCTAGTACAGTGTTTCAGTGGCTAGTACAGTAATTTAGATGCCAATGCATATTGCACCTTAACATAAACACTCCTCAAAGCTCCTTGTTTGCCCTCTATTAAAATCCAAAGGAGACCACTATTGTATCTTTGCTACATAGGTTGAACACTATTAAGTGCTACATTACATGATACACTGGCCACACAGTGGTGAAAGTATGAATTGCACCTTTGCTGCACCGCAGATAGCACGGCATGACAATATATGAGAATTGATGTCATGCCAAATTGAGAGCCATGGCAGTTTTCAGAAAGGTGTATGTGGACACAACTGTATATCACTATGGTGCTAAGATCATGGTATCACTATAACATGTATGTGATGTACACACGCTGTATGATCACACAGTAGGCAGCTTAGTAATTATCCAGCACCCATCATGATGTGGTATGAATGTGAAACAATCTTCCTCCTGTGCTCAGGGTGACTCTGGTGGACCTGCGGTTTGTAACGGACAGCTCCAGGGTATTGTCTCCTGGGGATATGGCTGTGCCATGAGGAACCTTCCCAGTGTCTACACCAAGGTCTGCAACTACAACTCCTGGATCTCCAGCACTATGGCCACCAACTAATCTCCTACATAATATATTTACACAGAGCATTTCATCTCATGTTTATCATCAATCTTTCTACTAAAATAAACTTTGTACTATGTGTTCTGAATAAACTATTTTTTTGGAGACAATGTGTTATGTTAGTTTTGTACTTATCGCCATAGATTGGGCATTACACCTAATACAGCAATAGTTGTATGTCAGCACTCTGAGACAGATACAGTAATCAGTACAGGTGTTTAGTATGGAATTGGATTGAAATACCGGTGGCTCAAGAGCCACCGCTTCAAGTCTCGACAGTGACAGGCCAACAGGTGAAGATCCCAATGCCTGGTGGTAAGTTTGCTTCAATGCAATATAAATTGTGAATGGTTTGTGGGTCTCTGTAGTGATGGATATAAGGGTTGCAGAGCAGCCCCTACCCCCCACCACAGGACACTATGGCCCATGTGTGGGACAGTGGCACTGTCCCAGAAAAACGGGACTGTACTTCTGAATGTGGGACAGTTGTGAGGCACGGTATAAGCTAGAGATGTGCGGGTCTGGATTTTTGAAATCCGAATACACTCAAATTTAGGGGTTCTGAATAGAAGGTTTGCATTCACTTTTGTGACCCGGATGGAGCAGAGTCCCATTTCAGATCTGTTTTCAGTTCGGAACTCAGATTTAAAAAACAAACTTGGGTTTTTGCATTCGGATGTTTTTGCTTTTTAGTTGATTTTTGTATTGCTTTTTTTTTATCAAAATCCAGTAGCAAAACACTATAGAGGGTGGTTTTCCAAAATAAAAAAAATAAAAACTCGAAGGTGAATCCAGATCCAAAACCAAGACCAAGACAAGGAGGTCTGCACACATCTATAGTTTTAGCTCTAACTCCTCCACACAGACACACTTGCAAATCTTGTGGAGATACTTGTAGAGGTTATGGAGACACATACAGGTAATAAGATATAAATCTATAATTTACAGGAACCTTACCAGCAGCATTAGCAGCTAACACCAGCAGAAACACAAAATGGGGCCTTGTATACGGCACTGTCACAGTACACAACAGCTAGACTAAAGCAAAATATAACAGAACTGACTCAACAGTCTAAACTAGCAGAGTGCAGATACTGTAACTGCACTGTGAATACAAGTTTCCTAACATTGCAGAATACAGTAATAAAACTTTAGAGGTACAGTAGATAAACTTTTGCAGAATACAGTAATAAAACTTTAGAGGTACAGTAGATAAAGAACAATCCCTGGGCGGGATGCACTATGCATAAAAATGTGACCAAACCTTATGAAAATGCTGTTTATGAAGGTTTGACCTCATGTTCCATATGCACCAAGCTCTGAAAAGTGAAACTTTCCTGAACTTGGTCCTGATAGACAACGCCATCTAAACACATACTCTTGATGACCTTATTTCAAAACTGGAGATTGTCCTAGAACAGGAAAATTTTATTTTTTTTGGAAGAGAGCAGAGGTTTCAATAAAGAACAATGAAAAGTGTTCGCTATTCACAAAGACTTGGCCAGTTTAAGGCAAAAGGCAACTGGATTCACCTATTTAATAATCTGGAAGGCCCAATGTATTTGTTTTTGACCCAACCTTCTGAGTTGGCTGACAAAGTTCAATGTTGCTGATAGACAACCACACTTTATAGCTTTCTTTGAACCCACAAGGTCTGCCATGTTTGCAAAGATTTTAGAATGAAAAGAAGCTTTGTTCAGAGCCAGGTGCACTTTATTCTAAATTACCTTAAGGTGATAGGCTGTGTTCAGACTTGAGAATCCCCCTCTAGACATTAGTGAAGAGAATGAATTTGCTGTGGGGTGACATCCATACACACACAAAAAGGAGAAATTTTATAGGATGAATGGCAGGCATTATTGTAAGCGAACTCTGCTACTGAGAAATATTCAGCCCAGTTATTGTGAAGTTTGGAGATGTAACAGCAGATATATTGTTTGAGAGATTGGTTAACACCATTCCATCTGACCATTAGATGGTATCCAGAGGATAAACTGAGGTTAATGTTTAATGAGGAACAAAATGACCTCCAGAACTGAGCGATGAACTGGGTACCTCTGTCTCACAGGTTCTCAAACTCTGTCCTCAGGACCCCACACAGTGCATGTTTTCCAGGTCTCTTCACAGAATTAAAAGTGAAATAATTATAACCACCTGTGGATCTTTTAAAATGTGTGAGTGTGTAAAGAATATACCTGTGCACCTGCTGGGTGACCTGGAAAATGTGAACTGTGTGGGATCCTGAGGACTGAGTTTGAGAACCACTGCTCTATCTGATACAATATCCGATGGTAACCATATAACCTCAAAATATGTTGGATGACTAATGATGGAAGATCCTTGGCACTAGCGAGCTTGTACAATGGAATAAAATAAGCCATTTTGCTGAAACGATCCATCACCACCCAGACAGTGTTAAACCCAGAGGACATTGGCAAATCCACAACAAAATCCTTAGAGATGTATGACCATGGCTTGTTGGGAATAGACAAAGGCAGAAGTTGACCTGTAGGGCATATTTGAGGAGTTTTGATCCAGGCACAAACTTTCAAAGACTGCACAAATTTTTTGGCATCTTGACTGATAGTATGCCACCATACACAACGGTTCAATAGTTATAGTTCTATAGACTTTTGGATATCCTACTATTTTATTGGAATAAAAATCAGATAAGACTGTCCCTCTCAAATGTTCAGGAATGAAAAAAAAAGACCCAAAGAAGTCTCTGTAGCAGCCGGAGATTGCATAGAATGCAGCTGAATAGACCAATCTTGAGCCAACCCAGCATGAATGGACGTTGGAGGAATAATAGGTTTTTTAACCATAGTGACCTCTTATTCCTGAAGAAAACTGTGTGAAATAGCATCCCCCTTGACCCAAACTCAGGTCTGTATGTAAGCACAAAATTAAATGGGTAAAGAAAAATGCCCAGCATGCCTGTCTTTTAGCTGACTCTATGTATCACAAATTCTTATGATCTGTGAAGCCCGGTTACCAAAGTCATAATTAGTTTAAGCCAATGAAAAATTCCTGGACAGAAAGTCACATGGTTGCTTTTTATTACTGATAAGTTCCTTCTGAGAGAAAATTGCTCCTACACCCACCTCAGAAGTATCCACTTCCACAACAAAAGGTGACTCTGGATTCGCATGATGGAGAACTAAGGCTGAAACAAAGGCTTTTTTCAAGGCTCAAAAGCTTGTAAAGCTTGTGGTGACCATTTATGTGTGTCTGATCCTTTTTTAGTTAGAAAAATATGTGGAGTCCAGTCAAACAGGATTAGATAATAAATACTTTTAATAGCATAAGCCCCCAGTGTATACAGTACTATTAGGTCAAAAGTATATAGGGGGGTGCTACCACTAACACACAAAATATAAGCAAACATTGAAAGGACAGGATTGGAAGTGTCAACTGTGGTGCACTAATAGTTAAAATATAACTTTTATTAACAACATTTTAATATGTATATGTAAATAAAAAAGCAAACGTGAAGGTAAATTTAGAAAGTGAAAGAAGGAAATATTAGATAAATTAAAATACGCCGTGTGTGATGCCTATACTCAATGTCTAAATATATGATGAAATGATCTTCAGAAAAGTATATATATGTTATCTTGTGTCTTTCACTATTAATCCTTGGTCAATCTAAATCACATGCATTACTTTAAATAAATAAATAAATAAATGCAGATATAATGGTGGAAATATTCCTGAGTACTGTATTTAAATAATTGTAGTGTAAACCCACATGTAAGATGCTTGTTAGTCAAAGTCACATGGTACAGTGTAGTCTTTTTTTTTTCTCAGAATTTTTATTGTTATTAATAACTAACAATTAACATTACAAAACAGAAAACATAATAGCACATCATGATCCACGTATATGTCTTTCGATAACAGAACAGTCCTTCAAGTACACAGCAAAACAGATGTTCTATTAATCCTCCCTATCACACAAGGAGATCATCTACTTAAACAACAATTAGCATTCTATTCAATAATTACATATTAATGTTATATGAATGCAACATTTCAATCCAAAGACTAGAACTTCTTTAGAAGGGCACATCCCCTTCCCCTGTATCTGATATATACCATATTGTTAGATGGAAACTCAGTTTAATTGAGTCTTTCAAATCTAATGACAAGGTTCTTACATATGGCAACCATATGTCAAAGAAGGTTTCAGTTAATCCCTCTTTATTTATAGACGTGGCTATCCATTTCATATTAAATAAATATGTCACTCAAGGTGCTATTAACGCCAACTTTGGAGTAGATGGTTCAATCCATTTTGAAAGAATCGTTTTTTTGGCTGCTACTGCGATCTTTGATAGAAGCAATTTATTGCCTTTAGATATATTAGATAAAGCCAATTCATCAAATCTGCCCCAGAACACTCAACTAGGTAATAATGGTACTTGTACAGTATATATAATATATTCCTAATATATTGATGAACTTGTATCCAAAACTCTACTATGCGTGGGCATGCCCAGAGACAATGGTATATATCTGCCTGGGGAAAACCACATTTATAACAATTAGCATTGTCAGCCTGTCCCATTAAGGATTTTAGTTTAGGGGTGTAATATGAAAGCGAAAAAAGCTATTACAAATAGACACCAGCGCAGGAGGGTAAAAAGCAGCTGGAGGTAATAAAAAACCCTGGTCACCCTAGAGATCAAATAAAACAATGAATGTACAGTAGGTGGGTGATTGAAACCTCCTGCGCTAAGGGGGTGATGTAAAGGATGACATTAAAAATAAATTAATTAATACTTTCTTTATGTCCCAAGTGGTCAATAGTCAAGTGCCGACATGTAATGGGAAACATAAAAAGTAACGAAATAGCGTAATCCTGTCTTCCAGTAAAACAATATGAAATTTAATAGCAATGATAATGAATAAAAGATTGGCTCATGCAAGAACGGACTAATAGCACATATATAACGTACATGTAATAATTAGCTCAAATATAACACAGAATGAGCAAACATGACTTGCATAAGGTTGAAATAGGCAAATTAGCCTCCGTACCAGATGTCCGAATTGATGGGCGTGGGATGCACCCGGGGTGAGTCCCGATGTCTCCCCTTGTGTCTAACAATGTGGTGTTGTCCTCCAAGGTGTAGTGAGCATGCAGCAGCACCAGCGCGTTTTGAGAACAAAGGGGTGTAAAATGCCCGATGTTAAATTTTATAAATCATTTCAAAGTATGATGCAGAAATTAATTGCTTGTTTAAGATTTAGCAGCTTTTACCACTTGTGTAAGTGTAATATCTGGAAAATTTTCCTTCCATTTCGCTAATCCCCCTGTAATATTCTCCAACTCCATAATAGATCTAATATTAGAATAAGTCCAGGAGGAAGAATATGGCTCGGCCGGTCTTAGTCTTAATGCCTTGTCCATTTTGCATTGTTTGTCCTTCACAGACAATATGTTGAGGGTTTTAAAGATAAAGCTTTGAACTTGTAAAAAAAGGGAAAATTGGTATGTTTATCCTAGGAAATTGGTCAATCGTAAGAGATTGAAATGAGCCGCTGTCTAAAAATTGTTATAGATATTTTAAATCCTGGCACGACCACTTACTAATATGCTGAGAGGACTGCCCCCCACCAAACTTTAGATTTCCTACTATTGGTAGAAAAATATATTCTGAAGAAGATATCTTCAACAAAGAGCGAGTATGAAGCAAAGATGCTAAATGGGTATGAGGACTTAGGGCTCTATTTATTAACATTATTTTTACTAAAATAAAGTGAAAAAGGGTGTTTTCACACCCGTTTCACATTATTTTAGTTTCACCTGTAGTTACTATAGGGCAATTGGAGTAGAATTAGTAAAATTCTACTCCAACCCCTAAGTATCACTTATTTTTAGTAAAGCAGATCGCATTTCCCATAATTGTAATGGGAAATGTGATCCGACCATAGTTACTAAAATTAAATTGTAAAAAAATACCGTGGGAAGCCCTGTGATAATAACGCCACCTGGAGGTGGTGTTATCCAGGGTCTCCCCCGGTTACCGGGCTCCCACTCTGCTCTAACAGGGAGAGCAGAGGCGGGAGCCGGTACCAGTAATCAGCTATGTGGTCTAAACAGACCGCAAGCTGATTGCTGTAAAAAAAAGAAAAAAAAATGAAAAATTTTTTTTTTACTTACCTGAATCCAGGGACCAGTGATCGGGCCTCCGGTGATGGCTCCTCTCCGATCAGCTGGTCTCCCACAGTGCACTGCTGCCTGGTCATCAGGTGATCGGGCCCCAGTGCAGTATGGGAGATCACCTGATCGGGAAGCCCGGAGAAGATCACCGGAGGCCAGGAGGATGCAGGTAAGTGTAATGAAGGGAGGGGGGGGTTGTGGGGGTCCATGATCACAGGGGGCGGGGCTTAGCACCGGGGGGCGGGGCTTAGCGTCGGTGGCGGGTAGCAGCGACGGTGGGTCGGCGCATGCGCGAGCTCTTAGTCGCGGTATTTTTTCCGAAAATACCGCGACTAGAGTGCGGATGGGATCCGCAGGGACAGAGCTTTATCGCAAGCTCTGTCCCTGCAAGGGATTTATAGTAAATCCCTGTGATATTGCCTGAATTCGCAATGCAAATTCACTCGGTAATATCACACTACAATCCGCATTCAATATGTGGATTGTAGTAAATAGAGCCCTTAGGGCTCTATTTATTAACATTATTTTTACTAAAATAAAGTTTTTATTTACACCCTTTTCACATTATTTTAGTATCACCTATAGTTATTACAGGGCAATTGGAGTAGAATTCGTAAAATTCTACTCCAACCCCCAATTATCACTTATTTTTAGTAATCAGATCGCATTTCCGATAATTGTAATGGGAAATGTGATCTGGCCAAAGTTACTAAAAATAAATTGTGAAAAAAATACAGGGGAAAGCCCTGTGATAATAACACCACCTGGAGGTGGCGTTATCCAGGGTCTCCCCCGGTTACCGGACTCCTGGCCTGCTCTAACGGGGAGAACAGAGCTGGGAGCCGGTCCCAGTGATCAGCTGTGTGGTCTAAACAGATCACACGCTAATCTCTGCTAAACACATCACACGCTAATCTCTGCTACACACACCACACGCTGATCACTGCTACACAGACCACACGCTGATCACTGCTACACACACCACACGCTGATCTCTGCTACACACACCACACACTGATCACTGCTACACACACCACACTCTGATCACTGCTACACACACCACATGCTGAATACTGCTGAACACACCACACGCTGATCACTGCTACACAGACCACACGCTGTTCTCTGCTAAAAAATAGTAACAAAAAACCTTACCTGAGTCCAGGAACCGATGATCGGGGCTCTGGGTGATGTCCTCCCTCTGGTCAGCTGGTCTCCCAGCCTGCACTGGGACCCGGTCATCACCTGATCGGGTCACAGTGCAGTATGGGATGTCAGTTGACCGGAGCCACAGAGGGGGTCACAGGGGGGTCCGCGATCACGGGGGTAGGGCTTAGCAACAGGGGCGGGGCTTAGCGATGGTTGGTCGGTGCATGCGTCAGCACTTGTCATGGTATTTTCTGTGAAAATACAGTGATAAGTGTGCGGAGGGGATTCGCAGGGACAGAGCTTTATCGCTAGCTCTGTCCCTGCAAGGGATTTGTAGTAAATCCCTGTGATATTGCCAGAATTCGCTATGCAAATTCAGTCGGTAATATCACACTACAATCTGCATTATAAATGCGGATTGTAGTAAATAGAGCCCTAAATGCCTGTTCCACAGAGACATTTGTATAGTTATTAGCCTGTCCCAACCAATCCATAGCAAAACGATAGTTAGCCACAAGTGAATACCTCCGAAAACAGGGTAAATTTACGCCCCCTAACGTTGTGCCATCAATTTAGAAAAGATTTTCAAATCCTGATTAAGCAGTGAGATCGGTCTATAAGATGTCACTAAAGCCTGGGTCTTTACCTAATTTACCTGATTTAGGAAGGATAATGATACGTGCCGTATTCAAATCTTTTGGAGCTTCCAAAATGTGGGGTACTAAGGGAGCCAAAAGTTTATAATAGTCAGCAACATCCTTCTCTGTTAGATGTTTAAGCCCCACCTGATTAAGAAATTCTGTTCCTAAAATAGTATCATCTTGGGGGGGGGGAGTCTGTTGTGGATATCTTACTTAGGCCTAGTACGTTATTTCGGCATATTAGCAAGTAGTTTCCCAGATTTGATTTCCCCATTTTAAAAAAATATATATTTCTGATATGTAACATCTATCAGAGCTTGTTCAGAACAAATTGTATCGTATAAAGTTTTAGAATCTTTAGAGCGGATTTTATTCTCTTCATTCTGATTTAACAAATATTCTGAATAGGCTTTAGTAAGAGCCATACCTAATTCTAAAATATTTTTTTGCAATAATTTGCGTTTATGTGCTACGAATGCAATAATATGGCCCCTCATAACGGGTTTAGAAGAGGCCCAAAATAAATTTATATCCTGCATATGTTCGGAATTATCCCCCGTATAATTAGAGAATGGAAGTGATACAAATTTTTTAAAATCTTCTGAGGCACTGAGACATGAAGGAAAGGGCCAATTGCATGATTTATTTATGGGAAGCTGAGATTGTAGCTTGAACCAAATGGGTGCGTGATCAGAAATTACGATGTTATATATACCCGAAGTGGTGATTCTATGCAATATCTGTGGAGCTACTAACCAAAAAACAATTCGGGCAAAAGTATCATGTGGGTACGAATAGAACGAATACTCCCTGGCCGTTGGGTATTGATATCTCCATGGGTCTGTAAGTTGTAGTGAGTCTATCAACAGGTGAAGTGACTGTGGTATACCCCTACTATTCCTGCCCGAACCACCTGATCTAACAATCGGAGAGGACAGGACAGAATTAAGATCTCTGCCTATTATTAAGTGACCCTCTACCCATCCCTGTAGCTTAGAGAATATCTTAGAGAAATAGAGGGCATTAGGGCACTTTGGAGCTTATATATTTACCATTGTGAAATTTTCACCATTAACTAATAATTTAAGAAAAATAAACTGACCCTGTGAATCCAATTGTTTATCAAGCATTTCAATTTGAAGAGATCTTCTAAATAATATAAGCACTCCTCTGGGCTTATTATTATATGAGACTGCCACAGATTCACCTACCCAATTCCCATATAATACATTTTTATCAGAGACCTTCCAATGGGTTTCTTGAAGAAACACTACATCCAGATGGTATCTCTACAATTGTTGCATAACTTTTTTTGCTCTTAATACAAGTATTTAAACCCTCTACATTCCATGACACAAACTTCAGTGCATTAATCGCCTTTGAAATATTTTTTGACATCTATCTTATACCTTACTTTACAATCTAACCAGTTCTTCTGAATCAAATATATGCCCACCTACTATCCAACCCATAAATATTGTGCTATATCCACCCTGTGTGGCATTTTCTCCCCAGCGACTGTATATGGTAAAAAAATACATAAATAAATAAATTAAAAAGATGTGTCCAATATCGCCTTATGAGAGTCCATACCCTCATAATAAAGAGAAACAAATATTATAAATGTGTAACATACTGTATGTGCCAACAATCTCTAACATATTGGTTATTTAGCAAATATTGATGTAGTATCACCGTACAATCTGCTGTGTTACCAGTGTTTGTTATTAAATCTGTTTTCAATGCCACCCAATATACTGTAAGTGTATACCTTCATAGTCAGAAAAAACTATTATTTCAACTGTGATACATTTATATCCCCGTTCCCAAACATAATCTTCACTTAAAAAGTATTGTTGTAGTAACGCTGTGCTATCTAATGTGTCTGTGATATTTACTATTGAATTTCCTTTTTTTTCCTTTTTTTTCTTCATCTTTTAATGATTACCCTTTGCTACAGTTTAGCTCGTGATATACAGTACTTTCACCCATTAAACCTAAGATAATAGATATATCACAATCAATCACTGATACATCTTATAAATATTCTCGTTGTCTGTACTTGTATGTGTCAGGACTGCGACTATTTTTACTGTGTGCACAATGTGCTATTAGGGGCATTACTGTGTGGCATAATGTGTAAGGGGCATTACAGTGTGGCATAATGTGAAATAGGGGCATTACGGCATGGCATAATTTATTATGATTATCATTTATTTATATGGCGCCACAAGTGTTCCGCAGCGCCTTACAAAGTACATAAACAAATTGTAGACAAGCGACTTACAGAACAATACAATACAGGACCAGGACATAGATAATATATATTGCTACATTAGCGACCATAACACCCAGATAAGCAACAGAGCATAAGCAACCAAGTGTTAGGTGCCCTAGTGGTGAGTAAGAAGTAGATGAAACTAAAGTAGGGAGAAGCACAAGAGGGTAGAGGGCCTTGCTCATAAGAGCTTACATTCTAAAAGTTATAAGGGCATTACTGTATGTCATGTGTTATACAGTATGTGGCATTATTGTGTGGCATGTGTAAGGGGCATTGCTGTGTGGCATAATGTTGTAAGGGGTATTATGGTGTGGCATAATGTGTTAAAGGGGCATTCCGGTGTGGCATACTGTGTTATAAGTGGCATTACTTAGTGTGTCATAATGTGTAAGGCACATTACTGTATCATGTAACCACACACCTTAAATGTTGTCTTTGGATGTGTTTTTTTTGGGGAGGGGGGGCGCCTGAAACTTTTTTGGCATGGGGGAGCAAAATTTATATTTACGCCACTGCAGTCTCAGATAGTAAGGCAACTTCAGTAAAATACTAAACACCTCCTGATATTTTAGCAAGCCTGCTTGATTAGAGATGTTTTAGTATTTCCACTGACCTTATTTCAAGCAAATTAATATTTACAGCTTTTCCTCATCAATCTTTGTTTTAAGCATTTGGTGGTCTCAAATAAGGAGATAGACATAGCGTATAAGAAGGAGGGTAAAAAAAAAAAACAGACCTGTTTAATGAGGTCTTAGCGTTCCAGTTAACCTGAGCTGTCAGCTAGTGATTGATATCCCTGCCAGTCCCTGTGTAATCTCTCCCCAGGTATGGGTGCATAGATCCAGTCACCAGATAACAGGTGGAAGCAGCTAGATCCCCTTCCAAAGATTGACCATGACATCATCAGCCAGTGTCCAACATCATTCCCTACCATCCAAGTGGGCATAGAGGGGGAATATAACCATGTGGTGAGCGTATGGGAGTGTCTCATGGGAGTGTCTCATGGGCATGTTATGGGAGTGTCTCATGGGCATGTTATGGGAGTGACTCATGGGCATGTTATGGGAGTGTCTCATGGGCATGTTATGGGAGTGTCTAATGGGCATGTTATGGGGGTGTCTCATAGGCATGTTATGGGAGTGTCTCATGGGCATGTTATGGGGTGTCTCATAGGCATGTTATGGGAGTGTCTCATGGGCATGTTATGGGAGCAACTCATGGGCATGTTATGGGAGGGTCTCATGGGCATGTTATGGGAGTGTCTCATGGGCATGTAATGGGAGTGTCTCATGGGCATGTTATGGGAGTGACTCATGGGCGTGTTATGGGAGTATCTCATGGGCATGTTATGGGAGTATCTCATGGGTGTCTTATGGGAGTGACTCATGGGCGTGTTATGGGAGTGTCTCACGGGCATATAATGGGTGTGTCTCATGGGCATGTTATGGGAGTGACTCATGGGCATGTTATGGGAGTATCTCATGGGCGTGTTATGGGAGTGAATCATGGGCGTGTTATGGGAGTGTCTCATGGGCATGTTATGGGAGTATCTCATGGGCGTGTTATGGGAGTATCTCATGGGCGTGTTATGGGAGTAACTCATGGGTGTGTTATGGGAGTGTCTCATGGGCATGTTATGGGAGTGTCTCATGGGCGTGTTATGGGAGTGACTCACGGGCGTGTTATGGGAGTGTCTCACGGGCATGTAATGGGAGTGTCTAATGGGCGTGTTATGGGAGTGACTCATGGGCGTGTTATGGGAGTATCTCATGGGCGTGTTATGGGAGTGACTCATGGGCGTGTTATGGGAGTGTCTCATGGGCGTGTTATGGGAGTGAATCATGGGCGTGTTATGGGAGTGTCTCATGGGCATGTTATGGGAGTATCTCATGGGCGTGTTATGGGAGTATCTCATGGGTGTGTTATGGGAGTAACTCATGGGTGTGTTATGGGAGTGTCTCATGGGCTTGTTATGGGAGTGTCTCATGGGCGTGTTATGGGAGTGACTCACGGGCGTGTTATGGGAGTGTCTCACGGGCATGTAATGGGAGTGTCTAATGGGCGTGTTATGGGAGTGACTCATGGGCATGTTATGGGAGTATCTCATGGGCGTGTTATGGGAGTGACTCATGGGCGTGTTATGGGAGTGTCTCATGGGCGTGTTATGGGAGTGTCTCATGGGCGTGTTATGGGAGTATCTCATGGGCGTGTTATGGGAGTGTCTCATGGGCGTGTTATGGGAGTGTCTCATGGGCGTGTTATGGGAGTGTCATGGGCGTGTTATGGGAGTATCTCATGGGCATGTATGGGAGTGACTCATGGGCGTGTTATGGGAGTGTCTCATGGGTGTGTTATGGGAGTGACTCATGGGCGTGTTATGGGAGTATCTCATGGGTGTGTTATGGGAGTGACTCATGGGCATGTTATGGGAGTGATTCATGGGCATGATATGGGAGTGACTCATGAGCGTATTATGGGAGTGACTCATGGGCATGTTATGGGAGTGACTCATGGGCATGTTATGGGAGTGTCTCATGGGCATGTTATGGGAGTGTCTCATGGGCGTGTTATGGGAGTGACTCATGGGCGTGTTATGGGAGCGACTCATGGGCGTGTTATGGGAGTGACTCAGGCGCGTGTTATTGGAGTGTCTCATTGGCATGTTATGGGAGTGTCTCATGGGCATGTTATGGGAGTGACTCATAGGCATGTAATGGGAGTGACTCATGGGCATGTTATGGGAGTGTCTCATGGGCATGTTATGGGAGTGACTCATGGGCATGTAATGGGAGTGTCTCATGGGCATGTTATGGGGGTGTCTCATGGGCATGTTATGGGAGTGACTCATGGGCATGTTATGGGGGTGTCTCATGGGAATGTTATGCGAGTATCTCATGGGCATGTTATGGGAGCGACTCATGGGCGTGTTATGGGAGCGTCTCACGGGCATGTTATGGGAGCATCTCATGGGCATGTTATGGGAGTGACTCATGGGCATGTTATGGGGGTGTCTCATGGGCATGTTATGCGAGTGTCTCATAGGCATGTTATGGGAGTGACTCATGGGCGTGTTATGGGAGTGTCTCATGGGCATGTTATGATAGCATCTCATGGGCATGTTATGATAGCATCTCATGGGCATGTTATGGGAGTGTCTCATGGGCATGTTATGGGAGTTTCTCATGGGCTTGTTATGGGAGCGTTTCATGGGCATGTTATGGGAGTGTCTCATGGGCATTTTATGGGTGTTTCTCATGGGCATGTTATTGGAGTGTTGTGGGGTCATCAGTGACAGCTGCTGTGTTCTCAGATTCAGAGCCACAGCTACAGAGGTTATGTTTAGATGGAGAAACTGTGCCTAACTAGTCAAAGTTGGATGCCGCCGCACAGTGGCGTAACTATACATTTTGCACGCCACTTGCCAAAAAAAGGTTTTGTCTCCCTCCCCCATGGCATTTTGCTAATACTAATGCAGGGCCATTTCTAGGCAATTTGGCTCCCAGTGCGAACAGTTAATAATATGCCTCCACCCCATGGACAGTTTACATTATAATTTTTCCTCCTTATAGTAATGCCCAGTACATATTATGCCACACATCATAATGCCCATTTCACATTATGCCACACACTGTAATGCCCATTACACATTATGCTACACGCTGTAATGCCCATTACACATTATGTTACACACTGTATTGCCCATTACACATTATGTTACACACCATAATACCCATTTCACATTATGCTACACACTGTAATGCCCATTGCACATTATGGTACAATCAGTTATGCTTCCTTTCGTCATACATTAATGTTATATATCTACACTGTTCCCTGTGCCCAGCGCTGCAGTTACAAATACTGTCCAGGTACCATATCTTGCTGCATAAAATGCACACATTACTTCATTACATACGCAGTCCACATTAGGTGCATAGCGTCGACATTTCCCCGTGATGGCACTGCAGCATGAAATGTTAGTAAGAAACGTTCTGGTTACAGATGAAATATTTCCATGTAATGACCTTGCTGTCACTTATGTAGAAGTCTCAGGCTGCTTTTAGGCCCAAGGTCTCGCTGGTACAGACAGAGGTAATGGGAACCTGCAGGTTCACTTCTCTGCTATCCCACAATATTTTTCCCTGTGTGGTCACTGACCTGTATTTGTTCTGTATGTTATGTCCCCTGTTATATTTACACACATTCGTGGAGACCAAAATATCTTATACAAAAATGATTTAGTCTGTTTGTTTGTTCTGCATTCAGACACCCCTGCACCGATTGGGATGAAACCAATGCAAGGTGGTCCAGTTGGATCCTGGCCAGTTTTATGGAGGTTAAGGTCCCAGTCAGACCTCCCGTTGGTGTACGCTGGGCAGAACTTTGACCCAGGAAGCCTGTTCTGGGCCTTCCAATGGATGGATTTGGATAAAAACATCAGAGGGGAGGCAATTGGTCTGGGATGTCTATTGTAGTGGTTGGGTCCTGGTCAGACCTATGGTGGAGTGCGCCAGACAGAACTATGACCCTGGGAGCCTGTTCTTGGCCTTCCACTGAATGGACATGGATGACATCACATAATAAAATGGAATAACTTAAAGATACACTCCTGCACCGATTGGGATGAAACCAACGCGAGTTAGTCCAGTGTGATCCTGGCCAGGATTTAGGGGGGGTCAGGGTCTCGTTCGGACCTCCCATTGGTGTACACTGGGCAGAACATAATAAAACTTAATAATTTTAAGATTTCAACCCAGGCAACGCTGGGTACTTCAGTTAGTAGTCATATAAAAATGACCTCTTTATACACGTTTTACAGTAAAATACATAAAGCAAAAGTAAACAGACAAACAGAACCAATACAGGAAAGTTATTTATTGAGGCTCATGTAAAGGAGACAAACTGACAATATAACATCTATAACAATGAATGTCTCCTTCACTCTCACTTTCCTGGGAGACAGTTATTATGGGTGAGAAGTATGAAAGTAAACATTCAGAATGTTGACATCAGAATGACAACATGGACACAAGCAGCATGCTGACATTCACAAATGTCGATGCGGATAAAATGTCAACATGTTCATAATGTCGACAGCAACATCATTTCAGCCTAAACATAACCCTAACTTGTGTGTGTGTGTGTATATATATATATATATATATATATATATATATATATACGGTCCTGATTTGGAGCTGTACGCTTATGCTGCCACTACTGCAAAAGTGTATGCAACCGCAATTTGAAAATATGCAAATATCACTGCTGCTGGGAGATACAGTATATTAAAACACCCATATGTGGTTTTGCAAATCCCAGCATTTGTGTACAAAGGTGCCGGATCAGTCATAGATCACTCGATTGTTGCAGTCCTGAGTAAGTCTATTGTCCCGCAGAATGGCCGTTGGACCCAAGTCGTGGAAGCCATATTTCTTGCATACAGGATTGCAGTCATATGCTGTGATCAGGACATAGGTTGTCATTCACACCCAGTCGCAAGCGCTGAACGCTCGCAACTGGGTTGATGTTAAGGCCCTGCGCACGCACAGCGGCCACACTGCGCGTGCGCAAGCCCCGGAGTGAGAGAGAAATTCTCTCGCTTCGGAGCTCACTACAAAAGGGGTGCCTGCCGATGTTGATCGACAGCTCAGCCTGTTTTGTAGGTGGGGCGGGGGGGTGGCTACACAAATGGAGGCGTTCCCAAGCAAACGCTTGCCGTTTTGTGGGCAGCCGCACTGACATCAGCAGTGATGTCAGTGGGGAGCTTCCTGCTCGATCAGAGCAGGAAGCTCCCAGGGGCTTGCGGTTGCCGAGACCCAACCTTAGGGTCTCGTCACAAGCCCCGGTGGTCGCGATGGTCTTGACCATCGCGTCCATCACCCTGGTCAGTCGCTGAAGCTGTGTTTGGTAACCCACAGCTTAGCTAGCGACCAGGAGGCCTCACTAAAAAAAACAAGCGACCACCCTCATTCAGAATGAGTGCTCGCTTCTTGCGAGCACCTCTGAATGAGGGCCATAGTGCAGTAGGCACTGCAGGGAGGAGCCAGGCTGGAGAGAAGCCTTCCCTGCTCCTCTGTGCCTGTCATGTAGCTTCCTGCTCTGTGAGTCCTGGCATCTCCTCTCTGCATGAATCTGAGTGATCACATCTCCTCCCCTTCCCGCGTTTGCCATCTCCCCTTCCCTTACCCTAAACACCTTCAGTTATATTCTCCTTAAATTAACACATTTCAAAATATTTTTATAGCTGGGACTGAAACCTGTCACGTCATGCTTTGCAGTCAGCCATTTGCTGCTAGGAAGAAAGCCTGTGAATTCTAACTAGGATTTGTATCTTTCTTTGTGTTTTGGATCTGGATTGGTTTTGCCAAAACCACCCTTCCGGGTTTTTTTTTTGGATCTTTATTTTTTGGGAAAAAATAATAAAAACATCTAAAATCACAGAATGTGTTTATTTTTGTTCCTACCCTATTATTAACCTCAATAAAATTAATTTCCACTCATTTCCAGTCTATTCTGAACACCTTACAATATTGTTGTTAGGCCAAAAGTTTGCACCGAGGTAGCTGGATGACTATGCTAAGCAATATAAGTGGGCAGCACAAACACGTGGCCCATCTAGGAGTGACACTGCAGTGGCAGACAGGATGGCAAATTGAAAAACTAGGCCCCAAAAAGTACATAATGCAATGAAAAAAAAGAGGTGCAAGATGGAATTGTCCTTGACCCTCCCACCCACCCTTATGTTGTATAAACAGGACATGCACACTTTAACAAACCAATAATTTCATCGACAGAGTCTGCCTCATGTCTGTGGCTGAAATGATTGGTTCGTTTGGGCCCCCACAAAACAAGCTGGCAATTAATCTGTCCCTGCACAAACTGGCTCTACAAAGGCAAGATGTCATCCTCATCCTCCTCATCCACCAATTCCTCACCCTCTTTAGTGTTGTGTACATCCTCATCCTCACAGAGTATTAATTTGTCCCTGCTGGAATCCACCACCACAGGTCCCTCTGTACTTTCTGGATGATGGTCTTCCCGGAAGAATTTTGATGAACATCATCTTCTCCACATTTTGTGGAAGCAACCTCCTACGCCTTCGCTGACAAGGTTCCCGGCTGCACTAAAAACTCTTTCGGAGTACACACTGGAGGGGGGGCAACTTAGATAAAATAGAGCCAGTTTGTACAGGGGCCTCCAAATTGCCTCTTTTTCCTGCCAGTACAGGTACAGACTGTCTGACATGCCTACTGTCTGATGCTGTCACTGATTAATCCTTCACCATTCTGTCAATGGTGACAGCATCATATGCAGTGACAGTAGACTTGTCAGAAATTGTTGGCAGGTCCTTCAGTCCGGACCAGATGTCCAAACTTGGTCCTGCCTGCCCTGCATCACTGCCAGCTGGTTGCTTAGGATACCTAAGTTGTTTCCTGCAGCCCCAGCTGAGGGAGAAAATTAAGAAGGAGCTCTTGGCGTGTCACGTTCCGCTTCAGCTGGCAGTGTTTTCACCAGCAGGTCTTTGCACCTCTGCAGGCTTATGTCCGCTGGAAAGAGAGACATCATGTAGGCTTTAAACCTAGGATCAAGCACGGTGGCCAAAATGTAGTGGTCTGATTTCAACAGATTGACCACCCTCGAATCCTAGGAAAGCGAATGAAGGGCTTCATCCACAAGTCCCACATACTGACCAGAATTGCTCCGTCTTAGCTCCTCATTCACTTTGTCCAGCTGCTTCTGCAAAAGCCAGATGAGGGGAATGACCTGACTCAAGCTGACAGTGTCTGAACTGACTTCATGTGTGGCAAGTTCAAAGGGCTGGAGAACCTTGCACAGCACGGAAATCATTCTCCATTGCAGTTGAGTCAGTGCATACCCCCTCCTTTGCCTATTTCATAGGTGGATGTACAGGCTTGAATGGCCTTTTGCTGCTCCTCCATCCTCTGAAGCATATAGAGGGTTGAGTTCCATCGAGTTACAACCTCTTGCTTCAGGTGATGGCAAGGCAGGTTCAAGAGTATTTGCTGGTGCTCCAGTCTTTGGCACGCAGTTGCTGAATGGCAAAAGATCCAAAGCGTCTCCTGCACGGCCCTGTTGTTTTTCAAAAAATTCTGCACCACCAAATTTATTGTATGAGCAAAACATGGGACGTGCTGGAATTTGCACAGATGTAATGCCCGCACAATATTGGTGGCATTGTCAGATATCACAAATCCCCAGGATGGTGGTGTACCTCTTACTGAAACCGGTGATACACAGCGTAGCCTGCCTTGAAACGAGCTGGCGTTTCTGAGATGCTGCTACTGGTGATGCTGCTGTTGTTGCTGTGGAAGGTGATACATCTACCCAGTGGGCTGTCACATTCATATAGTCCTTAGTCTGCCCAGTTCCACTTGTCCACATGTCTGTGGTTAAGTGGACATTGGGTACAACCACACTGAGGACACTTTTTCTGACGTCTCTGTACATTCTCGGTATCGCCTGCTTAATGAAGTGGAATCTAGATGGGATTTGGTACTGGGGACACTCTACCTCCATCAATTGTCTAAATCCCACTGCACTAATGGTGGATACCGGACGCACATCTAAAAGCAACATAGCTGCCAAGGCCTCATTTATCTACTTTGCAACAGGTTGACTGCTGTCGTACTTCATCTTCCTCGCAAAGGACTGTTGGATGGTCAATTGCTTAGTAAAAGAAGTAGTGGTGTTCCAACTTCCTCTCTGGGATGAGGAACAACTCCCAGCAACAGCAGCAGCAGTAGGCGTAGTAATGCAGGATCCTTCAGAGGAATCCTGGATAGCTGAGGAGTCAGTCATGCCAGTGACATGGCCTGCAGGACTACTTCCTATCCTGATTGAAGAGGAAATTGATGAGGAGGGAGCTGCTGGTGTGGTTTGCAGGCGCTTGGATACAATAGGACAAAGGGATTTAGGTATCCCTGGACTGCTTACGGTATTAGCCACAGTTTCTGAACTTGACAGTGATTTTTTATGAATGCACTGCAGGTGACATTTAAGGGAGGATGTTCCTAAGAGGTTAACATCCTTACCCTTACTTATTACACCTTTATATAAGCTACATATGGCAAGACAGTTGTTGTCTGGATTTGGATATAAATAATTCCAGACCAAAGAGGTGGATTTTTTGGTCTTCTGCCCAGGCATGATGATGGGCTTTTCATCCCACGGACAACAACTGTCTCCCCCGGTGCCTGAATTAAACAAACCACATCACCATCAGAATCCTCCTCGTCTACTTCCTCCTCAGCGCCAGCTACACCAATATCCTCATCCTGTTATACTTCAACAGTGACATCTTCAATTTGAATATCAGCAAATGGACTGTGGGTGCTCCTTCCAGCACTTGCATAGGGCGTGCAAATGGTGGAAGGAGCCACCTCTTCCCGTCCAGTGTTGGAAAGGTCAGGCATCGCAACCGCCACCACACTTGAGGAATTGTGATATCTTCTTAGAACGCACAGTTCTACGCTGTACTTTTGCCAGCTTAACTCTTTTCATTTTTCTAGCGGGAGGGGGAGGGCTTCCATCGTCATGTGAAGCTGAATCACATAAACATAGGCCAGGGCCTTAGCCGTTCCTTGCCACTCTGTGTCATAAATGGCATACTGGCAAGTTTACGTTTTTCCTCAGACTATTTACATTTAATTTTTTGGGTCATTTTACTGAACTTTGGCTTTTTGGATTTTAAATGCCCTCTACTATGACATTGGGCATCGGCCTAGGCAGACGACGTTGATGGCATTTCATCGTCTATGTCATGACTAGTGGCAGCAGCTTCAGCACTAGGATGAAGTGGTTCTTGATCTTTCCCTATTTTATCCTCCAAATTTTTGTCCTCCATTATTTTTATGGAGTGCATTATTGTTATGGAGTGAATCACCCCTGTAAAAATGATTTGGATGAATTAAATCACCCCTTTTTATTTGGAGTGAATATACACAGGGCACAGGGCAGTGTACCCCTACACCACACATGGGAAGGCCCTATAAAAATTATTTGGATTAATTAAATCACCCCTTTTTATTTGGAGTGAATATACACAGGGCACAGGGCAGTGTACCCCTACACCACACATGGGAAGGCCCTATAAAAATTATTTGGATGAATGAAATCACCCCTTTTTTATTTGGAGTGAATATACACAGGGCACAGGTCAGCGTAGCACACAGAAAGGGCCTGTATTGGATTTGGATTAATTAAATAACCCCTGTAAAAATTATTTGGATGAATTAAATCACCCCTTTTTATTCAGAGACTGGAGTGAGGGCCTGATTCAGACCCGCTCGTGAGCGCATAGTGCTCACAAGCGGGTCGATGGCCGGGCAGTGAGAATGTGCAGCGTGCGCGAGCCCCATAGCGAGTGAATTTTCTCTCGCTGCGGGACTCACTACAAGATGGGGCAGCTGTCAATTGTGATTGACAGCTCGCCCCATTTTGTAGGCGGGGAGGGGGGGGTGGCTGGACAAACGGATGTGTTCCTGAAGGAATGCCTGCCGTTTGTGGGCGGTCCTACTGACATCACCAGTGATGTCAGTAGTGAACTTCCTGCTCTATTAGAGCAGGAAGTACAGTAGGGCTTGCGGTGGATGAGACCCTACCACAAGGGTCTTGTCGCAAGCCTGATGGTCACGATAATCGTGACCATTGCCATGCCACCCACTCAAGCTGTGGGTGGTCACCCACAACTTAGCGAGCGGCCTGGAGGCTGGTGAAAAAAAATGTCCCATTCTGATTCAGAGCGAGCACTCACAAATAGCAAGTGCCTCTGAATAAGGGCCTGAATACACAGCACAGGGCACCGTAGCCCAACAATACACAGGGCAGCCCATGTAAAAATGATTTGGACTGAATATACAGCACAGGACAGCACCACTGGACTGGACTGATACAGCAGAGCAGGTCACCCCCAGACTGATATAGCAGCACAGCAAAACTGGACTGGACTGATACAGCAGAGCAGGTCACCCCCAGACTGATACAGCAGCACAGCACCACTGGACTGGACAGATACAGCAGAGGAGGTCACCCCCAGACTGATATAGCAGCACAGCACCACTGGACTGGACTGATACAGCAGAGCAGGTCACCCCCAGACTGATACAGCAGCACAGCACCACTGGACTGGACTGATACAGCAGAGGAGGTCACCCCCAGACTGATATAGCAGCACAGCACCACTGGACTGGACTGATACACCAGAGCAGGTCACCCCCAGACTGATACAGCAGTACAGCACCACTGGACTGGAAAGATACAGCAGAGGAGGTCACCCCTAGACTGATATACCAGCACAGCACCACTGGACTGAACAGATACAGCAGAGGAGGTCACCCCCAGACTGATACAGCAGCACAGCACCACTGGACAGGACTGATACAGCAGAGCCGGTCACCCCCAGACTGATATAGCAGCACAGCACCACTGGACTGGACTGATAGAGCAGAGGAGGTCACCCCCAGACTGATATAGCAGCACAGCACCACTGGACTGGACTGATACAGCAGAGCAGGTCACCCCCAGCACAGCACCACTGGACTGGACTGATACAGCAGAGGAGGTCACCCCCAGACTGATATACCAGCACAGCACCACTGGACTGGACTGATACAGCAGAGCAGGTCACCCCCAGACTGATACAGCAGCACAGCACAACTGGACTGGACAGATACAGCAGAGCAGGTCACCCCCAGACTGATATAGCAGCACAGCACTACTGGACTGGACTGATACAGCAGAGCCGGTCACCCCCAGACTGATATAGCAGCACAGCACAACTGGACTGGACTGATACAGCAGAGCCGGTCACCCCCAGACTGATATAGCAGCACAGCACCACTGGACTTGACTGATACACCAGAGCAGGTCACCCCCTGACTGATATAGCAGCACAGCACCACTGGACTGGACAGATACAGCAGAGCCGGTCACCCCCAGACTGATATAGCAGCACAGCACCACTGGACTGGACTGATACAGAAAAGCAGGTCACCCCCAGACTGATATAGCAGCACAGCACCACTGGACTGGACTGATACAGCAGAGGAGGTCACCCCCAGCACAGCACCACTGGACTGGACTGATACAGCAGAGCAGGTCACCCCCAGACTGATAAACCAGCACAGCACCACTGGACTGGACTGATACAGCAGAGCAGGTAACCCCCAGACTGATATAGCAGCACAGCACCACTGGACTGGACTGATACAGCAGAGCAGGTCACCCCCAGACTGATACAGCAGCACAGCACCACTGGACTGGACTGATACAGCAGGGGAGGTCACCCCCAGACTGATATAGCAGCACAGCACCACTGGACTGGACTGATACACCAGAGCAGGTCACCCCCAGACTGATACAGCAGTACAGCACCACTGGACTGGAAAGATACAGCAGAGGAGGTCACCCCTAGACTGATATACCAGCACAGCACCACTGGACTGAACAGATACAGCAGAGGAGGTCACCCCCAGACTGATACAGCAGCACAGCACCACTGGACAGGACTGATACAGCAAAGCCGGTCACCCCCAGACTGATATAGCAGCACAGCACCACTGGACTGGACTGATAGAGCAGAGGAGGTCACCCCCAGACTGATATAGCAGCACAGCACCACTGGACTGGACTGATACAGCAGAGCAGGTCACCCCCAGCACAGCACCACTGGACTGGACTGATACAGCAGAGGAGGTCACCCCCAGACTGATATACCAGCACAGCACCACTGGACTGGACTGATACAGCAGAGCAGGTCACCCCCAGACTGATACAGCAGCACAGCACCACTGGACTGGACAGATACAGCAGAGCAGGTCACCCCCAGACTGATATAGCAGCACAGCACTACTGGACTGGACTGATACAGCAGAGCCGGTCACCCCCAGACTGATATAGCAGCACAGCACAACTGGACTGGACTGATACAGCAGAGCCGGTCACCCCCAGACTGATATAGCAGCACAGCACCACTGGACTTGACTGATACACCAGAGCAGGTCACCCCCTGACTGATATAGCAGCACAGCACCACTGGACTGGACAGATACAGCAGAGCCGGTCACCCCCAGACTGATATAGCAGCACAGCACCACTGGACTGGACTGATACAGAAAAGCAGGTCACCCCCAGACTGATATAGCAGCACAGCACCACTGGACTGGACTGATACAGCAGAGGAGGTCACCCCCAGCACAGCACCACTGGACTGGACTGATACAGCAGAGCAGGTCACCCCCAGACTGATAAACCAGCACAGCACCACTGGACTGGACTGATACAGCAGAGCAGGTAACCCCCAGACTGATATAGCAGCACAGCACCACTGGACTGGACTGATACAGCAGAGCAGGTCACCCCCAGACTGATATAGCAGCACAGCACCACTGGACTGGACTGATACACCAGAGCAGGTCACCCCCAGACTGATACAGCAGCACAGCACCACTGGGCTGGACAGATACAGCAGAGGAGGTCACCCCCAGACTGATACAGCAGCACAGCACCACTGGACTGGACTGATACAGCAGAGCCGGTCACCCCCAGACTGATATAGCAGCACAGCACCACTGGACTGGACAGATACAGCAGAGGAGGTCACCCCCAGACTGATACAGCAGCACAGCACCACTGGACTGGACAGATACAGCAGAGGAGGTCACCCCCAGACTGATATAGCAGCACAGCACCACTGGACTGGACTGATACAGCAGAGCCGGTCACCCCCAGACTGATATAGCAGCACAGCACCACTGGACTGGACTGATACAGCATAGCCGGTCACCCCCAGACTGATATAGCAGCACAGCACCACTGGACTGGACTGATACAGCAGAGGAGGTCACCCCCAGACTGATACAGCAGCACAGCACCACTGGACTGGACAGATACAGCAGAGGAGGTCACCCCCAGACTGATACAGCAGCACAGCACCACTGGACTGGACTGATACAGCAGAGCCGGTCACCCCCAGACTGATATAGCAGCACAGCACCACTGGACTGGACTGATACAGCAGAGCCGGTCACCCCCAGACTGATATAGCAGCACAGCACCACTGGACTGGACAGATACAGCAGAGCCGGTCACCCCAAGACTGATACAGCAGGACAGCACCACTGGACTGGACTGATACAGCAGAACCGGTCACCCCTAGACTGATATAGCAGCACAGCACCACTGGACTGGACAGATACAGCAGAGCAGGTCACCCCCAGACTGATATAGCAGCACAGCACCACTGGACTGGACAGATACAGCAGAGCAGGTCACCCCCAGACTGATATAGCAGCACAGAACCACTGGACTGGACTGATACAGCAGAGCAGGTCACCCCCAGGCTTATATACCAGCACAGCACCACTGGACTGGACTGATACAGCAGAGGAGGTCACCCCCAGACTGATACAGCAGCACAGCACCACTGGACTGGACTGATACAGCAAAGCAGGTCACCCCCAGACTGATATAGCAGCACAGAACCACTGGACTGGACTGATACAGCAGAGGAGGTCACCCCCAGACTGATACAGCAGCACAGCACCACTGGACTGGACAGATACAGCAGAGGAGGTCACCCCCAGACTGATACAGCAGCACAGCACCACTTGACTGGACTGATACAGCAGAGCAGGTCACCCCCAGGCTTATATACCAGCACAGCACCACTGGACTGGACTGATACAGCAGAGGAGGTCATCCCCAGACTGATACAGCAGCACAGCACCACTGGACTGGACTGATACAGCAAAGCAGGTCACCCCCAGACTGATATAGCAGCACAGAACCACTGGACTGGACTGATACAGCAGAGGAGGTCACCCCCAGACTGATACAGCAGCACAGCAGCACAGCACCACTGGACTGGACTGATACAGCAAAGCAGGTCACCCCCAGACTGATACAGCAGCACAGCACCACTGGACTGGACTGATACAGCAGAGGAGGTACCCACAGACTGATACAGCAGAGCAGGTCGCCACCCCAAACCACGCCACTTTCCCACAAACACTAGAGAGACACGTCCTCTCACTACCCTCTCCAGGACTGGAGTGAAGATGGCGGGGCAGGAGAGCAGATCCTTCAACCTCCTTGTTCCTCCCTTGAGTTATCCTTGTTACCAATGCTCCACTTCCTTGTCTCTTTCTCCAATTTAATGACTGCCTCTGCTCACTCACACATTGGGTACAGGATCATGTAGTATTTAATGGATTCCCACCTGCAACTCACCACTGTATGCTCCAGCTAGCTTTAGCATGTTGCACTCACTACCCTTTATCCTGATATTGTCTGGTGTGTGATCCTGTCTCTCAGCACTGTGAGTCATGGTGTCTGTCTGATCTGTGAGCCTGCCTCTCAGTACTGTCAGTGTGTCTGTCTGGTGTGTGAGCCTGTGTCTCAGTACTGTCAGTGTGTCTGTCTGGTGTGTGAGCCTGTCTCTCAGCACTGTGAGTCATGGTGTCTGTCTGATCTGTGAGCCTGCCTCTCAGTACTGTCAATGTGTCTGTCCGGTGTGTGAGCCTGTGTCTCAGCACTGTCAGTGTGTCTGTCTGGTATGTGAGCCTGTCTCTCAGCACTGTGAGTCATGGTGTCTGTCTGATCTGTGAGCCTGCCTCTCAGCACTGTCAATGTGTCTGTCTGGTGTGTGAGCCTGTGTCTCAGCACTGTCAGTGTGTCTGTCTGGTGTGTGAGTATGTCTCTCAGTACTGTCAGTGTGTCTGTCTGGTGTGTGAGCCTGCCTCTCAGCACTGTCAGTGTGTCTGTCTGGTGTGTGAGCCTGTGTCTCAGCACTGTCAGTGTGTCTGTCTGGTGTGTGAGCCTGTCTCAGCACTGTCAGTGTGTCTGTCTGGTGTGTGAGCCTATCTCGCAGAACAGTTCGCCTGATTCAGAGCGTTCATGATGATGGTTGCGATGGTCAAGACCATCGCGACCATCGGACTTGCGATGAGACCCTTGCGGTAGGGTCTCGTTGCCGCAAGCCCTGGAGTGATTTTGGCTCTATCAATTTCTATTATTATGTAGGATTCAAGTATTATTGATTTAGCTGCAGTGTGCTGGAGGGAAAATCCCTTTTTTCTGTAGCCCCCTTTATGTACTGCAGCCCCCCTTTATGTACTGCAGCCCCCCTTTATGTACTGCAGCTCCAGACCCTTTATGTACTGCAGCCCCCCTTTATAAACTGCAGCTCCCCTTTATGTACTGCAGCTCCAGACCCTTTATGTACTGCAGCCCCCCTTTATGTACTGCAGCCCCCCTTTATGTACTGTAGTTCCCCTTTATGTACTGCAGCTCCAGAACCTTTATGTACTGGAGCCCCCCTTTATGTACTGCAGCCCCCCTTTATGTACTGCAGCCCCCCTTTATGTACTGTAGCTCCAGCCCGTTAATGGACAACACAGCAGCACCCTTTATGTACTGCAGCCCTAGCCCAACACTGCACCCTTGAAAAACAGTAGCATAGACCCCCAGCCCAACAACTCTGCACCCTTGAACAACAGAGTACAGCCCCCCAGCCCGACAACACTGCACCCTTTAACAACAGAGTACAGACACCCAGCCCGACAACACTGCACCCTTGAACAAAAGAGCACAGACCCCCAGCCCGACAACACTGCGCCCTTGAACAACAGAGCACAGACCCCCAGCCCGACAAAACTGTGCCCTTGAACAACAGAGCACAGACCCCCAATTATATTATGTGAGGAATCACGATTGGTTGAGTGAAATCCAGGGCAGATTTACCCCCCTGTGATATTGTGTGTAAGAATTATATAAACAGAGGGCCTGTGAGTCCTGTATGTTGTACAACCCTGTAAATTCTCTGAGGAGAAGAACTGCTGATTGATAAGATTCCTATATGCTAATGTACCCCTTCATTCAGAAGGTTGAGTCTTTTTTAAGACATTGAGCAATAAACATCTTGCCTGACTTCAACTGCCTCAATCCTGCAACCAACAGAATTGCGCCAAACGCTATTCCGTTCTCCTGCTGTTCTGGGTAAGAGCTCAGTGTCTCCAAGTTCAAGCCCTCTGCCAGCTACCGTGAAGACCTGGTCCATTGCGAGGGATCAGGAGGAATCAGCCGAAACCAATCAGGAGGTGTGGCCACAGATAGTCAAACACATATGCAGCAGAAGAGGTTCCAGGTGCTGAGGTAAGAGCCTGATTGTACGTAAAAAGCGGTTCCAAGCACCACTGAAAGGAGCTTTTCGGTGGCAGCATTGTTACACTCATGGCACAGTGGGCGGAGTCAGTGACAGGCGGTCACTGGTGGTAAGCGGGAATCCCTGATACCCAAGGTCCATTGGGTATCAAAACCCCCAACCTGTGATCGGGAGTCGGCAAGAGGCTATCCAGTCACAGATATTAGTCCAAAAGTGCTAACCCATAACCAGAGGCGGGCCTAGACGAAAAGCGTCAGGTCACATATTGGTGGCATATCGGTTGGATAATCACAGGTGGCTTTTCAGTCACCTGATGAGAGAAGCCGAGTTACTTGGTAGAGGAGTAACTGCAGTTCAGGAGAACGCACAGGATGGCTGATTACAGTGAAATGGAGTTACATCAGACGGAGGTGGAAAGTGCGGCCGGCATAACAACGGATGCCCCTTAGAACGTGGTGAGAGCAACAAGTCCCGCCCCCTCTTGCAGCAGTTATGTTTCTCAGCATTCTCCAGCATGGCAGATATCCCAACAAATGGATACCCTAGGGGATCAGCTAGCAGAATTGGGAGAAAGGGCAACGGAGCAGGAACGTATGCTAATCATTCGGATGTGGCATGACGAGTGGGCACCACTGTCTGTGGTAACCCATGCTCCATTGAACACTGCTGTACCGGGATCAGATCGTTTACAGTTTGCCAAGTTTGCAGACAGCAATGGGGATATTGATGGACATTTGCAAGTATTTGAAAGGACTTGTAAACTACACGATTTACCCAAGCATTAGTGGGTCAGACACCTAGTGCCCACACTGCATGGAGAGGCCCTGGAGGCCAATCAAGGAGTGGCCACCGAAGACTGCGGTGACTATGACGAAGTTGTAAGGGCCCTCCTACAGCAATACTTTGTCACTCCTGAGTCCTACAGGAAAAAGTTCCGGGACTTGCCCAAGAACCCTACCAGCACCCATGAGCAATTTGCCACCCAGCTGAGGCAGTACGTGGTGAAGTGGGTGAAGGGATCTGGTGCTATTACCTGGTACGCACTGATTGATCTGCTGTGTCAAGAGCAGTTCTACTGCAGGTGCACCCAGCTTGAAGATGGCGGCCTAGTTAGCAGACAAGTATGTGGCAATTTGGCCACAAGGGCAGAAGCACCCCCCAAAGTGGGTATCCTCCAACCCAGGTGCTCTTGGCCAGCAACCACCCCAACCTGTTCCTGCAAATCATCAGAGTCCACCGGGGCCCTGACTGGACAAGAGGTGCTACAGCTGTGGGAAAATCGGACATCTGAGGATGAACTGTCCCACATCCCAAGCACCCCAGACTCGTGCCCCAAATCTGAGTGCTGGAGCCCGGCTTGCTTGTCTAACCCAGGGAGGTGAGCCAAAAGAGACTGTTCCTACTCCAGTCAGTCCAATGGAGTGTGGCAAGAGTCCGGTGGACTCAACGGAGAGAGTTACCTGCATAGCCAAGGGGCCACCCCAATATTTGTGGCAGCACCTGCAGACGGTCCAAGTGGGGCCCCTGCCGGGACAAGGATTAAGAGACTCTGGGGGTTCAATCACTGTTGTGAGCCCCCAACTTATTGATCCTGCTGCAGTACTGCCAGGTCGCACTGCCAAAGTGACTGTGGCAGGTGGACTGGAGCATGAGGTTCCTGTGGGAAGAGTCTACCTGGAATGGGGAGCTGGCCCAGAGTTGAGGGAAGTTGCCATCATGGATGGAGTCAAGTTTCCGGATCACAGTCTACATCAACTACACCAGAACAACCCAGCCCAGAGGAAAAGACTACAGCAGCTAGACAACTGCCAGCGCAGCTTACCACAGCATCAACCAGCCCAGAGGAAAAGATTACAGCGGCTAGATCAGCACATCTACCCAGCATGCCTTTTGCCTCTGGTATGCCTACATCCCCTAGCAATGCAGAGGATGTTGGTTCTGGCTTGTTGGATCCTGTGGGGGTGCCCAGTGATGCTCCTGTCCCTAGTGGTTTGCTAAATTCGGCGGTGAGTATGAGTGACCACACTGACTTTGCTTTGACTGACCTCAACCAGACTGACCCTAGTGATCCCAACCCATATCCCCCTGTAGAATGTCCCTATTTAGAAGAAAGTAAGGGCCCCAGACAGGAGTTCAGGTAAGCTTAGCTTGCTGACCCATCTCTGGAAGGCATATTGTGCCAAGTTGGCAGTGGCCTTTCGGGGGTGATGGCACAGAGTGTGACCTGGTGGGAAGGGTTCAGGTACTGGGTATTGAGGATGGTAGAAGGGGATAGGCCAGTTAGGGAGCAATGTCCCCTGCTTGTGCCAAGTAGGTCAGGGAAGACACGTAGCCTAATCATGGTGGATGTCACACGGGGTTGTCTGTGCATGCATTTGACACACTTATCAGCAAGGTCACTGTGCATGGGTCCTGCCTATGTCATTTATCTGCCTCGTTCAGGCGTGCTTTCCCCCCATGTGCAAAAAATATATATTAAGTGTTTTTTTCAGTGTGTGCACATTTGCCATAATTATTAGCAACATAGCTGCGCAGGGGTGCTGCCTGTGTCATTTATTAAGGTGCTGCTGCCTCATTCAGGGGTGCTCTCCCCCAAGTGCAAAAAATATATATTAAGTGGGGGGTTTTCTCTGTTTGTGTATGCGCTTGCCACAATTTTCAGCAACGTAGCTGAGCAGGGGTGCTACCTGTGTCATTTATCAAGGGGCTGCTGCCTCACTGAGGGGTGCTCTCCCCCCAAGTGCAAAAAAAAATATTCTGTTTTTTTTCTTTGAGTGTGTGTGCATGTTAGCCACACTTATCAGCAACTTAGCTGCACAGGGGTGCTGCCTATGTTGTTTATCAAGGGGTTGCTGCCTCATTCAAGGGTGCCCTCTCCCCAAGTGCAAAAAAAATAATATTAAGTGTTTTTTCCTATGTGTGTGCATTAGCCACACTTATCAGCATTATAGATGTGCAGAGGTGCTGCCTGTGTCATTTATCAAGAGGCTGCTGCCTTGTTCAGGGGTGCACTACCCCCAAGTGCAAAAAAAATATTTATTTTACCTGTTTTTCTTCTGTGTGTGCACGTTTGCCACATTTATCAGCAATGTAGCTGTGAAGGGGTGCTGCCTGTGTCCTTATCAAAGGGCTGCTGCCTCATTCAGGGGTGCTGTCCTCCCAAGTGTAAAAAATATGTTTATAAAGTACTTTTTCTTGGTGCCTGTGTGCACATTTGCTACACTTATCAGCAACATTGCTGCGTATTGGAGCTCCCTGTGTTGTTTATCACAAGGCTGCTGCCTCGTTCAGGGGTGCTCTCTCCCAAGTGCAAAAAAAATATATATTAATAGTTTTTTCTCTGTGTGTGTTAGCAACACTTATGAGCAAATGTAGCTGCGTAGGGGTGCTACCTGTGTCATTTATCAAGGGGCTGCTGCCTTGTTCAGGGGTGCCCTCCCCCCAAGTGCAAAAAAATGTATACTAAAAGTTTTTCTTCTGTGTGTGTGCGTTAGCCACACTTATCAGCAATGTAGCTGCACAGAGGTGCTGCTTGTGTTGTTTATCAAGGGTATGCTGATTCGTTCATTGGTGCTTTCCCCCGCAAGTGCAAAAAAAATTTATATAAAGTGCGTTTTTTTCTGTGTGTGTGTATGTTAGCCAAACTTATCTTCAAAGTAGCTGTGCAGGGGTGCTGCCTATGTAATTTATCAAGGGGCTGCTGCCTCGTTCAGGGGTGTTCTCTCCCCAAGTGCAAAAAAATATATATTAAGTGTTTTTTTATGTGTGTGTGTGTGTATTTGCCACACATACAGGAACATAGCTAGGCAGGGATGCCGCCTGTGTCATTTATCAAGGGGCTGCTGCCTTGTTCAGGGGTGTTCTCTCCCCCATAGTGCAAACAAATGTATATTAAGTGTTTTTTTCTGTGTGTGTGTGCTTTAGCCACACTTATCAGCAACATAGCTGCGCAGGGGTGCTGCCTGTGTCATTTATCAAGGTGCTGCTGCCTCGTTCAGGGGTGCACTCCCAAGTGCAAAAAATATATATTAATAGTTTTTTCTCTGTGTGTGTGTGCGTGATAGCCACACTTATGAGCAACATAACTGTCAGAACCCGAACTGTATCCCTGTTTAAAGATAAACTACACTTGCCAATTTTCCATTGTGGTTGCTGGAGTATCCTTCCAGGCTGCTGGCATGTATCGCATGGAGTATACAGAGAGTTAAAATGATCCTCTATTCCTTGGGCATCGTCTGCTTGCTGGGGTCTGTGATTACTTGGTTTTCTAAACCCGTTTCTGTCTGGGTCACATGCTTTAACACTTCCAATGGATTTCATGCACCTGGTATAAAAGTCTGTTACTAACTGAGCATTGTTGTCTGTGCAACGTTACCGTCAGGTTCTTCCTTGGACTCCTGCCAGATCCTCGCTGTACGTGATATATGTTGTGGACTCTCTTTGCCCAGTTCTGCTACAAATACTTGATGGCACTAAAGATCCCAGCGCTGCTACTGAACTTTCTGCTGCAATACTAAACCTAACTCTGCTGGTAGTTTCCGCTGTACTCCTAGCCTAGCTTTGCTGCCGTATCATGGTCTCTTCATGTTTACCTTCAACTAACAGTTGTCAACTGCATCATAAAAGTTTCTTCACTCCGGACCTCTGCCTCATCTCAGGGCTCAACCCTGCACCTCTTCACTCTGGACTTCTGCCTCATCTCAGGGCTCAACCCTGCACCTCTTCACTCCGACCTCTGCCTATCTCAGGGCTCAACCCTGCACCTCTTCACACCAGACCTCCATCACGTCTTGGGGCTCAACCCCATACCAGATCTTCACTGCACTTCAGGGCTCAACCCTGCACCTTTCCACACCGGACCTCCGTCATGTTCTGGGGCTCGACCCCCAGCACCTCCTCATACCAGATCTCCTTTGCACCTTGGGGCTCAACTCCATACCGGATTTTCAGTTACGTCTTGGGGCTCAACCCCACACCACTTCATACCGGATCTTTGTCATGTCTTGGGGCTCAGCCCCATACCGGATCTTCGTCACCTCACAGAGTTCAACTCCGCACCTGTTAGTTGGTATAATATGAACTTTAGTTCTTGCGTGACTATCCTGACACAAGAAAAAATGGAAAAGGGGTAGTGTCTGGGTGCACTAATCCAGTGGCTTAATATAAGTTTGCTAAAAATTAACTTTTATTAATTGTATTAAAAAACTTGTATAGTTCCTCTCAAGATTCATAGAGGGCGAAGTATTAAAAATATAGATAAAGAAAGAAATAAGAATTAAAATAATATGCCAAGGGTCATGTCACTAAATTGGGCAGAAACTCAAATCGATCAATAATAGTGTTTTATAGACAAAGTGTATATGTTTGTGTTGTTCAAAAAATTCAATCTCATTAGCTATTAATGTGACTCATGGAGATAAGAAATAATAAATATTATGCTGTCCAAATTGTTTGTTGTCTCACTTATTCATGTCTTATATACAGCAAATACAGTGTGAGCTCTTTACTACCAGTGAATGTCCTATGCAGTGTCTAGCACGAATCTGCTAGATATATAGTAGCAACTTGGCTAGTATCCAGTTGTATCAGAAAAATGTGCTAAGATGCTATGCTGATTACGGCTTAATTCATTTATGCACTCTGGGCAACAATGTAATGCACTTTGTAGGCACATATTTTGTGTTTTAATCTATGGATTCGACCAGTAGATTAAAGTGAACTAATCACATATTAATACTATAGTCCTAGATCACTGCTTTAATTAGTGCATGAATAGAGACTAAAACTAATATTCCCTGATGGGGAGGTGACGCTTGATAGTATCACTGTCAGCATTTATTCTCTGCTTAAAAAACAGCAGAGAACTGATATCATTAATAGATCTGAGATATTCCTAACCACAATCAGGAGGATAGTGGTGATAGTATTGCCAACACTGCAGAACCAGATTGCAACATTTTTCTGATACAACTGGATACTAGCCAAGTTGCTACTATATATCTAGCAGATACATGCTAGAAACTGCATAGGACATTCACTGGTAGTAAAGAGCTAACACTGTATTTGCTGCAGTGGCAGGCTGGGCCGGGGGGCAGGGTGCCATGTGCCCCCCGGGCCGCAGCGTCATGCGGGCCGTGGGCCGGTGCAGTCTGTGTCACTGTGACACAGGCTGCACCGCGTGTGTAGCGCTGACCGGACAGAGTCCGGTCAGCGCTACACAGCACAAACACACAGCCGCCGGAGCCAGCAGCTGTGTGTTTGCTGTAATCAGCAGCCACTGAGAGTCTGTCAGACTCTCATCGGCTGCCGCTGCTCCCACTGCGGGAGCCATCTTCCGGCTCCCGCAGTGGGTAATGGGAGAGACGTCATGACGACGTCTCTTCCTTAATGCAAAGCGGCCAGAGGAGCCAGTGGAAGCGTCGGGACCAGGAGCGGGAGTTTCAGGTAAGTGTTTTTTTTTATTAAGTCTCTCTCTACGGGGGGGGGGGCACTACCAAGGGGGAGGATTACTATGGGGGCACTACCAGGGGGGGGATTACTATGGGGGCACTACCAGGGGGCACTACCAGGGGGGATTTCTATGGTGGCACTACAAGGGGGGGGACTACTACTACCGGGGGCACTACAAGGGGGGGACTACTACTACTGGTGGAACTACAAGGGGGGACTACTACTACTGGGGGCACTACCAGGGGGGTGGATGACTACTTGGGGCACTACAAGGGGGGGACTACTTCTACTGGGGGCACTACAAGGGGGGGACTACTACTACTGGGGGAACTACAAGGGGGGACTACTACTACTGGGGGCACTACAAGGGGAGGGGACTACTACTAGGGGCACTGCATAGGGGGGAGGGGACTACTACTAGGGGCACTACATAGGGGGAGGGGACTACCACTGAGGGCACTGCGAGGGACCACTGCTGGGGGCTCTATATAAAGGGCAATACTGGGGGTACTGCATAGGGGGGAGACTACAACTGGGGCCACTATTTAAGGGACATTGCATAAGGGTTACCACTATTAGGGGCACTGCATGGGGTGTGGACTGCTACTGGGGGCACTGCATAGGGGGTTCCACTATTGGGGGCACTATATAAGGGGCTTACTACTGGGGGCACAAGGGGCACTGAACAGGGGGGACCACTACTGGGGGCACAAGGGGCACTGCATAGGGGGGGATCACTACTGGGGGCACTACTGGAGGCCTGCATAAGGGTGTTATCTCCTGTGGCACATGGGGGCACTGCATATGGGCACTACGACAGGGGGCTGCCCCTAATCTTTATTTTTACCTTACATTAATCCCATATGGACCCGCCTCCTCCCTGAAACACTTGAGGGGGGGCGGTGCCGTAGCATGCATGTTCTTCGGGCACCCTGGCTACATGCTACTCCTCTGCAAGGGCCGCCTGCATGCATTTGCCCCCCAGGCTAAAAGTTGCCAGCCAGCCCCTGATTAGCTGTATATAAGACATGAATAAATGAGACAACAAACAATTTGGACAGCATAATATTTATTATTTATTATCTCCATGAGTCACATTAATAGCTAATGAGATTGCATTGTTTTGAACAACACAAACATATACACTTTGTCTATAAGACACTATTATTGATTGATTGATAGGAGTTTCTGCCCAATTTAGTGACATGACCCTTGGCATATTATTTTAATTTTTATTTATTCCTTTATATTTATTTTTTATACTACGCCATCTATGAATCTTGAGAGGGACTATACAACTATTTTAATATAATTAATACAATAAATTTGCTAAAAATTTACTTTTAAGCCACTCGATTAGTGCACCCAGACATTACCCCTTTTCCATTTTTTCTTGTATCCTCATTCAATGGTAGTGGGTAGCACACCTCCTTGATACATGAATTATTAAGAAACAATATCTATCTACTTTGTATTTCGAAAGTGGTTATCGAGTAGAATCTGTGCGGTGTTTTACATTTACATTAACGTGACTATCCTGACACCTGCTTGTTGTGATAATATGAACTTTGCCTTATGGAGACTTCATGCTTAAGTATCTAGAACTTCTCTGCACAGTCTTGTCTGAATAAATCTTGTTTACTTTTAACATTGTGTGCCGGTGTTATTTCATGAGAAGGTAATTCCTTAAACCCCCTCAGTTTGTACCACCTTGTTAAGCCTGTTTCTCCTCAGGAGTCTCAAGAGCCTGTAGCCGTGACACTTTGCACAGACCATAAAATGAACTTGGATCTGGAACAGGCTTCTAGGGTACAGATGCTTCATAGTTTGACCACTGATCTTGAAATACAGGAAAATACTCAAACTCAAGTTATGCAATGTTTACAGGATCTTTCTACTTGTTTGGATAAACTCCAAATTCCTGATACAAATGCATCTGTGGTTACCCCTTTGGTTTCCACCTCCCACCTGCGACTTCCCACTCCAACTAATTTCGATGGTAATCTCAAAACCTGCATAGTATTTCTACATCAATGTGAGATCCATTTTGAGTTATTGCCACAAAACTTTTCTACACCTCCTACTAAGGTGGCTTATATTATTTCATTGTTGTCTGGTACTGCTCTTGAATGGGTCTTCCCATTGTGGAAGAGGAATGATGCCTTATTATCTGATTATCAAGCCTTTATTTGTGCCTTTTAAAAGGATATTTGATGAACCCGGAAGATCGGTGGCCGCATCTGTGGATATCCTGCGGGTTAAACAAGGGATATCTCCAGTTGGTCAGTATTTGGTTCGCTTTCAGACTATAGCTGCAGAACTTAAGTGAAATAATGAGACATTAAGAGCTGCGTATTGGAATTCTCTTTCTGAGAGACTAAAAGATGAGTTGGTAACTCAGGATCTTCCTGAGAACTTGATGAGTTGATTTCTCTAACTATTAAAATTGACTTGCGGATGTATGAATGAGGGGTTCAAAGAGGTCGTAGTGATCACTCTAAGACTACTCTTCCACAGGTTCGCTCATCTCATGGTATAACTGATGAACCTATGCAAATTAATACAATATCCCCACACTGACACATTGCATACTTACACAAACAGGTTCCCTAGCATTAAGGTTAATATTAAAGGTTTTATACATTATCAAGTCTATTGTGAAATACATATATTTGGTAAATAAGGTTTAGTACATGATAAGCAGACCATGTTTGGTGCCATTCCAAACCACTGTTTATTTGCAGATTTCCGGTTCCATCAGCAAGGAAATCGTAACATGCCTCTGCAAATTATGGATCATACAGAGATAGGCATTGAAATGAACTCTGTAATGTAATGTTTATTAACCAGTTTAGACTTGTTCTTTGGCGGGAAAATGCACACAAAGAGCTGCTGGAGGGCTGAACTATTACAATACAAACTGACCTATGAACTGTATCATAACAGAAGAACCAGGAGGAAGAACCAATGGGATTATGCCAACTCATTCTATTGTATTACCTATCTCTGTAAGGGTACATATGCAAGCACCCTCAATCTGGTAGTCAGTCATCTATCTTTTTCTGTTGGCGGAGGTTTCATAGTTGATGCCGGGAAATTTGGATCCAGAGCGCATGCATATGTATCGACTGTACCTTGTATTTTGTATAACCTTTGCGCTAATTGTATTATAGATCAAGGCATGTAACTATATGCTTTGTATGTGAATAATAACTTTTGTGCTTTGGAACCACACTCAAAGTCTGGAAAGTGATTATTTCATATGACTAAGCAACGCTAAACAGCGACTTTAGATATAGAGGTTATTAGGAATTCATAGGGGGGTACTGTCAGAACTTGAACTGTATCCCTGTTTAAAGATAAACTACACTTGCCAATTTTCCGTTGTGGTTGCTGGAGTATCCTTCCAGGCTGCTGGTGTGTATCGCATGGAGTATACAGAGAATTAAAGTGATCCTCTATTCCTTGGGCGTCGTCTGCTTGCTGGGGTCTGTGATTACTTGGTTTTCTAAACATGTTTCTGTCTGGGTCACATGCTTTAACACTTCCAATGGATTTCATGCATCTGGTATAAAAGTCTGTTACTAACTGAGCATTGTTGTCTGTGCAACGTTACCGTCAGGTTCTTCCTTGGACTCCTGCCAGATCCTCGCTGTACTTGATATATGCTGTGGACTCTCTTTGCCCAGTTCTGCTACAAATACTTGATGACACTACAGATCCTAGCGCTGCTACTGAACTTTCTGCTGCAATACTAAACCTGACTCTGCTAGTAGTCTCTGCTGTACTACTAGCCTAGCTTTGCTACCGTTTCATGGTCTCTTCATGTTTACCTTCAACTAACAGTTGTCAACTGCATCATAAAAGCCTCTTCACTCCGGACCTCTGCTTCATCTCAGGGCTCAACCCTGCACCTCTTCACTCCGACCTCTGTCTCATCTCAGGGCTCAACCCTGCACCTCTTCACACCGGACCTCCATCTCTTCTTGGGGCTCAACCCCAAACCAGGTCTTCACTGCACTTCAGGGCTCAAACCTGCACCTTTCCACACCGGACCTCCATCACGTTCTGGCACCTCCCCCAGCACCTCCTCATACCGGATCTCCTTTGCCCCTTGGGGCTCAACTCCATACTGGATTTTCAGTTACAACTCGGGGCTTAACCCCGCACCACTTCATACCGGATCTTTGTCATGTCTTGGGGCTCAGCCCCATACCGGATCTTTGTCACCTCACGGAGTTCAACTCCGCAAGTGTTAGTTGGTATGATATGAAATTTGTGTTATATGAACTTTAGTTCTTGCATGACTATCCTGACACCTGCTTGTTGTGATAATGTGAACTTTGCCTTAGGGAGACTTCATGCTTAAGTATCTAGAACTTTTCAGCACAGTCTTGTCTTTGAATAAATCTTGTTCACTTTTAACATTGCGTGACGGTGCTATTTCATGATAAGGTAATTCCTTAAACCCCCTCAGTTTGTACCACCTGTTAAGCCTGTTTCTCCTCAGGAGTCTCAAGAGTCTGTAGCCATGACAGTACCTGTGCAGGGGTGCTGCCTGTGTTGTTTATCAAGGGGTTGCTGCCTCATTCAGGGGTGCTCTCCCCCCCAAGTGCAAAAAATATATATTAAGTGTTTTTTTTCTGTGTGTGTGTGCACATTAGCCACACTTATCAGCAACATAGGTTCTCAGGGGTACTGCCTGTGTCATTTATCAAGGGGCTGGTGCCTCGTTCAGGTATGCTCTCCCCCCAAAATGCAAAAAAATAAAAATAATAAGTGTTTTTTTTCTGTATATGTGTGTGAGTTAGCTACACTTATCAGCAACGTAGCTGTGCAGGGATGCTGCCTGTGTCTTTTATCAAGGTGCGGCTGCCTCATTCAGGGGTATTCTCACCCCAAGTGCAAACAAATGTATATTATGGTTTTTTTTCTGTGTGTGAGTGCGTGTTAACCACACTTATCAGCAACGTAGCTGTACAGGGGTGCTGCCTTTGTCATTTTTCAAGGGGCTGCTGCCTTGTTCAGGGGTGCTCTCCAACCCAAGTGTAAAAAAATAATATATTAAGTGTTTTCTCTTTGTTCGTGTGTGCATGTTAGCCACACTGATCAGCAACATAGCTGTGCAGGAGTGCTGCCTATGCCGTTTATCAAGGGGCTGCTGCCTCGTTCAGTGGTTCCCTCCCTCATGTACAAAAAATGTATATTAAGTTTTTTTTCTGTGTGTGTGTGTGCATTAGCCACAATTTTCAGCAATGTAGCTGCACAGGGGTGCTACCTTGTTAATTTATCAAGGGGCTGCTGCCTCTATCAGGGGTGCTGTCCCCCCTAAGTGCAAAAAAATATATATGAATTGTTTTTTCTATGTGTGTGTGCATGTTAGCCACACTTATGGTCAACGTACCTATGCAGGGGTGCTGCCTATGTCATTTATAAAAAGGGTTGCTACCTCGTTCAGGGCTGCTCTCCCCCCAAGTGCAAAAAAAACATATTACTTGTTTTTGCTGTGTGTGTGTTAGCCACACTTATGAGCAACGTAGCTGTGCAGGGTTGCTGACAATGTCATTTATCAAGGGGCTGCTGCCTCATTCAGGGGTGCCTTTCCCCCAAGTGCAAACATAAAAATGTTTATTTTTTATGAGTATGTTTGCAAGTTAGCTACACTTATCAGCAATGTAGATGCACAGTGATGCTGCCTGTGTTGTTTATCAAGGGGCTGCTGCCTCATTCAGTGGTGTTCTCCCCCAAGTGCAAAAAAAATATATACTAAGTGTTTTTTTTCTATGTTAGCCACAATTTCCAGCAACGTAGCTGCGCAGTGGTGCTACCTGTGTCATTTATCAAGTGTAAAAAAATAATATAGTAAGTGTTTTCTCTGCTCGTGTGTGCATGTAAGCCACACTGATCAGCAACATAGCTGTGCAGGAGTGCTGCCTATGTTGTTTATCAAGGGGCTGCTGCCTCGTTCAGTGGTTCCCTCCCTCATGAACAAAAAAATATATATATAGTTTTTTTTTCTGTGAGTGTGCATTTGCCACAATTATCAGCAATGTAGATGCACAGAGGTGCTGCCTGTGTCATTTATCAAGGGTCTGCTGCCTCTTTCATGGGTGCCCCCCCAAGTGCAAAAAAAATTATATAAAGTGTTTTTTTTCCTCTGTGTGTGTGCGGGCATTAGCCACACCTATCAGCAACATATCTGCGCAGGGGTGCTGCCTATGTAATTTATCAAGGGTCTGCTGCCTCATTCAGGAGTGCCCTCTCCCCCAAGTGCAAAAATATATATATATTAAGTGTTTTGTATGTGTGCATGTTTGCCCCACTTATCAGCAACGTAGCTGGGCAGGGGTGCTGCCTATGTCGTTTATCAAGGTGCTGCTGCCTCATTCAGGGGTGCCCTCTCCCCAAGTGCAAACATTTTTATATTAAGTGTGTTTTTCTGTGTGTGTGCATTAGCCACGCCTATCAGCAATGGAGCTGCACATGGGAGCTGCCTCTGTCATTTATCAAAAGGCTGCTGCCTCAATCAGGGGTGCTACTTTCCAACCCAAGTGCAAAAAAGTTATAATTTATGTATTTGTTTTACTGTGTGTTGACATTAGCCACAATTATCAGCAACGTACTGTAGCTGCACAGGTGTGCTACATGTGTCATTTATCAAGGGGCTGCTGCCTCGTTCAGGGGTGCTCTCCCACAATTGCTAAATAAAAATATATTCAAAGTTTTTTTTTTCTGTGTGCACATTAGCCACAATTATTAGCAATGTAGCTGCACAGAGATGCTGCCTGTGTCGTTTATCAAGGTGCTTCTGCCTCATTCAGGAGTGCCCTCTAACCCAAGTGCAAAAAAGTATATATATTAAGTGTTTTTTTATGTGTATATGTGCATGTTTGCCACACTTATCAGCAACGTAGCTGTGCAGGGGTGCTGCCTATGTAATTTAATAAGGGGCTGCTGCCTTGTTCAGGGGTTCTCTCCCCCCAAGTGCAAAATAATATATATTATGTTTTTTCTCTGTCTGTGCACGTTTGCCACACTTTTCAGCAATGTAGCTGCACAGGGGTTCTGCCTGTGTCATTTATCAAGGTGCTGTTGCCTCGTTCAAAGGTGCTCCCACCCAAGTGCAAAACAAAATATTTAAAAGGTTTTTTTGTATGTCTGCATGTTTTCTGTTTGTGTGTGCATGTCAGCAACAATTTTCAGTAATACAGCTGTGCAGCAGTGCTGCCTGTGTTGTTTATCAATGGGCTGCAGCCTCATTCAGGGGTGCTCTCCCCCTCCAAGTGCAAAAAAATATATTATTTTTCTTTTCTGTATGTGTTTGCACGTTAGCCACATTTATCAGCAACATAGCTGTGCAGGGGTGCTGCCTGTGTTATTTATCAAGGGGCTGCTGTCTCGTTCAGGGGTGCTCTTTCCCAGTTTTAAAAAGTTGTTGTTTTTTGGGTGGTTGTGTGCATTAGCCTCAAGTTAGCTGAGCTATATTTGCTTGGTGACACTCCTGTAAGACTGTAGTGAGTATGGAAGACAGTCACATGACAGGAAAGTAGGAACCACATACCAGCCTTTTAGCTGCTGACAGCAGTCATGATGATGCTGCAAGGCCATCAATGTCATCTATGAAGAGCGATGCCCCAGGGCTTAAGTCAAGCCATGTAAAATCAACTTTTACCCTGTTAAAGAAAAATAGTCTAAAGCTAAGTTAGCTTTAGAGAAACAAAAAATTGGCAATATGTCATTCACTACAAGAAGTGGCAAGGAAAGGATAAGGCCTTGGCCTTTATTTATGACTGGTGTTTCTTGTTGTGATGATTTGAGCACCTCTGCTTGTAGTAGAGATATAAAAAACATTAAAATTGTTAAGACGAGTCAGACACCGGAACCAACTGTGTGCTACGAAAAGTCACAGATCCCCGAGGAGAGTGGAAGTGTGTCCATGCTTGCTTTGTGTGAGCTTGACCTTTCTAATACTGTACTTGAAGAGGATCCTCCTCCCACCATTTGTGTGCCCTCTGCAAATGTAGGGTTGAGCAGCATAAGTCAACATGCTGATGTAGAAATCGAGGATGCTTCTCTGGAATTGCACCAGGAGGATGAGGAGGATATTTATGTAGTTGCCAATAACAACAAGATTGATGAGGATTTTGATCATGATGAGGATGTTGATGCCGATGATGTTTGTGTAAAAACTGTAAATCAGGCAACAGTTATTGCCCATGGTGGGACAAATCCCATTGTTGCCATGCCTGGGCAAAGGACCAAAAAATCCACTTCTCATGTGTGGAATTTTTTCCACCCAAATCCAGACAACCTTTGCCAAGCCATTTGTCTTGGTTGCCAAGTAACAGTGAGTAGAGGTAAGGACCTTAACCATCTAACAACCTCCTCCCTGTTATGTCACGTGCAGCACATTCATCAAATTGAAAAGTGTTTTCTAAATCCAGAAACTTTAGCTAAAAAAAGATAACAGCAATCAGTTCAGTGTCACCAAGTTGCTCCCTTCTATCTGGATCCAAGTGCCTGCAATCTCTACCACCAACACCTTCATCATCATCAACATCCTCAATCGTGATCAGAAGTAGTCCTGCATCCAATTTCATAAGAATGATTGACTCCTCTCCTATCCATGGTTCCTCATAAGGATCCTTGAGTGCTACGCCTGTTGCTGCTGCTGCTATGAGTGGGTCTTCATCTTAGAAGGGAACAAGAAAGAAGACTACTTTTAGTTTAACCAAACAATTGACTGTCAAACAATCATTTGCAGCAGACACCCAGTTGCACAGCGGATTACTGGCACCATAACAGCTATACTGGTATTAGATGTGCGTCCAGTATCTGCCATTAATGCAGTGGGTTTTATACAGTTAATGGAGGTCCTCTGTCCCCTTTACCATGTCCTATCTAGATTCCACTTCTCTAAAATAGCAATTCCAAATCTGTACGAGGACATAAAAAAAAACCTTATTAATGTCCTCCAAAATGCCATTGTGCCCACTGTAACCATAGATATGTGGACAAGTGGGACAGGACAAACTTTAGATTACATGACTGTGACAGCCCACTGGGTAGGTGTATTGCCTCCAACAGTGCAAACAGCAGCAGCAGCATCTAACAAATGCCAGCTCATTTAGAGGCAGGCTACTCTGTGTATCACCGGTTTCACTAAGAGTCATACCGCTGAGAACCTCTTAGAGAAACTCAGGGAAATCATTGCAGAATGGCTTACCCCACTTGGACTCTCATCAGGATTTGTGATTTCTGACAATGCCAGCAATATTGTGAGATCATTACATCTGGGCAAATTCCAACATGTCCCATGTTTTGCTCACACAATTAATTTGATGGTGCAACATTTTTTAGAAAATGACAGGAACATGCAGGAGATGCTCTCGGTAGCCTGAAAGATTTCTGGACATTTTCAACATTCAGCAACTGTGTCGAACATTGCAGAACCAGCAAGAACTGTTGAATTTGCCCTGCAATCAGCTGAAGCAAGAGGTAGTAACTAGGTGGAATTCTACCCTCTATATGCTTCAGCGGATGGAGGAGCAGCAAAAGGCCATCCAAGGTTACACTATAGCGGGAATGCACCTTACTCAAGTGCAGTGGAGAATAATTTCTGTGTTGTGCTAGGTTCTCAAACCCTTTAAACTTTCCACATGTGTGTTAGTTCAGACACTGCCAGCTTGAGTCCGGTCATTCACCTAAACAGGCTTTTGCAAAAGCAGCTGAAGAAACTAAAGGAGGAGCTGAACAGAGTGATGTCAGACTTGTAGTTCAAGCCCTTCATTCATTTCGTCAGGATCCAAGGGTCGTCAATCACTTGAAATCAGGCCACTATATTTTTGCGACCATACTTGATACGAGGTTAAAGTCATACCTTGTGTCTTTGTTTCTGACATAAATCTAAAAAGATGCAAAGAGCTGTTGGTGAAAAAATTGTCAGCTAAAGTGCAGGTGACACAGAAGCATCTCCTCCTTCAGTTTCTGTGGCTGCCAGGGAAAAACTACATTTTCCTAAGAGACCCACTGCTGATGGTGATGCAGATCAGTTAGCAAAATCTAATGACATCAGGTCAGGTCTGAAAGAACTGGCTACAATTACTGACATGTCTACCGTGACATCCTCTGATGTGGTCACCATTCAGAAAATGGTGGATGACTATTTTAGGGATAGCATCCAAATAGGCATGTCAGACAGTCTGTTTCACTACTGGCAGGAAAAAGAGGCAATCTTGAGGCCCTTACACAAACCGGCTTTGCTTTACTTAAGTTTCCCACTGTCCAGTGTGCACTCTGAAAAAGTTTTCAGCACAGCCGGGAACCTTGTCAGTGATTGGCATAGAAGGTTACTTCCCCAAAATGTGGAAAACATGATGTTCCTCAAAATGAATTACAAATTCCATGCGGAAGACCTTTACCAGCAATTAAGTAAAAAAAAATACAGAAGCACCAGTAATGGTGGATTCCAGCGGGGACGAATTAATATTGTGTGAAGAAAAGGATGTACACACTGATGGGGATGACAATGACAACATCTGGTATTACCTATGTTTTAAGGCCAGTTTGTGTGTGGGATCATTGCCACTAATGTCCACTGTGCATTGGCAGCTTGTTTTGTGGAGGGGTCCAAAGAAACCAATAATTTCAGCCACAAGTGGCAGTCCCTGTCGCTGAAGTTATTGGTTTGTTAAACTATGAATGTCCTGTTTCATATATACAACATAATCCCAAACAATTCCATCTTGCACCTATTTTCTTTGCATTATGTACTGTTCGAGGCATTGCTGCCTGACATTTCTTATTTTATTTTTTAGGAATGTCCAGAAATTGTAATGGCCACAGATAGCATCTCCAGCTTCCCCCTTTAATTTTTTGAAAGAAAATTCTGAACCACCAAATTATTGGGTTGGGCGGAAAACTACAGGCTGCTTTCCTCTGATGTAAACAGAAAATCTTGGTCCCATTATCCCTAACAACCTCCCTGAGAACAAACTAGTAAACGTCTGTTTACAGTATGTTCTGGCAGTACCACCACAAGCAAGGCCACCTCATTATTTTTATTAGATCATGATGTATAAAAAATTTAAAAATCTCCTCCAGATCTAAGGTGTCATATATTTTTTTAAGAATCATAATATTAAATTAAATAAATTAAAAACGATTCAATCCTTCCACCCTTTCCGTGTCTTCAGTCCATAAACATTCCAACTCCGTCGGGCCTCTGACCTAGTTAAGGAAAACATTCTTGGTTTTTAAAATTCCTAGGGGTCGTATAGTTTATTAAACTGCTATCCTGTCAACCACTGCAATGCCACTCTGTGCCATGTTCGAAGCTGAACTGCCACATGTTAGTGCCGCCAACTGCTGTCACATAGCATAGTCAGCTAGCTAGCTGGATGCAACATTTTGGCCCTTAACTAGATGAAAAAATCAATATTGTGAGCTGTGAGGTAGTCAAAATTGACTGGAAACAAGTGGAAATAAATGTTATTGAGGTTAATAATACTGTAAGAACAAAAACAGACCCATTTTATGTGATTTTTATAAAAAAAATACAGATCCAAAACCAATAAACAAAACACAGAAGGGCGGTTTTGGCAAAACCAATCCAGATTGATTGGAGATACAGATCCAAAACCAAAACACAGGGGTCGGCGCAGATCTCTACTTAGGATTCATAATTTTTTTTGGTTCCTTGTTGCTGTGTGTTGAAATATTAATGTTCCTCAATAAATATTGTTTTTAACGGAATTGGTATGACATACTGCCGGACATGAGCCCGGCAGATGTAATACCGACGGCGAAAGACAGAAGAGTGAAGATCCCAACAAGGTAAGTAACTATACTATCCCTAATCTTCTCACCCCTATCCTTACCTTAGGGGTGCCTAACCCTAACCTCCCCCCTAGTGCCTAACCCTAACCTCCCCTTGTAAGTGCCTAAACCTAACCCCATCCCTGCACCCCAAAACTTACCCTCTTTTGGGGGGTGCCTAACCCTAACCTCCCCCCGGGGGTGGCTAACCCTATCCCCCTTTCTCCTAGCCTAACCCTCACCCTCCCAGGGGTTTTGCCTTACCCTTAGTCCCCCAGGGAACTCCCAAACCAAACCCTCCCCCCATGGCTTTCCACTCCCGATGCCCGGCTTAATTTCATTCGGTATGCCAGGCATCAGGATTTCAGCGGGTGGATAATGATAGCCATCGGGATTTTGACACCTATCAGTCCCATGCCGGGATTTGAAAGTCAGGAAGCCGGCGGTCGGCATTTTGACCGCCGGCTTCCTGACCGCATACCGGTTTTAACTGATATATTTAAGTTTTGCCCCCACAAAAAGAGAGTTTCTTCCTCTTTCTGTGTACATGTGTAACTCTTAAACTCTAGGGGAACACTGTCAGACATACCATATACTATATATATTCGGATTCATCCAATACGATATAGGATTAATTACCTTTGGCATTCTGGCTATTGACTACCATTGTACCTTTGTAGAGACACTGCCTCTAAAAAATACATAATATATTTATACAGATCATTTCATACCATGTTTATTATCAAGTCGCTGTATGTTCTGAATAAATTTATTTCATGATGAAATTATGTGATAACAGTTATTTTGGTCTCACTACATGTGATGTGTGATATATGTAGTTATTCAGATAAATAAACCTTATCTTTATATACTGTAAGTGCAGGCAGTAAATCTTCATGAATTCTGAGGGGTAAATTTACTAAGATTCGTGTTGTACCGTGTCTGTCCGTTTTTAAACAGGAGGAACAATCAAACTCTGGAGTCAATTTTTAAAATAAAATCGGGTATTCACCAAGCTCCCGTGTTTCTCAGGACCGTGTTTTCCGATGGAATATGCGATTGTTCCTACATTTGTTTAATCCCCGATTTTCATGCCTGTGTATCCCTTCCAAACAAGCAGTCTGCATATATCAGTGAAGTGTGTGTGTGTGATGAAATGGTTAAGCATAACCAGCCCAAGACTCCTAAGCCAGTCCTGGTTCCTAAAATATGGGGGGAAAATTTGTAGGGTTCCTCCATATTTAAGGAACTAGCACTGGGCTCCCTGAGCCAGTCCTGGATTTAAAAATAGGGGAAAAAATGTGTGGGGTTCCCCCTATTTTTAAAACCAGCACCATACTCCATTCTAACCAGGGTGTAATGCCACAGCCATGGGAATGTTTCACTGGTTCACCCCGGCCAAAACATTAAAACCCCAAGCTTGTCAGCGCAAGCTGGGGATCTCAGGGGAGGTGGGAACACCCCAATAAAGGGGTCTCCCCTTTCCCGAGCACCCCAGGCTTACACTAAAGCCCGGTGCTCTTCCCTGTATCCCTGGCTGGTGGGTTCAGGGGTAATAGTGGTGAGATAAGATGTAAACTATTGTTTTTTTTACAGTGGAACTGCAGGTGCCAGTGTGCCTGCCCTTTGGTACTTGTGGAACTACAAGTGCCAGCATGTGGGCAGCACCTGTACCCCCACTGTAAAAAAAACACAGTACACACACACCGTAGAAAGTATACGTTTATTACATACCTAACACACTCACACAAACTAACCTTCTACCAGATGTTCACGGCCCCTTGTCCAGGTAGAATTCTCGCTGTTTACCTGTGAAAAGAAAAATCCAATACTCACCTACCTCCTGGCGCAGGTCAGTCCACTTCTCCAGTAGTGTCCAGGGGTCTTGGCAACAAAATAAAATGGCTACCCGATCCATCGGACAAGTACAGATAAAGGTGTTATCACATATATCTATACAGCGCGGAATGATAGAAGTCACAAGTCTTCTGCCACCCAACGGTGAAACATGTATATAACACCTATAACTTTGACAATGAAGATGGGGCCCCCATAAGCTCTGGACCCCATAACAGCTGCACCCCTTGTATCTATGGTAGTTATGCCCATGAGTGCCACCATACATTTCTTTTTAGCCTCTTGCACATGGCGCTTACTCTCGTTATGTTTGCTATAACAAGATAACACCTCAATCCCCTCCTTATCTTGTCTTCCACACTATAAGCAGAAAAAAGTCCCACGGAACCTGACTTTGCCTGAATTGTCAGTCTTTTATTCTCACTAATATGGAACCTTTGTGTGTTTGGTACTGAGTATTGAGCTACTTCTCGCCAGTTCACCCATTTAAAATCTGATCCTAGAATGTGAACTGTCCCAACACTCGCTGCTGCTGATTGGCTTCTTCATGCTGAGGAGCATTGATGTGTGGGTGTATACAGTATGTCTGTATGTGTGTGTGTATATGTCTGTGTCTATGTATGTCTGTATGTGTGTGTCTATGTCTGTGTGTGTATATGTCTGTGTGTGTCTGTATGTGTGTGTATATATGTCTGTGTGTGTATATGTCTGTGTGTGTGTGTGTATATGTCTGTTTGTGTGTCTGTAAGTGTGTGTGTATGTACAGTATGTCTGTAAGTGTGTGTCTGTATGTGTGTGTCTGTGTATGTACAGTATGTCTGTATGTCTGTGAGTGTATTAGGGATGAGCAGTTCGGATTCTGTGGAATCCGACCTGCTCCGAACATTGGGGATCCAAGTCCTTACCGAACACTGTTCTGGTGTTGCCCGCCTGACTTGGATCCCCCTTTGAGGCCAAACGGCGGCCTCCTGACGTCGACATGACGTCACTCCCATAGTGCAGAGAAGAGCGTACGGCAGCTGTAACAGCAGGAGTGGGGATTCAGGTAAGTTGTTTTTTTTCTTAGTGTGTGTGTAAGGGGGCACTACTGGGGGCATACTACTGGGGTCATACTAATAGGGAAACACTACTGGGGGTACTACTAATGGGGGTATAACTACTGGGGGCACTTCTAATGGGGGCATGCTACTGGGGGCATACTAATAGGGACACATTACTGGGGGTACTACTAATGGGGGCATTACCACTGGGGGCACTACTAATGGAGGCATAATATTTGGGACACTACTAATGGGGCATACTACTGGGGCACTAATACTCGGGGAACTTCTAAAGGGGATACAACTACTCGGACACAACAACTCAGGGCACTTCTAATGGGGGCATACTACTAGGGACACACTACTTGGAGCACTATTATAGGGGGCATTACCACTGGGGACACTACTAATGGAGGCATTACTACTGGGGGCACTACTAATGGAGGCATACTACTGGGGGCACACTACTAGGGGCACTACCACTGGGGGCACTACTAATGGAGGCATAATATTGGGGGCACTACTAATGGGGCATACTACTGGGGGCACTAATACTCGGGGAACTTCTAAAGGGGATACAACTACTCGGACACAACAACTCAGGGCACTTCAAATGGGGGCATACTACTAGGGACACACTACTTGGAGCACTATTATAGGGGGCATTACCACTGGGGACACTACTAATGGAGGCATTACTACTGGGGGCACTACTAATGGAGGCATACTACTGGGGGCACATTACTGGGGGCATACTACTAGGGGCACTACCACTGGGGGCATTACTACAGGGGGCATTACTACAGGGGGCACTGCATAGGGGGCACCACTACTGGGGGCATTGTGTAAGGGACACCACTGCTGGTGGCATTGTATAAGGGGCACTACTACTGTGGGCATTGTATAAGGGGCACTACTACTGTGGACTTTGTGTATAAGTGTCACTAATGTGGACATTGTGTAAAAGGGGCACTGCTGTGTGTTGTAACATAAATAAGAGACACTACTTTATGGTGTTATGTGAGTCAGGGGCACTATCTGCAGTGTAATGTGAATAAGATTGTGCACTGTGACTCCTTGGGCCATAGCCCACTGTGTAAACAAGTACTGTGCCGTACCCTACTGAGTGGGAGGGAGGATCCAAGGACAATTCCATCTTGCACTACCTTTCATTTCTGCCACTGCTGTGTGGCAATGTGTCATAGATGTGCTTTATACTGTGGTGTCTGTGTCGTTGTGCCGCTTCTCTGTCGCTTAGTAACCAGTCAGCTCACTGCAGCCTTTGACCAATAATGGTGAAAACAATACTATAAGCTGTGAGGTGGTCTAAATTGACTGTAAATAACTGGAAATTAATGTTATTGAGGTTAATAATACTCTACGAAGAAAAAAAAGCCCAAATTATGTGATTTTAGCTTTTTTTGTACTTTATATAACGGAGGTTTGGGCTAGAACCGATGGAACATAAACTTCTAGTCAGGGATAAAGGGGGTTAATAAAGTTAAAGATGTTTGTTTGTTTGTTTGACAGCAGGTAGGCAGATGTGATAGGGCGATAGGTTAGGGGGCGTGTTAAGTGAGAGGGTGTGGTGGTAGGGCGATAGGTTAGGGGGCGTGTTAAGTGAGAGGGTGTGGTGATAGGGCGATAGGTTAGGGGGCGTGTTAAGTGAGAGGGTGTGGTGATAGGGCGATAGGTTAGGGGGCGTGTTAAGTGAGAGGGTGTGGTGATAGGGCGATAGGTTAGGGGGCGTGTTAAGTGAGAGGGTGTGGTGATAGGGCGATAGGTTAGGGGGCGTGTTAAGTGAGAGGGTGTAGGGAATCTGCTGTTGAGAAATCTGCATCTTTGAATTTGTTCTGCAGCAAGGGAAGTTCAGTTTTTTCTTGTCAGATCTGTAAACCTTCTATCGGATGAGGTGTTGTCATGTGTGCAAACCACTTATCATACTAACATAAAATAAAGACACTGAGATGTGGATTTGGCAGATAACTTGATGGCGATTTATTGGAGCAATAATAATTTATTATTTATTTATTATTTATTTAAGGATGTATGGTGGCAAAGAAAGGACGGACAGAAATCAGCCAAATCTGCTATGCCCACACACAACCAACAAAAGATATAGCGGGCGTATATCGCCCACAGTGCATACACATAACCATGTAAATCATATCATAAACAAAAGGTAACGCTCACCTCATCTTGACTTCCCACCTGTTTAAGTGGTGATACTGCCCCCCATTAGGTTGGTACAGCCAACTACCAGTCAACGAAGGGAGCGCCCTTAAATCTTAATTGCACCGGGACTGGTGACCTGCCGTTCTTTCCCGCCACAGCAAGGTTCTGCTTATAGAACCGCCGCACTGCCACCATACCAAGGACTACCCCAATAACGCCAACTCCCCAAAAAGATCCCCAATTAACAATGACAAACCCTCCTCTGTTAAATGAACTCCATCAGGTCTATACAAATAACTAAATTGAAATTGAATGTTCCTATGGTAAATGACACAGCCATAATTGGCCATCACAAATTAGTCAACTGTGAAATTAAGTTTCTTCCTAGCTTCGTCAATAGCAGGAAAACTCCTAACCCCACGCCAGACCTGACGAGGTACAATGCAAGACCAAATTAATTTACACAAGGGCCAGGCCGATAGCACCCTCGCCAAATCGTTGACAATATCAACTCGTAATTCTACAGTCGACCTCTGTCCTAAGTCGTTGCCTCCTAAATGAGCCACCAAAATACGTGGCCTATCAAAAAGCCTTGCATACTCTAACAGTCTAGGACAAAAGGAATGCCATCTCATACCTCTGAAACTTAACTAATGGACCCTAGCTGAATGTTCAACAATTGGAGCTTGATCTGAACTCAGAAACCTAGCAGCCCAGAAAATATATGAGTGGCGTATAACCCAAATGTCCTGTGTGCCAAAGAGCAATCCTAAAGGTGGAGGAAAGCAGTAAAGAAAAAATTTGTAATTGTCATAAAACAATAAAATTTTATGGTGTATTAGTGGGATCTGATAGAACAATAAGTGAGTATCTGCCAAAAAGAAAAATTATCTATTGGTTGCCGAGTTTACTATTTAAAGTGGCTAAGACAAACAGTAGACAGAAAGGGGAAGAATGGGTGGGGGGGAATTGGGAAAAAACAGGTGAACTCGGCAAGAGGTAAAATAAAAACCTGCTGAGGGATGGACTATGGCCTAATTAAATGATTGAGAATAGCCGAATTGAATCCGTCAGTTCAGGTAAAAATTGTTAATCCCTCAAGACTCCCATTGCCAGCAATGGCGAGTAGCTAATCCCGAGTAGGACAGACAGGGGTAACAGACAAGACAGGACAGTACATGAGACAAGACAAAAACCAGGCAAGCATAAAATATAAACGTAACCGGAACAGACTGTGAAATGACTTTAAACAAAGGGCCTTAACGCCTAGGTCGAATGTAACCTTTATAACTATCTGATTTCCAACGTCCTAGGGCCTTAATTTCTGATGCTGAGAAACCCGCAGCTGCCGCCGAAGTTGCGGCTCCGATCCGAAATGAGTGTGTACCAAAATCTTGAGGCAGGAGGCCTAAAACTGATACACACCTCTTCAAAAACCAACCAAACTGGTATTTGGTAAGCGGAGTCCTGTCCATATGCATGAGCCATGAACCAGGAACATCTGGCCGCAATAACTCATACCACATAGCTAGTGCCATGGGGCACATCCGTTCGTCCCTAGATGGACCCAACGAGATCCACCTACCCCTACCAGTCTGGTCGGTCTTCGATCGCCGAATCCTACAGAGAGCAGAACTTTCACTGACCAGGATATCCGAGCGGAGCATGACGGCATCAACCCATTTGGATGATGCCACCAGCTCAAATACCCTCAAGGTGCCGAGAAAAGCCTCCGAAAATGCCACTTGAATCAGGACCGCCTCGTACGCAGGAAGAGCCACTCCGTGAACCGCCCCTAATACTGCTGGCAGCAGATGAGCATCCACAGGTCTCCTACGGTCAGCTACTGGCCGGAAGACCCGTCCCAACCCTTTAAAGCCTTCACAATCAGAAAACTTTTAGTAAAGTCAGGTTGGCCCTTCAATTTACAATAAAATGCAATGCCGCCAAAGAGCGCGCAACAGAAGCCCTGGATCTGCCAGCCAAACGGAGACTAAAAATAAAAGAAAGCATCGAACGATGCTGACTCTTAAGGATATTCTCACAAAAGGTATATTTTTATATTTTCAATATATTTTTATTATAGTGATAAATACAAGCATGTCTATATACGCAAAAAAAAAAAAAAAAAAAAAAGATGCTGACTCTTACCTGCCTGTTTGCTGCTACGGGAATTATCTTCCCATTCATTCCATGCCTGCCGATATGCTCGCAACGTGGAGGGAGCTAGAGACTGTTCTGCTAAGCCCTCCATGCCGGCTCGATCACCTGCCAAACATAAGAGGGGCAAAGCACAGCGTCAGCACCAGGGGCCACAGATCGGAATCTAGCCCACTGGAAACGTGATAATGCATCGGCTATCTCATTCTCCACCCCAGGAACATGTCTTGCCTTAAAAATTATGTTACAGTGCAAACATGTGAGCACAGCTGCGCTAGCAAGCGCAAAGCCAGCAGGGAAGCCGTGCGTTGCTGATTGATTGCATGGACAATGTCCAGGTTGTCACACCTGATAATGATGCTGCGATTGCATAACCATTCCCCCCAGATTTCCATGGAAACCATTATGGGAAAGAGTTTGAGAAGGAGCAAGTCCTTAGTCAAACCTTTTCCCACCCATTCTTACGGCCAACGCACCAGGAGCCATCAAGGTAACATACAAACCCCGTGGCACCTGCTGCATCAGTGAACAGCTGCAAATTGTCAGCGCCTGGAGACATCCACAACCGAACGCCATTAAAATCCCGAAGAAACGAGACCCAGACAGAGAGATCCCGCTTAATCTCTGAGGATAAACGTAGCAAATGTCTCGGTTTAGTGACACCAGCTGTGGCCCTTTCCAATTTACGCAAAAAAACTCTGCCCATTGGAATGACTTTACAGGCTAAGTTTAACAGGCCCAGGAGGGATTGCGGCTGCCGCAGGGTAATCCTACTTGAAGCCGTGCACTCCGCTATGGCATTACGCAACTTGACGGGCTTATCGAGAGGAATGCGACAAGAACCCGCCGAGGTACAGATCTCGATACCTAGAAATGACAAGCAAGAGGAAGGACCCTCCGTTTTGTCCGCAGCAACGGGAACTGCCAAAATGAAAAAACAGCGCTTGTAAAGAAAACAAAAGATAACTGCATCTGCTTGAACCGGAAGGGCCGACACATAGAAAGTCATCGAGATAGTGGGCTATCCCATGACCACCGCAAAAAAAAATTAAAACTCCACGCACCAGTGTAGGAAGGTGCTAAAACGCTCGAAAAATGCACAGGACACAGAACACTCATAGGCAAGCATTTGTCTATGTAATATTCGTTGTCCAAGTGAAAACCCATAAATCGGAATGACTCTGGGTGTAACGGAAGTAGGCGAAAAGCTGACTCAACATCTATCTTAGCCATCAGTGCGCCCGGACCATAACACGTAACCACGTCCAAAGCATCATCAAACGACTGGTACACCACCGAGGAAACCTCAACTGGTATGGCATCATTTACTGACGAGACTGGCGGATAAGACAGATGCTGAATGAGCCTGTATTTTCCTGTAATCTTCTTGGGAACCACGCCCACCGGGGAAACAATAAGATCCCTAATGGGGGTTCTGCAAAAGGCCCTGCCATGCGCCTGATGCTAACCTTGCCAGCCACTTTTTCTCTAAGAATGTGAGGCAACTCAAAGGCAGACTTCAAATTTCTAGGCGAACCTGTGTCGACAACCCTGCAAATAGGTAAACGAAAACCAAAACTGAAGCCTTTTAACGAAAATTCTGTGTCCTGTAGAACCGGGTACCATTTCAACCATTTTGCTATCGCTGCGACACAGACAGGGGATGGAGCTTTACTTAGCACTAGCGCCTTTTGCTGGCTGAGCAGGCTGCTGCTGGGAACCCACCTTGAAACACTTGGCAACTGGGTGGTTTCCACCACATCGCAAGCAGAGGTGACGAAAATGACATTTTCGTCCCAGCGTACAGGTGGAATTATTAAAGGCGAAGCATTTTCCCCCAAACACCTGCTGTTGGCCCTGACAAACTGAACTAGCTGCTTTGCTTGTGTTGTACCCCTCATAGGCAGGACGCAAAGGCTGCATTTGCAAAAGCAGCTGAAGAAACTGAAGGAGGAGCTAAACAGAGTGATGTCAGACTAGTAGCCCTTCATTCATTTAGTCAGGATCCAAGGGTCATCAATCTCTTGAAATCAGGCCACTATATTTTTGCAATCACTATATTTTTGTTCACGCCTCTATGTCTGAACGAGCGAACAAAACATGCGGTCGCATTTTGGAAAAATACGGCCCCTGGCCGCTCGCATCATACATCATGTCCACTATTTAATAGATTAATCGAGTACATCGAACAGCGTATGAACTGCTCGCTATTCTTGTGGTTGGTTTTTCCTACCGCAATCATGCGAGCAGTTCTGACTATAAAACAACCAAGTGACGTGGTCACTGACGCTGCTTTATTAATTATGCACACCCATAAAACACCCATTTTGACCATTAAGCATGCCTGCGTTCTGATCTCCACTCCTCATTTTCAAGCACCTTCCCCTGTTACCACCCACTTACGCCTCATTCTGTCACTCAAAATAGCAGGCATTCGCTATTTAGCGAGCACACGATTTTTGGCCACACTGACTGGTTCGCACATGCGTATTACAATCCGTACGCATGCGCAGATGTGCGAACATCGCTCGGAACGAACGAGCAGCCGCTTACGAGCGGCTCTGAATGAAGCCCTCAGTCCCTTATTATTTCTATACCTATCCTTCTCTCCTCTGTTCTGTTTCTTTCCCTACTCTGCCATTATGCATCGCCCCCAGCGTGCCCTCTCACTACCTGCCTGTCTTTCTGACGGTACCGGGTCCGGCGCACCAGTGTTAGGGTCCCCTTCGCGCCCAGCCTCCTGGAGGTCTTTAGGGTCAGGCGCGGCTGCTCCTGTCTCTTCTGTCCCTGCCATGGGCACTCATGCCTGCTGCCCACCCCTGGTCCCCCAGAAGTCAACCAGCTCAGGGCGGATAATAACCGGCGAAAGAGGCCACATAAGTGTGTAGGCTGGACGCCTGTCATGGCGCCAGCTTACACGCAGGCCATAATAGCCCATCATGAGGATGATGGGGGGCAGAGCCAGAGGGGGCAGAGCCAGCGCCTGCATAATGACACGAAGGTTGATGCTTCCTCCCCTTCGCTGCCCTCTGATCCTAATAGCAGGGATTTGGACATGGGGTCCCCCATGTCTGTGGTTGCCAGCTCCCCCAGGCCTGGGGGGTGGCAACTGTGCAGGCAAATACCTTGCCTGCATGGTCCGTGGCATCTGGGAGCATGCCCGTTTTGGATGCTGGGGCGATTGCCGGACTGCTGGTGTCTGTGGTTGGTGCACTGACACCGCTTTTGACCCAGCAGCCCGGAAACGCTGCTGACACTGGAGGCCCTTCTGCGTCGGCAGCGTCGGCCATGCAGATGCAGCTTGGCCCTCTGGTGCAGCAGTTAGGCAGGATTTGCGGCCTCTCACTCGCTCCTATGCCCACAGCTGCCTCAGTTTCTTTTGCTCCCTCTCCTGTTCCCCTTCCTCAGCCCTATCAGGCTGCGGACATGGTCAGTGCACATGATGCCACCTCAGTCTCTTCTTTTACAGACGACAGTCTGGAGGAGGTTCCAGTAGTCGGAGCCCCGACCAGAAGCGCTGCGGCTGATGTCACAGCTAGCGCAAGTACTGGAGTCACCAATGCCATTGTCGGTCCTTCCTGTGAGTGTGCCAGCTTATCTGACTGTGGGTCTAGTTCCATTTTCTCTTCCTCTAGAAGCGATAGTTTGCACAAAGCTAGGTGTAAAAGGGCATGGAGGTCTCGTAGATGTCGATCACATCGTCAAAGGCATTCTAGCGAACGGTCACCAGGGAGTACTACCAGTGTAGATCGAGGAGCAGGTCCTGATGATGTGGTACACTGTGCTAATACAGCAGTCACTCGAGGTATGTGTACCAGGGTTAAACAGCGAATCAAAAAAGGGCGCTACATAGACATGTTCACCCTTACAGCTACAGCAAAAAAAGCTCTTGTGACCGCAAAAGCAAAAGGGGGTATTGGGATTGAGGCCTATAAGTCCTACACTAATTGGATATCTGGGTTTTGTGTGTTTTCAGCTTGCTATCTCAAAACAAGGCCATCCGAGTACCTTAACATGATTCGGTATTTGTACCTGATACACGGCCTATTCAAGTCCTCACGGGGTACAGCGTGGTGTCAATACGATGAGGAATTTTGTTGCAAATAGGATCGGGTCAAGGTCATGGATCTAGGTTGTAAAGACGTTGAGGTGTGGAGGGCAGAACAAGCGTAAGTGTTATGCGTACAATAACGGGAATTGTACCCTGGGTAACAGGTGTCGGTTTCGACACCAGTGCCTCCGCTGCGGCGCGACACACCTCAGTAAGGACTGCTCCCGTAGCCCGGGAGGAGCTCAGTCTGCTGCCACAACACCCTCTGCCAAGCGGGCAGGGGGCAGAAATTCTAAGTAGAGCAGCAACTCCCATCCGTCTGGATGCCATGGCAAAATGGCTGGACTGGTATCCTGTGCGGGACGACACCACTTTTTTGAGTAAGGGTTTTGCAGAGGGGTTTTCACTTCCAATAATTTGGTTTGTGGGTTACGGGTCCCCTAGGAATTTTCGCTCGGCCTACGATTTACCTCACGTACTTAGGGACAAGATTATGAAGGATTATGAAGGAGGTCAGGCTGGGTCGCATGATTGGTCCTTTCATGCAACCTCCGATACCCGATCTTGTCCGCTCACCTGTGGGTATTGTCCCTCAGAAGGCCCCTGGGAGTTACCATTTAATTCAGCACCTGTCACATCCGTTAGGTAATTCGGTTAATGACGCCATAGAGGTTGAGGTCTGCCGCGTGCAGTACCAGGTCTTCAACTCTGCGTTAGCGTTAGTTCGTGCAGCAGGCCAAATTGGACATTGAGTCCGCCTTCAGATTGTTGCCCCATGCATATGGAATCATTTTGTTTCATGGGGTTTCGGTTACTGGATGGCTATTACCTGGACAAACGTCTTCCTATGTGATATTCGGTTTCCTGCACGTTCTACAAGCGTTTCAGTTCCTTTCTCCATTGGTGTGTCGCAGTGGGGTCTGGGGAGACGAGCATAGCGCACTACTTGGACAACTTCTTGTGCATGGGTCCAGCCGGTTCGGATTGCTGCAATCGCCTCCTTTTTTCTTTGCAAGCACTCTTCTCAGAATTTGAAGTTCCTATTGCGCATGACATGACTGAGGGCCCCACTACCAAGTTTGTTTTCTTGGGTATTGAAATTGATACGTTGGAGGGTCTTTGCCGGCTGCTGCCGGACAAGGTGCATCGCTTGCACGATGCTCTCCTCCTAGCGTTAGCAGGGGGGAAGGTAACACTTTGCCAAGGTCAATCCTTGCTCGGCCTGTTTAACTTAGCGTGTCGAGTTATCCCGATGGGGAAGATTTTTTGTCGCAAGCTGCAGAGGGCCTTGGTAGGACTGCGTCGACCACACCATTTTCTGCGTCTATCGGCTGAATTAAACTGGACCTGGCGGTTTGGGAGACTTTTTTGCTCGAAATCAATGGAGTGCGTGTCTGGCCTGCGGTCCTCAGCCTAATGCTTGCCTGCAGCTCTTCACGGATGCTGCAGGATCCTCAGGTTTTGGATCTTTTTTGGGTGGTGATTGGTGTTTTTCGGCTTGGCCGACGGAATGGGTGCATTCAGGTCTGACCAAGAACTTGCTCCCGCTGGAACTGTGTCCCATAGTGGTGGCATTAGAGCTATGGTGTTTATCGGCTGTGTGACCGTTCCATCGTGTTTTGGTGCGATAACCTGGGTGTAGTACATGCGATCAATAACCAAAGATCGTCATCACTACCAGTGCTGTGTCTTCTTGCTTGGCTAGTCCTGCACGCCCTGCAATTTAACATACTGTTTACAGCCCATCATGTGCCGGGTACTGACAATTCCATTGCAGATGCGCTCTCCAGGCAGGATTGGCGGAGGTTTCGTGAATTAGCACCGTACGTGGCATTGAGTGGTGAGTCTTGTCCATTTCATTGTTGGCAGATCATCAGACCAGAATGGAAGATCTCACACGTCGGTCCATGGCCCCACAGACGTTGACTGCCTACCAGACATCTTGGCAACAGTGGGAGAACTTTTTGCAAGGACGGAGTTTGTCAGGTAGATCTCGTTATGCTAATATGGTCACTTTTGTATGGTGTCTGGGCCTGATTCAGAGCCGGACGCTCTGACCAGAGCACTCGCTCTGAATCAGGGCCCTCCTACCTAAAAATGGAGCGGCCTCCTGGCCGCTCGCATTGCTGTGGGTTACCACCCACAGCTTATGTGAGCGGCCAAAAAGATGGTCGCGATGGTCAAGACCATCACGACCATCGGGCTTGCGACGAGACCCTGTGGTAGGGTCTCGCTGCCGCAAGCCCAGGAGTGCTTTTGGCTCTATCAGAGCCAAAAGCACTCCCACTAACATCACTAGTGATGTCAGTGGGGCCGGACCCAGACGGTAGATGTTCCCATGGGAATGCCTCCATCTGGGCAGCAACGCCCCCAGCACGCCCCCTTTGGTGTCAGTCACCATCGACAGCATGCCCCCTTTGGTGCGGGACCCATAGCGACAGCTTGGCTGTCGCTATGCGGGTCTCACGCATGCGCACGACGGAGCTCCCTCCATCATGCGCATGTGCATTAGGGCGCCATCGACCCGCTTGCGAGTGTCCTGCGCTCGCAAGCGGGTCTGAATGAGACCCACTGTTCGATTCCGGCAGGTCACGGGCTTATGTTACCCAGAGACTTGCCGGGATTTTATTTTTTCTGCGCTTAGCTGGACAGGGAGACATCACTAAGGGTTTTTTAATACAAAGGGCCCTTAAGGGTTGGTCTCGTGCTATGCCTACCGTGGATGATCAGCGTCGTTCTATTGGTCCTGATTTGTTAGCGCGGCTAGGAAAAAGCTTGACGGTCATTTGTTCCATGCAGTTTGAGGTTCTTTTATTCCACCTCGCTTTTGCGATGGCCTTTCACGGGGCTTTTCGCATCAGCAAGCTAGTCGCGGCTTCGCGTCACGCTCAACCTCCTCTGCTTCGTTCCCACATTCTGCTGCTCAATACGATGTTGTGCCGTATTCGGCATTCTAAGTCCGATCAGATGGGTACGGGTTGCTGGGGGTCCCTGAAGTCCTGTCCTGATGACAGGATTTGTCCAGTTCACTTGGCCTACCAATATGATCTCTGCCGGCCAATGCTGTCGGGGGCTTGGCTCATGCATGAGGATGGATCTCCTCTGACTAAATTCCAATTTCGATCGGTCTTCCATCGCTGCATACGGCCCCTCAGGCTTTCCCCTTCGGATTACGGCACCCATTCTTTTAGAATTGGTGCCGCAACTTTTTCGGCCTCATCGGGTCTTTCTTCACAGGAGATACAGGCTCTCGGAAGATGGAAATCCAATGCCTACAGAAGATATGTTCATGTGGAACCATAAATTGTTATACTTTATTCGTTTTGACTTGAGTGCCTTGGCCAACTCGCTACCTTTCCGGTGGGGGACCCGAGAGATTTTGCCCTGCTTTGGACATTGATCGGTTAGCAAAATAAAATTAATAATAAATAAAGAAGCTATAAAAGGAAATGTTTACAATAGAAAAGATCCAGCAGGTTTTTTGTAGGTTTTCACCTCGGGTCAAGTCTTCCTCCCCCCCCCTCCCACCCTGCGAATCCTCTTGTATGATTTATGATGCATATATACTCATCTATTATATTTCTGTATATTTGCAGATTTCCAGGACGATAGGCCCATTTGGTTGATTGGTCACTCTTTTATTTTTTGGGCTGGGCAGTCGCGCTTTGCAGAGGATGCCTCCATGTTCCTGCATTGGGAGAGTGTTAGGTGGTTGGGACAGAGGGGCATGCTGGGGGAAACTTTGTTGCACAGATTACACAGGTTAGTGGCTGAGTTCGGAGCCCCCTTAGTGTTAATTATTCACCTCGGGGGCAATGATTTAGGTCAGCAAACTTCTTTAGAACTGCGCCATGCGATTGTTCGTGACTTGAGGGAGGTGGTCCGGCTATGGCCTAACTGCCTTTTAGTATGGTCCTCTATCATCGCCAGGCTTTCCTGGCACTATTGTTATAGTAGTGTGGCTTTGGACGGGTCCAGGAGGAAAGTGAACAAAAGGGTGGCCAGGCATGTGCTGGAGTTGGGAGGGCTAGTGGTGCATCAGCCTTTAATTCAGATCCAAGATGCACACCTTTTTTGTAGGGATGGGGTACATCTCACTGAGGAGGGTAATTTTTTGTTTTTGGAAGACATATTTCCGGTATTAAGGGGTTTGGTTGGGTAGTATGGTGGCGGGCTGCTTCTTTACTGAGAACCGCTGTGGCAGGAAAGACCGGCAATATTGAAGCGTCCATCTTGCAGCAGTAATAGGGGTGCGCACTCCTTCAATGCGCTGATTTCACCCTATTGGGGTCAGCGGCACCTCTCGACCGAGCAGGATGAATGGTGCATTGGCATGGGTGTTGGGGCCGCATCACTTGCTCTGAAAGGGATAGTTGGCCCTTGCAAGTGTTAAGATCACACTTACCCTTGTCTGGGATAGTTGGCCCTCACAAGTTGTGATATACTTTTGCTTAAGACAAGTGGACGCCGGTTATTTGCCGCTCTTTCTTCTGCCACCATACCTACCACTGTAACTAAATAAAGCTGACCAATTAATTTAAACGGCATAACTTGGTCTCATGTGTTTATTTTAGTTAAGTTTAGTTTAAGTTTATGGGTCACATCTATCATCTGACGATAGAAAGTTTATTGTAAAAAATGCAAATTGAAATCCAATTCCAAAGCCAGACGAGAAATTAGATCCAAATCCAAAACTGGAAAAATTGTCCAGCGCATATCCCTAGTGTGTATATTAAAAGGGCACAGTAATGTCCTAATAATAAGGCTGAATCAAAAAAATTTGAAATTTCTATAGAGAATTCCGAAGGGGGGGGGCGCAGGGTGTTTAAGGGGAACACCTCAAAAGCTATTGGAGGTACCGGGCTGGAATTTGACATGGGCAGGTAGAACTGTCACTCGGTGCTGCATGCCAATTTTCTGGACAAAAAAAAATTAAAAATGAGGACGTGGGAGTAATCTACAGCTCCAACTGTCACTTTTCTGCTGTTCTCTATGGGGGATTTTTGGGAAGGCATAACTCAGGGTTGGTGGCGAATTTAGACTTATGGTTTGTTTTATTAGCTAGCTATTGTTCCAGAATATGGCCTTTTGGGGTTCAGGTATTTGAGATAGTTACAGTTTTTAAACTATTACCTCACGAATCCGCCATTATAAAGATGGGAAATTTTAATTAGTTGCGCAGCCTCGGTAGGAGCCTCCAGCAGGTGTACTCACTGTGGCTTCACTTGGGTGCAGTAAGATGGCTGCCTATTGTGGGTAGTAGCGGGGGACGGGACCGGGAGGAAGAAAGCTGGCGTTAACTGCGGCCGGTATCCGTGGGGGAGTAGCAGGTGTCAGCTGTGGCCAGGACCTGCAGAGTGTAGTGGGCATTAGCGGCAGCGGTGGTGCTGGTGGCAGCGGCAATGCGGGCAGCAGGACCCAGGGGACGTAGCTGCACACATATGCAGGCTTGGATCTGAAAATTCCATGATACCTGCATCTATGTTTAAATAAACAAATACAGAAGCAGGGACAGGTCAGTGAAACCCATCTGTGCTTCTGTGTTTAATTTAAAAAAAAAAAACAATGTAAAAAAAAAATTGTGTGGCCCCCTCCCCAAAAGCAACAACCAGCACCGGGTTTTGGAGACCCAGTACTGGTTGTGCTAAATACAGGGTACAACCTCGACCTCGACCTCGACCTCGACCCCTTGCCGATGCCAGCAGTGCATTCGGCAGCATGGCCCCTGCTAACTAAATTGCCCACTGGATCTGCATGCAGGGCCAATGGAGGATGTCACTGACGATGCTTGGGAGCAAGCTTCATCAGCAACATACAGAAACATATATACATATATGTATAAATATACATATATATATATATATATATATATATATATTTAGACATATACATATATAGTTACATATATTATGCAATGCCCACTGTAATGGTGCCCCCGTAGTAGTGCCCCTGGTAATAATGCCCCTAAAGGTAATTCCCCCTGTAGTAGTGTCCCCAGTAGTAATGCCCCATGCAGTGCCCTTGGGGCCCTCAGAACCTCGGGGCCTGGCACAGGTGTGCCCCTAGTCCCCCCTGTCACTGGGCCTGTATGAAGCACAACCAGCACCAGGCTTTTCAGAACCAGTCCTGGTTGCCAAAATAAGGGGGAAAAATGACATAGGGGATCCCCATATTCAGCGCAACCAGCACTACAGCAAAAGCAATATTAAAAAAACACAGAACACAAACACACACCGTAGAATAGTAAAATTGTATTAAAATATACATACTCACACATGCATACACACTATTTCACATACTAGTATCCCTGAAGCCAATCTGTCCTCTTCTCCAGTAGATGATCCAAAGGATTACCTGTAATAAAAAATCCATACTCACCTCCTCCTCTGCGTGGATCTGTCCTCTTCGTTCCAAAGTAAGCAATCCAGGGTCTTGGCAAAAGAAAAAAATCCAATTACGCGAGCCACGAACATTAGAACTGTCCTCTAAGGACACTACTACCCCAATGACAGCTCCGCTGTGGGATTTCAGTCGAGAAATCCCATGCGGAGTGCTCTCAGCCAATGAGTGGTTCTCATCATTGAATTCAATGGTGAGAACCGACCGTGCCCTTTTCAAAAATGGTGCCCGCCATTTTTTTAATTTAAAGAGGCTGCCGTGAGCCAATCATGGCTTGTGACATCATTGCTCCACCCCCTCGGCTGGCTTATATAAATCCAGCACGAGGCGACGTCCAGTCACTCAGTCCGTCGGCCGGGTAGCTAGAAAGAAGACCAGCTAAAGCAAGAAGACGCCGGGAAGTCCTGAATGGGCGGCGGCCAGGCAAAAGAGCTTAAAAGCTGACGTTTCCCCAGGTGAAGGTGAGGAAAAATAAAATATTACAACAGTTTCTTTGTTTTATTTTAATATTTATTTTGCAGGGGTACTATAGGTACCAGCGGGCCCTTAATGCCCCTCCTGCTGGTACTTGTAATTCTCCAAGTACCAGTGTGCGGAGATGCCTGCTGGGACCTGTAGTACTACTGCAAAAGACAATATTTAAATTTTTATTTGCACCACACTACACAATCAACCCAGCACCCACCACCCAGGGGTGCTGGGGATAGCCCTGGGCCTGGGGTGACCTGAGGAGGGGGACCCCTTTATTGGGGGGTTCCCCAGGGATCCCCGGCCTGAGCGGTCAGGGGTGATGCTTCGGCTAGGGGGTCCGGTGAAAGGGCTCCCCTGGCTGTGGCATCATACCCCACTAGAAAGGGTCCGGTGCTGGTTCTGGTAAGTACAGGGGCACCCTATGCATTTTTTACCTCTGTATTTCCAGAACCAGGTCCATCTCAGAGCCCAGTGCTGGTTGTGCTTAATACAGGGGATCCCCTACGTCATTTGTCCCCCGTATTTTGGCAACCAGGACTGGTTCTGAAAAGCCTGGAGCTGGTTGTGCTTCATACGGGGGACCCCTACATAATTTTTCCCCTGTATTTAGCACTTCCAGTACTGGGTCTCCAAAGCCCAGAGCTGGTTGGTCTTTTGGCGGGGGGCATGCCATTTTTTTTTTTTACACAGGTTTTATTTTAAATGCAGAAGCACTGACGGGTCTCACTGATCTCGTCCATGCTTCTATGTTTAATTATACACAGATACAGGTCTCACGGATCATTCAGGTCTGAGCCTGCATCAGTCTACTACTACCTCCCCCAAGTCCTGTCGCCTGCACCATCGCTGCCGCTAACATCCGCTATCCCCCGGGTTCTGTGCGCAGCTTACAGCTGCTTCCTTCCCCCGAGCCCACCGCCGCTACCGCCCGCACTGACCTGCGATCTTGGTGCACCCAAGTGAAGCCACAGTGAGCACACCTGATGGAGGCTCCTACTGAGGCTGCGCATCAAGTTGAAACTTCGTATCTCTATAATGGCAGATTTGTGAGATAATAGTTTAAAAACTATAACTTTCTCAATTACCTAAACCACAAAAGCACCTACCCTAGAATAGCTACCTAATAAAACAAACCCAAAGTGTAAATTTGCCCCTACCCTGAGTCATGCCTTCCCAAAAATCCCCCAAAGAGAACAGCAGAAAAGTAGTCCTAATTGAGTGTCAGAAAATACTGACAGTTGGAAATTTAGATTACTCCCACGTCCTCATTTTTTATGTTTTTGCCCTGAAATTTGGCATGCAGCACCGAGCAACAGTTCTACCAACCCATGCCAAATTTCAGCTCCGTACCTCCAATAGCTTTTTTTAGGTGTAGCCCTTTAAATACCATCGGAATTTCTGTATGGGAAAATAAATTTTTTTCCGAGAGGACCCCTACGTCACTCATCCCCTGTATTTTGGCAACGTCGCTCGTCCCCTGTATTTTGGCAACCGAGACTGGCTCTGATTAGCATGGTGCTGGTAGTGCTTAATACAGGGAACCCCTATGTCATTTTTCCCCTGCGTTTAGCACAACCAGCACTGGGGATCCAAAACCCGATGCTGGTTGTGCTGTAGAGGCACGTCATTTTTTTTTTATATTACACATTCATTTTTTAAAGCAAAACATGGATGGATCTCACTGATACAGTACGTTCATGCATTGTGTCTTATTGATTTTGATTTTCTCAGGTGCATGCCCAGCACCAGTGAGTCCCTCTGTCACCTGCTTTTGCTTAAGTGCACGCCCGTTGCTGCTACTGCTCCACACCACCACTGCTGCCACTGCCCCACACACCTGTCTCTCTCTCTGTACCCTTAAAACACCTCCTGTGTGCTGTCTTCTCCTCCACCATGTTAGTGTACCTATTTGTTGTCCTTCTGCCCTGCATGTGGCCCAGGCTGCTTATCAAAACCCTGATGGTTAATAAATTATAATAAAGCAATGAAATTCCATAGGCAAAAAACCTTACAGTTTTACATGTCCCATTAAGGCTTCTTAGACATGATCTGAAATTTCACAAAACCTACTGAATTTGTGCCACTCAAACTAAAAAAAGCAATTAAATTACGATCATTAAGGCTGACACCTTAATGGATGTGTTCCTTGTGCAATACAGATATGGTATGCCATCACACCCTGTGGTTAACTGCAGATTCAGGACTCTCAAAGAATGAGATTGCTGTCACTCACAAAATGGTGGAGCTGCTAATTCACAGAATTGTGTGCTCATTGGAATGCACACATGCAGTCTATGCAACTGAGGTGTAAGCAGAAAATAGAGCTGCGCAGATGGGATAAAAGGGGTGTGGATGGGGGGAGGAGACAGAGCAGCGTGGATAGGTGAGACAAAAAGGCGTGTAGAGGAGGGAAGGTTAAGCAGTACATAGTGGGGGGTAGCCAAAGTGATGCAGATGGGTGAAAAATAGTGGTGCGGTTAGGGTAAATGAACAAAGTAATGCAGATGTTTGGAAAAGAGTGGTGCGGATGGGGGGGGGAAACAGAGTGGCATGGTTTGGGGGGACAGTGATGTGGATGGGGGTAGAGAGTGGCATGAACATGGAAAGACAGAGCAGTGCAGATGGGTAAAGACAGATTGGTAAGGAAAAGGGAATACAGACTAGCACAAATAGGAGAACACACAACAGTAGGGATTGGGGAAGACAGATTAGTGTGGATGGGCTGGTGTTGGGAGGAGACAGTTGCACAGTTGGGGGGGACAGAGTGGTGCAGATGGAGGAAAAAAGAGTGCCACAGAGGAAAGGAAGACAGAGCGGTATAGCTTAGGGGAAGGCAGTGGTGTAGAAGGAAACAGAGTGGCACGGATGCAGGGCGGTGCAGATGGAGAAAGACAGATTGGTGTGGATAAGAGAACACAGGCTAGCACAGTTCAGAGAACACACAGCAGTAGGGATTGGGGAAGACAGATTGGTGTGGATGGGGAGGAAGACAGAGTGGTGCGGGTGGTGAGGGGAGACACAGTTGCACGATTGGGGGGACCAGAGTAGTGCAGATGGAGGAAGAAAGAGTGCCACAGATAAAAGACAGCAACATGGCAGTGGAGAAGGCACGGATACAGGGCGGTGCGGCTGGGGGAAAACAGATTGGTGCCGATCAGGGAAAACAGACTAGCATAGTTGGGAGACCACACAGAAGTAGGGATTGTAAAAATATAGCAGCATGGAGGCATATAGGGGAAGATAGAGTACATGCGTAGACAGAGTATGATAGTTTAAAAATAAGGGAGCTGAACGTGTATTCTAAATAAGATAAATATATGGAGTGAGAAGGATGTTGGAAGCCAGTGAGATTGTTATGGTGATCGAATGGGAGTGAGTGGCACAAATTCAGTAGGTTTTGGGAAATTTCAGATCATGTCTTAGAAGCCTTAATGGGACATGTAAAACCGTAAGGTTTTTTGTCTATAAAATATGTCTGTACTGTATGTGTGTATTAGGGGTGTGCACCGGCCACTTTTCGTGTTTTGTGTTTTGGTTTTGGATCTGGATCTTTCTTCGTGTTTTGGATCTGGATTGGTTTTGCCAAAACCACCCTTCTGGGTTTTGGGTTCTGGGTTTTGTGTTTTGGATCTGTATTTTTTTGAAAAAAAGCATAAAACAGCTAAAATCTCAGAATTTGTAGGTTTTTCTGCTCCTATGCTATTATTAACCTCAATAACCTTAATTTCCACTCATTTCCAGTCTATTCTGAACACCTCACACCTCACAATAGTGTTTTTATGTCCAAAAGGTTGCACCGAGGTAGCTGGATGACTATGCTAAGCGACACGAGTGGGCGGCACAAACACGTGACCCATCTAGGCGTGAAACTGCAGTGGCAGACAGGATGGCAGTTTGAAAAACTAGGCCCCAAACTGTACATAATGCAAAGAAAAAAAAGAAGTGCAAGATGGAATTGTCCTTGGGCCCTCCAACCCACCCTTATGTTGTATAAACAGGACATGCACACTTTAACAAACCAATCATTTCAGCGCCAGGGTCTGCCACACAACTGTGGCTGAAATGATTGGTTCGTTTGGGCCCCCACAAAACAAGCTGGCAATTAATCTGTCCCTGCACAAACTGGCTCTACGGAGGCAAGATGTCATCCTCATCCTCCTCATCCACCGATTCCTCACCCTCTTCAGTGTGTACATCCTCATCCTCACAGAGTATTAATTCATCCCTGCTGGAACCACAGGTCCCTCTGTACGTTCTGGAGGCTGGTCTCCCTGGAAGAGTTGATAATTCATTTTATGAACATCATCTTCTCCACATTTTGTGGAAGCAACCTCCTACGCCTTTCGATGACAAGGTTCCCGGCTGCACTAAACACTCTTTCGGAGTACACACTGGAGGGGGGGCAACTCAGATAAAAAAGAGCCAGTTTGTACAGGGACCTCCAAATTGCTTCTTTTTCCTGCCAGTACAGGTACGGACTGTCTGACATGCCTACTTGGATGCTGTCACCGATGTAATCCTTTAACAGACAGACGCACGCTTGTCGCTGCTGCTTTGAGGATGCAAGTGCGGCTACAGCCCACACAATTCACAAAGACAGAATAAAAAAGAACAATATTTTAATTGTTTGTGTAGCACACTTTGAGGGTGTCACCACCCTTTAACAGACAGACGCACGCTTGTCGCTGCTGCTTTGAGGATGCAAGTGCGGCTACATCGCACACAAGTCACAAACACATTAAAAAAATAGTTTTTTATTTTTTGGAGCACTTTGAGAGTTACACCACCCTTTAACAGACAGATGCACGCTTGTCGCTGCTGCTTTAAGGATGCAGGTGCGGCTACAGCCCACACATTTCACAAAGACCGAAAAAAAAAGAACAATATTTTAATTGTTTGTGTAGCACACTTTGAGGGTGTCACCACCCTTTAACAGACAGACGCACGCTTGTCGCTGCTGCTTTAAGGATGCAGGTGCGGTTACAGCCCACACAATTCACAAAGACAGAAAAAAGAAGAAGAATATTTTTATTGTTTGTGTAGCACACTTTGAGGGTGTCACCACCCTTTAACAGACAGACGCACGCTTGTCGCTGCTGCTTTGAGGATGCAAGTGCGGCTACATCGCACACAAGTCACAAACACATTAAAAAAAAAATTTTATTTTTTGGAGCACTTTGAGAGTTACAACACCCTTTAACAGACAGACGCACGCTTGTCGCTGCTGCTTTGAGGATGCAAGTGCGGCTACAGCCCACACAATTCACAAAGACAGAAAAAAAAAGAACAATATTTTAATTGTTTGTGTAGCACACTTTGAGGGTGTCACCACCCTTTAACAGACAGATGAACGCTTGTCGCTGCTGCTTTGAGGATGCAGGTGGAATCTAGACGGGATTTGGAACCGAGGACACACTACCTCCATCAATTGTCTAAATCCCACTGCACTAATGGCGGATACCGGACGCACGTCTAACACCAACATAGCAGTCAAGGCCTCAGTTATACGTTTTGCTTCAGGATGACTGCTGTCGTACTTCATCCTCATCGCTAGGGACTGTTGGAGGGTCAATTGTTTAGTAAAAGTAATGGTGTTCCTACTTCCTCTCTGGGATGATGAACAACTCCCAGCAGCAGCAACAGCACTAGGAGGAAGTGGTTCTTGATCTTTCCCTATTTTATTTTTATCGGAGAAAGTTTGGTCCTCCATTTATGTTATATTGATATATACGTGCGGCTAAAGCGCACACAAACACAGAAAATATTTTTTTATTTTTGCTGGAGAGTAGTGCACTTTGTGGGTTACACCACCCTTTAAGAAATGAGCCAGCCGGCTCTTTACTTATGGGACACAGGCGCACGCTTGGCGCTGCTCCTTTGTTGATGCACGTGCAGCCACAGTGCACACAAGTCACAAACACAGAAAATATATATTTCTTTGTTTTGGAGTGTACTTTGGGGGTTACAGCACCCTTTAACGGTCAAGCCAGCCGGCCCTTTACTTATGACACAGGCGCACGCTTGGCACTACTTTGTTGATGCACGTGCGGCTACTGCGCACACAATTCACAAACACAGAAAATAATTTTTTTTTTGGTTTGGACTGGAGTGTACTTTCGGGGGTTACAGCACCCTTTAACGGTCAAGCCAGCCGGCCCTTTACTTATGACACAGGCGCACGCTTGGCACTACTTTGTTGATGCACGTGCGGCTACTGCGCACACAATTCACAAACACAGAAAATAATTTTTTTTTTGGTTTGGACTGGAGTGTTCTTTCAGGGGTTACAGCACCCTTAACGGTCAAGCCAGCCGGCCCTTTACTTATGACACAGGCGCACGCTTGGCACTACTTTGTTGATGCACGTGCGGCTACTGCGCACACAATTCACAAACACAGAAAATATATATTTTTTTAGCACTTGGGGGGAGCACCCCTGATGGACAGAGCACCCCCTGGACAACACTACAGCAACCCTTTAGGACTGGGACACTGCACAGGACTTTGGAGTGGACACAGCCCCTATGGAGAACTGACTGCACAACACAGTCCAGCCAGCCCCTATGGACTTTGAAGTAGTGGACACAGCCCCTATTAACAACAGCAGCACAGCCCAACACAGCCAGCCCCTATGGACTTTGAAGTAGTGGACAACAGCAGCACTACACTACACTACACTACACAGCCCTAACTCCCACCCTCCCTCTTCACTGTCCACAGCCGAGTGAGAAAATGGCACCGACGCGGGTACCTTATATAGGATCCAAAACCCGCGAGACTCGGAAGGCGGGATGATGATGTTTTGCCTCGATTTCAGATCCGAGTCAGGTGGGAAAAGTCGAGCCTGACTCGAATCGGACTCGGATCGGGGGGGCTCGGGGGGGTTCGGATTTCAGAAATCCGAACCCGCTCACCCCTAGTGTGTATATGTCTGTATGTGTGTGTCTATGTCTGTATGTTAGAGATGTGCGCAGACCTCCGTGTTATGGTTTGGGTTTTAGATCTGTATCTACCTCGTGTTTTGGTTTTGGATCTGGATTTTTTTTCTAAAAAATCATAAAAACAGCTAAAATCACATAATTTGGGCCTTTTTTGTTCCTACAGTAATATTAACCTCAATAACATATATTTCCAGTCATTCCTAGTCAATTTTGACCACCTCACAGCTCACAATATTGATTTCATCTAGTTTAGACCAAAAGTTTGCATTTAAATAGCTGGCTGACTAAGCTAAGTGACAGCAGTGGATGGTACTAACATGTGGCAGATCACCTTTCAACATGTCACAGAGTGGCACTGCAGTGGTCGACAGGATGGCAGTTTCAGAAACTACAAAATTAAAAATATCAGGCAGCAATGCCCCAAACAGCACATAATGCAAAGAAAAGAGGTGCAATATGGAATTGTCCTTGGGCCCTCCCACCCACTCTTAAGTATACAGGACAAACCAATCAGTTCAGTGACAGGGAATGCCACTTGTGGCTGAAATATTGGTTTGCTTGGGCTCGCACAAAACAAGCTGCCAATGCGAAGTGGACATTGGCAGAAATGATCTCAATAGACAAATTGGCTTTACAATATAGGTAAGATGGATCAGATGTCATCATCGTCATCGTCATCAGTGTGTACATCCTCTTCTTCACACAATATTAATTCGTCCCTGCTGGAATCCACCATAGGCGCCTCTGTATTTTGTTGAGTGAATTGCTGGTAAAGGTCTTTCTCATGGAATTTGTAATTCATTTTAATGAACATCATCTTTTCCACATATTGGGGAAGTAACCTGCTACACCGATCACTGACAAGGTTTCTTGCTGCACTGAAAACTCTTTCAGAGTACACGTTGGAGGGTGGACAACTTAAATAAAGCAAAGCCAAATAAAATAAAAATAAAATAGCATCAACCATCCTCTGAATGGTGACCGCATCAGAGGATGTCACGTTAGACATGTCAGTAATTGTAGGTAGTTATTTCAGACCCGACCAGATGTCATCATCATGTTTTGCTGAATGATCTGCATCACCACCAGCAGTGGGTCTCTTACTAAAATGTAGATTTTTCTTGGCAGCCTCAGAAACTGAAGGAGGAGAAGATGTTGTGTCACGTGCCGCTTCAGCTGCCAATTTTTTCACAAACAGCTATTTGCTCTTTTCAGGTTTATGTCTGTTGGAAAGAAAGACACAAGGTATGACTTAAACCTAGCATCAAGTATGGTCGCCAAAATTTAGTGATAAGATTTCAAGAGACTGACGACCCTGGCAAAGTGAATCAAGAGCTTAATCCACAAGTCTGACTTACTTAGCGGAATCGCTCCGTTTAAGCTCCTCCTTCCGTTTTTCCAGCTGTTTTTGCAAAAGTCTGATGAGGGGAATGACCTAACTCAAGCTGGCAGTGTCTGAACAAACTTCCCATGTGGCTAGTTCAAAGGGTTTGAGAACCTTGCACAACACGAAAATTATTCTCCACTGCACTTGAGTAAGGTGCATTCCCAGTCCATGACCTATATCATAGGCCATTATGGAGCCCTGCATGGCATTTTGATGCTCCTCCATCCGCTGAAGCATATAGAGGGTTGAATTCCACCTAGTTACTACCTCTTGCTTCAGTTGATGGCACGGCAAATTCAACATTACTTGCTGATGCTGTAATCTTCGACATGCAGTCGCTGAATGTCGAAAATGTCCCGAAATTTTTCGGGCCGCCGAGAGCATCTCCTGTACGCCCCTATTATATTTTTTAAAAATGTTGCACCACCAAATTAATTGTGTGAGCAAAACATGGGACATGCTGGAATTTGCCCAGATGTAATGCTCTCACAATATTGGTGGCATTGTCAGAAATCACAAATCCCGAGAGAGAGAACAAGCGGGGTAAGCCATTTTGCAATGCTATCATTGAGTTTTCTTAAGAGGTTTTCCGTGGTATGCCTTTTAGTGAAACCAGTGATGCACAGAGTAGCCTGTCTCTGAATGAGCTGACATTTGTTAGAGGCTGCTCTTTGCACCATTGTAGGCAATACACCTACCCAGTGGGCTGTCACATGTAATCCTTAGTCTGCCCTGTCCCGCTTGTCCACACATCAGTGATTAAGTGTACAGTGGGTACAACAGCATTTCGGAGAACATTAATACGTTTTTTTTAATGTCCTTGTACAGACTGGGATTTGCTGTTCTAGTGAAGAGGAATCTAGAAGGGACTTGGTAGCGGGGACACAAGACTCTATATTACCTATCTAAAACCCACTGCATTAATGGCAGATACTGGATACACAGCTAATACCAGCATAGCTGTTATGGTGTCAGTAATCTGCTGTGCAACTGGGTGACTGCTATCATACTTGTTCCCCCTTGGAAAGGATTGTTTTACAGTCAATTGTTTTGTTAAAGTACTACAAGTAGTCTTCCTTCTGGTCCCCTTCTGGGATGAAGATCCACTCACAGCGACAGCAGCAGCAGCAATAGGCGTAGCAGTCAAGAATCCTTTTAAGGAATCATGAATAGTAGATGAGTCAGTCATTCTTCTTCGGAAATTTGATGCAGGACTACTTCTGATAAAGATTGTGGATGTTGATGATGCAGGTGTTGGTGCTGGAGATCACAGGTGCTTGGATGTAACAGAGAGGAGGGAGCAGTTAGGTGACAATGAACTGCTCATTGTTACATTTTTGTTAGCCAAACTGTCTACATTTTGCAAACACTTTTGATGAATGCACTGCAAGTGACGCAAGAGGGAGGAGGTTCCTAGATTATTAAGGTATTTACCTTTACTCACTCTTGTTTTTGCAAACGGTGTAGATGGCTTGACAGTTGTTGTACGGATTTTGGTGGATTAAATTTCACACTTGAGAACGATTGTTGCCTGATTTGCACAAAAAACATCCTCCTTGGCATCAACATCCTCATCATCCTTATTAATGACAGCCCCAATCACTATAGGAATATCATCCTCATCCTCCCGGTGCAATTCCACAGAAGCATCCTCGATTTCTACGTCAGCGATATGTTGACTGTCCTTACCCACATTTGCAGAGGGCACACAAATGTTGGAAGGAGGATCCTCTTTAAGTACAGTATTAGAAAGGTCAGGCTGACACATGGCAACTGCGGACACACTTGGACTCTCCTCGAGGATTTGTGACTTTTCAGAGCACACAGTTGGTTCCGGTGTCTTACTCGTCTTAACAATTAAATTTTTTTTATATGTCTACTACAAGCAGAAGGGTTTAAATTATTACAACTAGAATCACCAGTCATGAATAAAGGCCAAGGCCTTATCCTTTCCTTGCCACTTAGTGTAGAGAATGGCTTATTGCCCATTTTTTAATTCTCTAAAGCTAACTTTAGATAGATTTTTTTTTCTTTAACAGTGTAAAGGTCGATTTTACATGGCCTGACTTAAGCCCTGGTACATCGGCTTTCATAGATGACGTCGACGGCCATGCAGCATCATCATGACTGCTGCCGACAGCTGCAAGACTGGTATGTGGTTCCTGCTCTGCTGTCACGTGACTGTCCTCCATACTCACTGTAGCAATTATAGCACAGCTAAGCTAACTGGGGAAGAGCACCCCTAAACAAGGCAGCAGCCCCTTGATAAACGACACAGGCAGCACGCTTGGTGCAGCTAAGTTGTTGATAAGTGTGGCTAATGCGCACACACACACAGAAAAAAAAATATATATTTTTTTTTTTACACTGGGGTGGTATAAAAAGGTGCAAAGGATTGACTTTGGAGCGCAACTGTTGGAGTTGCCAGACATGTTGTGGTTCACAAGTTGTTGCTTATACTATTGGGTGGCACTAATCTAGTGTAGAGAATGGCCCTAGATTTACGGCGCTCTAATATTGCTGATCTGACGTGTATTATCGGCCTGGATGTCTTGTAATTTATTGTTTATTGTGCTCAGGCAGTTTCATTGTGGTGTGCAGAATTTTGGTTGCCATGGGTGAATCCAGACAGAAAGTTAATGAAGCTGGGCTAGATCAGTTCTGGCCAATGGTGGGGGAGTGGTTCCGAATTTAGGTATTGAATTTTGATTTCAGTATTTGTGAACGCCCAATGGGGTTCAGTGGACTGAGAACAGGCTCTTTTTGTTGATTGAGGATCTGTTTCGGGTTGTTGCTTTGCTTCTATAGCTTCATATGGTGGCAGTGGTTCTGCGGCAGGACCTTGCTGTGGCGGGAAAAAACGTCAGGTCACCAGTCTGGGTGCAATTATTTAGATGTGGTGCGCTTCCTTCATTGACTGGTAGTTGGCTGTACCACCCTATCAGGGGGCAGTAGCATCACCCAAATGGGTAGGAAGTCAAGTTAGAAGTTGAGTGGATACCTTTGTTGGCTTTATAGTTGTTTTTGTGCCGCTTGGGCGGTATCCGCCTGCAATGCCCGTTATTGGTTGCGAATGGGCATTGTAGATTGGCTGTTTTTTGGCTGTCCTTTGTCACCATACTTCCGTAAATAAATATATATTTCATTTAATAAATAACTAACAGTTTTTCGGTCAAATCTAAGTCTGTGTCTTTATTTATTGTTATAATTTAGTTGTTAAGTGATTTGCACACATGACACACTTCATCTGATAGAAGGTTTATTGGATCCCATCGGGTCTGCGATTTTCGGGTTGGTTCTTTTCTCTGAAAACCGGACCCGCTCATCTCTCATTCCAGCTGGATGATTCCATCTCAGCACCTGGGCTGAATACAGACATCCAGCTTCTATTACTAATCCTTCCTGCAGAGGGCGCATGTTACACTGTAGTGGGTATCTTGTTCTTACTGGACTACTGTACGGTTCTTAAAGCACCACTCACCTTCAGTGTTCTAGGTTTTGGCAATGTTCAGCCACAGTCAGGAAGTTCACCAGTGCCTCTACCTAGGGGGGTATTCAATTTGGCTACGAAAATCCGTTATTTTTGCCTATTTTAATTATCCCCATGTTCATTTACAAAGACTTTTCGCCAGTGCGAAAAGTCATTGTTAAAAAACGGGGATAACTTTTTACCATGTTTTACATGGCGAAAAAAAGTGCAGAATTGGGGTTATGGGGTACAGGCTTAAAAAAAATAGCCTGCACACCTGGGAATGGCCCCTAAAATAAATGTGTCAAAAAATTTTTTTTAAAAATCGTGACACCCCAAAAAATTAACTTGAATTGTGGGGTTTGAAAAAAAAATATGGGGGACAAAATATTAAGGTAGCTAAATAGATTCCACAGGGGTCCCCATGTATGCGGCAGGTGTTTTCTTCATTGCTGGTAGTAGCGGCAGGTGCATTTTTGAAGAATTTTTAAAAATAACTTTAGGGACTTAAACATATGCTTGCACCCATTTTCATGTACCCCAAATTTGATGGAAATAGGTATTTATTTATTTAAAATCTAAGTGCTATTCTTCACCCCTTCTTCATTTATGCGCTTGCCGCGGCCATTACAAACCCTGACTTCCTTCAGCAGGCAAAAATGGGGGTACCCATAGTGATCCCCCATGTCTGTACATCTTTAGGGGGGTCCCAGGAACATTTCCCAAAAATTCCCTATTTTTTTCAATACTTACCTTTCCGCCACCTCCCGTTTTTGATGATTCCTAATTGAATACGGGGATAAAGCGGGAATGCTTCCGATACTTTATCCCGTCAAACCTCCGATGTGGAGCGAAAAGTCCAGCATAGACAAATACAGAATCTGACACTCCTGAAGCCTAACACTAACCTCCCACTGCACCCTAACCCTGACCCTCCTGCCCACAGCCTAACTCTAATGTCAACATCCTGAGAATTTAGACATGTTCCCTGTCAACATTTTAATGTCGGCATCATGACTGTCAAAAATGGTGTTGTCAAAATTATGAATGTTAACATTGTCATTGTCGACCTTGTGACTACATCCCAGCCCAATAACGTCTAGTTGCAGCCATTACAGCCGTATGTATAAGATCAGCAGTTAGTAAGAAACGTGGAGGTTACAGATTAAATATTTCCATGTAATGACCTTAGCTGTCACTTATGTAGAAGTCTCAGGCTGCCTTTAGGCCCAAGGTCTCGCTGGTACAGACAGAGGTTATGGGAACCTGCAGGTTCACTTCTCTGCTATCCCACAATATCTTTCCCTGTGTAGTCACTGACCTGTATTTGTTCTGTATGTTATTTCCCTGTTATATTTACACACATTCGTGGAAACCAAATATATTCATATAAAAATGACCTCTTTATATAACATGTACTAAGCAACAGTAATCAGAAATATAAAACCAACACAGGATATTATTTATAGAGACTCATGTAAAGGAGACAAACTGACAATATAACATCTATAATAATTAATGTCTCCTTATGTTGACAATAAGACACGCAGTCTGCCGACACACTCTCACTTTCCTGGGAGACAGTTATGGGGTGTGTGGTATATGAATAGTAAACATTCAGAATATCAATAGGTTTTGAATGTCAACAGTTAGGGTGTCAACATGGACATTAAGTCGACAAGCAGTATGTTCACATTCACAAATGTAGACATGCTCAAAATGTCGATACCAATATGTCGATATACAGTTTTTTATTTATTTTTGTGCCTAACCTTAACCCTAACGCTAAAAATTACTTAAAAATATATTGTCAACTTTCTGGTGTCAACATGTTAAATGTAAAAATTTTTCTTGCTGACCTTATATCCATTGCAGATACCAGTTATGGTGACACAAGGGTATAATGAGAGCTCGAGCAGCAGGTAATGAGATCTCCTCAGTATAATGTATATACGTATATATATATATATATATATATATATATATATATACAGTCAGGTCCATAAATATTGGGACATTGACAGAATTTTCAGATTTTGGCCTCTGTTCACCACCACAATGGTTTTGAAATGAAACAAACAAGATGTGCTTTACCTGCAGACTTTCAGATTTAATTTGAGGGTAATTACATCCAAATCGGGTGAACGGTGTTGGAATTACAACAGTTTCAATATGTGCCTCCCACTTTTTAAGGGACCAAAAGTAATGGGACTATCAACTCAAAAGTTATTTCATGGACAGGTGTGAGCTATTCCTTCGTTATTACATTATCAATGAAGCAGGTAAAAGGTCTGGAGTTGATTCTAGGTGTGACATTTGCATTTGGAATCAGTTGCTATCAACTCTCAATATGAGATCCAAAGAGCTGTCACTATCAGTGAAGCAAGCCATCATTAGGCTGAAAAATCAAAACAAACCCATCAGAGAGATAGCAAAAACATTAGGTGTGGCCAAATCAACTGTTTGGAACATTCTTAAAAAGAAAGAACGCACCGGAGAGTTCAGTAACACCAAAAGACCCGGAAGACCACGGAAAACAACTGTGGTGGATGACAAAAGAATTTTTTCCCTAGTGAAGAAAAACCCCTTCACAACAGTTGGCCAAATCAAGAACACTCTCCAGGAGGTAGATGTGTCAAAGTCAACAATCAAGAGAAGACTTCACAAGAGTGAATATAGAGGGTTCACCACAAGATGCAAACCATTGGTGAGCCACAAAAACAGGAAGACCAGATTAGAGTTTGCCAAACAACATCTAAAAAAGCCATTACAGTTCTGGAACAACATCCTATGGACAGATGAGACAAAGATCAACTTATACCAGAGTGATGGGCAGAGAAGAGAAGGAAAGGAACTGCTCATGATCCAAAACATACCACCTCATCAGTGAAGCATGGTGGTGGTAGTGTCATGGCATGGGCATGTATGGCTGCCAATGGAACTGGTTCCCTTGTATTTATTGATGATGTGACTGCTGACAAAAGCAGCAGAATTAATTCTGAAGTGTTTCGGGCAATATTATATGCTCATATTCAGTCAAATACTTCAGAACTCATTGGACGGTGCTTCACAGTGCAGATGGGCAATGACCCGAAGCATACTGCAAAAGCAACCAAAGAGTTTTTTAAGGCTAAAAAGTGGAATGTTAAGCAATGGTCAAGTCAATCTCCTGACCTGAATCTGACTGAGCATGCATTTCACTTGATGAAGACAAAACTGAAGGGAAAATGCCCCAAGAACAAGCAGGAACTGAAGACATTTGCAGTAGAGGCCTGGCAGAGCATCACCAGGGATGAAACCCAGCGTTTGGTTATGTCTATGCGTTCCAGACTTCAGGCTGTAATTGCCTGCAAAGGATTTGCAACAAAGTATTAAAAAGTGAAAGTTAGATTTAGGATTGTTTAGTTTGTCCCATTACTTTTGGCCCCTTAAAATGTGGGAGGCACATATAGAAACTAGGGGTGAGCGGGTTCGGATTTCTGAAATCCGAACCCCCCCGAGCCCCCCCGATCCAAGTCCGATCCGAGTCAGGCTCGACTTTTCCCGCCTGACTCGGATCTGAAATCGAGGCAAAACGTCATCATCCCGCCTTCCGAGTCTCGCGGGTTTTGGATCCTATATAAGGTACCCGCGTCGGCGCCATTTTCTCACTCGGCTGTGGACAGTGAAGAGGGAGGGTGGGAGTTAGGGCTGGCTGGGCTGTGTAGTGTAGTGTAGTGTAGTGCAGAGTAGTGTTGTGCTGTGCTGTGCTGCGCTGTGCTGCTGTTGTCCACTACTTCAAAGTCCCTAAGGGGCTGGCTGTGTTGTGTTGTGCTGTGCTGCTGTTGTTAATAGGGGCTGTGTCCATTCCTTCAAAAGTCCATAGGGGCTGGCTGGACTGTGTTGTGCAGTCAGTTCTCCATAGGGGCTGTGTCCACTCCAAAGTCCTGTGCAGTGTCCCAGTCCTAAAGGGGTGCTGTAGTGTTGTCCAGGGGGTGCTCTGTCCATCAGGGGTGCTCCCCCCAAGTGCTAAAAAAATAATATATTTTCTGTGTTTGTGAATTGTGTGCGCAGTAGCCGCACGTGCATCAACAAAGTAGTGCCAAGCGTGCGCCTTTGTCATAAGTAAAGGGCCGGCTGGCTTGACCGTAAAAGGGTGCTGTAACCCCCAAAGTACACTCCAGTCCAAACTAAAAAAAAAATAATTTTCTGTGTTTGTGAATTGTGTGCGCAGTAGCCGCACGTGCATCAACAAAGTAGTGCCAAGCGTGCGCCTGTGTCATAAGTAAAGGGCCGGCTGGCTTGACCGTTAAGGGTGCTGTAACCCCCGAAAGTACACTCCAGTCCAAACCAAAAAAAAATTATTTTCTGTGTTTGTGAATTGTGTGCGCAGTAGCCGCACGTGCATCAACAAAGTAGTGCCAAGCGTGCGCCTGTGTCATAAGTAAAGGGCCGGCTGGCTTGCCCGTTAAAGTGTGCTGTAACTCCCAAAGTACACTCCAGTCCAAACTAAAAAAAAAAATATTTTCTGTGTTTGTGAATTGGGTGCGCAGTAGCCGCACGTGCATCCACAAAGTAGTGCCAAGCGTGTGCCTGTGTCATAAGTAAAGGGCCGGCTGGCTTGACTGTTAAAGGGTGCTGTAACCCCCAAAGTACACTCCAGTCCAAACTAAAAAAAAAATTATTTTCTGTGTTTGTGAATTGTGTGCGCAGTAGCCGCACGTGCATCAACAAAGTAGTGCCAAGCGTGCGCCTGTGTCATAAGTAAAGGGCCGGCTGGCTTGACCGTTAAAGGGTGCTGTAACCCCCAAAGTACACTCCAGTCCAAACTAAAAAAAAAATTATTTTCTGTGTTTGTGAATTGTGTGCGCAGTAGCCGCACGTGCATCAACAAAGTAGTGCCAAGCGTGCACCTGTGTCATAAGTAAAGGGCCGGCTGGCTTGACCGTTAAGGGTGCTGTAACCCCCGAAAGTACACTCCAGTCCAAACCAAAAAAATATATATTTTCTGTGTTTGTGAATTGGGTGCGCAGTAGCCGCACGTGCATCAACAAAGTAGTGCCAAGCGTGCGCCTGTGTCATAAGTAAAGGGCCGGCTGGCTTGACCGTTAAAGGGTGCTGTAACCCCAAAGTACACTCCAGTCCAAACCAAAAAAATATATATTTTCTGTGTTTGTGAATTGGGTGCGCAGTAGCCGCACGTGCATCAACAAAGTAGTGCCAAGCATGCGCCTGTGTCATAAGTAAAGGGCTGGCTGGCTTGACCGTTAAAGGGTGCTGTAACCCCCAAAGTACACTCCAGTCCAAACTAAAAAAAAAATTATTTTCTGTGTTTGTGAATTGTGTGCGCAGTAGCCGCACGTGCATCAACAAAGTAGTGCCAAGCGTGTGCCTGTGTCATAAGTAAAGGGCCGGCTGGCTTGACTGTTAAGGGTGCTGTAACCCCCGAAAGTACACTCCAGTCCAAACCAAAAAAAAAAATTATTTTCTGTGTTTGTGAATTGTGTGCGCAGTAGCCGCACGTGCATCAACAAAGTAGTGCCAAGCGTGCGCCTGTGTCATAAGTAAAGGGCCGGCTTATTGACCGTTAAAGGGTGCTGTAACCCCCAAAGTACACTCCAGTCCAAACCAAAAAAAAAATATTTTCTGTGTTTGTGAATTGTGTGCGCAGTAGCCGCACGTGCATCAACAAAGTAGTGCCAAGCGTGCGCCTGTGTCATAAGTAAAGGGCCGGCTGGCTTGCCCGTTAAAGTGTGCTGTATCCCCCAAAGTACACTCCAATCCAAACTAAAAAAAAAATAATTTTCTGTGTTTGTGAATTGTGTGCGCAGTAGCCGCACGTGCATCAACAAAGTTGTGCCAAGCGTGCGCCTGTGTCATAAGTAAAGGGCCGGCTGGCTTGACCGTTAAGGGTGCTGTAACCCCCAAAAGTACACTCCAGTCCAAACCAAAAAAATAATAATTTTCTGTGTTTGTGAATTGTGTGCGCAGTAGCCGCACGTGCATCAACAAAGTAGTGCCAAGCGTGCGCCTGTGTCATAAGTAAAGGGCCGGCTGGCTTGCCCGTTAAAGTGTGCTGTAACCCCCAAAGTACACTCCAGTCCAAACCAAAAAAAAAATATTTTCTGTGTTTGTGAATTGTGTGCGCAGTAGCCGCACGTGCATCAACAAAGTAGTGCCAAGCGTGCGCCTGTGTCATAAGTAAAGGGCCGGCTGGCTTGCCCGTTAAAGTGTGCTGTAACCCCCAAAGTACACTCCAATCCAAACTAAAAAAAAAATTATTTTCTGTGTTTGTGAATTGTGTGCGCAGTAGCCGCACGTGCATCAACAAAGTAGTGCCAAGCGTGCGCCTGTGTCATAAGTAAAGGGCCGGCTGGCTTGACCGTTAAAGGGTGCTGTAACCCCCAAAGTACACTCCAGTCCAAACCAAAAAAAAAATATTTTCTGTGTTTGTGAATTGTGTGCGCAGTAGCCGCACGTGCATCAACAAAGTAGTGCCAAGCGTGCGCCTGTGTCATAAGTAAAGGGCCGGCTGGCTTGCCCGTTAAAGTGTGCTGTATCCCCCAAAGTACACTCCAATCCAAACTAAAAAAAAAATAATTTTCTGTGTTTGTGAATTGTGTGCGCAGTAGCCGCATGTGCATCAACAAAGTTGTGCCAAGCGTGCGCCTGTGTCATAAGTAAAGGGCCGGCTGGCTTGACCGTTAAGGGTGCTGTAACCCCCGAAAGTACACTCCAGTCCAAACCAAAAAAAAAAATAATTTTCTGTGTTTGTGAATTGTGTGCGCAGTAGCCGCACGTGCATCAACAAAGTAGTGCCAAGCGTGCGCCTGTGTCATAAGTAAAGGGCCGGCTGGCTTGCCCGTTAAAGTGTGCTGTAACCCCCAAAGTACACTCCAGTCCAAACCAAAAAAAAAATATTTTCTGTGTTTGTGAATTGTGTGCGCAGTAGCCGCACGTGCATCAACAAAGTAGTGCCAAGCGTGCGCCTGTGTCATAAGTAAAGGGCCGGCTGGCTTGCCCGTTAAAGTGTGCTGTAACCCCCAAAGTACACTCCAATCCAAACTAAAAAAAAAATTATTTTCTGTGTTTGTGAATTGTGTGCGCAGTAGCCGCACGTGCATCAACAAAGTTGTGCCAAGCGTGCGCCTGTGTCATAAGTAAAGGGCCGGCTGGCTTGACCGTTAAGGGTGCTGTAACCCCCGAAAGTACACTCCAGTCCAAACCAAAAAAAAAATAATTTTCTGTGTTTGTGAATTGTGTGCGCAGTAGCCGCACGTGCATCAACAAAGTAGTGCCAAGCGTGCGCCTGTGTCATAAGTAAAGGGCCGGCTAGCTTGCCCGTTAAAGTGTGCTGTAACCCCCAAAGTACACTCCAGTCCAAACTAGAAAAAAAATTATTTTCTGTCTTTGTGAATTGTGTGCGCAGTAGCCGCATGTGCATCAACAAAGTTGTGCCAAGCGTGCGCCTGTGTCATAAGTAAAGGGCCAGCTGGCTTGACCGTTAAGGGTGCTGTAACCCCCAAAAGTACACTCCAGTCCAAACCAAAAAAAAAATAATTTTCTGTGTTTGTGAATTGTGTGCGCAGTAGCCGCACGTGCATCAACAAAGTAGTGCCAAGCGTGCGCCTGTGTCATAAGTAAAGGGCTGGCTGGCTTGACCATTAAAGGGTGCTGTAACCCCCGAAAGTACACTCCAGTCCAAACCAAAAAAAAAAAAATTTTCTGTGTTTGTGAATTGTGTGCGCAGTAGCCGCACGTGCATCAACAAAGTAGTGCCAAGCGTGCGCCTGTGTCATAAGTAAAGGGCCGGCTGGCTTGACCGTTAAAGGGTGCTGTAACCCCCGAAAGTACACTCCAGTCCAAACCAAAAAAAAAATTATTTTCTGTGTTTGTGAATTGTGTGCGCAGTAGCCGCACGTGCATCAACAAAGTAGTGCCAAGCGTGCGCCTGTGTCATAAGTAAAGGGCCGGCTGGCTTGACCGTTAAAGGGTTCTGTAACCCCCAAAGTACACTCCAAACCAAAAAAATATATATTTTCTGTGTTTGTGACTTGTGTGCACTGTGGCTGCACGTGCATCAACAAAGGAGCAGCGCCAAGCGTGCGCCTGTGTCCCATAAATAAAGAGCCAGCTGGCTCATTTCTTAAAGGATGGTGTAACCCACAAAGTGCACTACTCTCCAGCAAAAATTTAAAAAATATTTTCTGTGTTTGTGTGCGCTTTAGCCGCACGTATATATCAATATAACATAAATGGAGGACCAAACTTTCTCCGATAAAAATAAAATAGGGAAAGATCAAGAACCACTTCCTACTAGTGCTGTTGCTGCTGCTGGGAGTTGTTCATCATCCCAGAGAGGAAGTAGGAACATCACTACTTTTACTAAACAATTGACCCTCCAACAGTCCTTAGCGAGGAGGATGAAGTACGACAGCAGTCATCCTGAAGCAAAACGTATAACTGAGGCCTTGACTGCTATGTTGGTGTTAGACGTGCGTCCGGTATCCGCCATTAGTGCAGTGGGATTTAGACAATTGATGGAGGTAGTGTGTCCCCGGTTCCAAATCCCGTCTAGATTCCACCTGCATCCTCAAAGCAGCAGCGACAAGCGTGCGTCTGTCTGTTAAAGGGTGGTGTAACTCTCAAAGTGCTCCAAAAAATAAAAAACTATTTTTTTAATGTGTTTGTGACTTGTGTGCGATGTAGCCGCACTTGCATCCTCAAAGCAGCAGCGACAAGCGTGCGTCTGTCTGTTAAAGGGTGGTGACACCCTAAAAGTGTGCTACACAAACAATAAAAATATTCTTCTTCTTTTTTCTGTCTTTGTGAATTGTGTGGGCTGTAGCCGCACCTGCATCCTTAAAGCAGCAGCGACAAGCGTGCGTCTGTCTGTTAAAGGGTGGTGACACCCTCAAAGTGTGCTACACAAACAATTAAAATATTGTTCTTTTTTTTTCGGTCTTTGTGAAATGTGTGGGCTGTAGCCGCACCTGCATCCTTAAAGCAGCAGCAACAAGCGTGCGTCTGTCTGTTAAAGGGTGGTGACACCCTCAAAGTGTGCTACACAAACAATAAAAATATTCTTCTTCTTTTTTCTGTCTTTGTGAATTGTGTGGGCTGTAGCCACACTTGCATCCTCAAAGCAGCAGCGACAAGCGTGCGTCTGTCTGTTAAAGGGTTGTGTAACCCTCAAAGTGCGCTCCACAAACAATAAAAATATTCTTTTTTTTTTTTCTGTCTTTGTGAATTGTGTGGGCTGTAGCCGCACTTGCATCCTCAAAGCAGCAGCGTCAAGCGTGCGTCTGTCTGTTAAAGGATTACATCGGTGACAGCATCCAAGTAGGCATGTCAGACAGTCCGTACCTGTACTGGCAGGAAAAAGAAGCAATTTGGAGGTCCCTGTACAAACTGGCTCTATTTTACCTGAGTTGCCCCCCCTCCAGTGTGTACTCCGAAAGAGTGTTTAGTGCAGCCGGGAACCTTGTCAGCGAAAGGCGTAGGAGGTTGCTTCCACAAAATGTGGAGAAGATGATGTTCACCAAAATTCTTCCGGGAAGACCATCATCCAGAAAGTACAGAGGGACCTGTGGTGGTGGATTCCAGCGGTGACAAATTAATACTCTGTGAGGATGAGGATGTACACAACACTAAAGAGGGTGAGAAATTGGTGGATGAGGAGGATGAGGATGACATCTTGCCTCCGTAGAGCCAGTTTGTGCAGGGACAGATTAATTGCCAGCTTGTTTTGTGGGGGCCCAAACGAACCAATCATTTCAGCCACAGTTGTGTGGCAGACCCTGGCGCTGAAATGATTGGTTTGTTAGTGTGCATGTCCTGTTTATACAACATAAGGGTGGGTGGGAGGGCCCAAGGACAATTCCATCTTGCACCTCTTTTTTTTCTTTGCATTATGTACAGTTTGGGGCCTAGTTTTTCAAACTGCCATTCTGTCTGCCACTGCAGTTTCACGCCTAGATGGGTCACGTGTTTGTGCCGCCCACTCGTGTCGCTTAGCATAGTCATCCAGCTACCTCGGTGCAACCTTTTGGACATAAAAACACTATTGTGAGGTGTGAGGTGTTCAGAATAGACTGGAAATGAGTGGAAATTAAGGTTATTGAGGTTAATAATAGCATAGGAGCAGAAAAACCTACAAATTCTGTGATTTTAGCTGTTTTTATGCTTTTTTTCAAAAAAATACAGATCCAAAACACAAAACCCAGAACCCAAAACACGGAAGGGTGGTTTTGGCAAAACCAATCCAGATCCAGAACACGAAGAAAGATCCAGATCCAAAACCAAAACACAAAACACGAAAAGTGGCCGGTGCACACCCCTAATAGAAACCGTTGTAATTTCTACACTGTTCACCCGATTTGGAATTAAATACCCTCAAATTAAATCTGAAAGTCTGCAGTTAAATCACATCTTGTTTGTTTCATTTCAAAGCCATTGTGGTGGTGAATAGAGGCCAAAATCTGAAAATTCTGTCAATGTCCCAATATTTATGGACCTGACTGTATATATATATATGGGTGTGACTCTGAGCTGTACGCTGATGCTGCTGCTGCCGCTGCCGCGAATGTGTATGCAAATGTCGCTGCCGCCGGAAGATGTATTATATCACCCACCTGCGGTTTTGCCAATCCCAGCATCTGCGCACAAAGATGCCACATCGGTCACAGACCACTCCATTGCTGCTGTCTTGAGTAAGTCTATGGTCCCGCAGAATGGGCTTTGTACCCGAGGGGCCAATGCCATTTCTCTTGCATACGGGATCACAGACATACGCTGTGATGCCTCTGAAATGGTTGTATCATGCCTGTATTCTCTGACATCACTGCCCATTACTTGCCCCAAACACTGCCTGACTGTCACTCACACTTTGAGCAAATAGTTGCTCTGAGCGACTACGGTAATGTACCTTGACGGATGCGCAAGCACAGCTTAGATGCATGTGCAGATGGCCGATAATCGCTCAACTGCAAAAGCACTGACACTGCGTGTGTCTCTGAATTATGCGCTATGTTCCTAATAAGTCTCTATGGGAAAGTGCATGTTACAATTTGTTTAAGACAAACCTGTTGCAAGGAGACCTGTATGGAGCCTTATTTAGAGGTGGATGCAGTTGCATCCGCTAGTTTAGATTTTTTGACGGAGTCACAGTGGTGGTAATAAGCGAATGTAGTGTCAGCCCTGTGATGCCCACTCTCATTCCCATGGCCAGTGTAACTCCGCCGATGCTCCTGAGCACTCCATCATCAGTGCACCATCATGTCCACCATCAATACTAGCACCGGCCTATGGCTAGTACAGTGTCCCCTTCCCAAATCCAGGTAAACATGGCCTCTGTGGCTGTGGTTTTACATTTGAGAAAACAGTCATGTTGACTGACTTCCCATGATACTTCCATTACATGCCTATGAGACGGCGATTACAACCCCATCACATGCCTATGAGATGGCGATGACAACCCCATCACACGCCTATGAGACAGCCATGACAACCCCATCACACGCCTATGAGACGTCCATGACAACCCCATCACACGAATATGAGACACCCATGACAATCCCATCACACGCCTATGAGACGGCCATGATAACCCCATCACACGCCTATGAGACACCCATGACAATCCCATCACACGCCTATGAGACAGCCATGACAACCCCATCACATGCCTATGAGATGGCCATGACAACCCCATCACAAGCCTATGAGACACCCATGACAATCCCATCACATGCCTATGAGACAGCCATGACAACCTCATCACATGCCTATGAGACGCCCATGACAATCCCATCACACACCTTTGAGACGGACATGACAACCCCATCACAAGCCTATAAGACACCAATCACAATCCCATCACACACCTATGAGACACCCATGACAATCCCATCACAAGCCTATAAGATGCCCATGACAATTCCATCACACACCTATGAGACACCCATGACAACCCCATCACACGCTATGAGACGCCCATGACAACCCCATCACACACCTATGAGACGCCCATGACAACCCCATCACACGCCTATGAGATGGCCATGACAACCCCATTACACGCCAATGAGATGCCCATGACAACCCCATCACACACCTATGAGATGCCCATGACAACCCCATCACACGCCTATGAGACGCCCATGACAACCCCATCACACACCTATGAGACGCCCATGACAATTTCATCACACACCTATGAGACGCCCATGACAACCCCATCACACGCCTATGAGATGCCCATGACAATTGCATCACATCAATGCGATGGTGTTTCTTTGCCTTCTCCCAGACACCGCTCAGGAACAGCGTCTCTGTATACAACAACAGACTCCATGTACACTCAGGGGGACGCATGTGCCATAAGGGTTTACAGGACTTGTGTGCAGTAGCAAATAATTGCTTAACTGCAATAACATCGGTGTTATGTCCACCTATGAATCAGACTCATAGACTATAGTAAAATACTGTTGTTTGTCACACGCAATTTGAGTGACTTCGAAAACACCGGCATAGCGTACAAATTTGATTCAGGTCCTTTGTTTCTAAAGGTGCATACACACTAGACAATGTGCTTAGGTTGCGATATCATGAGCGATTTCCCCTGTACTGTCCCCAACACTTTAGGACTCTATATGGTGCTAAAAAGTGTCCAATCTGACCAATGATCTAACGATCTATATTGCATCATTAATGATCTCTAAGTCATTAGATTGTGCACAACATATCGTTAGCTTACCAAACACCTGACGATGATCTTCAAGATTTCAGGAAAATGTAAATAACGGGTCGGGCCTGACTAGGGGCTATATAAGGCAGACGCCATTGTGCACTTCTGCTCTGTGGCTAGTGAGGCTTGGGTTATACCTGCTGAACCCTGTACATTGTTATTGTGCTCTGCTTTGTTTTGCCTGGCTTACAAAGTGTGTTTTTGCTGCATTCTATCCTGTATTCTGTGGTGACGGATCCCTATCGCTATAGAGTTCTGCTCGCCTATGCTGGGGTGGTGGTGAAGGAGAGGGCCCAGCATAGGAGGAGAGCATGCTGGACAAAGGAGTGGCTGCTGCAGAGGGAGACTTGCTCTCACATGTCACTGCTGATGAAGATTCGGGAGAACAATCCGCATTACTACCGCAACTTCCAGGAGTTGCTACATCTGCCCCCTATATCCAGAGGCAGGATACTAAGATGAGGAGAGGCTGGTGGCTACCCTGAGGTGGGATGCAATCGGGAAACTGGCTGCCTTAATCCTGACAGCCGGCTTGCCGACTGCTTTATGCCGGCAAGGGTTAAATGACAGGCGTCTATATCTAGACGCCTGTCATTTTCCCGATGCCGGGAAACAGGAGCCCAGCATCCGATTGAAGGGATGCCAGGCGCCACGAGCGGACAGCTGCGGGGTGGGAGGCTTAGGTTTAGGGCACCCGGGGAGGACTTAGGGTTAGGCACCCCCCTGGGAGGGTTAGGGTTAGGCTAGGGGGAGGGAGGGTTAGGGTTAGGCAAGTCCGGGGGGGAATTAGGGTTAGGCACCCCCCGGGGGACTTAGGCTTAGGCAGCGGGGAACGGGGAGGTTAGGGTTAGGCACTTACAAGGGGGATTAGGTGTGGCACTTGGGGGGAGGTTAGGGTTAGGCACCTCTAAGGAGGGTTGCATAGGCAAACGCAGGAGGGGTTTCCAGTTGCCTGGAAACCCCCCTCCCCAGCCCACACCATGACCACAATAGAAATAGTAATTTAATAGAATATTACTAATGCTGCATGTTCTTCAAAAAGAAACAATTGGCACCACCTGTGGATCTTTTAACATAAGTCATCCAGTAATAAATACACTTGTGCATCAACTAGGAGATCTAGAAAACATGCACTGTTAGGGATGCACTGCTATAGATCATCAATAGGGTCAATTATTAATACCATATAATAATACACTATCCAGTGCATAACGAAACTAATATGTACATATATGTCCAAGGCAGAGCTAGGTTCTTCTGCTACTCTCCCAGACTCCCGGACTTGCTCCCATACTCCCATAGCCCTACCCTACTGCTGCATTTAGTGTGATCACTGATCCTGTATATGCTGGAATTATGAGACACAATACACTTTGTATGATGCATATTAAAGCTGGATTATGCCCTCTAAAATCAAGAATTTGGAAACCCTCCTCTAGAAATCCTGCGTTTGCCACTGGGTTGGGGTTAGGGAGTTAGGTTAGGTTAGTTTTTACTTACCTACGGACGATCTGGATTTCCAGCGTTGTTGGGCTTCCACTGCCGGGAACTTTGTTTCTGTCGGCCTGCCGTGGACGGGATTCGAACTGCCGGCCAGAGGGACAGCAGTATTTCATACCGATTCCCCCTGAGGTACCTGGCTACAGGGAGGTCCCTGGCTGATCTGAAGTTTGGGCCCCTCATCTCCCCTCAGGCTTTGGGCATCATTATCCCGGAGACCCGCACGGCTATTGTCAAAGTTCTGCAGTACCAGTTTTGCAAGTGAAGAAAAAATACACTACACATAAATTTCTTTAAAAATAAATGTTTTTTGGGGGGGAAATGTAGAAAACAAGTACAAAAACACTTTAAAAAGAGTGTAAAATTTGCTGCCAACATGGCTGCGTGTAATAAAACTGTCTTTATGACAACACTATAAGAAGAAGCCGGACATGCACATCGGCACCTGAGACCGCTGGGTCACTAGAATCCATATGTTAATGTTGAGTTGCTCCAAATAATCATATTAGGAGATCCGCTGTATGCTGTAGTTCTGCACCAGCAGTAACTCTGGGAGTGAGCTATATAATAGCCGCGGCAATAAGCGCTGTTCATATACCCATATACCAGAGACTGCCGGTGATTTGAAAAAATGCTTCCAACTGACAAATTATAATATAAACGCTCTGTTGTGTCCACCATTTTTGAACACACTGCTGATATCAATAGCATTATACTGAGCTGTGTAAATAAAATCTATCCGAAAGTCTGTTAAACATTAATATTCCAGCACATACTTAAAGATTAAGATGTGTTATAGCTGTGACAGCCTACGTCACACACAGGCATTACAGACCACAAGTAAATTGCATGAATATACTCAACTGAAATAGTACACTGCAAGATTCAATTCTAACAGAGAAATAACTACGTACCCTAAACCTAAATTCATTTGAACTGTAGGGGAGCAGTGCACATACAGTATGCAATTCACTAATAGCCTCAGATCCATCCAAATCAAACGTGACTAGTACTGGTCATATATGACTAATAACGGTAATGATTGACACTGTGCACTAAATATAGATGACAAGCACAGAATATTGCAGTTTTGAATTATATGTGATAGACAAAACAGATTACACAACAATTAGAGTGTTTCAAATAAATATGAGTGTTGGAGGCAAAGACAACATGCTACATGGGATCTAGTATTTAGCATGAATCCTGCTAAAGGTTCTGACAACATCAAGCTAAAATAAACGAATAAGTTCACTATTAAACATATTGATACATTCATAAATGATTAAAACACTAAGCAGATGGCGAAGCTATTTTATAAATAAGCCATCTATCCAATAATATAATAATATAGAAAGGATATCAATTACTGCTCTAGGACAAAGGGCCTTATTCAGACACGGTCTCAAGAGCTGAGCACTGGGCATGCGCACGTCGGAGCCGGCTCCGACGTGCGCATGGATGAGACCCGGCTAGCGATTGGCGCTCCGTCGCTACGGGTCTCACACCAAAGGGGGCGAGCTGTCGATGGTGATTGACAGCTCACCCCATTTGGGAGGTGGGCAGGGGGGGTGGCCGGCCAAATGGAGGCATTCCCGATGGAACGCTTGCCATTTGGGGGCGGCCCCACTGACATCAGCAATGATATCAGTGAGGAGCTTCCTGCTCAATCAGAGCAGGAAGCTCCCTGGGGCTTGCGCTTGCCGAGACCCAACCTTAGGGTCTCGTCGCAAGCCCCGATGGTCGCGATGATCCTGACCATCGCGACCATCAACCTGGTCACTCGCTAGAGCTGTGGTTGGTAACCCACAGCTTAGCTAGTGACCAGGAGGCCGCACTTCACACCACAAGCGGCCGCCCTCATTCAGAGCGACCACTTGTATCTAGTGATCAACTCTGAATGAGGGCCAAAATCCTTAGACAGCCACTATATCCACTATACCAACAATAACAATCACAATGTATCAAATAAAAAAGAAACAGTTTGAGTTATTGGCAACAAATAAATAAGTGTCGCTACTGAACTCATAACACAGGGAATTGGTTCTGCTCTGATAAATAATAAACTATGAATATTGGTACAATTGAGCAGACAAATATACCCTGTTCTCATTCAATCTAGAGCAATAACTTACACCATTAACAAGTGACCCAGCGGTATGATCAGGATTTTTTTAATCAAAACACTTTTCCATTATAACTTCTTTTATTTTAATCAACTATGGGCCTGATTCAGAGCCGGACGCTATTTGCGCTCGCTCGTTCAGAAAATAGGGGTGGCTATTCAAATGAACCGTTCGCTCTTTGCGGTCTGTTCACGCCTCTAGGTCTGAACGAGCGTACAAAACATGCAGTCGTTTTTTGGAAAACTACGCCCCCTGGCCACTCGCATCCTACGTCATGTCCGCTATTTATTAGATTAATTGAGTACATCGACCAGCGTATGAACTGCTCGCTATTCTTGTGGTTGGTTTTTCCTACCACAATCATGCGAGCAGTTCTGACTATAAAATAACCCAGTGACGTGGTCAATGACGCTGCTGTATTAATTATGCACACCCATAAAACGCCCGTTTTGACCTTCAAGCAAGCCTGCGTTTGGATCTCCTCTCCCCATTTTCAAGCACCTTCCCCTGTTACCACCCACATACGCCTCCTCCTGTCACTCAAAATAGCAGGCATTCGCAATTTAGCGAACAAACGATTTTCGGCCGCACTGACTGGTTCGCGCATGCGTATTACGATCCGTACGCATGCGCAGTTGTGCAAACATCGCTCGGAACGAACGAGCGGCCGCTTAAGAGCGGCTCTGAATCAGGCCCTATGTGTTGCTATATGTTTCAATTTTAAAAGAATTAATAAAAGTTATTTTTTATCAATAAAAGATGCCACTGTAATATCAACACCAACAAAGCCTAGCCTTTTCCTATAATCGTCCGGGAGTGCACCCAAAAGTCTCACAATTCTCTCTTTCTTTTTCAATCAACACTATAAAATTGGAAATTCCAAACATGGAAAAAACAACTGTGAAAATGCACTTTTTTTTTACTGTATATGCATTTATAATGTAAAAGGCAATTATCAACAAGTTTTATCAGTCCCAATAGCTATGCTGCTCTATGATATATGGTGGGTCAGACGCCGGATTGAAAAGGCCAAGAAACACATGGTGCAAATACAGATTGTGGCCCCGGCTTCCAACAATCTGTCCTTATGCTATTGTGACAAATGATTTCTAAGCCCTCTGATGACCAAATCATACAGCAGATGCTGAAATTCTAGCTGCATGACAGGTCTCATCTGCCTCATGGAGCTGTATATGGGGGAAGTTAGGTGATCAAAGTGGTTTTTAAGACCTTTTCAGCCTGCCTCAAGAAGTCATCTACAGGCTGCGTGGTCTGTGGCTGTTTTCTTTTTTGTGTAGCTGTTGGCGGTGGGCATGGAGGCAGTGATACCTCCCCCTCACTTTCCCCGATGAGGCTCAAATCAGGAGTCCCTGCCAACTCCAGTTCTTGGGTGGGAGCCTGTTGGAAAAAAATAAACCAAAAATGAATGATCATGTTTTAACCAATATCTCCTTTTTTCTAGTTTCTTACAACCCTGGATGAGTGGAAAACCATCGCTGAAGAATTTGAACGACATTGGAATTTCCCTAACTGCAGAGGAGCCATTGATGGGAAACATATCTGCATTCCCGCACCTGCCAACAGCAGATTCTACTATTATAATTATATGGGTTACTTCAGTGCCATGGCAGGAGGATTGTCTCAGATTTAAAAAAAATGTAGCATACATTTGGGGAAAGGAAGAAAATAATGTAAAAAAAAAAACAACAACAAACATTGTGTGTATGCACTGTGCCTGAGCTTTACCAAACCTTCCTTGGACGCCATGCTCACAACTTCGATCACCTCGTCTTCTCCCTCTTGCTCGGCCAGCAGGACAGCTGACCATTTCTGAGGTTCCTGCTCCAGGATAAAGGAGATCAAATTGTAATTCCACAAGGTGGGGTGGTACACATCAGCGGAAGCTCCAGATTTTTTGGACTCTTTCACTTTCTTCCTTTCTTTAAGAAAAACTGTCCTGAGATTCTGGATTTTACTCTTCATCCATTTAACTGGTGTGTCGCTGTAGTATCGCCTGCTAAATTGGACCAACTCCTCCAATGTCAATAGTTTTTTGGACTTGTTGGCATAGTCGCGACAAGTGACCCTCCAGAGACATTCTTTGGCTTGCAAAAGCTCCTGGAAGCCAGTAATAAAATTGTGATCCTTATCCATAGACATTTCTATGAGAAAAAAACAAAAAAAAATTAAATGGACATTTGTCAAACCAATTTTTTATGATTTTATACAGTTTTTTTTTTTTTTTAATGTTGCCATGTGTTGTTGTTTTTAATGTTGTTTATAGGTATAGTATTTTTAATTTTGTCTTAATTTATGTTGTTTTAATGTTACAGTGTTTTAATGTTGAAGTTTATTTTAAATTTTTGCATTTTTCAATAAAGTTCTATGTAGAATAATTTCATAAATCTATTATGTTCATAATATAAATTATACTGTTTTATTTAATAATAAATATTATAAATATATACAATATACACAGAATGGTGGTCAGTGGGTGAGACATGCATTTATACACACATTGGTGGTCAGTGGGTGGGTCATGCATTTAATTAGACATTGGTGGACAGGGGAGGGGGCACAGAATGGTGGTCAGTGGGTGGGTCATGCATTTATACACATTGGTAGTCAGTGGGTGGGTAATGCATATTAGACATTGGTGATTAGGGCTTGCACTTAAAACACATTGGTGGTAAGTGGATACATTGGTGCTCAGCAGCACTACATTATACTTATCAAAATATAATAGATCACAATCAGGTGTTGCAGCTGCTCAGTGAATTGTGTCCATCTCCTTCCAAGGAACGATGCTTCACAAAATGGAGACTAGGCGTGCACAGGGAAATGTCAGTCAAGTGATGTGGAATGGATGATAATTGTGCTATAGATCATCAGTGCCAATACACAAACAATCTGCACAAAATCGTGTACAGCGGGTACGTGCATCAGCATTGTGATTGTGAGTGGACAATCATGATTTTGACATATTTTACACAATTTGTCAATCTGATGCATTAAAAATTGGGTGAATCATGTAAAATATTGTCTAGTGTGTCATAATCATTCTAAGTAGAGATGTGCTCTGGACCGTTTTTGCAGATTTTGGTTTTGCCAAAACGCTATGACTGGTTTTGTAGTTTTTCCAAAAATTTACAAAAAAAACTATTTTTAAGTATTATTAACCTCAATAACATTAATTTCCATTCATTTACGGTCAATTTTGATCACCTCACATCTCCCAATATTGTTTTCATCCACTTTAGACCAAAGGCTGCAGCAAACTGGCTGGTTACTAAGCAAATGAGTAGTGGCACAAACACATGGTACAGTAGCTTAAAGCACATCTATGAAACATTGCCACACAGCAGAAAAGAAAAGTTGTACAAGATGGAATTGTCCTTGGGCCCTCCCACCCACCCTTATTTTGGATAGTAAAAAGAACATGCATAGTTTAAAAACCAAGCACTTCAGTGACAGGAACTGCCATTTTTATGGCTGAAGTGCTTGGTTTGTTTGGGCCTCCACAAAACAGATTAAGGCAGCTAAGCTAATAGCTCTACAGTGGCAATATGTCATCATCATTGTCATCCTCATCCTGACCCTCATCAGTGTGTACAGCATCCTCACACAATATTAATTCATCCTCGCTGGAAGCCACCATTACAGATGTCTCTGTACTTTGATTTAATTGCCACATTTTGAGAAAGTAGCCTTCTATGCAAATCTCTGATAAGGTTCCCAGCTGTACGGAAAACTCTTTCTGAGTACACAATGGAGGGTCGGCAGCTAAGAAATGCAAATTCAGTTTGTACAAGGGACTCCAAATTGCCTTTTTTTCCTTCCAGTAGTCAAAGTGACTCTGGGCCTGTTTCAGAGCCGCTTGCAAAAAGCGAGCGCTCGCTCTGAATCAGGGCGGGCACTTGTTTTTTAAGTTGCAGCCTCCTGGCCGCTCACATAGCTGTGGGTAAACACACCCACAGCTTATGCGAGCAGCCAGGTGATGATCGCTATGGTCAAGACCATTGCGACCATCAGGCTTGCGATGAGACCCTTACGGTAGGGTCACGTGGCCGCAAGCCCCAATGGACTTCCTGCTCTAATAGAGAATTAAATCCACCTACTGACATCACGAGTGATGTCAGTAAGGCCACCCACAAATGGCAGGTGTTCCTGCAGGAACGCCTCCATTTGCCCAGCCACCCTCCCTCCCCACTTTCCAAATGGGGCGAGCTGTTGACCAACATCAACAGCCACCATTTTTTATATGCAAGCGCTGGACCGAGTGCTTCTTGCGCTCGTTCCAGGGTGCACGCATGCGCAGTACGCACGCCGAGCATGTGCACTGGCCCACCATTGACCCGCTTGCGAGCGGATCTGAATCAAGCCCTCTGTGACATACTATTTGTATTGTGTCATGAAAATAATCCTCCACCTTTCTTTGGATGGTGACCTTATCAGATACAGTGGAGGTGGAGGTGTCAATAATTTTGGGCAATTCTATGGGCCTTTATATGAAATTGAATAATAAACACACAGGGATACAGTGTGCGCCAGAACAGTACTAACAATAGAACAATATATTTTTCACTTTGCAGTTCAACTCAAACTGCGGCAACTCAAAGGGCTTTTATATGTATGCGAATAATAAATGCACAAGGGATCTGTGTGCCAGAACGAGAGATGGGTGGGCCTGGTTCTAAGAGAACCGACCCCACCCGAACTTCGAGGATCTGAGGGGATCCGAGACACAGCTTAGATCTCCATGCCTGCCCCGGATTCCTATACAAAACAAAACCTTGAGATCCCACTGTTGGATCTTGCAGTTTTGCCTCTGGCACCAAGTTTCAAAGTCAGTTTCAATGGGCTTACCACTGATTGGCTGAGAGAGCCGTCTGTCACTTGCCAATAAACTTCAATGGACACCGCCACCCCCCTGCTTCCGACACTGCTGGCATTCCCGAGCTGCCAATGCAGCTGCCACCCCTCTGCTGATGATGATGCCAGCACCCCTGAGCTTCCGACGATGCCAGCACCCCCATACTGCCTACGGTCCTGGCACCCTTCTGCTCTGCACTCCCACACAGGACACTGTCAGCAGGACCCCACTGCACTAAGGACACCACCGGCACCCCCACTCTGCCGACACTGTTGACCATGCCCGCCAAGAGCCGCGACGGGCCCCAGTAAAAATGGGGGTGTGGCCTAATTGTGGGAGGCATGTCCATGCCCTCTTCGGTTAAAAAGAAAAGTTTTGCAGTGCCCACTAGGCGAGGGGGGCGCAGTGAGCCCTTTCAGCCCGGTGCATAACCAGTAGGGGGCGCGATCAGCTTGATCGCTCCCCCCACAGGCATAGGAGACTGCTGTGGTTGCTTCTTAGCAGCCTCAAGCAGGGGCGCCGATAGGGGGGGGCGGGTACAGATTACACGGGCCCATGCCTGGAAGGGGGCCCGGGCCGCCAGCAGCACATCCTCTTTTTTTTCAAAATATATCTTTTTTTATTGGCCATTACTACCTTACTAAAACCACCGGGGGTGGCAGCGGGGGGAGGGTAGAGGGTAGAGGAGCACTGTCTGTTTGCCAGTGTCAAAGACTGTGCATTGTCACTCACCTGTCTGCAATGCAGCCGCGCCGCTGCAGAACTGGAACAGAGAGAGAGTAAGCCTCGCGAGATGACATCATCATCTCGCGAGGCTTTCTCTCTCTGTACCTGTTCCAGGCTCCGGGCGGCAGCGGAGATTCAGCGGGAGGGAGGGATAAAGTCAGGTGACCGCGGGCAGCCTACTACAGCATGTGGTGGGTGCAGACAGTGAGTCGGAATAAGAATGTCACTGTCTGTGAAGGGAAGAGCCAAGCGCGCCACTGACTGGCTGCTAGGTCGACACTGTGAATAGGTGTAAGTGGATTTTGACACTCTGATCCTGTTGCAAGTTGTATATCTATCAATGCTATATAAATATAATGCATGACCATTAGTGTACATTAGATATAATATAACAATATATCTAATATATACTATTGGTGATGGTTGCAATATTTATATATATATATATATACACATATATATATATATATATATTTTATATATAAACGTGTGTGTGTGTTTATATATATCTATATATCATATTAATATAACAGTTATATCTAAACGTGTGTTATATATTTTATATTTGTGTTATATATATATATATATATGTGTGTAAATATATATATGTGTGTGTATATATATATATATATATATATATGTGTGTGTGTGTATAAGTATATATATATATATATATATATATATATGACATACATATATATATTTGTATACAAACATACATTGCACTTAAACTCACACATCTATATATAAGAAGCATGAACACCTTGACAAAGGAGCCCAAGAGCCCCGAAACGTTGGAATACATTTGTGACAACTTTTAATAAACCAGTCTCTGAGTGCCGCAGTTATTTTGCTTTTCTATAAGTTCCTACTCTGAGGGCACCGGAGCAAGTTGTTTTCTAACAGAGGAGTGCTGGTCTGTTTAGATTACACATATATATATATATAGAAATCACAGGGGCTCTGCACTCACCATAATAACTAACAATAATAATAATAATAAACAGTGGGGTTTTGGTTCATGAATTGATCAATGCATTTAAGCTTGCAGCCCATCGTCACGGGACCCCACTTTACTGCAAGTCCCTACTCTATTGCTCAGAATTATAACATGGACATAGCCATCACATTAGTGTTAAAGTGGGGTCCCGTGACAGGGGCTGCAAGCTTAAATGCATTGATCAATTCATGAACCAAAACCCCACTGTTTATTATGTTTATTATGTTTATTATTATTATTGTTAGTTATTATGGTGCTTCTGAAATAGATAAATACAGTATGATGGCAGCACTCTGGATTAGATTAGCTGTAATGAGTCTTTGGGCACGATTCAATTAAACATGAAGTGAATAGCGCCGGGAATGAGCACCCGATCTATTCGATTCTGTGAAAAGTTTGGTTGGGGAAGGCTCGTTCTCGTGGCTAAACACCGTTTAAGGTGCGAGAACGAGCCTTCCCCAATCTAACTTCCCATCGCGATGCTGTTTTCCCGGGACTTTTCTCAGATTTCTGCTCGCATCCCCTGAGGGATGTGAGAAGAAATCCTAGTCGGGCTTGGCAGTGCATATGAAATGAATAGCCCCGGGAGCTGATTCCCGGCGCTATTCACTTCGCGTTGAATAGACTCGTGCCCTTTGTTTCTAATCTGGAGTGCCGCCATCCTACTGTATTTATATACATTAATACAAAATAATAGGGTCCTGGGACATGCACTCTGCAACCAATGAAAGCTGAGATGCACTGCAGACGGGTGTAGTAGGTAAAAAGGGATTTGCCCTCCAGCCCACTGTAGCAAAATCAAAAATACTTAAATCCTTCATGATAATAGAGATATAGTGATATAGTTAGAAGGAGGTGCTGATCCTTGTAGTGCCATGTGGAGGTTTTTTGGGGTACCTCCAAGGTAAGTTAGCTCTCAGCTTATACATGTGCTGTTTTCATGCAGTACACTAATTTGTAATTATATGACCCAGAGTGGGTGCTACCATTATGTAGCAATAATTATTTTGGGGTGAGTGTTTGGGAGTGGGGCCCCCAGGGGGGTTCTGACTGGACCTTTCTCATGGTATCGCCACTTAATTCACATATAATATTTTTATCACTTCTCTATTTGTTTGTATATTATTTATGTCATTTTAATCCTTTCACACTTCATTAACACTTATTGATTTATCCTTACACATCTATTCTTTACACTTCACTATCACCTTTCTTCCCCTTTTCGTGTGATGCCCTGGGGATGGTCCTTGGCTGGAAATTTTTGGGGGGCCTTGCTTCTCGGACGTGAACCCCTTAATGTTAGGGATGCCAGTATAGAGGAGCCTTGACGATTGGCCTGGCGCTTATTCATATATTTGCAAATGTATGTAACTAATACCTCTGAATCTCTATTATCATGTAGGATTTAAGTATTTTTGATTTTGCTACAGTGTGCTGGAGGGCAAATCCCTTTTCTCTGTGCTCAGTGTAAACCCCGCCCTTTGCAAGCACCTGTGGTATGTCATTAAGCTGATTTGAGCAACTACCATATTTTTTGTCTGCACTGTATCTGACCTGCACTGTATCTGACTTGCACTGTATCTGACCTGCACTGTATCCTGCACTGTATCTGACCTGCACTGTAACCTGCACTGTATCTGACCTGCACTGTATCTGACCTGCACTGTATCCTGCACTGTATCTGACCTGCACTGTATCTAACCTGCACTGTATCTGACCTGCACTGTATCCTGCACTGTATCCTGCACTGTATCTGACCTGCACTGTATCTAACCTGCACTGTATCTGACCTGTACTGTATCTAACCTGCACTGTATCTGACCTGTACTGTATCTGACCTGTACTGTATCCTGCACTGTATTTGACCTGTACTGTATCTGACCTGCACTGTATCTAACCTGCACTGTATCTGACCTGTACTGTATCTAACCTGCACTGTATCTGACCTGTACTGTATCTGACCTGTACTGTATCCTGCACTGTATCTGACCTGTACTGTATCTAACCTGCACTGTATCTGACCTGTACTGTATCCTGCACTGTATCTGACCTGTACTGTATCTGACCTGCACTGTATCTGACCTGCACTGTATCCTGCACTGTATCTGACCTGCACTGTAACCTGCACTGTATCTGACCTGCACTGTAACCTGCACTGTATCTGACCTGTACTGTATCTAACCTGCACTGTATCTGACCTGCACTGTATCCTGCACTGTATCTGACCTGTACTGTATCTGACCCACAAACAATATTGTGAGCTGTGAGGTGGTCAAAATAGACTGGAACTTACTAGAAATGAATGTTATTGAGGTTATTAATACTGTAAGAACAAAAAAGTTCCAAAATATGTGACTTTAGCTGTTTTAATCAATTTTTTTTTTTAAAATACAGATCCAAAACGAAAACCAAAACACATGAGGGTGGTTTTGCAAAACCAGAATCAACACCAAAACACAAAAGTTAATCAAGATCCAATACACGGGGGTCGGCGCACATCTCTAGCCAGAACAGTACAAACAAAAGAACAATATATTTATTTTACACTTCGCAGGTCAATTTAAACTGCAGCAAATCAAAGGGCTTTTATATGTACTTGAATAATAAACATACAGGGATACAGTGCGCCAGAACAGTACTAACAATAGAACGATATATTTATTTTTCACTTTGCAGCTCAACTCCAACTGCGGCAATTCAAAGGACTTTTACAGTATACAGTATGTATGTGAATAATAAACACTCAATACACACTGTAGGGCTTATATGTGAATGCAGTGGGTGAGGTTTGGCCTGAAGAGTTAGTGCAGCACTGTTGTGCGACAGAATTAGACTCGGGACTGGACACAGCACAGCATTTGTGGATGGACACAGCACTGCCACTTGAATGGATACAGTGACAGCAATAGGTCTCTGTTGGGGGCGGGGATAAGGGTGGAGCCACACAATTGCGTCACAGTGGCCCCACCCCTCCTCACAATGCCGAAAAAGGCATTGTGAAGCAGGGGGCGGAGCCACGATGACATGATTCAGTGTGAATCACATCATCAGTTCCCCCCACTGTGGAGGTTTCTGGTAGGTAGTTGGGGGACAGGAGGCTTGCCTGCCTTTCCAGGGGGTCGGGAGCGGTACCCAATATTCGGGAGGCTCCCGACCAAATCAGGAGGGTAGGCAAGCCTGTCTCACTTGTAGCTTCCTCTTCTTGTATCCCCAGCATCTCCTGGCCTCCCCTATCTCTTTCCTTGGCCCTTCCCCATGAGGCCATGGCCCTCTCTCAGGTGCACTATATTATGTCCCTATTTATCCCCAGCATCTCCTGGCCTCTCCTATCTCTTCCCTGGCCCCTCCCCATGAGGCCATGGCTCTCTCTCAGGTGCACTATATTATGTCCCTATTTATCCCCTGCATCTCCTGGCCTTCCCTATCTCTTCCCTGGCCCTTCCCCATGAGGCCATGGCCCTCTCTCAGGTGCACTTTATTATGTCCCTATTTATCCCCAGCATCTCCTGGCCTCCCCATCTCTTCCCTGGCCCTTCCCCATGAGGCCATGGCCCTCTCTCAGTTGCACTATATTATGCTCCTATTTATCCCCAGCATCTCCTGGCCTCCCCTATCTCTTCCCTGGCCCTTCCCCATGAGGCCATGGCCCTCTCTCAGGTACTCTATATTATGTCCCTTTTTATCCCCAGCATCTCCTGGCCTCACCTATCTCTTCCCTGGCCATTCCCCATGAGGCCATGGCCCTTTCTCAGGTGCACTATCTTATGTCCCTATTTAAAAATTGGAGGGGGGGGCGCCAATGCTCTCTCTGGCACAGGGCACCAAAAAGTCTAGTTATGGCTCTGTATATTTGGTAGCAATTTCTGTTGAAATTAGAGATATGCACTGACCCCCATGCTTTGGTTTTGATATTTGGATCCATCTTCGTTTTTTGGTTTTGCAAAATCACCCCCAGGTGTTTAGGGTTTGGATCTGAATTTTTTAACTATTGATAAAAAGTTTTTAAAACAGCTAAAATCATGTAATTTATGCAATCCAAAACATGAAATTCAGATTTAAAATCCGAATTTTGAACCACGAAAAGATCAGAACCGCGACTCGGGTGGACTTGTATATCTGGAGAACCAAACCACACATCTCTAGTTGAAACCACTGCAGGTTACAAGTTGCTGTATTGTAGTCAGATTTTACAGAGGGCATGATACAGAGATGGGAGGTAATGCAGAAACATTCAAGGACGTTCTCACAAAAGCGGTTTCAGGAATATGCAAATGCTAATTTCAACCTTCCCTTTGTGCTAAGCTGCTCCATGGTCTGTGCATTTGTGATGGAGATTGTAACACTACAACATCAACACATCGGTCACACCATTGACCTTTGCAGTAGCCTTGGGTCAACTCTAAGCTACTCTCCTCTAATCCAACTACACATGGCCTCTGACGCTGTAGATTGGCGATTGGGAACACATTAGCATTCCCAGACACGCCCGTGACACTCTCCTATCACGCCCATGACATGGCCATGACATGCCGATAACACGCCCATGAGATGTCCCCTTTTTTGCGATCACTGTAGGCCACCTAAAACTCTCCACCCTGATACACCCAGGGATTGCAAACTCCTTCTCAAGTTCTAGCAATGCCGTACACAATTACAAACGGCATACGACACTTGGGTTTGCTTGTGCGCAATAAGGGATTTCTGGGCATTTCACACATGTGCAGTAGTAAAACATCACTCAGCTGCGTAACTATCAGCGCTATGTCCATCTGTGAATCAGCCCCAGAGACAGCATTTTCCTGACATCATATAAAGAGACCAGATGTAGATATATTACCGGCTGCCGGAATGCCAGGCATCAGAAGTCCAACCTGGAACTAAAGACATACCTTGAAATACCGACACCTATCTTTATCCCGATGCCAAAATCCCGACAGCCGGCATCCTGAATGAAGGTAAGCAGGGCTTGTGAGTTCTTAGCCGTGGGGGGGGGGCAAGGGTTATGTTTAGTAACCCTTGGGTGAAGATTAGGGTTAAGCACACCCTGGGATGGTTAAGGTTGGCAACGGGGAGGAGACATTAGGGTTAGGCACCACTGGAGGGGAGATAGGGTTAAGCAGGAAGGTTGAGTTTTTGGGTGCGGGAAGGGGGGCTTAGGTTTAGGCACCACCAGGGTGGAGGTTAGGCACCACTAAGGGAGGATTAGAGTTGGGGGGGAGAGGGGTAAGAATAGCATACTTACCACCCCTGTCAGGATATTCATCCATTGGGATGCCACTGTCGGGATTTGAACCGGTGGCTATTCAGGTTAATTCCTCCCGCCGGTAATATAACTATATCCTGTCTCTTTATATGATGTCATATAGTACCCAACCCAAAGAGACAGCTGCTACTTACTTGTGTGTCTGTGAGGAGTGTAAGTGTAGAAGAAGAAAGCTGTAGGAACGTATAAGTAGATAGATATACAGTGACTGCTTATTGAGGTTAGCTTTCTTTATACGTTTTCTTGTTTCTTGTTCTGTATTTGTCTATATGAGGTGTGTTTTGAATATAGTATGTCCCCCCGCCACCTTTGTTATACCCTGTGTGTGATTTTTTTTTTTTGTGAGAGTAGTATTACTGAGTTTTTATGTTTTACTTGTTTTGTTTAATATTTTTATTTGTTTGTGCATTTCTGTAAAAGTCCAGTCATGTCTGGTGAGAGGTACCATAATCCTCCATGCCCAACTGGGCGATGTTCCTGTCACACAATCATTGCCTGATAAAATCTAATTATTTACCTGTTCTTTCTGCAAACTCATAATTTGATGGTGGTCTAAACATTGCCGGTGCTTTGATATTCAATTCTGTTCTATTCCATTGTAAAGTGCAATTTGGAACCTGCCACTTACTGTAGTAAGTTTTGCCCTAGAATGTGACCAGCCCAAAAAGTGCCAAATAGGTTCAGCACAGAGGTGAGCAAAGTGCAAAGTCTAAATGGCAAAGAGGATAAGCCAAGCAGCATACATTCTGTTACTGTATATCACGCTAAGAGAGGGTCACCTATTGCCCACCCCTCTGATAGTGCTGTTACTTACCTGTGCGCTGTAAGGTGTTGCACTATTATGGGCATTATGGGCATTTAGCCAGAAGATATATCACAAATACATTTTGTAGAGTGTAGAGTTTTCAACTAAAATAATTTCTTTGAAAATGTAAGAGCTTTACACACATATAATAAAATGAAGACTAATAAATGATACCTAACGATAAAAAGAAAAAGCAGAAACATGTTTAACTTTCCAAGACTAGAGATACTGTAACAGTCAAGGTCAACAGTAAAGAAACACACAAGTGATAGCAATAAATATTCTATACACATTAACAGGGGAGTCGCCATATGGACACAACTGTGCAATGTACACGTGAGGTGGTAAAACATATAAATAGCAACATTGTGTCCAGCAAACCAGTCACTGGACATTTCTCCACCATGAAACTGCTTCTAGTCTGTCTGCTCCTCGGAGCTGCCGGTGAGTCTCATTAGCTTACAGATACCATGGTGCATCTAGTGGTAATGGCTTTGTGTTATATTGTGTAATGGTGCCGCGGTGCTAGTCAGTGTGTCATCTCTTACAGCTGCCTTGGAGGATGATAAGATAGTCGGAGGTTACACCTGTGCCGAGCACGGTGTTCCCTACCAGGTGTCCCTGAATGCTGGGTACCACTTCTGTGGAGGGTCAATGGTTACCAACCTGTGGGTGATCTCTGCTGCTCACTGCTACCAGTCGTAAGTACAGTCATTGTGCTGTAGATGGTGTTCATAATGGTTGGTTGGGTGGCTGGGTTGTTGGCTGAGTAGTTAGTTGGTCAGTCATTTGGTAGGCTGGTTGAATGGCTATTTAGATGCCTGGTTGATCTCTAGGGACACTTTAAAAGTCTACTGTCTGCATGTCAGAGATCATATACTTACTGGTCATTTTTAATAATTTTATAGACTAAAGCAAGTATTATTACAATATTAATGCTAGTTTTGTTCGACCTGCTTTTCAAAACATTAGAGTTGTAGGACATACCTAGAGCTGATATATTATATATGATATACATTATCACTATGTGAATCATTGAGTTGCTGAGTGAAGTGGAATCACTTCTGCTGGTGCCCATAAGCTGTGTTATATCTCACAGTATAGATGTGTCAGAGTGGGCTACATAAGTCTTACTTCCCCCCCCATGTTGTCTCCAGGATCCCTTAATAATCTCAATAAGCAGATTTACACTTCTCTGTCTGATTGTTCTGTATCTGTATCTTCATCCAGGAGCCTCCAGGTCAGAATGGGAGAACATAACATCTTTACAACTGAGGGCACCGAGCAGTTTATCAACTCTGTCAGGGTCATCCAACATGGCGCCTACAACTCCAGAACCCTGGACAACGACATCCTGCTGATCAAGCTCGCCTCCGTCGCCACCCTCAACGCCTACGTCCAGACTGTTACTCTGCCTTCTGGCTGCGCAGCCTCTGGCACCAACTGCCTGATCACTGGCTGGGGAAACACACTCAGCAGCGGCAGTAAGTTACAGATCACTAACTAATGTCCATTATTTGCCCTGGACCTGGGTGGAGAGTTACAGCTGTAGTCCAGGAGCTATTTGCAATGTTAATAAGCTAGTAAAGTAACTTTTTTGTGAAAAATATTGTTTTTGTCTTCGAAAAAAGAAAATAATTTTCATACAAATAGAAATATTTATTTGATAAAATGCACAAATATAGAGCATTCAGAGACATTCCCGACACAGATAATTACATATACAATGGAAAGGAAATGACGGCTATATTTTGGGGGATGTATAAGGACATAGAGTATTACAGCAACATACCGTATACAGGAAGGTGGAAGAATATTAAATACAGCTAATTAATAACTGTTTTCTGCAGCCAACATGCCAGCTGAACTGCAGTGCCTGGACGCCCCCATCCTGACCACCGCTCAGTGTAACAGCGCCTACCCAGGAGAGATCACTGATAACATGATCTGTGTTGGTTACATGGAAGGAGGCATGGATTCCTGCCAGGTAATGTCACAGCTGTATCACTATGGTGCTGAGACCATGGTATGACTATAACATGTATGTGATGTACACACGCTGTATGATCACACAGTAGGCAGCTTAGTAATTATCCAGCACCCGTCATGATGTGGTATGAATGTCTAACAATCTCCCTCCTGTGCTCAGGGTGACTCTGGTGGACCCGTGGTCTGTAACGGACAGCTCCAGGGTCTTACCTCCTGGGGATACGGCTGTGCCCTGAGGAACTTTCCCGGTGTCTACACCAAGGTCTGCAACTACAACGCCTGGATCTCCAGCACTATGGCCTCCAACTAATCTCCTACATAATATATTTATACAGAGCATTTCATCTCATGTTTATCATCAAGTCTTTCACTTAAAGTAAAGCTTTATACTATGTGTTCTGAATAAACTTATTTCTTGGTGACATTGTGTGTTATGGTAGTTTTGTACTTATTTTCATAGAGTGGACATTACACCTAATAGGGCAATGGTTGTATCTCAGCACTCTCAGACAGATACAGTAATCAGTACAGGTGTTTAGTACATACCATGGTATTACAGAGACAACAGTTTCTCTGGAAGTCTTCAATGCAATATAAATAGTGACTTGTTTGTGGGTCTCTGTAGTGATGGATATAAGGGGAAGAGAGGCACATTTCTGCTCTTTCCTCCATTTCTGACTCCTCCTGGTGGCTTTGTATGGGTGTAATCTGAGGGATCATGTACCCAGTAATGAGATTAATCATTGCCATATTGCATGTGTACAGCTCCTTCCCTTCCTCTGTGCATGTCCCCAGGTGGCTTAATGCACAAAGCAACCAATGGAGAGAAATATGATGCAAAGGACTGATCATTATTACATATATAACAAATATTACTTTTAGGACCACTGTGCTGCAATAAAGGATATCTGCAGCTTTTTATATAATGCATTAGTACATACAGCAGGTTCCTGGGTGATTTATAGTGTTCAGATTTGTTCTTATATAACATTTGTACAATGACATTTAGTCCTTGCTGTCCTCCTTGTTCTTTTCTGTCCACTGTAAAATGAAGACTTTAGTGGGAAACATGGATCTGTTGTGAGAGGTATTTGGTCACCTTTCCACTAACTAGAAGAAGCACAAAATAGGATGCACAGCAAGAACCACATAGCTGAAGCCTGCCGGAGACTGCTGTAAATACACATTATGGGCAGCCAGTGATCCTTAGTGATCCCTTCTGTTCCCTCTTATCCAGGGTATAATAATAAAGTAAATCATGACTCAATGGATGTCACATTGAAGGGAAAGGAGAATGGAGATAAAGGGGGTATTCAATATGGGAGCGAAAACTCAATTTTTGCGTTAATATCGCACCTATGACGTCATTATCGCTGGTTTCAGTTTTACACCGTATTCAATTTCAAAGACTTTTCGCAGGTTCGAAAAGTCTTTGATAAAAAACGGGGATAACTTTTCGGCATTGAATAGGTGTCGAAAAAAAGAGCAGAATTTGGGTTTAGGGGTGCAGGCTTAAAAAAAATAGCCTACACCCCTGGGAATGACATTTAAAAAAGAACTGTGTCAAAAAAAGTAAAAAAAAAAAAATAAGGACACCCCTAAAAATTAATTTAAAAATTAGGGTAAAAAAAAATAGGAAAAAATTGTTAAAAACTAGGGAAATAGGTTCAGGGCTATTCTGCAAGTATGCAGCAGGTGTATTCTAGAATAGATTTATAGCAGCAGGTGTATTCTAGTATAGATTATTAGCGGCAGGTGTATTCTAGAATAGATTTATAGCAGCAGGTGTATTCTAGTATAGATTATTAGCGGCAGGTGTATTCTAGAATAGATTATTAGCGGCAGGTGTATTCTAGTATAGATTATTAGCGGCAGGTGTATTCTAGAATAGATTATTAGCGGCAGGTGTATTCTAGAATAGATTATTAGCGGCAGGTGTATTCTAGTATAGATTATTAGCGGCAGGTGTATTCTAGAATAGATTTATAGCAGCAGGTGTATTCTAGAATAGATTATTAGCGGCAGGTGTATTCTAGTATAGATTATTAGCAGCAGGTGTATTCTAGTATAGATTATTAGCGGCAGGTGTATTCTAGTATAGATTATTAGCGGCAGGTGTATTCTAGTATAGATTATTAGCAGCAGGTGTATTCTAGTATAGATTAATAGCAGCAGGTGTATTCTAGTATAGATTATTAGCGGCAGGTGTATTCTAGTATAGATTATTAGCGGCAGGTGTATTCTAGTATAGATTATTAGCAGCAGGTGTATTCTAGTATAGATTATTAGCAGCAGGTGTATTCTAGTATAGATTATTAGCGGCAGGTGTATTCTAGTATAGATTATTAGCGGCAGGTGTATTCTAGAATAGATTTATAGCAGCAGGTGTATTCTAGAATAGATTATTAGCGGCAGGTGTATTCTAGTATAGATTATTAGCGGCAGGTGTATTCTAGAATAGATTATTAGCGGCAGGTGTATTCTAGAATAGATTATTAGCGGCAGGTGTATTCTAGAATAGATTATTAGCGGCAGGTGTATTCTAGTATAGATTATTAGCGGCAGGTGTATTCTAGAATAGATTAATAGCGGCAGGTGTATTCTAGAATAGATTAATAGCGGCAGGTGTATTCTAGTATAGATTATTAGCGGCAGGTGTTATATAGAATAGATTATTAGCAGCAGGTGTATTCTAGAATATATTATTATCAGCAGGTGTATTCTAGAATAGACTATTAGCGGCAGGTGTATTCTAGAATAGATTATTAGCGGCAGGTGTATTCTAGTATAGATTATTAGCGGCAGGTGTATTCTAGAATAGATTATTAGTGGCAAGTGTATTCTAGAATAGATTATTAGCGGCAGGTGTATTCTAGAATAGGCTATTAGCGGCAGGTGTATTCTAGAATAGATTATTAGTGGCAGGTGTATTCTAGAATAGATTATTAGCGGCAGGTGTTCTCTAGAATAGGCTATTAGCGGCAGGTGTATTCTAGAACAGATTATTAGCGGCAGGTGTATTCTAGAATAGATTATTAGCGGCAGGTGTATTCTAGAATAAATTATTAGCAGCAGGTGTATTCTGGAATAGATCATTAGCGGCAGGTGTTCTCTAGAATAGATTATTAGCGGCAGGTGTATTCTAGAATAGATTATTAGTGGCAGGTGTGTTCTAGAATAGATTATTAGCGGCAGGTGTATTCTAGAATAGATTATTAGCGGCAGTTGTATTCTAGAATAGATTATTAGCGGCAGGTGTATTCTAGAATAGATTATTAGCGGTAGGTGTATTCTAGAATAGATTATTAGCGGCAGGTGTATTCTAGTATAGATTATTAGCGGCAGGTGCACAAATGCCGAATTTTTGAAAACTTACTTTAGGGACATCAAAATATGCTAGTACCCATTTTCATGTACCCCAAATTTGATGGGACCACTTAAATAAATGAAAAAAAATAACCTAAGTGCTCTTCTGCATCACTTCTTCAATGTCGGGAAAAAAACACCTGCTGCGGCTATTTAAATCCCCGACTTTCATTTGCAGGCTAAAACAGGGGGACCCATAGTGATCTTCCATGTTTTTACAACTTCAGGGGGTTCCTACAATTTTTTCCAGGAAAAATTCATTTTTTTTAAGCAAATCCCACTTCGCCAGGTCTTGTTTTCTGAGTTTTTATATTGAATACGGGGATAAAGCTGGCGCGCGCCCGATACTTTATCCCAGAAATATCTCCGATGTGGAGCGAAAAGTCCAGCACGGACTTTTCGCTCCCATATTGAATACCCCTCTAAGTGACTTTAAAGTATACCTACCTTTCAATGCTGTACCAAACTCAAGCAATTTCTACTAGAGGTAATGAAGTGGTTGTAATGTACAGAGTCTCCTGTATATCTGGAGTTACAGACAATGTTTTCCAGGGGGTGGAAGGATAATCAATATTGCTGCAATGAGGTAGAGTGAGGGTGGAGTTGGCTGCTAATTTTAGGGCATTTATAGACCTTATGCTAGCACCAGTCCATCATTTTGTGCCAGGTTGTATTTCATTAAAAGTTTTTTCTTTAATTGTTATTTTAGGGGTTTCATTTCCATAGTGCAGGGGGACAGTGGAGATGCCTAGGAGGAAAGGCTGAGGATGGGGGAAATGCTGGAGGAAAGGCTGAGGATGGGGGAAATGCTGGAGGAAAGGCTGAGGATGGGAGAAATGCTGGAGGAAAGGCTGAGGATGGGAGAAATGCTGGAGGAAAGGCTGAGGATGGGGGAAATACTGGAGGAAAGGCTGAGGATGGGGGAAATACTGGAGGAAAGGCTGAGGATGGGGGAAATGCTGGAGGAAAGGCTGAGGATGGGGAAAATGCTGGAGGAAAGGCTGAGGATGGGGGAAATGCAGGAGGAAAGGCTGAGGATGGGGGAAATGCTGGAGGAAAGGCTGAGGATGTGGGAAATGCTGGAGGAAAGGCTGAGGATGGGAGAAATGCTGGAGGAAAGGCTGAGGATGGGGGAAATGCTGGAGGAAAGGCTGAGGTTAGGGCAAATGCTGGAGGAAAGGCTGAGGTTAGGGAAAATGCTGGGGGAAAGGCTGAGGATGGGGGAAATGCTGGAGGAAAGGCTGAGGATGGGGGAAATACTGGAGGAAAGGCTGAGGATGGGGGAAATACTGGAGGAAAGGCTGAGGATGGGGGAAATACTGGAGGAAAGGCTGAGGATGGGGGAAATGCTGGAGGAAAGGCTGAGGATGGGGAAAATGCTGGAGGAAAGGCTGAGGATGGGGGAAATGCAGGAGGAAAGGCTGAGGATGGGGGAAATGCTGGAGGAAAGGCTGAGGATGTGGGAAATGCTGGAGGAAAGGCTGAGGATGGGAGAAATGCTGGAGGAAAGGCTGAGGATGGGGGAAATGCTGGAGGAAAGGCTGAGGTTAGGGCAAATGCTGGAGGAAAGGCTGAGGTTAGGGAAAATGCTGGGGGAAAGGCTGAGGATGGGGGAAATGCTGGAGGAAAGGCTGAGGATGGGGGAAATACTGGAGGAAAGGCTGAGGATGGGGGAAATACTGGAGGAAAGGCAGAGGATGGGGGAAATGCTGGAGGAAAGGCTGAGGATGGGGGAAATGCTGGAGGAAAGGCTGAAGATGGGGGAAATGCTGGAGGAAAGGCTGAGGATGGGGGAAATGCCGGAGGAAAGGATGAGGTTAGGGCAAATGCTGGAGGAAAGGCTGAGGATGGGGGAATGCTGGAGGAAAGGCTGAGGATGGGGGAAATACTGGAGGAAAGGCTGAGGATGGTGGAAATGCTGGAGGAAATACTGGAGGAAAGGCTGAGGTTAGTGAAAATTCTGGATGAAAGGCTGAGGATGGGGGAAATGCTGGACAAAAGGCTGAGGATGGGGGAAATGCTGGAGGAAAGGATGAGGATGGGGGAAATGCTGGAGGAAAGGCTGAGGATGGGGGAAATGCTGGAGGAAATCCTGGAGGAAAGGCTGAGGTTGGGGAAAAGCTGGAGAAAATACTGGAGGAAAGGCTGATGATGGTGGAAATGCTGGGGGAAATACTGGAGGAAACGCTGAGGATGGGGGAAATGCTGGAGGAAAGGCTGAGGATGGGGGAAATGCTGGAGGAAAGGCTGAGGATGGGGGAAATGCTGGAGGAAAGGCTGAGGATGGGGGGAATGCTGGAGGAAAGGATGAGGTTAGGGCAAATGCTGGAGGAAAGGCTGAGGATGGGGGAAATGCTGGAGGAAATACTGGAGGAAAGGCTGAGGTTAGGGAAAATGCTGGATGAAAGGCTGAGGATGGGGGAAATGCTGGAGGAAAGGCTGGAGGAAAGGCTGAGGATGGGAGAAATGCTGGAGGAAAGGCTGAGGATGGGAGAAATGCTGGAGGAAAGGCTGAGGATGGGGGAAATACTGGAGGAAAGGCTGAGGATGGGGGAAATACTGGAGGAAAGGCTGAGGATGGGGGAAATGCTGGAGGAAAGGCTGAGGATGGGGGAAATGCTGGAGGAAAGGCTGAGGATGTGGGAAATGCTGGAGGAAAGGCTGTGGATGGGGGAAATGCTGGAGGAAAGGCTGAGGTTAGGGCAAATGCTGGAGGAAAGGCTGAGGTTAGGGAAAATGCTGGGGGAAAGGCTGAGGATGGGGGAAATGCTGGAGGAAAGGCTGAGGATGGGGGAAATACTGGAGGAAAGGCTGAGGATGGGGGAAATACTGGAGGAAAGGCTGAGGATGGGGGAAATGCTGGAGGAAAGGCAGAGGATGGGGGAAATGCTGGAGGAAAGGCTGAGGATGGGGGAAATGCTGGAGGAAAGGCTGAAGATGGGGGAAATGCTGGAGGAAAGGCTGAGGATGGGGGAAATGCTGGAGGAAAGGATGAGGTTAGGGCAAATGCTGGAGGAAAGGCTGAGGATGGGGGAATGCTGGAGGAAAGGCTGAGGATGGGGGAAATACTGGAGGAAAGGCTGAGGATGGGGGAAATGCTGGAGGAAATACTGGAGGAAAGGCTGAGGTTAGTGAAAATTCTGGATGAAAGGCTGAGGATGGGGGAAATGCTGGACAAAAGGCTGAGGATGGGGGATATGCTGGAGGAAAGGATGAGGATGGGGAAATGCTGGAGGAAAGGCTGAGGATGGGGGAAATGCTGGAGGAAATCCTGGAGGAAAGGCTGAGGTTGGGGAAAAGCTGGAGAAAATACTGGAGGAAAGGCTGATGATGGTGGAAATGCTGGGGGAAATACTGGAGGAAACGCTGAGGATGGGGGAAATGCTGGAGGAAAGGCTGAGGATGGGGGAAATGCTGGAGGAAAGGCTGAGGATGGGGGAAATGCTGGAGGAAAGTCTGAGGATGGGGGAAATGCTGGAGGAAAGGATGAGGTTAGGGCAAATGCTGGAGGAAAGGCTGAGGATGGGGGAAATGCTGGAGGAAATACTGGAGGAAAGGCTGAGGTTAGGGAAAATGCTGGATGAAAGGCTGAGGATGGGGGAAATGCTGGAGGAAAGGCTGAGGATGGGGAAATGCTGAATGAAAGGCTGAGGATGGGGGAAATGCTGGAGGAAAGGCTAAGGATGGGGGAAATGCTGGAGGAAAGGCTGAGGATGGGGAAATGCTGAAGGAAAGGGTTGAGGATAGAGGAAATACTGGAGGAAAGGCTGAGGTTGGGGAAAAGCTGGAGGAAATACTGGAGGAAAGGATGAGGATGGGGAAATGCTGAAGGAAAGGTTGAGGATAGAGGAAATACTGGAGGAAAGTCTGAGGTTGGGGGGAAAGCTAGAGTAAATACTGGACCTAAGGCTGAGGTTGGAGAAAATACAGGAGGAAATACTGGAGGAAAGACTGGGGATGGGGAAATACTGGAGGAAAGGCTGAGTATGGGGGAAATAAAGGAGGAAAGGCTGAGGTTGGTATTTAAGGTTCCCTGATATGTGAATACTTGTCTTTAGATTTTAAGCTCTTTTTTTAACCTCTTTGCTGCAGAGAACGAGTTGGTCTCTTTATATACAGTACCTCAAAACTGTGGATGATTAGTTCCACTCTTCCTCCACAGAGGAGATGCCCTGAGCCAGGGGGCAGTTGCCCAAAATGACATTGTCTTGCTCAAAATACAAACATCAGTACTGCAAGTAATGAGGGGGAACACCAAAACTGCTGCCTTGTAATTTTAGCCCTAGTCCTGTTCTATTATATTCTAAAATGTGTATTGATGGAAGTTTTGCAGTGGTTTTGGCCTCGGTAAATCTGTGAATATCAAAATTACTGCCAAACTGCCACCAAACCGCCGTGGTTTAGAGTCCACAATTAGTAAATTTTGCCCATATCTAGTTTCCTCTTTCATACTAGTTGTCCACATAATAGTTAAAGTGTGGTGATCTGTGCGGTCACCATGGCACCCATATTTGAGAGATTGTGTTCCTTCTTTCATATGATGTGGCCCCTTAGTAACAATTGGGCAGGATACATCAAGCATCACATTTTGCAAACAACGCCAGTATGCATGAATAAAATAGCTCATCTGATAAGAGATGTCCTTTGCGAGAGAGCAACTTCCAAGTTTATGACCCAGAAGTCCTACTGCACAGAAGGACCCGCACCCCGTGGGTCATAGAGAAGGATCTGACTGGATCCCTCTCAGTGAACTTTGCAAAAAGAAGCCCATAGAGCACAATATCTGCACACAAATCCTGAAAATTGATCGGTGTAGTAAGCTCTAGTTTAATTCATCCAGTTGACTCAATGATTAGGGAACAAGTTCTGTAAAGTGATGGTAATCGGGTTCCGTTTGTTATCAGTCAAAAGTGATATGTAGGATATGCACCATTGAACCTTTGACTGGTATTGAAACGTTGATATTTAATAATTGTACCCATTCCGCACAGTCATAATCACTTATATCCGTCTCTGAATACTGTACACATGGGGGCACCTTTGTTTGAGTGGGCAATTCCTTCTCTCACGCAATGTTCCCTTATGTAGCTAATGACTAAAACGTTACACACACATAAAAAATCATTTTCCTCAGATGGAAGGGGTGATGGAATGTCCCCTGTCTTGTATCAAATAAAAAAAGAGTTCCCCCAATATATTTCAATAAATCTTCTGGTTTAAAAAAATGATAAATAAAAGTGGAGAGACTCTTTGAGTGAGCAGCGCACGTCCTTACAAAAGAAGAATTCACCTTATTTCAAAAACAATGGAACCGAATAAATATGTCTGTATGGTGATCTGACGCTGTACTCTTACAGGTGATGCCTCTTCAATGCACATAGATTGTACATATAAAAGAAAACAACATAACAAAGCGTAATACAGTTTTGAGGTGTAAAGAACCCAGGTGTATAGGAAAATGAAGGTGATGAGTTAATTTCCCTAATAATGATGATATTAATGACACAAATAATGAAAACTATCCATCCAAAACAATCTTTAAATCCAAACCTACTTTTTAGGATCATCATATGAAAGGCATATGACATGCAAAGAATCAGACTTTATCAATGTCAAAATTCCCTCAGTTCAAACAGTATATGTTTTACCCAAAATTCACAAACACCCCACCAAACCCCCGGGTAGACATATAATATCCAGCACAAACATTCTTACATCAAATGTATCCAGCATGATTGATTTTTACATACAACCTCTAGAGACTAGTAATGCTTTATTCCTGAATGACACAATACATAAACCACAGAATATTGTTTGGGATGATGAGTTGATTCGGGTCAGCTCAGACGTAAGCACATTGTATACAATTATAGATTGGGAAAAAGGATGTGAAGCTGTATCTCTGTTTATAGGTCAGAGTGATTATTCCAATGATCTTATAGAATTTACCTTGAATTACATTTAATTTATTTTTGAAAATAATTATTATTACTTCAATGGCACTTTTTTATTTACAGCAAGTCAAAATGGCAATGGATACCAGGTTTGCCCCCAGCTATGCTAATCTCTTTATGGTGCACTGGTAAAGCAGGGCCATTGAAGGGCACAGAAGAGAGGGGCAAACTTGCCATGCTGGTTCTGATTTATAGGTGATATAATCTTTATATGGAGCAGTGACAAGTGACTTTTAACACATTTCTACACAATTTAAAACACAAATTATTTTAATATTAAAGTTAATTTTTACTGCAGTAAAACTTAAATAGTTTTCTTAGATCTGTATATTAATATAAATGATGGCTAAATCCCCACCATAAAAAACATAGGAAAAGCACAGATTCCGATTTCTATTTAGATATCACAAGTGAACGTCATATGAGTTGGTTGGATGTTACACCAATAGGGCAGTTTAAAAGATTAAAAAGAAAATACACAGAAAAAAATGTCCTGAATATCCAAATAGAATAAATTAATAATAGGGTTTGGAAGATGGGATATTCCAACCATCTCATAGGTTATGCCAAGGTGGTGGTTAAAATATAGAAAGAAATAAAAGCTACACAAAATAACTCTGAATATGAATGTGCATGCCTAGCCAAATATACCTCTTACCATAAAGATTTGGAAAAAGTCAGAGGAAAAAATTGAAGACTATTATACAACTCAGTTTTAAAAGGACACCTACCACTGAAGCCAACCTTTATACAGTATATAAAAAGGATTTTTCCCTTAAGGACAAATTGGTCTCAAGCGCATTACCAGATAAAAGACCTAATAACATCAGAGCTGAGGGTTTACACTGATGTAGAATGTGCTTGATGAACTGCTCCACAGCATCTACCGATAATTGTAGCGTTCAACATCATTCTCTAAATGTAATTTATTTTTTTATAATGTAAATGTGGATCAATTTATGTAAGAAACATCTCAAGGAAGATTATCCAAACTTATCTAGAATATTAAGCAGAACCTTTTCACTCATTGTATTTCGGAACATTTTAAAAAACCGTTATAATAAATCTGAGTCTCACATAAAAAAAATCCTGGGCATCCAACAAATCTAAAGACTTAAAAAAGAGATTGGCCTAAAGTGAGATGAGATGGATCCATACACTAAACACTTTGGTACCCCAGGGTCCAACTGTGGATTTTTAACAAAAATATTTTTTAGTTTAATTTTTCTAAGCTGCTATGTAAATTTATTCAGGACGTATGATATGTTTAGCATATGTACATTTTTATACATTTTACTGCATTTGTTAATTTAAATATATATACAGTACATCTACAGTATATATATATATATATATATATATATATATATATATATATATATATACCAATGTGAGATGGTCCAGTTTGATCCTAGACAGGTTTTAGGGGAGTTAGGGACCTGGTCAGACCTCCTGTTGGAGTACACTGTGTAGATCTTTGACCTTAGGAGCCTCTTCTGAATTTTCAACTAGATGGATTTGGACGAAAACTTCACAGAGTGATGACATTAGATCCCAGAAAATATACTAGGGGGTTGAGGTCCCAGTCAGACCTCTCTATGCTGGCCAGAACTTTGATCCGTGGACACTGGGCATAACTATGACCCGGGCAGCCTCTTCTGAGCCTTCCACTGGATGGATTTGGATGAAAACTCCTTCTCAATAATTCTTCAAAAAAGATTCATATTCAAGGCGATCCATATTTCCTAAGGGCTTATGCTGGTGATTGGACTTCTCTTGTCTGCTTGGATAAAACAGAGAGTACATTAACACAAAGCCTCAGTGCTAAAAATAAAGCTTAAAAAAGTCCCAAGGTAGGGATGAAATGAATTGCTGCCATTCTCCTTGGAGTGTGTTGTGTCCCACAAGTGAGTCAAGGATTGACTTGCCTGTATCTGCTATAATCCACCCTTGGGGATTCTTCCAAGCTGCGGCAGCGCTATGAATTCTCCCGTGGATATATTTATTGGAACAGTCGGCTGCCACTGGAAACCTGTGTCCTCTAAAACCCCCGTGCAGTCTCCCGTGGCGAGCTGCACATCCGCAGCTAGATCAGAAGGCCAGCGCGTCTCCAAACTCCTGCTATCCACAATCATACTGAGGGTTAGCATGGCCAAAACACTGACAGGCACTCCTCCTGTTGTTCCACCGAGGTACACATTTACGCAGTGCTGATTACATCTAAAGATACTTTGTAACCGAACAAGCAGGTACAAATATTTATCCCTGGATGGAACTACTACTCGTTATATTGTTACTATAGTAACTAGTTATTAACAGTGGAGTTGGGGGAAGGAAAGTGCGCTCTCCTTGTGGGTGCAGTGGTTGTTGGGGTGTCTAGGATTGTATGTGTGGTTGTTAGTATGTTGGGTGTGATTGTGAGCCGTATGAATGAGAGAGGCGGACACAAAAGTGCAGGGTAAATGGTTTATTGGGGAAGTCACAATGCTTCTCCTGTGTAGTCCAGTGCACAAGATGGATGTGGTGGTGGGAGTGAGAGAGAGAGACTGGGGAGATGGGTCGACCCTTTCAGGGGGCTCCTTGCCCAGCGTTTCAATTGACCGGCACGTTACCCCTGCTGGACCTTTGGTTGACAATCTTAGGAAGTTTCGGATGGTGGGGGCGGGGAGAGAGAGAAGGGGGTGCCAAGCAGGTGTACACCTGGCGGCGTTCCGCGTGTGTATCAGAGTCTCGGAGTCTGATACCTACCGGTAGGTTCGGCCTGATGTAGATGAGGCTGTGGGGGTGTAACATTGCTTGGCACCCCCTTCTCTCTCTCCCCCCACCCCCACCATCCGAGATTTCCTAAGACTGTCGACCAAGGTCCAGCAGGGGTAACATGCCGGTCAATTGAAATGCTGGGCAAGGAGCCCCATGAAAAGATTGGCCCATCTCCCCAGTCTCTCTCTCACTTCCACCACCAGATCCATCTTGTGCCCGAGACTACACAGAAGTATTGTGACTTCCCCAATAAAACATTTACCCTGCATTTTCGTGTCCGCCTCACAATCACACCCAACACACTAGCAACCACACATACAATCCTAGACTCCCCAACAACCACTGCACGCCCACAGGGCGAGCGCACTTTCCGTCCCCCACCTCCTCTATCTAGCCAACAAGCAGGACGCGGTACTCCTGCGATCAGGAAAGTGCAGCACCCCAGAAACACATCAGCCACACCTTACAGCCCAACATCACACCCCAACTGCTTATACAGCAGAGCGCAGTCCTACCCAATCATTACCATTTAGTTATTAACTTTATTTCTGGACACAATATTTCTCACAGTTACAGAAGACATTATGTTTACAAGCTTTTAAATCCTTTTTAGTAATTTTATGTAAGTTGTAGTAAATATTTGTATTATTTTATTGCCTTTATATCTTTCTCTTCATATTCCTGTGCTCATTCAGTTGTTTTGTTAAATAGAGACTATTTGTATTATTATATGCCAGCGTGAATCTGATATTTATTGTTGGATAAAAAGGGGAAACTAACTCATCACCATTCATTTCCCTGTAAACCTGGGTTATTTATACCTCACATCTGTATTACGCTATGTTATATTGTTATAAGTATAATCTATGTGCACTGACGAGACATCTTCTACAGAGTACAGCGTCAGACCACCATACAGATATATGTAGTGTATAATGGTCCCGCCCTGCTGGGCTACCATATTATTCCAACACATCCTGGGACTGGTTCAGAGGTGGACCCTAATGCTGCAGCAACCACATCTTTTACCGCAGCACAACTACATCTTTATGCTAATGCCGCAGCCTATGGTATACGTACAGAGATGCCCAGTGGCCACAGCGCAAATCTGCCTCTTTGCGTATTATGATGCACCATCGGATGCAGTTTAATCGCACAATTGAACATTGCACCAGCTCTATGGAGGCGCAGAATGTCCATGTGAATACGGACACCAAAATCAGTGCAACTGCTGCAAAACACCGCGACATGCGCCGCGACATGCACCGCGACATGCGCAGGATATGCCCACATCTGGCTAGCCACCCCCCTGTTACCACCCGGACACACCCACTGAAACTGCTTCTCTCTGCATCCAAATTTGTTCTGCATCTTTCAGCAGTAACCGCTGGGATGCATGCGAGCAGTGTGACTTGGTCGCATGCGCAGAGTGACAGAGTAAAAAAAATGCTGGCTTGTGCCCGACATCAACACCTGTGAGTCAGTCCCTGTGATCATTTCAATTGAGAAGGCAAAAATGTTGCAAGGAAAGAAAAACACACCTGCGGTGAAACACTTTATGCCAATTTTGGTAAAATTTTATTTAACGTGTTTGAAGGCTCACGTGCAGTACGAGTCCTGCGTGTTTGCACGCAGAGTAACAGAGCAGACTGTAAGTGATTGACAGTCTGCTGCCATATGTGGGTGGGAGGGGGCAGCGTCTCCGATGTTGGAGTGCAGAAGGGAAGAGGCCAGGATCTCCGTCGGCTGATGCAGATTTCCTAGCCTCTTTCTCTCATCTGTGGCGGCTGGCTTGTGTGACCCCCATGGGTCACTTGGCCAGGAAATGTTTCTGCAGATTATCCGATGTTGTGTTGTACAACGCAGATCAGATAAGTAATGCATGCAGGCGGCGTGATGCCTCCTTCTACGTTACCATAATTGCAAAGACGGAATTGCTAAGATGAATCACGTCCAAGGTCTTCTTGTACAAAGGTTGTGAGAACTTCCAGGTTCCCTGTTTTCTAGCAGTATATTCTCCTGTGTTATCACTGGCCTGTGTTTGTTCTGTACTGTACTGTATGCATAATTCTCTAGTTGTATTTAAATAATAGAATAGACACAAACGTTTAGACACGCTTACTACATGAGCACAGCACAAAGCTAGGATAAAAATAGTGTTTGCAGAGGCAAAACAAAGATAGATGATTGTACATTATTAATAAATGAAAACCTCCCTAATAATAAGGCATACAGGGCCTGATTCAGACCCACTCACAAGCGGCTGTCCGCTCACAAGTGGGTCGATGTTGTGCACTGCGCATGCGCACGACGGCGGGAGCTCCGTCGTGCGCATGCGCCAGACGCGACGAGCGAAGGAAAGTCCTTCGCTCGTTGTGTCTGATCAAAGGGGGCGTGCTGTCGATGTTGATTGACAGCACGCCCCCTTTGGTGGGCGTGCCGGGGGCGTGCCTCCCTGACGGGGGCGTTCCCAAGGGAACGCCTACCATCAGAAGCCGGCCCACTGACATCACTAGTGATGTCAGTGGGAGTGATTTTGGCTCTGATAGAGCCAAAATCACTCCGGGCCTTGCGGTTGAGAACCTCAACCGCAGGCTCCGGCTCGCAGTTTCGATGGTCGCGATGGTCACGACCATCGCGGCCATCAAACTGCACGCTCGTATAGGCTGTGGGTGGTGACCCACAGCTATACGAGCGTCCAGGAGGACGCTCCAGAATTATGGAGGGCGGCCCTCATTCAGAGCGTGCGCTCTGCTCTGTACGGCTCTGAATGAGGGCCACAGTCTCCTAATAAATTCTATTATATATTTTTTTTATGTCTAAGCACAAGGGGGTATAATTTATTCACTATTACTAGGAATGACAAAGTAGTCTCACAGGTGCAAAGCTGACACAGATGTGGATTTTATACATAAATAAGTACTAAGGGGCGTATTCATGAAAGCTTGGAGATAGATAAAATTGTGAGAGATAAAGTACCAACCAATCAGCTCCTAAAGCTGGGTGCACATGAGACGATATATTTGCCGATTAATCATTTTGGGGTAACAATATATACATCAAGGGTCCTAAGGTTGGAGCATATATTTGAATAGAGTGATTAAAGTAAGGATCAAAAAAATATAATATACATATACCTTGATACAATATAATTGATACAATTGAGGGGATAGCGTGCCAGGTATACAAATAATAAAGATAAAGATACCACTCACTAATAGCAATAGGTTGCTGCTGTATCTCATGTACGGTGTAGTGAATGAGATATGAGCCCCTGGATATGAGCGGAGCCACCAAAAATACAATGAGGGGATGATTAGTGTAGTAGCATCTGCTGCTCTCTCACCGTATTTCTGTGTACACAATACAGGATCAGCCCATACCCCGACCTGACCTTATTCTTATCTAGGATCTATTTCAGGCACTCTCACTCCGATATACACCAATATACCTGTATTGCGTAAACAGAAATAGGGTGTTTTAGTGAGAGAGCAGCAGATGCTACTACACTAATCATCTCCTCATATTATATGTGGTGGCTCCGCTCATATCCAGGGGCTCATATCCAGGGGCTACTACACTAATCATCCGCTCATATTATATGTGGTGGCTCCGCTCATATCCAGGAGCTCATATCCAGATGCTACTACACTAATCATACCCTCATATTATATGTGGTGGCTCCGCTCATATCCAGGGGCTCATATCCAGATGCTACTACACTAATCATCCCCTCATATTATATGTGGTGGCTCCGCTCATATCCAGGGGCTCATATCCAGATGCTACTACACTAATCATACCCTCATATTATATGTGGTGGCTCCACTCATATCCAGGGGGTCATATCCAGATGCTACTACACTAATCATACCCTCATATTATATGTGGTGGGTCCGCTCATATCCAGGGGCTCATATGCAGATGCTACTACACTAATCATACCCTCATATTATATGTGGTGCCTCCGCTCATATCCAGGAGCTCATATCCAGATGCTACTACACTAATCATCCCCTCATATTATATGTGGTGGGTCCCCTCATATCCAGGGGCTCATATCCAGATGCTACTACACTAATCATCCCCTCATATTATATGTGGTGGCTCCGCTCATATCCAGGGGCTCATATCCAGATGCTACTACACTAATCATACCCTCATATTACATGTGGTGGGTCCGCTCATATCCAGGGGCTCATATCCAGATGCTACTACACTAATCATACCCTCATATTATATGTGGTGGCTCCGCTCATATCCAGGGGCTCATATCCAGATGCTACTACACTAATCATACCCTCATATTATATGTGGTGGCTCCGCTCATATCCATGGGCTCATATCCAGGGGCTCATATCCAGGGGCTACTACACTAATCATCCCCTCATATTATATGTGGTGGCTCCGCTCATATCCAGGGGCTCATATCCAGATACTACTACACTAATCATACCCTCATATTATATGTGGTGGCTCCGCTCATATCCAGGGGCTCATATCCAGATGCTACTACACTAATCATCCCCTCATATTATATGTGGTGGCTCCGCTCATATCCAGGGGCTCATATCCAGATGCTACTACACTAATCATACCCTCATATTACATGTGGTGGGTCCGCTCATATCCAGGGGCTCATATCCAGATGCTACTACTACACTAATCATACCCTCATATTATATGTGGTGGCTCCGCTCATATCCAGGGGCTCATATCCAGATGCTACTACACTAATCATACCCTCATATTATATGTGGTGGCTCCGCTCATATCCAGGGGCTCGTATCCAGATGCTACTACACTAATCATCCCCTCATATTATATGTGGTGGCTCCGCTCATATCCAGGGGCTCATATCCAGATGCTACTACACTAATCATACCCTCATATTATATGTGGTGGCTCCGCTCATATCCAGGGGGTCATATCCAGATGCTACTACACTAATCATACCCTCATATTATATGTGATGGGTCCGCTCATATCCAGGGGCTCATATGCAGATGCTACTACACTAATCAAACCCTCATATTATATGTGGTGGCTCCGCTCATATCCAGGAGCTCATATCCAGATGCTACTACACTAATCATCCCCTCATATTATATGTGGTGGGTCCCCTCATATCCAGGGGCTCATATCCAGATGCTACTACACTAATCATCCCCTCATATTATATGTGGTGGCTCCACTCATATCCAGGGGCTCATATCCAGATGCTACTACACTAATCATACCCTCATATTACATGTGGTGGGTCCGCTCATATCCAGGGGCTCATATCCAGATGCTACTACACTAATCATACCCTCATATTATATGTGGTGGCTCCGCTCATATCCAGGGGCTCATATCCAGATGCTACTACACTAATCATACCCTCATATTATATGTGGTGGCTCCGCTCATATCCAGGGGCTCATATCCAGGGGCTACTACACTAATCATCCCCTCATATTATATGTGGTGGCTCCGCTCATATCCAGGGGCTCATATCCAGATGCTACTACACTAATCATACCCTCATATTATATGTGGTGGCTCCGCTCATATCCAGGGCCTCATATCCAGGGGCTCATATCCAGGGGCTACTACACTAATCATCCCCTCATATTATATGTGGTGGCTCTGCTCATATCCAGGGGCTCATATCTAGGGGCTACTACACTAATCATACCCTCATATTACATGTGGTGGGTCCGCTCATATCCAGGGGCTCATATCCAGATGCTACTACACTAATCATACCCTCATATTACATGTGGTGGGTCCGCTCATATCCAGGGGCTCATATCCAGATGCTACTACACTAATCATCCCCTCATATTATATGTGGTGGCTCCGCTCATATCCAGGGGCTCATATCCAGATGCTACTACACTAATCATACCCTCATATTACATGTGGTGGGTCCGCTCATATCCAGGGGCTCATATCCAGATGCTACTACTACACTAATCATACCCTCATATTATATGTGGTGGCTCCGCTCATATCCAGGGGCTCATATCCAGATGCTACTACACTAATCATACCCTCATATTATATGTGGTGGCTCCGCTCATATCCAGGGGCTCGTATCCAGATGCTACTACACTAATCATACCCTCATATTATATGTGGTGGCTCCACTCATATCCAGGGGCTCATATCCAGATGCTACTACACTAATCATCCCCTCATATATATGTGGTGGGTCTGCTCATATCCAGGGGCTCATATCCAGGGGCTCATATCCAGATGCTACTACACTACACATTTTAACTTAACTCATCAGGTAGAACTTGTGCCCCAACCAAAAGAGAGTACTTTCTCTCATGGGTGCTCCTTCACACACACATTACATTATACATATATATTTATTTAGATATTACAATCCTTGTTGAAGTTTTTCTGCCTGTTCATATTTAAGACATCACTACAGTATTGGTACCAGTGCTTACTGGTACCAGTATTGGTACCAGTCCCTCATCTCACTTCCCCCATCTTTTTTATGTTCCCTTAGGAACGCCTGGCGTTTGTAGGGCAGCCTTACTGACATCACTAATGATGTCAGCAGTGGACTTCCTGCTCTATTAGAGCAGGAGTCCACTCGGCCTTGCGGGAGCCTAGACCCTACCGTAGGGTCTCGTCGCAAGGCCGATGGTCGCGATTATCACGATGGTCTCCTGGCTGCTCGCACAAGCTGTGGGTGGTCTCCCACAGCTTTGCGAGTGGCCGTAGAACAAAAAAACGCCCACATTCCCTGCGAGCAGGCAGCGGCAGCGAGCGGCTCTGAATCAGGGCCCTGGTGCTGAGATTGTGACAGCATCCCTCCTTGTGATAGGCTGGGAGGGGGGTTCTCACTGTGTAGACATGGGGGTATTCCTGCTGTTGTCTGAGCATGCTATACATCCCCCCCCCCTCCTCTGTGCATAGGGAGTTACTACTGAGACTATACTCAGTAGTACAGAACACTGCTTGCAGAGTAGCTACTGTACTGACAGCCGGGCAGCTGCAGGGAGGATCTATAGTGTGTGCTCACTGCATCAGTCACTGGATGGTGGATGTAGGGATCTCCCTTCCGCAGTCTCCCCTGTCCTGTGCAGCAGAAGATTAGCCCTGTGCAGCCCGGTGACCCCTGCATTGCTGGCACTGGCCCCAGTACATACATACACACTGTCAGCTTTTCAGTTACTAGTACTGACCTCTGCTCTTGCTTCAGGCTTGTTTCATTCAGTTTCAATACCTCGTTCTGGCTCCTCCCACTCTGCTCCTTCTACCTGTAGTTCCCCGCGATGGCTGGTGTATGCAATAAGGGCGGGAATGGGCAGTACATTCAGGCTCCCACCTTACTGTGCACTAGTATAGGGTACCGAACAATCAGTGATTGCACTCGATGTTTGCTGGCAGTGACCATGTACAGCAGGGGGCGGAGCTCTGATGGATTTAATCAGCCTTCTGTCTGGGTAGAGCGGCCCTGGTGTGATGTCATGATGCGTTGAGGCAGAGAGAAACTGTGCGGTGCAGCGAGGGGCTGTGGTACTTTCCTCTGCAAACGTATTATACCCGGCATTTAAACACCGGACATTGTGGTTGAGTGGGTACCTCGGGCAGCTGCTGTAGCCTGTAACAGGAAAAAAAAAACCCTGTCCCAGCAATCCTGCAGATCTTGTGGGCCTATTTTGATGGGAGGGCCTGGAGCTGCAGCTTCACCCGCCCCATTGTTAACCTGGCCCTGATATGGACACTTTGCTAGGTCTTTGCTGATTGCCTTTGGATAAAGTTAGTGAATTGGAGAAGTGTCACTAAAGCAATTGCAATCGCTTCTAGGCCGTGTATTTTGATTGTAGAGTAATACGCACGGGCAGGAAATTGGCGTCGTTTGGACCACGCCATAGCCAGGATTCAAAATCTCACCATTTTTTTCACCTGTCTCAGGACTTGTGGGAGGATCTGCACTTTTGTTTGGTAATGTTTCGGGAGTTCAACGGAGTTAGAATTGGCTACCTGCTCAGGTGGACAATTACGGGTTCAGTTGTTTGAGGACGCGTCTGGTTCCATATTTTTCGGGGAGTCATCAGAGGGCAGCTGTACGCGAGAATTTGGCCGGATTCATGGATGCGGCAAGATCTAACTGCCAGTATGCTGTTCTTGGAGTTTTTTCCAATCATGGTTACAGCCGAAATCTGGGCTACCAGACTCGGCAGCAGGAGGATTATGTTATGCAGAGATATCTTAGGTGTAGGTCATGCTATCAATATTTACGGGGCTGAGTACTCTCCAGATTTGCATTTGTTTAGGTGTTTTTTCACCTGTGTGTTGGCGCAGGAGCATAGATGTTAGGGCATGTCACGTTCTGGGAGCGGAGTACGGGATAGCAGATGTTCTTGTCTCATTGTCCATGGATTGGGTTTCGGGGGCCGGCCTCCCCCTTTTTTGCTGAGATACATGGCTTACCCTGGTCCTATTAATATCGGCTGGTTGTAGTGGCGGAATGCAAGTAGTTTGTTTTGATGTCATGGGCTCCGCGGACGCTGAGGATTTAGTTGACAGCTTTTAATGTTAAGTAAGGTTTCTTGGCTTACGATGGCAAGGAAGGTTCGCCATTCCATGCATACCTGTTAGCAGGGCCAAAGCTAGGGTAGTGCGGCCGGTGCCATCACACAGGGCACCACAGGTCAGGGGGCGCTGTTTGGGCCTGTCAAATTTCTGTTTATGATTCTTGCTTGTAGCTTCCTCTTATTTCATACCCAGCATCTCCTGGCCTCCCCTATCTCTTCCCTGGCCCTTCCCCATGAAGCCATGGCCCTTTTTTGGGTGCATTATGTCCCTTTGAAAAATGAGGGGGGCGCCAATGATCTTTCTGGCACAGGGCACCAAAAAGTCTAGTTACGGCTCTGCCTATTAGAATCGTTTGGAAATGACATAAGCAAAGTTGTTCTGGAGCATCCACGTCGTCAGCTCGGTCTAGCGTTTTCTTGTTTCACAAAGTTTCCTGGTATGTCGGTCGCGAACTGATGGATTTTATAAGCTAAGGTAGGGAGAGGTCAGGGGTGGAGTGCCTCATTCTAAGTGATTTTGTGAAGACCTATTGAGCTATCAATTTTAAAGGAGCCGTCAGTTACATGGTCGGGTATCGCATCGGTTGATTAAGAGGCACACAACTCTTTAATTTGGCATTTTGGTTGGCTTATTTAGGGATCTTGATAATTGGTGGGCTGTTATCAAATAAGATGAGTCAGAGACCAACTAGTTGTTGTTTGAGAATGAAGTTTTCAGTATATGCTATAATTGTGTCGTATTCATAGATTAATAAACTGATCAGCTTGCTAAAGGGCAATGGACCTCTATCCCAGCTCTAGCACACCCTTTCACCAATCCTAGTCGGCTTGGCCATACATTTAATAGGTTACGGCACCCAGGCAGCCCACGCTGGCTCATCCACGCCACTCAGACAACGTTATCTAGGTTTTACTTTACAAGGGTCTTTCACAACTGTTTGTTTGCTTTAGATTTGCTGTTAGATCAGTTTGGCGCACATTTTACAGGATTGGGGTGGCAATCTGCATGGCAGCTGCAAGTGCTTCTCTTGACGCCTTAAAACATTTAGGTCAATGGCAGTCGTCAGCCTACAAGGCTAGGCTGTTTTTCTAAAAATCGGATTAGCCTATCCAGGCGTGATTAACCTCTTTTTGCTAACTGTTGGGCGTGGGTCGTAGGACATCTATTGGGCTAATGAGCATTCTTTAGCATTTTCAGGCCCTGCATTTATTAGGTACTAATAAGAATCAGTGTTTCGGTTTTAGGGGCATGCCCTGGGGTGGCCTTTATTAGATGTTTATGGACAGCGGAAGCCAGATATGGGACCCCGATTGGTGGGAGGCAATGATCTGGGTACTTGCCATTGCATTGCACTGATACTTGCTATTAGGTATGACCTGCAAATAGTCTACTAGACATGGCCAGCAGTAGGGAAGGTATATTGGCACCTTTGATTGCCTTACAAAGAGAGGAGTTTTTATAGGCACGATGGGATACACCTCACGGGAGCAGGTCTAGAGTGTTCTATTCAAAACATTGCTGTCTTCCTTGTGTGTGATTATTTCCTGATGGGTGGCGGGGCTCGGATCTTTGAGCCAAGCTTTGGTGGGAAGCAGTGCTCCTGGGCGGCCTATAACGTAATAGTGCCTGGGTAGCATTTGCATTTTGATAGCGGCGAGTTGGTCATTCCCCTTAGGGGGGGACCGGGCCATCATTTTAGGGAGGGGTCAAGGCTATGCCAATTAAGGTATAATGGTTCTACCTCAGGCCAGTTTGTGCCAGGCGGGGATCCGCCTCTTATTTATTTAGTCAAATATATTTGCCGGGCTGTGGCCTTGGAGCACTGCTTTTTACTGCCACCATCTTTCTAATTACAAATTGATCAATAAATTTCGTCTGTGTCCTCTTTTAATTCCATATAGGTGTCCGTGTGGTTATTTCTAGTTAGTAAAGTGAGTGAATTAGCATAGTGTAAGATTCAAACAATGGGTGACTTAATAAAAGATAATAATCAGAATAGAGAATATTGTTACTTCTCTTGGTGTGATCATAAAACAGAAGTTGAACCGGGTCCTGGAGACTAGGCCAGAAGCTATAACAGAGGGGATGAATGAAATTATTTAGTTGGATGTGATAGAAAAAAAAGTCATCTAGCCCAATCACCATGGTTCCAAAACTGATCGGGACCATTAACTTCTGTAATGACTATAGACACCAAACTAAAAAGGCCATAACTAGTATGTAATGAAATGTTCTCACATAGGCAGAGAACAGTGAGGACGTGTCGATGGATCATCGGGCTCTGCAGAACTAGGCATAAGCATAGATATATTAATTACAATAAGTAAGGGCTGGACAATGACATAGTAGAGCTTGAAATAGTCTATGGCGGTAAATAAATCGCGTCACTCATTGTTCTCCCATATGGGCAAAGATATAAGTTTATTTCCATGTGTACAATGCAGAAGCCCAAATTCCATCTAATTCTGCAGCAGGTCCTTCCATACAAGGTTCTCCCATATGGGTTACACACATCTCCTAGAATGATAGAATTACAGGTGATGTCTCTTATGGGAAGACATATGTTACACCGCCGGCCGCATGGCAGTGCCAGCCCGACGTGGAAAGTATTTCCTAACCTAATCTACCCCTTAACCCTAACCCTCCTTTAGGGTGCCTAACCCTAACCTCCGCCCCCTGTGCCTAACCCTAATCCCCCCTCTAAGTGCCTAAACCTAACCCCCCCTTTCCCCGCCATCTATACCTAACTCCCCCGGGGGGGTGCCTAGCCTTAAGTTACCCCCGGGGGTGCCTAACCCTAACCCTCCCTCCCCCTAGCCTAAACCTAACCTCTGGGGGGGTGCTTAAACCTAAGCCCTCTCCCGGAACCCTAAACCTAACCCTCCCCCCCGCAGCTGTCCGAGCTCGGTCCCTGGCATCCCTTCAATCGGGATGCCGGGCGCCGGTCTCCCGGAGTTAATTAACCCTCGCCGGGATTCTGTAGTGGAGATGCCGGTGGTCGGCATAGTGACCGCCGGCATCATAGACGCATACCTTCTTATGTGATGGGTATATTCTCTGTAGTAACTACTAAAAGCTCCAGTGATATCTAAATGTCCTTTATAGGGTTATTGTCCACACACAGTATGTATGATCTCTATGATACGTATACAGAGTATTTATTTTCTGGAGCCTGTAAGGATTGCATTTCCTGATGAGACCCCTGCACATATTATAAGGTCTTGTGGACGTGGAATTGAGGCTACAGAGAGCACCTCCAGAGTCTGATGAGCACAAATATCTCCTTGTGTTACACACATATGATTATTTTTTTCTATATATGTTTTGAACATACTGCACTATATTTTATTCCATTTTTGGGAGGTTCTGTTCCATTGAAATCTGTACAGGGCTCTATTTACTACAATCCGCATTAGTAATGCAGATTGTAGTGTGATATTACCGACTGAATTCGCATTGGGAATTCAGGCAATATCACAGGGATTTACTACAAATCCCTTGCAGGGACAGAGCTTGCGATAAAGCTCTGTCCCAGCAAATCCCCTTCGGAGCCTTATCACTGTATTTTCGCCAAAAATACCGTGATTAAGTGCCCGCGCATGTGCCGACCGGTCACCGCTGCTACCCCCCTCCAGCGCTAAGCCCAGCCCCCGGCGCTAAGCCCCGCCCCCGCGATCGCGGACCCCCCGCGACCCCCCCTCCCTTACTTACAATTACCTGCATGCTCCAGGCCTCCGGTGATGTCCTCCATTCCTCCGGTCAGGTGATCTCCCATACTGTACTGGGGCCCGATCACCTGAAGACCGGGCAGCATTGCACTATGGGAGACCAGCTGACCAGAGGGGAGTCATCACCGGAGGCCCGCTCACCGGTCCCTGGAGTCAGGTGAGTAATTTTTTTTTTTACTTTTTTTTTTTCTTTATTTTACAGTAATCAGCTTGCGGTCTGTTTAGACCACACAGCTGATTACTGGGACCGACTCCCGGCTCTGCTCTCCCCGTTAGATCAGGCCAGGAGTCCGGTAACCGGGGGAGACCCTGGATAACGCCACCTCCAGGTGGCGTTATTATCACAGGGCTTTCACCGATATTTTTTTCACATTTATTTTTAGTAACTCTGGTTGGATCACATTTCCCATTACAGTTATGGGAAATGCGATCTGTTTACTAAAAATAAGTGATACTTAGGGGTTGGAGTAGAATGTTATGAATTCTACTCCAATTGCCCTATAGTAACTATAGGTGATACTAAAATAATGTGAAAAGGGTGTGAAAACACCCTTTTTCACCTTATTTTAGTAAAAATAATGTTGATAAATAGAGCCCATAGTGACTTCCAAGGGTATAATATGTGAGTGCTGTTATTACTACACTACACTACACTACAGTACACTACACTGTGGTGCATACACTACACTGTGGTACACTACATTACACTACACCACACCACACTGTGGTACACTACACTACATGACACTGTGGTACTCTACACTACACCATACTTGCCTACTTTTGAAAAAGCATTTCTGGGAGATTGTGAAAGCAGCACCTATGAGCGCGTGTTACAGTGGGCGTGTACTGATATATCTGAGAGGCGTGTCATACATGTGATGGGTGTATACTGATATATCTGAGAGGCGTGTCATACATGTGATGGGCGTGCACTGATAAATCTGAGAGGCGTGTCCTATATGTGATGGGCGTGCACTGATAAATCTGAGAGGCGTGTCCTAAACCTGACTTACATCCAAATGTAAACCAGCCCAAAAGCAGTCAGTAAGATCTGTTTGTTGATGAAAACACACTAATACTTCTCATAAATTCATATGGATCATTGTGCCTTATAATAACCAATGCAAGGAAATGACACTAATGATCCCATTTGAATGTATAGATCTCTGTTTTTTAATAAAACAGCTTCATAATGGGGGTAAGGATGAAATGAGGGAGATTGCTAGACTATTCAGGGAGACAGGGAGATTGCTACTATTTCAGGGAGTCTCCCTGACAATGAGGGAGAGTTGGCAAGTATGCACTACACTACACCACACTGTGGTACACTACATTACACTACACCACATTGTGGTACACTACATTACACTGTGGTACACTACACTACATAACACCACACTGTGGTACACTACATTACACTGTGGTACACTACACTGTGGTACACTACATTTCACTACACCGCACCACACTGTGGTACACTACAATAAACTACACCACACTGTGGTACACTACATTACACTGTGGTACACTACATTACACTACACCACATTGTGGTACACTACATTACACTGTGGTACACTACACTACATTACACTGTGGTACACTACATTACACTACACCACATTGTGGTACACTACATTACACTGTGGTACACTACACTACATTACACTGTGGTACACTACACTACATTACACCACACTGTGGTACACTACATTACACTGTGGTACACTACATTACACTACACCACACTGTGGTACACTACACTACACCACATTGTGGTACACTACATTACACTGTGGTACACTACATTACACTACACCACATTGTGGTACACTACACTACACCACATTGTGGTACACTACATTACACTGTGGTACACTACATTACACTACACCACATTGTGGTACACTACACTACATTACACCACACTGTGGTACACTACACTACACTACACTGTGGTACACTACATTACACTACACCACACTGTGGTACACTACACTACACCACATTGTGGTACACTACATTACACTGTGGTACACTACATTACACTACACCACATTGTGGTACACTACACTACATTACACCACACTGTGGTACACTACACTACACTACACTGTGGTACACTACATTACACTACACCGCACCACACTGTGGTACACTACACTAAACTACACCACACTGTGGTACACTACATTACACTGTGGTACACTACATTACACTACACCACATTGTGGTACACTACATTACACTGTGGTACACTACACTACATTACACTGTGGTACACTACATTACACTACACCACATTGTGGTACACTACATTACACTGTGGTACACTACACTACATTACACCACACTATGGTACACTACATTACACTGTGGTACACTACACTACACTGTGGTACACTACATTACACTACACCGCACCACACTGTGGTACACTACACTACACTACACCACACTGTGGTACACTACATTACACTGTGGTACACTACACTACATTACACCACACTGTGGTACACTACATTACTCTGTGGTACACTACACTACATTACACTGTGGTACACTACACTACATTACACCACACTGTGGTACACTACATTACACTGTGGTACACTACACTACATTACACTGTGGTACACTACATTACACTACACCACATTGTGGTACACTACATTACACTGTGGTACACTACACTACATTACACCACACTGTGGTACACTACATTACACTGTGGTACACTACACTACATTACACTGTGGTACACTACACTACATTACACCACACTGTGGTACACTACACTACATTACACTGTGGTACACTACATTACACTACACCACATTGTGGTACACTACATTACACTGTGGTACACTACACTACATTACACCACACTGTGGTACACTACACTACATTACACCACACTGTGGTACACTACATTACACTGTGGTACACTACACTACATTACACTGTGGTACACTACATTACACTACACCACATTGTAGTGCTCGTATGCAGTTTACGTCCGGGTACCTCCTTCTCTCACTCCGGTGGCCAGAAGTGCACTGAGCGCAGCGGGGCAGAAGAAGACTCTGGACACTAATCTACTGCACATTGGCAGGTCGCTAGGAAAATGGCACAGCAGCCAATTTCCCGGTTATTTCTCTACTGCGCATGTGCAAAATGCCGGGAAAATGGCCACAACAAACATTTTCCAGGCGAATATTACAGCACTGATAGCGCCAACGTGGGACTTTGGAGAGGTAAGTATTAAAATTATGGGTGCAGGGTGTGCATTGTGCCTGCACACCCTGCACCCATTATAGATATGCCCCTGTACTCGACACTACACTGTGTTACACTACACTACAGTACACTGTGTTACACTACTGTACACTGTGGTACACAACATTACACTGTGGTATACTACACTAAAAAACATTGTGTTTTACTACACTGCACTGTGGTACACTATACTACACTGTGATATGTTACACTACACTACACTGTGCTGCACTACATTACAGTACAGTACACTGTGTTACACTACACTGTGGTACACTATACTAAACTGTGATACATTACACTACACTGTGGTACACTACAGTACACTACACTACACTGTGTTACACTACACTACACTGTGGTACACTACACTGTGGTACACTATACTACACTGTGATACGTTACACTACACTACACTGTGCTACACTACACTACACTGTGGTACACAATACTACATTATACTACACTGTGGTACACTATACTACACTGTGGTACACTATACTATGATACGTTACACTAACTACACTGTGGTACACTACACTACACTGTGGTACACAATACTACATTATACTACACTGTGGTACACTATACTACACTGTGGTACACTATACTATGATACATTACACTAACTACACTGTGGTACACTACACTACAGTACAGTACACTGTGTTACACTACACTGTGGTACACTATACTACACTGTGATACGTTACACTACACTGTGGTACACTACAGTACACTACACTACACTGTGTTACACTACACTACAGTACACTGTGTTACACTACTGTACACTGTGGTACACTACACTACACTGTGGTATACTACACTGCACTGTGGTACACAATACTACATTACACTACACTGTGGTACACTATACTATACTGTGATATGTGACATTACACTGTTGTACACTACACTACACTGTGGTACACTATACTATACTGTGATACGTGACATTACACTGTTGTACACTACACTACACTACACTGTGGTATACTACACTACACTACATTACACTACACTATGGTACACTACACTACACCGTGGTACACTATACTATACTGTGATACATGACATTACACTACACTGTGGTACACTGCACTACAGTACACTACACTGTGGTACACTACACTATGGTACACTATACTACAGTGTGAAACGTTACTCTTCACTACACTGTGGTACACTACACTACAGTACACTACACTGTGGTACACTATACTGCACTGTGGTATGTTACACTACACTACACTGTGGGACACTACACTACACTGCGGTACACTATACTGCAGTGCGATACATTACACTACACCATACTTGCCTACCCTCCCGATTCGGTTGGGAGCTGTTCCTGACCTCACAGGAAGGCAGGCAAGCCTCCCGGCTGCCGCTGACACCTCCTGTCCCCCCTGCAATTACATGTAAAACCCCCGCAGCAGGGGGCCGGTGACGCGATTCACGCGGAATCGCATCATTGTGGCCCCACCCCCTGCTTCACAATGCCGGTAATATAGGCAGTGTGCAGCAGGGGCGGGGCCAAAATGACGCAAACCTGTGGCTCCGCCCCTGACCTCAAACACTCGTCGTCTGCCCAGCCCCGCCCCCATGTGCTAGCATGTACCCCCAGTTATGCCGATCTGGCTGCTCCCTCCCGGAAGGGGCAGCCAGATAGTCGGCAAGTATGCACTACACTACACTGTGGTACACTACACTACAGTACACTACACTGTGTTACACTACATCACACTGTGTTACACTACGCTACACTGTGGTACACTATACGACACTGTGACACGTTACACTACACTACACTGTGGTACACTATAACACTGTGATACGTTACACCATAGTTGCCGACTTTCTGGCTGCTCCTTCCAGGAGGGAGCAGCCAGATCGGCAGGGTAGCAGGGGGCGTGGCCAGAAAAGGGTGCGTGTCCGGATGGTGCCTGAGTCTGTAGGTATAACGGGGGAGGGGTCACGCAATCGCGTCATTTTGGCTCCACCACCGCTACACAACGCCGATAATACAGGCATTGTGAGGCAGGGGGCGGGGCCAAAATGATGCGAATCGCGTCACTGTCTGCCCTCACAGCGGGGGTTTACAGTAAATTGCAGGGGAGGTCGGGGGGATCGGCGGTCGCCGGGAGGCTTGCCTGCCTTTCCGGGGGGGCGGGAGCTGCACCCGATTATCGGGAGGCTCCCGCCCAAATCGGGAGGGTAGGCAACCCTGCATTACACTACATTACACTGTGGTACACTACACTACAGTACACTACACTGTGTTACACTACACTTCACTGTGGTACACTATACGACACTGTGATACGTTACACTACACTACACTGTGGTACAGTACACTACACTGTGGTACACTACACTACACTGTGATACGTTACACTACAGTAGACAACACTGTGTTACACTACACTATGGTACAATATACTACACTGTGATAAGTTACACTACACTATACTGTGGTTCAGTACACTACACTGTGGTACACTATACTACACTGTGATACTTTCAACTACACTACACTGTGGTACACTATACTACTCTGTGATGAGTTACATTATACTACACTACACTGTGGTACACTACACTAAAGTACACCACACTGTGTAACACTACACTATGGTACAATGTGGTACAGTACACTACACTGTGTAACAACACTGTGTTACACTACACTATGGTACAATATACTACATTGTGATAAGTTACACTAACCTATACCGTGGTTCAGTACACTACACTGTGATACTTTCCACTACACTACACTGTGGTACACTATACTACTCTGTGATAAGTTACATTATACTACACTATACTGTGGTACACTACACTAAAGTACACCACACTGTAATACGTTACACTACACTACACTGTGGTACAGTACACTACACTGTGGTACACTACACTACACTGTGGTACACTATACTACACTGTGATACGTTACACTAAAGTACACCACACTGTGTTACACTACACTATGGTACACTATACTATACTGTGATATGTTACACTACACTAAACTGTGGTACCATACACTACACTGTACCACAGTGTAGTGTACTGTAGTGTAGAGTAACACAGTGTAGTGTAGTATAGCACCTGCAATGTAAGAAGGGCAGCGGCCTACACAACAACACACAGGACAGCACCTGCAATGTAAGAAGGGCAGCGGCCTACACAACAACACACAGGACAGCACCTGTAATGTAAGAATAAGAAGGGTAGCGGCCTACACTACAACACACAGGACAGCACCTGTAATGTAAGAAGGGCAGCGACCTACACCACAACACACAGGACAGCACCTGTAATGTAAGAATAAGAAGGGCAGCGGCCTACACCACAGCACACAGGACAGCACCTGTAATGTAAGAATAAGAAGGGCAACGGCCTACACCACAACACACAGGACAGCACCTGTAATGTAAGAAGGGCAGCGGCCTACACCACAACACACAGGACAGCACCTGTAATGTAAGAAGGTCAGCGGCCTACACCACATCACACAGGACAGCACATGTAATGTAAGAAGGGCAGCGGCCTACACCACAACACACAGGACAGCACCTGTAATGTAAGAAGGGCAGCGACCTACACCACAACACACAGGACAGCACCTGTAATGTAAGAAGGGCAGCGATCTACATCACAACACACAGGACAGCACCTGTAATGTAAGAAGGGCAGAGGCCTACACCGCAACACACAGGACAGCACCTGTAATGTAAGAAGGGCAGAGGCCTACACCACATCACAAAGGACAGCACCTGTAATGTAAGAAGGGCAGCGGCCTACACCACAACACACAGGACAACACCTGTAATGTAAGAAGGGCAGAGGCCTACACCGCAACACACAGGACAGCACCTGTAATGTAAGAAGGGCAGAGGCCTACACCACATCACAAAGGACAGCACCTGTAATGTAAGAAGGGCAGCGGCCTACACCACAACAGACAGGGCAGCACCTGTAATGTAAGAAGGGCAGCAGCCTACACCACAACAGACAGGGCAGCACCTGTAATGTAAGAAGGGCAGCGGCCTACACCACAACACACAGGACAGCATCTGTAATGTAAGAAGGGCAGAGGCCTACACCACATCACACAGGACAGCACCTGTAATGTAAGAAGGGCAGCGGCCTACACCACAACACACAGGGCAGCACCTGTAATGTAAGAAGGGCAGAGGCCTACACCGCAACACACAGGACAGCACCTGTAATGTAAGAAGGGCAGAGGCCTACACCACAACACACAGGACAGCACCTGTAATGTAAGAAGGGCAGCGGCCTACACCACAACACACAGGACAGCACCTGTAATGTAAGAAGGGCAGCGGCCTACACAACAACACACAGGACAGCACCTGCAATGTAAGAAGGGCAGCGGCCTACACAACAACACACAGGACAGCACCTGTAATGTAAGAATAAGAAGGGTAGCGGCCTACACTACAACACACAGGACAGCACCTGTAATGTAAGAAGGGCAGCGGCCTACACCACAACACACAGGACAGCACCTGTAATGTAAGAATAAGAAGGGCAGCGACCTACACCACAACACACAGGACAGCACCTGTAATGTAAGAATAAGAAGGGCAGCAGCCTACACCACAGCACACAGGACAGCACCTGTAATGTAAGAAGGGCAGCGACCTACACCACAGCACACAGGACAGCACCTGTAATGTAAAAAGGGCAGCGACCTACACCACAACACACAGGACAGCACCTGTAATGTAAGAAGGGCAGCGGCCTGCACCACAACACACAGGACAGCACCTGTAATGTAAGAATAAGAAGGGCAGCGGCCTACACCACAACACACAGGACAGCACCTGTAATGTAAGAAGGGCAGCGACCTACACCACAACACACAGGACAGCACCTGTAATGTAAGAATAAGAAGGGCAGCGGCCTACACCACAACACACAGGACAGCACCTGTAATGTAAGAAGGGCAGCGACCTACACCACAACACACAGGACAGCACCTGTAATGTAAGAAGGGCAGCGGCCTACACCACAACACACAGCACAGCACCTGTAATGTAAGAAGGGCAGCGGCCTACACCACAACACACAGGGCAGCACCTGTAATGTAAGAAGGGCAGCGGCCTACACCACAACACACAGGGCAGCACCTGTAATGTAAGAAGGGCAGCGGCCTACACCACAACACACAGGACAGCACCTGTAATGTAAGAAGGGCAGCGGCCTACACCACAACACACAGGACAGCACCTGTAATGTAAGAAGGGCAGCGGCATACACCACAACACACAGGACAGCACCTGTAATGTAAGAAGGGCAGCGACCTACACCACAAGACACAGGACAGCACCTGTAATGTAAGAAGGGCAGCGGCCTACACCACAACACACAGGACAGCACCTGTAATGTAAGAATAAGAAGGGCAGCGGCCTACACCACAACACACAGGACAGCACCTGTAATGTAAGAAGGGCAGCGGCCTACACCACAACACACAGGACAGCACCTGTAATGTAAGAATAAGAAGGGCAGCAGCCTACACCACATCACACAGGACAGCACCTGTAACGTAAGAAGGGCAGCGGCCTACACCACAACACACAGGACAACACCTGTAATGTAAGAATAAGAAGGACAGCGGCCTACACCACAACACAAAGGACAGCACCTGTAATGTAAGAATAAGAAGGGCAGTGGCCTACACCACAAGACACAGGACAGCACCTGTAATGTAAGAAGGGCAGCGGCCTACACCACAACACACAGGACAGCACCTGTAATGTAAGAATAAGAAGGGCAGCGGCCTACACCACAACACACAGGACAGCACCTGTAATGTAAGAAGGGCAGCGACCTACACCACAACACACAGGACAGCACTTGTAATGTAAGAATAAGAAGGGCAGCGGCCTACACCACAATACACAGGACAGCACCTGTAACGTAAGAAGGGCAGCGGCCTACACCACAACACACAGGACAACACCTGTACTGTAAGAATAAGAAGGACAGCGGCCTACACCACAACACAAAGGACAGCACCTGTAATGTAAGAATAAGAAGGGCAGTGGCCTACACCACAATACACAGGACAGCACCTGTAACGTAAGAAGGGCAGCGGCCTACACCACAACACACAGGACAGCATCTGTAATGGAAGAATAAGAAGGGCAGCGACCTACACCACACCACACAGGGCGGTACCTGTAATGTAAGAATAAGAAGGGCAGCGGCCTACACCAAAACACACAGGACAGCACCTGTAATGTAAGAATAAGAAGGGCAGCGACCTACACCACATCACACAGGACAGCACCTGTAATGTAAGAAGGGCAGAGGCTTACACCACAACACACAGGACAACACCTGTAATGTAAGAAGGGCAGCGGCCTACACCACAACACACAGGACAGCACCTGTAATGTAAGAAGGGCAGAGGCCTACACCACAACACACAGGACAGCACCTGTAATGTAAGAAGGGCAGAGGCCTACACCACATCACAAAGGACTGCACCTGTAATGTAAGAAGGGCAGCGGCCTACACCACAACACACAGGACAGCACCTGTAATGTAAGAAGGGCAGAGGCATACACCACATCACAAAGGACAGCACCTGTAATGTAAGAAGGGCAGCGGCCTACACCACAACACACAGGACAGCACCTGTAATGTAAGAAGGGCAGAGGCCTACACCGCAACACACAGGACAGCACCTGTAATGTAAGAAGGGCAGAGGCCTACACCACATCACAAAGGACAGCACCTGTAATGTAAGAAGGGCAGCGGCCTACACCACAACACACAGGACAGCACCTGTAATGTAAGAAGGGCAGCGGCCTACACCACAACAGACAGGGCAGCACCTGTAATGTAAGAAGGGCAGCGGCCTACACCACAACACACAGGACAGCATCTGTAATGTAAGAAGGGCAGAGGCCTACACCACATCACACAGGACAGCACCTGTAATGTAAGAAGGGCAGCGGCCTACACCACAACACACAGGGCAGCACCTGTAATGTAAGAAGGGCAGAGGCCTACACCGCAACACACAGGACAGCACCTGTAATGTAAGAAGGGCAGAGGCCTACACCACAACACACAGGACAGCACCTGTAATGTAAGAAGGGCAGCGGCCTACACCACAACACACAGGACAGCACCTGTAATGTAAGAAGGGCAGCGGCCTACACCACAACAGACAGGGCAGCACCTGTAATGTAAGAAGGGCAGCGGCCTACACCACAACACACAGGACAGCATCTGTAATGTAAGAAGGGCAGAGGCCTACACCACATCACACAGGACAGCACCTGTAATGTAAGAAGGGCAGCGGCCTACACCACAACACACAGGGCAGCACCTGTAATGTAAGAAGGGCAGCGGCCTACACCACATCACACAGGACAGCACCTGTAATATAAGAATAAGAAGGGCAGGGGCCTACACCACATCACACAGGACAGCACCTGTAGTATAAGAATATGAAGGGCAGGGGCCTACACCGCAACACACAGGACAGCACCTGTAATGTAAGAAGGGCAGCGGCCTACACCACAACGCACAGGACAGCACCTTTAATGTAAGAAGGGCAGCGGCCTACACCACAACACACAGGAAACCACCTGTAATATAAGAATAAGAAGGGCAGCGGCCTACACCACAACACACAGGACAGCACCTGTAAAATAAGAATAAGAAGGGCAGCGGCCTACACCACAACACACAGGACAGCACCTGTAATGTAAGAATAAGAAGGGCAGCGGCCTACACCACAACACACAGGACAGCACCTGTAATGTAAGAAGGGCAGCTGCCTACAACACAACACACAGGACAGCACCTGTAATGTAAGAAGGGCAGCGGCCTACACCACAACACACAGGACAGCACCTGTAATGTAAGAAGGGCAGCGGCCTACACCACAACACACAGGACAGCACCTGTAATGTAAGAATAAGAAGGGCAGCGGCCTACACCACAACACACAGGACAGCACCTGTAATGTAAGAAAGGCAGCGGCCTACACCACAACACACAGGACATCTCCTGTAATGTAAGAAGGGCAGCGGCCTACACCACAACACACAGGACAGCACCTGTAATATAAGAATAAGAAGGGCAGCGGCCTACACCACAACACACAGGACAGCACCTGTAATGTAATTATAAGAAGGGCAGCGGCCTACACCACAACACACAGGACAGCACCTGTAATGTAAGAATAAGAAGGGCAGCGGCCTACACCACAACACACAGGACAGCACCTGTAATGTAAGGAGGGCAGCGGCCTACACCACAACACACAGGACAACACCTGTAATGTAAGAATAAAAGGACAGCGGCCTACACCACAACACACAGGACAGCACCTGTAATGTAAGAAGGGCAGCGGCCTACACCACAACACACAGGACAACACCTGTAATGTAAGAATAAGAAGGACAGCGGCCTACACCACAACACAAAGGACAGCACCTGTAATGTAAGAATAAGAAGGGCAGTGGCCTACACCACAATACACAGGACAGCAACTGTAACGTAAGAAGGGCAGCGGCCTACACCACAACACACAGGACAGCACCTGTAATGTAAGAAGGGCAGCGGCCTACACCACAACACACAGGACAGCATCTGTAATGGAAGAATAAGAAGGGCAGCGACCTACACCACACCACACAGGGCGGTACCTGTAATGTAAGAATAAGAAGGGCAGCGGCCTACACCACACCACACCACACAGGACAGTACCTGTAATGTAAGAAGGGCAGCGGCCTACACCACAACACACAGGACAGCATCTGTAATGTAAGAATAAGAAGGGCAGCGACCTACACCACAGCACACAGGACAGCACCTGTAATGTAAGAATAAGAAGGGCAGCGGCCTACACCACACCACACAGGACAGCACCTGTAAAGTAAGAAGGGCAGAGGCTTACACCACAACACACAGGACAACACCTGTAATGTAAGAAGGGCAGAGGCCTACACCACAACACACAGGACAGCACCTGTAATGTAAGAAGGGCAGAGGCCTACACCACAACACACAGGACAGCACCTGTAATGTAAGAAGGGCAGAGGCCTACACCACAACACACAGGACAGCACCTGTAATGTAAGAAGGGCAGAGGCCTACACCGCAACACACAGGACAGCACCTGTAATGTAAGAAGGGCAGAGGCCTACACCACATCACAAAGGACAGCACCTGTAATGTAAGAAGGGCAGCGGCCTACACCACAACACACAGGACAGCACCTGTAATGTAAGAAGGGCAGAGGCCTACACCACATCACAAAGGACAGCACCTGTAATGTAAGAAGGGCAGAGGCCTACACCGCAACACACAGGACAGCACCTGTAATGTAAGAAGGGCAGAGGCCTACACCACAACACACAGGACAGCACCTGTAATGTAAGAAGGGCAGCGGCCTACACCACATCACACAGGACAGCACCTGTAATGTAAGAAGGGCAGAGGCCTACACCACATCACACAGGACAGCACCTGTAATGTAAGAAGGGCAGCGGCCTACACCACAATACACAGGACAGCACCTGTAATGTAAGATGGGCAGAGGCCTACACCACAACACACAGGACAGCACCTGTAATGTAAGAAGGGCAGCGGCCTACACCACAACACACAGGGCAGCACCTGTAATGTAAGAATATGAAGGGCAGGGGCCTACACCGCAACACACAGGACAGCACCTGTAATGTAAGAAGGGCAGCGGCCTACACCACAACACACAGGACAGCATCTGTAATGTAAGAAGGGCAGCGGCCTACACCACAACGCACAGGACAGCACCTGTAATGTAAGAAGGGCAGCGGCCTACACCACAACACACAGGAAACCACCTGTAATATAAGAATAAGAAGGGCAGCGGCCTACACCACAACACACAGGACAGCACCTGTAAAGTAAGAATAAGAAGGGCAGCGGCCTACACCACAACACAGAGGACAGCACCTGTAATGTAAGAATAAGAAGGGCAGCGGCCTACACCACAACACACAGGACAGCACCTGTAATGTAAGAAGGGCAGCGGCCTACAACACAACACACAGGACAGCACCTGTAATGTAAGAAGGGCAGCGGCCTACACCACAACACACAGGAAACCACCTGTAATATAAGAATAAGAAGGGCAGCGGCCTACACCACAACACACAGGACAGCACCTGTAAAGTAAGAATAAGAAGGGCAGTGGCCTACACCACAACACACAGTACAGCACCTGTAATGTAAGAAGGGCAGCGGCCTACACCACAACACACAAGACAGCACCTGTAATGTAAGAATAAGAAGGGCAGCGGCCTACACCACAACACACAGGACAGCACCTGTATTGTAAGAATAAGAAGGGCAGCGGCCTACACCACAAAACACAGGGCAGCACCTGTAATGTAAGAATAAGAAGGGCAGCGGCCTACACCACAACACACAGGACAGCACCTGTAATGTAAGAAGGGCAGCGGCCTACACCACAACACACAGGACAGCACCTGTAATGTAAGAAGGGCAGCGGCCTACACCACAACACACAGGACAGCACCTGTAATGTAAGAAGGGCAGCGACCTACACCACAACACACAGGACAGCATCTGTAATGTAAGAATAAGAAGGGCAGCGGCCTACACCGCAAAACACACAGGACAGCATCTGTAATGTAAGAAGGGCAGCGGCCTACACCACAACACACAGGACAGCATCTGTAATGTAAGAAGGGCAGAGGCCTACACCACATCACACAGGACAGCACCTGTAATGTAAGAAGGGCAGCGGCCTACACCACAACACACAGGACAGCACCTGTAATGTAAGAATAAGAAGGGCAGCGGCCTACACCACAACACACAGGACAGCACCTGTATTGTAAAAAGGGCAGCGGCCTACACCACAACACACAGGACAGCACCAGTAATGTAAGAATAAGAAGGGCAGCGGCCTACACCACAACACACATGACAGCACCAGTAATGTAAGAAGGGCAGCGGCCTACACCACAACACACAGGACAGCATCTGTAATGTAAGAATAAGAAGGGCAGCGACCTACACCACAGCACACAGGACAGCACCTGTAATGTAAGAATAAGAAGGGCAGCGGCCTACACCACACCACACAGGACAGCACCTGTAAAGTAAGAAGGGCAGAGGCTTACACCACAACACACAGGACAACACCTGTAATGTAAGAAGGGCAGAGGCCTACACCACAACACACAGGACAGCACCTGTAATGTAAGAAGGGCAGAGGCCTACACCACAACACACAGGACAGCACCTGTAATGTAAGAAGGGCAGAGGCCTACACCACAACACACAGGACAGCACCTGTAATGTAAGAAGGGCAGAGGCCTACACCGCAACACACAGGACAGCACCTGTAATGTAAGAAGGGCAGAGGCCTACACCACATCACAAAGGACAGCACCTGTAATGTAAGAAGGGCAGCGGGCTACACCACAACACACAGGACAGCACCTGTAATGTAAGAAGGGCAGAGGCCTACACCACATCACAAAGGACAGCACCTGTAATGTAAGAAGGGCAGAGGCCTACACCGCAACACACAGGACAGCACCTGTAATGTAAGAAGGGCAGAGGCCTACACCACAACACACAGGACAGCACCTGTAATGTAAGAAGGGCAGCGGCCTACACCACATCACACAGGACAGCACCTGTAATGTAAGAAGGGCAGCGGCCTACACCACAACACACAGGGCAGCACCTGTAATGTAAGAAGGGCAGAGGCCTACACCACAATACACAGGACAGCACCTGTAATGTAAGATGGGCAGAGGCCTACACCACAACACACAGGACAGCACCTGTAATGTAAGAAGGGCAGCGGCCTACACCACAACACACAGGGCAGCACCTGTAATGTAAGAATATGAAGGGCAGGGGCCTACACCGCAACACACAGGACAGCACCTGTAATGTAAGAAGGGCAGCGGCCTACACCACAACACACAGGACAGCATCTGTAATGTAAGAAGGGCAGCAGCCTACACCACAACGCACAGGACAGCACCTGTAATGTAAGAAGGGCAGCGGCCTACACCACAACACACAGGACAGCACCTGTAAAGTAAGAATAAGAAGGGCAGCGGCCTACACCACAACACACAGGACAGCACCTGTAATGTAAGAATAAGAAGGGCAGCGGCCTACACCACAACACACAGGACAGCACCTGTAATGTAAGAAGGGCAGCGGCCTACAACACAACACACAGGACAGCACCTGTAATGTAAGAAGGGCAGAGGCCTACACCACAACACACAGGACAGCACCTGTAATGTAAGAAGGGCAGAGGCCTACACCACAACACACAGGACAGCACCTGTAATGTAAGAAGGGCAGAGGCCTACACCACAACACACAGGACAGCACCTGTAATGTAAGAAGGGCAGAGGCCTACACCGCAACACACAGGACAGCACCTGTAATGTAAGAAGGGCAGAGGCCTACACCACATCACAAAGGACAGCACCTGTAATGTAAGAAGGGCAGCGGCCTACACCACAACACACAGGACAGCACCTGTAATGTAAGAAGGGCAGAGGCCTACACCACATCACAAAGGACAGCACCTGTAATGTAAGAAGGGCAGAGGCCTACACCGCAACACACAGGACAGCACCTGTAATGTAAGAAGGGCAGAGGCCTACACCACAACACACAGGACATCACCTGTAATGTAAGAAGGGCAGCGGCCTACACCACATCACACAGGACAGCACCTGTAATGTAAGAAGGGCAGAGGCCTACACCACATCACACAGGACAGCACCTGTAATGTAAGAAGGGCAGCGGCCTACATCACAATACACAGGACAGCACCTGTAATGTAAGATGGGCAGAGGCCTACACCACAACACACAGGACAGCACCTGTAATGTAAGAAGGGCAGCGGCCTACACCACAACACACAGGGCAGCACCTGTAATGTAAGAATATGAAGGGCAGGGGCCTACACCGCAACACACAGGACAGCACCTGTAATGTAAGAAGGGCAGCGGCCTACACCACAACACACAGGACAGCATCTGTAATGTAAGAAGGGCAGCGGCCTACACCACTACGCACAGGACAGCACCTGTAATGTAAGAAGGGCAGCGGCCTACACCACAACACACAGGAAACCACCTGTAATATAAGAATAAGAAGGGCAGCGGCCTACACCACAACACACAGGACAGCACCTGTAAAGTAAGAATAAGAAGGGCAGCGGCCTACACCACAACACACAGGACAGCACCTGTAATGTAAGAATAAGAAGGGCAGCGGCCTACACCACAACACACAGGACAGCACCTGTAATGTAAGAAGGGCAGCGGCCTACAACACAACACACAGGACAGCACCTGTAATGTAAGAAGTGCAGCGGCCTACACCACAACACACAGGAAACCACCTGTAATATAAGAATAAGAAGGGCAGCGGCCTACACCACAACACACAGGACAGCACCTGTAAAGTAAGAATAGGAAGGGCAGTGGCCTACACCACAACACACAGTACAGCACCTGTAATGTAAGAAGGGCAGCGGCGTACACCACAACACACAAGACAGCACCTGTAATGTAAGAATAAGAAGGGCAGCGGCCTACACCACAACACACAGGACAGCACCTGTAATGTAAGAATAAGAAGGGCAGCGGCCTACACCACAACACACAGGGCAGCACCTGTAATGTAAGAATAAGAAGGGCAGCGGCCTACACCACAACACACAGGACAGCACCTGTAATGTAAGAAGGGCAGCGGCCTACACCACAACACACAGGACAGCACCTGTAATGTAAGAAGGGCAGCGGCCTACACCACAACACACAGGACAGCACCTGTAATGTAAGAAGGGCAGCGACCTACACCACAACACACAGGACAGCATCTGTAATGTAAGAATAAGAAGGGCAGCGGCCTACACCGCAACACACAGGACAGCATCTGTAATGTAAGAAGGGCAGCGGCCTACACCACAACACACAGGACAGCATCTGTAATGTAAGAAGGGCAGAGGCCTACACCACATCACACAGGACAGCACCTGTAATGTAAGAAGGGCAGCGGCCTACACCACAACACACAGGACAGCACCTGTAATGTAAGAATAAGAAGGGCAGCGGCCTACACCACAACACACAGGACAGCACCTGTATTGTAAAAAGGGCAGCGGCCTACACCACAACACACAGGACAGCACCAGTAATGTAAGAATAAGAAGGGCAGCGGCCTACACCACAACACACATGACAGCACCAGTAATGTAAGAAGGGCAGCGGCCTACACCACAACACACAGGACAGCATCTGTAATGTAAGAATAAGAAGGGCAGCGACCTACACCACAGCACACAGGACAGCACCTGTAATGTAAGAATAAGAAGGGCAGCGGCCTACACCACACCACACAGGACAGCACCTGTAAAGTAAGAAGGGCAGAGGCTTACACCACAACACACAGGACAACACCTGTAATGTAAGAAGGGCAGAGGCCTACACCACAACACACAGGACAGCACCTGTAATGTAAGAAGGGCAGCGACCTACACCACATCACACAGGACAGCACCTGTAATGTAAGAAGGGCAGAGGCCTACACCACAACACACAGGACAGCACCTGTAATGTAAGAAGGGCAGAGGCCTACACCGCAACACACAGGACAGCACCTGTAATGTAAGAAGGGCAGAGGCCTACACCACATCACAAAGGACAGCACCTGTAATGTAAGAAGGGCAGCGGCCTACACCACAACACACAGGACAGCACCTGTAATGTAAGAAGGGCAGAGGCCTACACCACATCACAAAGGACAGCACCTGTAATGTAAGAAGGGCAGAGGCCTACACCGCAACACACAGGACAGCACCTGTAATGTAAGAAGGGCAGAGGCCTACACCACAACACACACGACAGCACCTGTAATGTAAGAAGGGCAGCGGCCTACACCACATCACACAGGACAGCACCTGTAATGTAAGAAGGGCAGAGGCCTACACCACATCACACAGGACAGCACCTGTAATGTAAGAAGGGCAGCGGCCTACACCACAACACACAGGGCAGCACCTGTAATGTAAGAAGGGCAGAGGCCTACACCACAATACACAGGACAGCACCTGTAATGTAAGATGGTTAGAGGCCTACACCACAACACACAGGAGAGCACCTGTAATGTAAGAAGGGCAGCGGCCTACACCACAACACACAGGGCAGCACCTGTAATGTAAGAATATGAAGGGCAGGGGCCTACACCGCAACACACAGGACAGCACCTGTAATGTAAGAAGGGCAGCGGCCTACACCACAACACACAGGACAGCATCTGTAATGTAAGAAGGGCAGCGGCCTACACCACAACGCACAGGACAGCACCTGTAATGTAAGAAGGGCAGCGGCCTACACCACAACACACAGGAAACCACCTGTAATATAAGAATAAGAAGGGCAGCGGCCTACACCACAACACACAGGACAGCACCTGTAAAGTAAGAATAAGAAGGGCAGCGGCCTACACCACAACACAAAGGACAGCACCTGTAATGTAAGAATAAGAAGGGCAGCGGCCTACACCACAACACACAGGACAGCACCTGTAATGTAAGAAGGGCAGCGGCCTACAACACAACACACAGGACAGCACCTGTAATGTAAGAAGGGCAGAGGCCTACACCACAACACACAGGACAGCACCTGTAATGTAAGAAGGGCAGAGGCCTACACCACAACACACAGGACAGCACCTGTAATGTAAGAAGGGCAGAGGCCTACACCACAACACACAGGACAGCACCTGTAATGTAAGAAGGGCAGCGGCCTACACCACATCACACAGGACAGCACCTGTAATGTAAGAAGGGCAGCGGCCTACACCACAACACACAGGGCAGCACCTGTAATGTAAGAAGGGCAGAGGCCTACACCACAATACACAGGACAGCACCTGTAATGTAAGATGGGCAGAGGCCTACACCACAACACACAGGACAGCACCTGTAATGTAAGAAGGGCAGAGGCCTACACCACAACACACAGGACAGCACCTGTAATGTAAGAAGGGCAGAGGCCTACACCACAACACACAGGACAGCACCTGTAATGTAAGAAGGGCAGAGGCCTACACCACAACACACAGGACAGCACCTGTAATGTAAGAAGGGCAGAGGCCTACACCGCAACACACAGGACAGCACCTGTAATGTAAGAAGGGCAGAGGCCTACACCACATCACAAAGGACAGCACCTGTAATGTAAGAAGGGCAGCGGCCTACACCACAACACACAGGACAGCACCTGTAATGTAAGAAGGGCAGAGGCCTACACCACATCACAAAGGACAGCACCTGTAATGTAAGAAGGGCAGAGGCCTACACCGCAACACACAGGACAGCACCTGTAATGTAAGAAGGGCAGAGGCCTACACCACAACACACAGGACAGCACCTGTAATGTAAGAAGGGCAGCGGCCTACACCACATCACACAGGACAGCACCTGTAATGTAAGAAGGGCAGCGACCTACACCACAACACACAGGACAGCACGTGTAATGTAAGAAGGGCAGCGGCCTACACCACAACACACAGGGCAGCACCTGTAATGTAAGAAGGGCAGAGGCCTACACCACAATACACAGGACAGCACCTGTAATGTAAGATGGGCAGAGGCCTACACCACAACACACAGGACAGCACCTGTAATGTAAGAAGGGCAGCGGCCTACACCACAACACACAGGGCAGCACCTGTAATGTAAGAATATGAAGGGCAGGGGCCTACACCGCAACACACAGGACAGCACCTGTAATGTAAGAAGGGCAGCGGCCTACACCACAACACACAGGACAGCATCTGTAATGTAAGAAGGGCAGCGGCCTACACCACAACGCACAGGACAGCACCTGTAATGTAAGAAGGGCAGCGGCCTACACCACAACACACAGGAAACCACCTGTAATATAAGAATAAGAAGGGCAGCGGCCTACACCACAACACACAGGACAGCACCTGTAAAGTAAGAATAAGAAGGGCAGCGGCCTACACCACAACACACAGGACAGCACCTGTAATGTAAGAATAAGAAGGGCAGCGGCCTACACCACAACACACAGGACAGCACCTGTAATGTAAGAAGGGCAGCGGCCTACAACACAACACACAGGACAGCACCTGTAATGTAAGAAGGGCAGCGGCCTACACCACAACACACAGGAAACCACCTGTAATATAAGAATAAGAAGGGCAGCGGCCTACACCACAACACACAGGACAGCACCTGTAAAGTAAGAATAGGAAGGGCAGTGGCCTACACCACAACACACAGTACAGCACCTGTAATGTAAGAAGGGCAGCGGCGTACACCACAACACACAAGACAGCACCTGTAATGTAAGAATAAGAAGGGCAGCGGCCTACACCACAACACACAGGACAGCACCTGTAATGTAAGAATAAGAAGGGCAGCGGCCTACACCACAACACACAGGGCAGCACCTGTAATGTAAGAATAAGAAGGGCAGCGGCCTACACCACAACACACAGGACAGCACCTGTAATGTAAGAAGGGCAGCGGCCTACACCACAACACACAGGACAGCACCTGTAATGTAAGAAGGGCAGCGGCCTACACCACAACACACAGGACAGCACCAGTAATGTAAGAAGGGCAGCGACCTACACCACAACACACAGGACAGCATCTGTAATGTAAGAATAAGAAGGGCAGCGGCCTACACCGCAACACACAGGACAGCATCTGTAATGTAAGAAGGGCAGCGGCCTACACCACAACACACAGGACAGCATCTGTAATGTAAGAAGGGCAGAGGCCTACACCACATCACACAGGACAGCACCTGTAATGTAAGAAGGGCAGCGGCCTACACCACAACACACAGGACAGCACCTGTAATGTAAGAATAAGAAGGGCAGCGGCCTACACCACAACACACAGGACAGCACCTGTATTGTAAAAAGGGCAGCGGCCTACACCACAACACACAGGACAGCACCAGTAATGTAAGAATAAGAAGGGCAGCGGCCTACACCACAACACACATGACAGCACCAGTAATGTAAGAAGGGCAGCGGCCTACACCACAACACACAGGACAGCATCTGTAATGTAAGAATAAGAAGGGCAGCGACCTACACCACAGCACACAGGACAGCACCTGTAATGTAAGAATAAGAAGGGCAGCGGCCTACACCACACCACACAGGACAGCACCTGTAAAGTAAGAAGGGCAGAGGCTTACACCACAACACACAGGACAACACCTGTAATGTAAGAAGGGCAGAGGCCTACACCACAACACACAGGACAGCACCTGTAATGTAAGAAGGGCAGAGGCCTACACCACAACACACAGGACAGCACCTGTAATGTAAGAAGGGCAGAGGCCTACACCACAACACACAGGACAGCACCTGTAATGTAAGAAGGGCAGAGGCCTACACCGCAACACACAGGACAGCACCTGTAATGTAAGAAGGGCAGAGGCCTACACCACATCACAAAGGACAGCACCTGTAATGTAAGAAGGGCAGCGGCCTACACCACAACACACAGGACAGCACCTGTAATGTAAGAAGGGCAGAGGCCTACACCACATCACAAAGGACAGCACCTGTAATGTAAGAAGGGCAGAGGCCTACACCGCAACACACAGGACAGCACCTGTAATGTAAGAAGGGCAGAGGCCTACACCACAACACACAGGACAGCACCTGTAATGTAAGAAGGGCAGCGGCCTACACCACAACACACAGGACAGCACCTGTAATGTAAGATGGGCAGAGGCCTACACCACAATACACAGGACAGCACCTGTAATGTAAGAAGGGCAGAGGCCTACACCACATCACACAGGACAGCACCTGTAATGTAAGAAGGGCAGCGGCCTACACCACAACACACAGGGCAGCACCTGTAATGTAAGAAGGGCAGAGGCCTACACCACAATACACAGGACAGCACCTGTAATGTAAGATGGGCAGAGGCCTACACCACAACACACAGGAGAGCACCTGTAATGTAAGAAGGGCAGCGGCCTACACCACAACACACAGGGCAGCACCTGTAATGTAAGAATATGAAGGGCAGGGGCCTACACCGCAACACACAGGACAGCACCTGTAATGTAAGAAGGGCAGCGGCCTACACCACAACACACAGGACAGCATCTGTAATGTAAGAAGGGCAGCGGCCTACACCACAACGCACAGGACAGCACCTGTAATGTAAGAAGGGCAGCGGCCTACACCACAACACACAGGAAACCACCTGTAATATAAGAATAAGAAGGGCAGCGGCCTACACCACAACACACAGGACAGCACCTGTAAAGTAAGAATAAGAAGGGCAGCGGCCTACACCACAACACACAGGACAGCACCTGTAATGTAAGAATAAGAAGGGCAGCGGCCTACACCACAACACACAGGACAGCACCTGTAATGTAAGAAGGGCAGCGGCCTACAACACAACACACAGGACAGCACCTGTAATGTAAGAAGGGCAGAGGCCTACACCACAACACACAGGACAGCACCTGTAATGTAAGAAGGGCAGAGGCCTACACCACAACACACAGGACAGCACCTGTAATGTAAGAAGGGCAGAGGCCTACACCACAACACACAGGACAGCACCTGTAATGTAAGAAGGGCAGCGGCCTACAACACAACACACAGGACAGCACCTGTAATGTAAGAAGGGCAGAGGCCTACACCACAACACACAGGACAGCACCTGTAATGTAAGAAGGGCAGAGGCCTACACCACATCACAAAGGACAGCACCTGTAATGTAAGAATGGCAGCGGCCTACACCACAACACACAGGACAGCACCTGTAATGTAAGAAGGGCAGAGGCCTACACCACATCACAAAGGACAGCACCTGTAATGTAAGAAGGGCAGAGGCCTACACCGCAACACACAGGACAGCACCTGTAATGTAAGAAGGGCAGAGGCCTACACCACAACACACAGGACAGCACCTGTAATGTAAGAAGGGCAGCGGCCTACACCACATCACACAGGACAGCACCTGTAATGTAAGAAGGGCAGAGGCCTACACCACATCACACAGGACAGCACCTGTAATGTAAGAAGGGCAGCGGCCTACACCACAACACACAGGGCAGCACCTGTAATGTAAGAAGGGCAGAGGCCTACACCACAATACACAGGACAGCACCTGTAATGTAAGATGGGCAGAGGCCTACACCACAACACACAGGACAGCACCTGTAATGTAAGAAGGGCAGCGGCCTACACCACAACACACAGGGCAGCACCTGTAATGTAAGAATATGAAGGGCAGGGGCCTACACCGCAACACACAGGACAGCACCTGTAATGTAAGAAGGGCAGCGGCCTACACCACAACACACAGGACAGCATCTGTAATGTAAGAGGGGCAGCGGCCTACACCACAACGCACAGGACAGCACCTGTAATGTAAGAAGGGCAGCGGCCTACACCACAACACACAGGAAACCACCTGTAATATAAGAATAAGAAGGGCAGCGGCCTACACCACAACACACAGGACAGCACCTGTAAAGTAAGAATAAGAAGGGCAGCGGCCTACACCACAACACACAGGATAGCACCTGTAATGTAAGAATAAGAAGGGCAGCGGCCTACACCACAACACACAGGACAGCACCTGTAATGTAAGAAGGGCAGCGGCCTACAACACAACACACAGGACAGCACCTGTAATGTAAGAAGGGCAGCGGCCTACACCACAACACACAGGAAACCACCTGTAATATAAGAATAAGAAGGGCAGCGGCCTACACCACAACACACAGGACAGCACCTGTAAAGTAAGAATAAGAAGGGCAGTGGCCTACACCACAACACACAGTACAGCACCTGTAATGTAAGAAGGGCAGCGGCCTACACCACAACACACAAGACAGCACCTGTAATGTAAGAATAAGAAGGGCAGCGGCCTACACCACAACACACAGGACAGCACCTGTAATGTAAGAATAAGAAGGGCAGCGGCCTACACCACAACACACAGGGCAGCACCTGTAATGTAAGAATAAGAAGGGCAGCGGCCTACACCACAACACACAGGACAGCACCTGTAATGTAAGAAGGGCAGCGGCCTACACCACAACACACAGGACAGCACCTGTAATGTAAGAAGGGCAGCGGCCTACACCACAACACACAGGACAGCACCTGTAATGTAAGAAGGGCAGCGACCTACACCACAACACACAGGACAGCATCTGTAATGTAAGAATAAGAAGGGCAGCGGCCTACACCGCAACACACAGGACAGCATCTGTAATGTAAGAAGGGCAGCGGCCTACACCACAACACACAGGACAGCATCTGTAATGTAAGAAGGGCAGAGGCCTACACCACATCACACAGGACAGCACCTGTAATGTAAGAAGGGCAGCGGCCTACACCACAACACACAGGACAACACCTGTAATGTAAGAAGGGCAGAGGCCTACACCACAACACACAGGACAGCACCTGTAATGTAAGAAGGGCAGCGACCTACACCACATCACACAGGACAGCACCTGTAATGTAAGAAGGGCAGAGGCCTACACCACAACACACAGGACAGCACCTGTAATGTAAGAAGGGCAGAGGCCTACACCGCAACACACAGGACAGCACCTGTAATGTAAGAAGGGCAGAGGCCTACACCACATCACAAAGGACAGCACCTGTAATGTAAGAAGGGCAGCGGCCTACACCACAACACACAGGACAGCACCTGTAATGTAAGAAGGGCAGAGGCCTACACCACATCACAAAGGACAGCACCTGTAATGTAAGAAGGGCAGCGGCCTACACCACAACACACAGGACAGCACCTGTAATGTAAGAAGGGCAGAGGCCTACACCACATCACAAAGGACAGCACCTGTAATGTAAGAAGGGCAGAGGCCTACACCGCAACACACAGGACAGCACCTGTAATGTAAGAAGGGCAGAGGCCTACACCACAACACACAGGACAGCACCTGTAATGTAAGAAGGGCAGAGGCCTACACCGCAACACACAGGACAGCACCTGTAATGTAAGAAGGGCAGAGGCCTACACCACATCACAAAGGACAGCACCTGTAATGTAAGAAGGGCAGCGGCCTACACCACAACACACAGGACAGCACCTGTAATGTAAGAAGGGCAGAGGCCTACACCACATCACAAAGGACAGCACCTGTAATGTAAGAAGGGCAGCGGCCTACACCACAACACACAGGACAGCACCTGTAATGTAAGAAGGGCAGAGGCCTACACCACATCACAAAGGACAGCACCTGTAATGTAAGAAGGGCAGAGGCCTACACCGCAACACACAGGACAGCACCTGTAATGTAAGAAGGGCAGAGGCCTACACCACATCACAAAGGACAGCACCTGTAATGTAAGAAGGGCAGAGGCCTACACCGCAACACACAGGACAGCACCTGTAATGTAAGAAGGGCAGAGGCCTACACCACAACACACAGGACAGCACCTGTAATGTAAGAAGGGCAGAGGCCTACACCGCAACACACAGGACAGCACCTGTAATGTAAGAAGGGCAGAGGCCTACACCACATCACAAAGGACAGCACCTGTAATGTAAGAAGGGCAGCGGCCTACACCACAACACACAGGAGAGCACCTGTAATGTAAGAAGGGCAGCGGCCTACACCACAACACACAGGGCAGCACCTGTAATGTAAGAATATGAAGGGCAGGGGCCTACACCGCAACACACAGGACAGCACCTGTAATGTAAGAAGGGCAGCGGCCTACACCACAACACACAGGACAGCATCTGTAATGTAAGAAGGGCAGCGGCCTACACCACAACGCACAGGACAGCACCTGTAATGTAAGAAGGGCAGCGGCCTACACCACAACACACAGGAAACCACCTGTAATATAAGAATAAGAAGGGCAGCGGCCTACACCACAACACACAGGACAGCACCTGTAAAGTAAGAATAAGAAGGGCAGCGGCCTACACCACAACACAAAGGACAGCACCTGTAATGTAAGAATAAGAAGGGCAGCGGCCTACACCACAACACACAGGACAGCACCTGTAATGTAAGAAGGGCAGCGGCCTACAACACAACACACAGGACAGCACCTGTAATGTAAGAAGGGCAGAGGCCTACACCACAACACACAGGACAGCACCTGTAATGTAAGAAGGGCAGAGGCCTACACCACAACACACAGGACAGCACCTGTAATGTAAGAAGGGCAGAGGCCTACACCACAACACACAGGACAGCACCTGTAATGTAAGAAGGGCAGCGGCCTACACCACATCACACAGGACAGCACCTGTAATGTAAGAAGGGCAGCAGCCTACACCACAACACACAGGGCAGCACCTGTAATGTAAGAAGGGCAGAGGCCTACACCACAATACACAGGACAGCACCTGTAATGTAAGATGGGCAGAGGCCTACACCACAACACACAGGACAGCACCTGTAATGTAAGAAGGGCAGAGGCCTACACCACAACACACAGGACAGCACCTGTAATGTAAGAAGGGCAGAGGCCTACACCACAACACACAGGACAGCACCTGTAATGTAAGAAGGGCAGAGGCCTACACCACAACACACAGGACAGCACCTGTAATGTAAGAAGGGCAGAGGCCTACACCGCAACACACAGGACAGCACCTGTAATGTAAGAAGGGCAGAGGCCTACACCACATCACAAAGGACAGCACCTGTAATGTAAGAAGGGCAGCGGCCTACACCACAACACACAGGACAGCACCTGTAATGTAAGAAGGGCAGAGGCCTACACCACATCACAAAGGACAGCACCTGTAATGTAAGAAGGGCAGAGGCCTACACCACAACACACAGGACAGCACCTGTAATGTAAGAAGGGCAGCGGCCTACACCACATCACACAGGACAGCACCTGTAATGTAAGAAGGGCAGAGGCCTACACCACATCACACAGGACAGCACCTGTAATGTAAGAAGGGCAGCGGCCTACACCACAACACACAGGGCAGCACCTGTAATGTAAGAAGGGCAGAGGCCTACACCACAATACACAGGACAGCACCTGTAATGTAAGATGGGCAGAGGCCTACACCACAACACACAGGACAGCACCTGTAATGTAAGAAGGGCAGCGGCCTACACCACAACACACAGGGCAGCACCTGTAATGTAAGAATATGAAGGGCAGGGGCCTACACCGCAACACACAGGACAGCACCTGTAATGTAAGAAGGGCAGCGGCCTACACCACAACACACAGGACAGCATCTGTAATGTAAGAAGGGCAGCGGCCTACACCACAACGCACAGGACAGCACCTGTAATGTAAGAAGGGCAGCGGCCTACACCACAACACACAGGAAACCACCTGTAATATAAGAATAAGAAGGGCAGCGGCCTACACCACAACACACAGGACAGCACCTGTAAAGTAAGAATAAGAAGGGCAGCGGCCTACACCACAACACACAGGACAGCACCTGTAATGTAAGAATAAGAAGGGCAGCGGCCTACACCACAACACACAGGACAGCACCTGTAATGTAAGAAGGGCAGCGGCCTACAACACAACACACAGGACAGCACCTGTAATGTAAGAAGGGCAGCGGCCTACACCACAACACACAGGAAACCACCTGTAATATAAGAATAAGAAGGGCAGCGGCCTACACCACAACACACAGGACAGCACCTGTAAAGTAAGAATAGGAAGGGCAGTGGCCTACACCACAACACACAGTACAGCACCTGTAATGTAAGAAGGGCAGCGGCGTACACCACAACACACAAGACAGCACCTGTAATGTAAGAATAAGAAGGGCAGCGGCCTACACCACAACACACAGGACAGCACCTGTAATGTAAGAATAAGAAGGGCAGCGGCCTACACCACAACACACAGGGCAGCACCTGTAATGTAAGAATAAGAAGGGCAGCGGCCTACACCACAACACACAGGACAGCACCTGTAATGTAAGAAGGGCAGCGGCCTACACCACAACACACAGGACAGCACCTGTAATGTAAGAAGGGCAGCGGCCTACACCACAACACACAGGACAGCACCAGTAATGTAAGAAGGGCAGCGACCTACACCACAACACACAGGACAGCATCTGTAATGTAAGAATAAGAAGGGCAGCGGCCTACACCGCAACACACAGGACAGCATCTGTAATGTAAGAAGGGCAGCGGCCTACACCACAACACACAGGACAGCATCTGTAATGTAAGAAGGGCAGAGGCCTACACCACATCACACAGGACAGCACCTGTAATGTAAGAAGGGCAGCGGCCTACACCACAACACACAGGACAGCACCTGTAATGTAAGAATAAGAAGGGCAGCGGCCTACACCACAACACACAGGACAGCACCTGTATTGTAAAAAGGGCAGCGGCCTACACCACAACACACAGGACAGCACCAGTAATGTAAGAATAAGAAGGGCAGCGGCCTACACCACAACACACATGACAGCACCAGTAATGTAAGAAGGGCAGCGGCCTACACCACAACACACAGGACAGCATCTGTAATGTAAGAATAAGAAGGGCAGCGACCTACACCACAGCACACAGGACAGCACCTGTAATGTAAGAATAAGAAGGGCAGCGGCCTACACCACACCACACAGGACAGCACCTGTAAAGTAAGAAGGGCAGAGGCTTACACCACAACACACAGGACAACACCTGTAATGTAAGAAGGGCAGAGGCCTACACCACAACACACAGGACAGCACCTGTAATGTAAGAAGGGCAGAGGCCTACACCACAACACACAGGACAGCACCTGTAATGTAAGAAGGGCAGAGGCCTACACCACAACACACAGGACAGCACCTGTAATGTAAGAAGGGCAGAGGCCTACACCGCAACACACAGGACAGCACCTGTAATGTAAGAAGGGCAGAGGCCTACACCACATCACAAAGGACAGCACCTGTAATGTAAGAAGGGCAGCGGCCTACACCACAACACACAGGACAGCACCTGTAATGTAAGAAGGGCAGAGGCCTACACCACAACACACAGGACAGCACCTGTAATGTAAGAAGGGCAGCGGCCTACACCACAACACACAGGACAGCACCTGTAATGTAAGATGGGCAGAGGCCTACACCACAATACACAGGACAGCACCTGTAATGTAAGAAGGGCAGAGGCCTACACCACATCACACAGGACAGCACCTGTAATGTAAGAAGGGCAGCGGCCTACACCACAACACACAGGGCAGCACCTGTAATGTAAGAAGGGCAGAGGCCTACACCACAATACACAGGACAGCACCTGTAATGTAAGATGGGCAGAGGCCTACACCACAACACACAGGAGAGCACCTGTAATGTAAGAAGGGCAGCGGCCTACACCACAACACACAGGGCAGCACCTGTAATGTAAGAATATGAAGGGCAGGGGCCTACACCGCAACACACAGGACAGCACCTGTAATGTAAGAAGGGCAGCGGCCTACACCACAACACACAGGACAGCATCTGTAATGTAAGAAGGGCAGCGGCCTACACCACAACGCACAGGACAGCACCTGTAATGTAAGAAGGGCAGCGGCCTACACCACAACACACAGGAAACCACCTGTAATATAAGAATAAGAAGGGCAGCGGCCTACACCACAACACACAGGACAGCACCTGTAAAGTAAGAATAAGAAGGGCAGCGGCCTACACCACAACACACAGGACAGCACCTGTAATGTAAGAATAAGAAGGGCAGCGGCCTACACCACAACACACAGGACAGCACCTGTAATGTAAGAAGGGCAGCGGCCTACAACACAACACACAGGACAGCACCTGTAATGTAAGAAGGGCAGAGGCCTACACCACAACACACAGGACAGCACCTGTAATGTAAGAAGGGCAGAGGCCTACACCACAACACACAGGACAGCACCTGTAATGTAAGAAGGGCAGAGGCCTACACCACAACACACAGGACAGCACCTGTAATGTAAGAAGGGCAGCGGCCTACAACACAACACACAGGACAGCACCTGTAATGTAAGAAGGGCAGAGGCCTACACCACAACACACAGGACAGCACCTGTAATGTAAGAAGGGCAGAGGCCTACACCACATCACAAAGGACAGCACCTGTAATGTAAGAAGGGCAGCGGCCTACACCACAACACACAGGACAGCACCTGTAATGTAAGAAGGGCAGAGGCCTACACCACATCACAAAGGACAGCACCTGTAATGTAAGAAGGGCAGAGGCCTACACCGCAACACACAGGACAGCACCTGTAATGTAAGAAGGGCAGAGGCCTACACCACAACACACAGGACAGCACCTGTAATGTAAGAAGGGCAGCGGCCTACACCACATCACACAGGACAGCACCTGTAATGTAAGAAGGGCAGAGGCCTACACCACATCACACAGGACAGCACCTGTAATGTAAGAAGGGCAGCGGCCTACACCACAACACACAGGGCAGCACCTGTAATGTAAGAAGGGCAGAGGCCTACACCACAATACACAGGACAGCACCTGTAATGTAAGATGGGCAGAGGCCTACACCACAACACACAGGACAGCACCTGTAATGTAAGAAGGGCAGCGGCCTACACCACAACACACAGGGCAGCACCTGTAATGTAAGAATATGAAGGGCAGGGGCCTACACCGCAACACACAGGACAGCACCTGTAATGTAAGAAGGGCAGCGGCCTACACCACAACACACAGGACAGCATCTGTAATATAAGAGGGGCAGCGGCCTACACCACAACGCACAGGACAGCACCTGTAATGTAAGAAGGGCAGCGGCCTACACCACAACACACAGGAAACCACCTGTAATATAAGAATAAGAAGGGCAGCGGCCTACACCACAACACACAGGACAGCACCTGTAAAGTAAGAATAAGAAGGGCAGCGGCCTACACCACAACACACAGGACAGCACCTGTAATGTAAGAATAAGAAGGGCAGCGGCCTACACCACAACACACAGGACAGCACCTGTAATGTAAGAAGGGCAGCGGCCTACAACACAACACACAGGACAGCACCTGTAATATAAGAAGGGCAGCGGCCTACACCACAACACACAGGAAACCACCTGTAATATAAGAATAAGAAGGGCAGCGGCCTACACCACAACACACAGGACAGCACCTGTAAAGTAAGAATAAGAAGGGCAGTGGCCTACACCACAACACACAGTACAGCACCTGTAATGTAAGAAGGGCAGCGGCCTACACCACAACACACAAGACAGCACCTGTAATGTAAGAATAAGAAGGGCAGCGGCCTACACCACAACACACAGGACAGCACCTGTAATGTAAGAATAAGAAGGGCAGCGGCCTACACCACAACACACAGGACAGCACCTGTAATGTAAGAAGGGCAGCGGCCTACACCACAACACACAGGACAGCACCTGTAATGTAAGAAGGGCAGCGGCCTACACCACAACACACAGGACAGCACCTGTAATGTAAGAAGGGCAGCGACCTACACCACAACACACAGGACAGCATCTGTAATGTAAGAATAAGAAGGGCAGCGGCCTACACCGCAACACACAGGACAGCATCTGTAATGTAAGAAGGGCAGCGGCCTACACCACAACACACAGGACAGCATCTGTAATGTAAGAAGGGCAGAGGCCTACACCACATCACACAGGACAGCACCTGTAATGTAAGAAGGGCAGCGGCCTACACCACAACACACAGGACAGCACCTGTAATGTAAGAATAAGAAGGGCAGCGGCCTACACCACAACACACAGGACAGCACCTGTATTGTAAAAAGGGCAGCGGCCTACACCACAACACACAGGACAGCACCTGTAATGTAAGAATAAGAAGGGCAGCGGCCTACACCACAACACACATGACAGCACCAGTAATGTAAGAAGGGCAGCGGCCTACACCACAACACACAGGACAGCACCTGTAATGTAAGAATAAGAAGGGCAGCGGCCTACACCACATCACACAGGACAGCACCTGTAATGTAAGAATAAGAAGGGCAGCGGCCTACACCACATCACACAGGACAGCACCTGTAATGTAATTATAAGAAGGGCAGCGGCCTACACCACAACACACAGGACAGCACCTGTAATGTAAGAATCAAAAGGGCAGCGGCCTACACCACAACACACAGGCAGCAGCCTACACCACAACTCACAGGACAGCACCTGTTATGCATACTTACCTACCCTCCCGATTTCGTCGGGAGCCTCCCAAAAATCGGGTTCCGCTCCGAGCCCCCCGGAAAAATAGGTAAGTCTCCCGGTCCCCGGCGATCCATCTGGCTCCCCCCGTGAATATAGTATTATCCCCTGCAGCGGGGGGCCCATTGACGCGATTCGTGTCATCATGGCCCCGCCCCTGCTTTACACTGCCATTTATCTTGGCATTGTGAAGAGGGGACGGGGCAGCGATGACGCGATCGCGTTGTCACACCCATGCCACGCCACGATTGAATAGTCATGGTCCGGGTCACGCCCCCTTTTGATGGGACACGCCCCCCTGCTGAGAATGCCCGACAGCTCCCTCCCGAAAGGAGGGAGCTACAAGTCGGCAACTCTGTTGTAATGTAAGAATAAGAAGGGCAGCGGCCTACACCACAACACACAGGACAGCACCTGTAATGTAAGAATAAGAAGGGCAGCGGCCTACACCACAACACACAGGACAGCACCTGTAATGTAAGAAGGGCAGCGGCCTACACCACAACACACAGGACAGCACCTGTAATGTAAGAATAAGAAGGGCAGTGGCCTACACCACAACAAACAGGACAGCACCTGTAATGTAAGAAGGGCAGCGGCCTACACCACAACACACAGGACAGCACCTGTAATGTAAGAATAAGAAGGGCAGCGGCCTACACCACAACAAACAGGACAACACCTGTAATGTAAGCATAAGAAGGGCAGCGGCCTACACCACAACACACAGGACAGCACCTCTAATGTAAGAAGGGCAGCGGCCTACACCACAACACACAGGACAGCACCTGTACTGTAAGAATAAGAAGGGCAGCGGCCTACACCACAACACACAGGACAGCACCTCTAATGTAAGAAGGGCAGCGGCCTACACCACAACACACAGGGCAGCACCTGTAATGTAAGAAGGGCAGCGGCCTACACCACAACACACAGGACAGCATCTGTAATGTAAGAAGGGCAGAGGCCTACACCACATCACACAGGACAGCACCTGTAATGTAAGAAGGGCAGCGGCCTACACCACATCACACAGGACAGCACCTGTAATATAAGAATAAGAAGGGCAGGGGCCTACACCGCAACACACAGGACAGCATCTGTAATGTAAGAAGGGCAGCGGCCTACACCACATCACACAGGACAGCACCTGTAATGTAAGAAGGGCAGCGGCCTACACCACATCACACAGGACAGCACCTGTAATGTAAGAAGGGCAGCGGCCTACACCACAACACACAGGGCAGCACCTGTAATGTAAGAATAAGAAGGGCAGCGGCCTACACCACAACACACAGGACAGCACCTGTAATGTAAGAAGGGCAGCGGCCTACACCACAACACACAGGACAGCACCTGTAATGTAAGAAGGGCAGCGGCCTACACCACAACACACAGGACAGCACCAGTAATGTAAGAAGGGCAGCGACCTACACCACAACACACAGGACAGCATCTGTAATGTAAGAATAAGAAGGGCAGCGGCCTACACCGCAACACACAGGACAGCATCTGTAATGTAAGAAGGGCAGCGGCCTACACCACAACACACAGGACAGCATCTGTAATGTAAGAAGGGCAGAGGCCTACACCACATCACACAGGACAGCACCTGTAATGTAAGAAGGGCAGCGGCCTACACCACAACACACAGGACAGCACCTGTAATGTAAGAATAAGAAGGGCAGCGGCCTACACCACAACACACAGGACAGCACCTGTATTGTAAAAAGGGCAGCGGCCTACACCACAACACACAGGACAGCACCAGTAATGTAAGAATAAGAAGGGCAGCGGCCTACACCACAACACACATGACAGCACCAGTAATGTAAGAAGGGCAGCGGCCTACACCACAACACACAGGACAGCATCTGTAATGTAAGAATAAGAAGGGCAGCGACCTACACCACAGCACACAGGACAGCACCTGTAATGTAAGAATAAGAAGGGCAGCGGCCTACACCACACCACACAGGACAGCACCTGTAAAGTAAGAAGGGCAGAGGCTTACACCACAACACACAGGACAACACCTGTAATGTAAGAAGGGCAGAGGCCTACACCACAACACACAGGACAGCACCTGTAATGTAAGAAGGGCAGAGGCCTACACCACAACACACAGGACAGCACCTGTAATGTAAGAAGGGCAGAGGCCTACACCACAACACACAGGACAGCACCTGTAATGTAAGAAGGGCAGAGGCCTACACCGCAACACACAGGACAGCACCTGTAATGTAAGAAGGGCAGAGGCCTACACCACATCACAAAGGACAGCACCTGTAATGTAAGAAGGGCAGCGGCCTACACCACAACACACAGGACAGCACCTGTAATGTAAGAAGGGCAGAGGCCTACACCACATCACAAAGGACAGCACCTGTAATGTAAGAAGGGCAGAGGCCTACACCGCAACACACAGGACAGCACCTGTAATGTAAGAAGGGCAGAGGCCTACACCACAACACACAGGACAGCACCTGTAATGTAAGAAGGGCAGCGGCCTACACCACAACACACAGGACAGCACCTGTAATGTAAGATGGGCAGAGGCCTACACCACAATACACAGGACAGCACCTGTAATGTAAGAAGGGCAGAGGCCTACACCACATCACACAGGACAGCACCTGTAATGTAAGAAGGGCAGCGGCCTACACCACAACACACAGGGCAGCACCTGTAATGTAAGAAGGGCAGAGGCCTACACCACAATACACAGGACAGCACCTGTAATGTAAGATGGGCAGAGGCCTACACCACAACACACAGGAGAGCACCTGTAATGTAAGAAGGGCAGCGGCCTACACCACAACACACAGGGCAGCACCTGTAATGTAAGAATATGAAGGGCAGGGGCCTACACCGCAACACACAGGACAGCACCTGTAATGTAAGAAGGGCAGCGGCCTACACCACAACACACAGGACAGCATCTGTAATGTAAGAAGGGCAGCGGCCTACACCACAACGCACAGGACAGCACCTGTAATGTAAGAAGGGCAGCGGCCTACACCACAACACACAGGAAACCACCTGTAATATAAGAATAAGAAGGGCAGCGGCCTACACCACAACACACAGGACAGCACCTGTAAAGTAAGAATAAGAAGGGCAGCGGCCTACACCACAACACACAGGACAGCACCTGTAATGTAAGAATAAGAAGGGCAGCGGCCTACACCACAACACACAGGACAGCACCTGTAATGTAAGAAGGGCAGCGGCCTACAACACAACACACAGGACAGCACCTGTAATGTAAGAAGGGCAGAGGCCTACACCACAACACACAGGACAGCACCTGTAATGTAAGAAGGGCAGAGGCCTACACCACAACACACAGGACAGCACCTGTAATGTAAGAAGGGCAGAGGCCTACACCACAACACACAGGACAGCACCTGTAATGTAAGAAGGGCAGCGGCCTACAACACAACACACAGGACAGCACCTGTAATGTAAGAAGGGCAGAGGCCTACACCACAACACACAGGACAGCACCTGTAATGTAAGAAGGGCAGAGGCCTACACCACATCACAAAGGACAGCACCTGTAATGTAAGAAGGGCAGCGGCCTACACCACAACACACAGGACAGCACCTGTAATGTAAGAAGGGCAGAGGCCTACACCACATCACAAAGGACAGCACCTGTAATGTAAGAAGGGCAGAGGCCTACACCGCAACACACAGGACAGCACCTGTAATGTAAGAAGGGCAGAGGCCTACACCACAACACACAGGACAGCACCTGTAATGTAAGAAGGGCAGCGGCCTACACCACATCACACAGGACAGCACCTGTAATGTAAGAAGGGCAGAGGCCTACACCACATCACACAGGACAGCACCTGTAATGTAAGAAGGGCAGCGGCCTACACCACAACACACAGGGCAGCACCTGTAATGTAAGAAGGGCAGAGGCCTACACCACAATACACAGGACAGCACCTGTAATGTAAGATGGGCAGAGGCCTACACCACAACACACAGGACAGCACCTGTAATGTAAGAAGGGCAGCGGCCTACACCACAACACACAGGGCAGCACCTGTAATGTAAGAATATGAAGGGCAGGGGCCTACACCGCAACACACAGGACAGCACCTGTAATGTAAGAAGGGCAGCGGCCTACACCACAACACACAGGACAGCATCTGTAATATAAGAGGGGCAGCGGCCTACACCACAACGCACAGGACAGCACCTGTAATGTAAGAAGGGCAGCGGCCTACACCACAACACACAGGAAACCACCTGTAATATAAGAATAAGAAGGGCAGCGGCCTACACCACAACACACAGGACAGCACCTGTAAAGTAAGAATAAGAAGGGCAGCGGCCTACACCACAACACACAGGACAGCACCTGTAATGTAAGAATAAGAAGGGCAGCGGCCTACACCACAACACACAGGACAGCACCTGTAATGTAAGAAGGGCAGCGGCCTACAACACAACACACAGGACAGCACCTGTAATATAAGAAGGGCAGCGGCCTACACCACAACACACAGGAAACCACCTGTAATATAAGAATAAGAAGGGCAGCGGCCTACACCACAACACACAGGACAGCACCTGTAAAGTAAGAATAAGAAGGGCAGTGGCCTACACCACAACACACAGTACAGCACCTGTAATGTAAGAAGGGCAGCGGCCTACACCACAACACACAAGACAGCACCTGTAATGTAAGAATAAGAAGGGCAGCGGCCTACACCACAACACACAGGACAGCACCTGTAATGTAAGAATAAGAAGGGCAGCGGCCTACACCACAACACACAGGGCAGCACCTGTAATGTAAGAATAAGAAGGGCAGCGGCCTACACCACAACACACAGGACAGCACCTGTAATGTAAGAAGGGCAGCGGCCTACACCACAACACACAGGACAGCACCTGTAATGTAAGAAGGGCAGCGGCCTACACCACAACACACAGGACAGCACCTGTAATGTAAGAAGGGCAGCGACCTACACCACAACACACAGGACAGCATCTGTAATGTAAGAATAAGAAGGGCAGCGGCCTACACCGCAACACACAGGACAGCATCTGTAATGTAAGAAGGGCAGCGGCCTACACCACAACACACAGGACAGCATCTGTAATGTAAGAAGGGCAGAGGCCTACACCACATCACACAGGACAGCACCTGTAATGTAAGAAGGGCAGCGGCCTACACCACAACACACAGGACAGCACCTGTAATGTAAGAATAAGAAGGGCAGCGGCCTACACCACAACACACAGGACAGCACCTGTATTGTAAAAAGGGCAGCGGCCTACACCACAACACACAGGACAGCACCTGTAATGTAAGAATAAGAAGGGCAGCGGCCTACACCACAACACACATGACAGCACCAGTAATGTAAGAAGGGCAGCGGCCTACACCACAACACACAGGACAGCACCTGTAATGTAAGAATAAGAAGGGCAGCGGCCTACACCACATCACACAGGACAGCACCTGTAATGTAAGAATAAGAAGGGCAGCGGCCTACACCACATCACACAGGACAGCACCTGTAATGTAATTATAAGAAGGGCAGCGGCCTACACCACAACACACAGGACAGCACCTGTAATGTAAGAATCAAAAGGGCAGCGGCCTACACCACAACACACAGGCAGCAGCCTACACCACAACTCACAGGACAGCACCTGTTATGCATACTTACCTACCCTCCCGATTTCGTCGGGAGCCTCCCAAAAATCGGGTTCCGCTCCGAGCCCCCCGGAAAGATAGGTAAGTCTCCCGGTCCCCGGCGATCCATCTGGCTCCCCCCGTGAATATAGTATTATCCCCTGCAGCGGGGGGCCCATTGACGCGATTCGTGTCATCATGGCCCCGCCCCTGCTTTACACTGCCATTTATCTTGGCATTGTGAAGAGGGGACGGGGCAGCGATGACGCGATCGCGTTGTCACACCCATGCCACGCCACGATTGAATAGTCATGGTCCGGGTCACGCCCCCTTTTGATGGGACACGCCCCCCTGCTGAGAATGCCCGACAGCTCCCTCCCGAAAGGAGGGAGCTACAAGTCGGCAACTCTGTTGTAATGTAAGAATAAGAAGGGCAGCGGCCTACACCACAACACACAGGACAGCACCTGTAATGTAAGAATAAGAAGGGCAGCGGCCTACACCACAACACACAGGACAGCACCTGTAATGTAAGAAGGGCAGCGGCCTACACCACAACACACAGGACAGCACCTGTAATGTAAGAATAAGAAGGGCAGTGGCCTACACCACAACAAACAGGACAGCACCTGTAATGTAAGTAGGGCAGCGGCCTACACCACAACACACAGGACAGCACCTGTAATGTAAGAATAAGAAGGGCAGCGGCCTACACCACAACAAACAGGACAACACCTGTAATGTAAGCATAAGAAGGGCAGCGGCCTACACCACAACACACAGGACAGCACCTCTAATGTAAGAAGGGCAGCGGCCTACACCACAACACACAGGACAGCACCTGTACTGTAAGAATAAGAAGGGCAGCGGCCTACACCACAACACACAGGACAGCACCTCTAATGTAAGAAGGGCAGCGGCCTACACCACAACACACAGGGCAGCACCTGTAATGTAAGAAGGGCAGCGGCCTACACCACAACACACAGGACAGCATCTGTAATGTAAGAAGGGCAGAGGCCTACACCACATCACACAGGACAGCACCTGTAATGTAAGAAGGGCAGCGGCCTACACCACATCACACAGGACAGCACCTGTAATATAAGAATAAGAAGGGCAGGGGCCTACACCGCAACACACAGGACAGCATCTGTAATGTAAGAAGGGCAGCGGCCTACACCACATCACACAGGACAGCACCTGTAATGTAAGAAGGGCAGCGGCCTACACCACAACACACAGGACAGCACCTGTAATGTAAGAATAAGAAGGACAGCGGCCTACACCACAACACACAGGACAGCACCTGTAATGTAAGAATAAGAAGGGCAGCGGCCTACACCACAACACACAGGGCAGCACCTGTAATGTAAGAATAAGAAGGGCAGCGGCCTACACCACAACACACAGGACAGCACCTGTAATGTAAGAAGGGCAGCGGCCTACACCACAACACACAGGACAGCACCTGTAATGTAAGAAGGGCAGCGGCCTACACCACAACACACAGGACAGCATCTGTAATGTAAGAATAAGAAGGGCAGCGGCCTACACCGCAACACACAGGACAGCATCTGTAATGTAAGAAGGGCAGCGGCCTACACCACAACACACAGGACAGCATCTGTAATGTAAGAAGGGCAGAGGCCTACACCACATCACACAGGACAGCACCTGTAATGTAAGAAGGGCAGCGGCCTACACCACAACACACAGGACAGCACCTGTAATGTAAGAATAAGAAGGGCAGCGGCCTACACCACAACACACAGGACAGCACCTGTATTGTAAAAAGGGCAGCGGCCTACACCACAACACACAGGACAGCACCAGTAATGTAAGAATAAGAAGGGCAGCGGCCTACACCACAACACACATGACAGCACCAGTAATGTAAGAAGGGCAGCGGCCTACACCACAACACACAGGACAGCACCTCTAATGTAAGAATAAGAAGGGCAGCGGCCTACACCACAACACACAGGACAGCACCTGTAATGTAAGAATAAGAAGGGCAGCGGCCTACACCACAACACACAGGACAGCACCTGTAATGTAAGAATCAGAAGGGCAGCGGCCTACACCACAACACACAGGCAGCAGCCTACACCACAACTCACAGGACAGCACCTGTTATGCATACTTACCTACCCTACCGATTTCGTCGGGAGCCTCCCGAAAATCGGGTGCCGCTCCGAGCCCCCCGGAAAGATAGGTAAGTCTCCTGGTCCCTGGCGATCCATCTGGCTCCCCCCGTGAATATAGTATTATCCCCTGCAGCGGGGGGCCCATTGACGCGATTCGTGTCATCATGGCCCCGCCCCTGCTTTACACTGCCATTTATCTTGGCATTGTGAAGAGGGGACGGGGCAGCGATGACGCGATCGCGTTGTCACGCCCATGCCACGCCACCATTGAATAGTCATGGTCCGGGTCACGCCCCCTTTTGATGGGACACGCCCCCCTGCTGAGAATGCCCGACAGCACCCTCCCGAAAGGAGGGAGCTACAAGTCGGCAACTCTGTTGTAATGTAAGAATAAGAAGGGCAGCGGCCTACACCACAACACACAGGACAGCACCTGTAATGTAAGAAGGGCAGCGGCCTACACCACAACACACAGGACAGCACCTGTAATGTAAGAAGGGCAGCGGCCTACACCACAACACACAGGAAACCACCTGTAATATAAGAATAAGAAGGGCAGCGGCCTACACCACAACACACAGGACAGCACCTGTAATGTAAGAATAAGAAGGGCAGCGGCCTACACCACAACACACAGGACAGCACCTGTAATGTAAGAAGGGCAGTGGCCTACACCACAACAAACAGGACAGCACCTGTAATGTAAGAAGGGCAGCGGCCTACACCACAACACACAGGACAGCACCTGTAATGTAAGAATAAGAAGGGCAGCGGCCTACACCACAACAAACAGGACAACACCTGTAATGTAAGAAGGGCAGCGACCTACACCACAACACACAGGACAGCACCTGTAATGTAAGAAGGGCAGCGGCCTACACCACAACACACAGGACAGCACCAATACTGTAAGAATAAGAAGGGCAGCGGCCTACACCACAACACACAGGACAGCACCTCTAATGTAAGAAGGGCAGCGGCCTACACCACAACACACAGGACAGCACCTGTAATGTAAGAATAAGAAGGGCAGTGGCCTACACCACAACAAACAGGACAGCACCTGTAATGTAAGAAGGGCAGCGGCCTACACCACAACACACAGGACAGCACCTGTAATGTAAGAATAAGAAGGGCAGCGGCCTACACCACAACAAACAGGACAACACCTGTAATGTAAGCATAAGAAGGGCAGCGGCCTACACCACAACACACAGGACAGCACCTCTAATGTAAGAAGGGCAGCGGCCTACACCACAACACACAGGACAGCACCTGTACTGTAAGAATAAGAAGGGCAGCGGCCTACACCACAACACACAGGACAGCACCTCTAATGTAAGAAGGGCAGCGGCCTACACCACAACACACAGGGCAGCACCTGTAATGTAAGAAGGGCAGCGGCCTACACCACAACACACAGGACAGCATCTGTAATGTAAGAAGGGCAGAGGCCTACACCACATCACACAGGACAGCACCTGTAATGTAAGAAGGGCAGCGGCCTACACCACATCACACAGGACAGCACCTGTAATATAAGAATAAGAAGGGCAGGGGCCTACACCGCAACACACAGGACAGCATCTGTAATGTAAGAAGGGCAGCGGCCTACACCACATCACACAGGACAGCACCTGTAATGTAAGAAGGGCAGCGGCCTACACCACAACACACAGGACAGCACCTGTAATGTAAGAATAAGAAGGACAGCGGCCTACACCACAACACACAGGACAGCACCTGTAATGTAAGAATAAGAAGGGCAGCGGCCTACACCACAACACACAGGGCAGCACCTGTAATGTAAGAATAAGAAGGGCAGCGGCCTACACCACAACACACAGGACAGCACCTGTAATGTAAGAAGGGCAGCGGCCTACACCACAACACACAGGACAGCACCTGTAATGTAAGAAGGGCAGCGGCCTACACCACAACACACAGGACAGCATCTGTAATGTAAGAATAAGAAGGGCAGCGGCCTACACCGCAACACACAGGACAGCATCTGTAATGTAAGAAGGGCAGCGGCCTACACCACAACACACAGGACAGCATCTGTAATGTAAGAAGGGCAGAGGCCTACACCACATCACACAGGACAGCACCTGTAATGTAAGAAGGGCAGCGGCCTACACCACAACACACAGGACAGCACCTGTAATGTAAGAATAAGAAGGGCAGCGGCCTACACCACAACACACAGGACAGCACCTGTATTGTAAAAAGGGCAGCGGCCTACACCACAACACACAGGACAGCACCAGTAATGTAAGAATAAGAAGGGCAGCGGCCTACACCACAACACACATGACAGCACCAGTAATGTAAGAAGGGCAGCGGCCTACACCACAACACACAGGACAGCACCTCTAATGTAAGAATAAGAAGGGCAGCGGCCTACACCACAACACACAGGACAGCACCTGTAATGTAAGAATAAGAAGGGCAGCGGCCTACACCACAACACACAGGACAGCACCTGTAATGTAAGAATCAGAAGGGCAGCGGCCTACACCACAACACACAGGCAGCAGCCTACACCACAACTCACAGGACAGCACCTGTTATGCATACTTACCTACCCTACCGATTTCGTCGGGAGCCTCCCGAAAATCGGGTGCCGCTCCGAGCCCCCCGGAAAGATAGGTAAGTCTCCTGGTCCCTGGCGATCCATCTGGCTCCCCCCGTGAATATAGTATTATCCCCTGCAGCGGGGGGCCCATTGACGCGATTCGTGTCATCATGGCCCCGCCCCTGCTTTACACTGCCATTTATCTTGGCATTGTGAAGAGGGGACGGGGCAGCGATGACGCGATCGCGTTGTCACGCCCATGCCACGCCACCATTGAATAGTCATGGTCCGGGTCACGCCCCCTTTTGATGGGACACGCCCCCCTGCTGAGAATGCCCGACAGCACCCTCCCGAAAGGAGGGAGCTACAAGTCGGCAACTCTGTTGTAATGTAAGAATAAGAAGGGCAGCGGCCTACACCACAACACACAGGACAGCACCTGTAATGTAAGAAGGGCAGCGGCCTACACCACAACACACAGGACAGCACCTGTAATGTAAGAAGGGCAGCGGCCTACACCACAACACACAGGAAACCACCTGTAATATAAGAATAAGAAGGGCAGCGGCCTACACCACAACACACAGGACAGCACCTGTAATGTAAGAATAAGAAGGGCAGCGGCCTACACCACAACACACAGGACAGCACCTGTAATGTAAGAAGGGCAGTGGCCTACACCACAACAAACAGGACAGCACCTGTAATGTAAGAAGGGCAGCGGCCTACACCACAACACACAGGACAGCACCTGTAATGTAAGAATAAGAAGGGCAGCGGCCTACACCACAACAAACAGGACAACACCTGTAATGTAAGAAGGGCAGCGACCTACACCACAACACACAGGACAGCACCTGTAATGTAAGAAGGGCAGCGGCCTACACCACAACACACAGGACAGCACCAATACTGTAAGAATAAGAAGGGCAGCGGCCTACACCACAACACACAGGACAGCACCTCTAATGTAAGAAGGGCAGCGGCCTACACCACAACACACAGGACAGCACCTGTAATGTAAGAAGGGCAGCGGCCTACACCACAACACACAGGACAGCACCAGTACTGTAAGAATAAGAAGGGCAGCGGCCTACACCACAACACACAGGACAGCACCTCTAATGTAAGAAGGGCAGCGGCCTACACCACAACACACAGGACAGCACCTGTAATCTAAGAATAAGAAGGGCAGCGGCATACACCACAACACACAGGACAGCACCGGTAATGTACGAAGGGCAGCGGCCTACACCACAACACACAGGACAGCACCTGTAATGTAAGAATAAGAAGGGCAGCGGCCTACACCACAATACACAGGACAGCACCTGTAATGTAAGAAGGGCAGCGGCCTACACCACAACAAACAGGACAGCACCTGTAATGTAAGAATAAGAAGGGCAGCGGCCTACACCACAACACACAGGACAGCACCTCTAATGTAAGAAGGGCCGCGGCCTACACTACAACACACAGGACAGCACCTTTAATGTAAGAAGGGCAGCGGCCTACACCACAACACACAGGACAGCACCTGTAATGTAAGAATAAGAAGGGCAGCGGCCTACACCACACCACATAGGACAGCAGCTGTAATGTAAGAAGGGCAGCGGCCTACACCACAACACACAGGATAGCACCTGTAATGTAAGAAGGGCAGCGACCTACACCACAACACACAAGACAGCACCTGTAATGTAAGAAGGGCAGTGGCCTACACCACAACACACAGGACAGCACCTGTAATGTAAGAAGGGCAGCGGCCTACACCACAACACACAGGACAGCACCTGTAATGTAAGAATAAGAAGGGCAGCGGCCTACACCACAAAACACAGGACAGCACCTGTAATGTAAGAAGGGCAGAGGCCTACACCACAACACACAGGACAGCACCTGTAATGTAAGAAGGGCAGCGACCTACACCACAACACACAGGACAGCACCTGTAATGTAAGAAGGGTAGCGACCTACACCACAACACACAGGACAGCACCTGTAATGTAAGAATAAGAAGGGCAGCGGCCTACACCACAACACACAGGACAGCACCTCTAATGTAAGAATAAGAAGGGCAGCGGCCTACACCACAACACACAGGACAGCACCTGTAATGTAAGAAGGGCAGCGGCCTACACCACAACACACAGGACAGCACCTGTAATGTAAGAAGGGCAGCGGCCTACACCACAACACACAGGACAGCACCTGTAATGTAAGAATAAGAAGGGCAGCGGCCTACACCACACCACATAGGACAGCAGCTGTAATGTAAGAAGGGCAGCGGCCTACACCACAACACACAGGATAGCACCTGTAATGTAAGAAGGGCAGCGACCTACCCCACAACACACAGGACAGCACCTGTAATGTAAGAATAAGAAGTGCAGCGCCCTACACCACAACACACAAGACAGCACCTGTAATGTAAGAAGGGCAGCAGCCTACACCACAACACACAGGACAGCACCTGTAATGTAAGAAGGGCAGCGGCCTACACCACAACACACAGGACAGCACCTGTAATGTAAGAATAAGAAGGGCAGCGGCCTACACCACAACACACAGGACAGCACCTGTAATGTAAGAAAGGCAGCGGCCTACACCACAACAAACAGGACAGCACCTGTAATGTAAGAAGGGCAGCGGCCTACACCACAACACACAGGACATCTCCTGTAATGTAAGAAGGACAGCGGCCTACACCACAACACACAGGACATCTCCTGTAATGTAAGAAGGGCAGCGGCCTACACCACAACACACAGGACAGCACCTGTAATATAAGAATAAGAAGGGCAGCGGCCTACACCACAACACACAGGACAGCACCTGTAATGTAATTATAAGAAGGGCAGCGGCCTACACCACAACACACAGGACAGCACCTGTAATGTAAGAATAAGAAGGGCAGCGGCCTACACCACATCACACAGGACAGCACCTGTAATGTAAGAATAAGAAGGGCAGCGGCCTACACCACAACACACAGGACAGCACCTGTAATGTAAGGAGGGCAGCGGCCTACACCACAACACACAGGACAACACCTGTAATGTAAGAATAAGAAGGACAGCGGCCTACACCACAACACAAAGGACAGCACCTGTAATGTAAGAATAAGAAGGGCAGTGGCCTACACCACAATACACAGGACAGCACCTGTAACGTAAGAAGGGCAGCGGCCTACACCACAACACACAGGACAGCACCTGTAATGTAAGAAGGGCAGCGGCCTACACCACAACACACAGGACAGCACCTGTAATGTAAGAATAAGAAGGGCAGCGGCCAACACCACACCACACAGGACAGCACCTGTAAAGTAAGAAGGGCAGAGGCTTACACCACAACACACAGGACAGCACCTGTAATGTAAGAAGGGCAGAGGCCTACACCACAACACACAGGACAGCACCTGTAATGTAAGAAGGGCAGAGGCCTACACCACATCACAAAGGACAGCACCTGTAATGTAAGAAGGGCAGAGGCCTACACCGCAACACACAGGACAGCACCTGTAATGTAAGAAGGGCAGAGGCCTACACCACATCACAAAGGACAGCACCTGTAATGTAAGAAGGGCAGAGGCCTACACCACAACACACAGGACAGCACCTGTAATGTAAGAAGGGCAGAGGCCTACACCACATCACAAAGGACAGCACCTGTAATGTAAGAAGGGCTGCGGCCTACACCACAACACACAGGACAGCACCTGTAATGTAAGAAGGGCAGCGGCCTACACCACAACACACAGGACAGCACCTGTAATGTAAGAATAAGAAGGGCAGCGGCCTACACCACAACACACATGACAGCACCAGTAATGTAAGAAGGGCAGCGGCCTACACCACAACACACAGGACAGCACCTGTAATGTAAGAATAAGAAGGGCAGCGGCCTACACCACAACACACAGGACAGCACCTGTAATGTAAGAAGGGCAGCGGCCTACACCACAACACACAGGACAGCACCTGTAATGTAAGAATAAGAAGGGCAGCGGCCTACACCACAACACACATGACAGCACCAGTAATGTAAGAAGGGCAGCGGCCTACACCACAACACACAGGACAGCACCTGTAATGTAAGAATAAGAAGGGCAGCGGCCTACACCACATCACACAGGACAGCACCTGTAATGTAAGAATAAGAAGGGCAGCGGCCTACACCACATCACACAGGACAGCACCTGTAATGTAATTATAAGAAGGGCAGCGGCCTACACCACAACACACAGGACAGCACCTGTAATGTAAGAATCAAAAGGGCAGCGGCCTACACCACAACACACAGGCAGCAGCCTACACCACAACTCACAGGACAGCACCTGTTATGCATACTTACCTACCCTCCCGATTTCGTCGGGAGCCTCCCAAAAATCGGGTTCCGCTCCGAGCCCCCCGGAAAGATAGGTAAGTCTCCCGGTCCCCGGCGATCCATCTGGCTCCCCCCGTGAATATAGTATTATCCCCTGCAGCGGGGGGCCCATTGACGCGATCCGTGTCATCATGGCCCCGCCCCTGCTTTACACTGCCATTTATCTTGGCATTGTGAAGAGGGGACGGGGCAGCGATGACGCGATCGCGTTGTCACACCCATGCCACGCCACGATTGAATAGTCATGGTCCGGGTCACGCCCCCTTTTGATGGGACACGCCCCCCTGCTGAGAATGCCCGACAGCTCCCTCCCGAAAGGAGGGAGCTACAAGTCGGCAACTCTGTTGTAATGTAAGAATAAGAAGGGCAGCGGCCTACACCACAACACACAGGACAGCACCTGTAATGTAAGAATAAGAAGGGCAGCGGCCTACACCACAACACACAGGACAGCACCTGTAATGTAAGAAGGGCAGCGGCCTACACCACAACACACAGGACAGCACCTGTAATGTAAGAATAAGAAGGGCAGTGGCCTACACCACAACAAACAGGACAGCACCTGTAATGTAAGAAGGGCAGCGGCCTACACCACAACACACAGGACAGCACCTGTAATGTAAGAATAAGAAGGGCAGCGGCCTACACCACAACAAACAGGACAACACCTGTAATGTAAGCATAAGAAGGGCAGCGGCCTACACCACAACACACAGGACAGCACCTCTAATGTAAGAAGGGCAGCGGCCTACACCACAACACACAGGACAGCACCTGTACTGTAAGAATAAGAAGGGCAGCGGCCTACACCACAACACACAGGACAGCACCTGTAATGTAAGAAGGGCAGCGGCCTACACCACAACACACAGGGCAGCACCTGTAATGTAAGAAGGGCAGCGGCCTACACCACAACACACAGGACAGCATCTGTAATGTAAGAAGGGCAGAGGCCTACACCACATCACACAGGACAGCACCTGTAATGTAAGAAGGGCAGCGGCCTACACCACATCACACAGGACAGCACCTGTAATATAAGAATAAGAAGGGCAGGGGCCTACACCGCAACACACAGGACAGCATCTGTAATGTAAGAAGGGCAGCGGCCTACACCACATCACACAGGACAGCACCTGTAATGTAAGAAGGGCAGCGGCCTACACCACAACACACAGGACAGCACCTGTAATGTAAGAATAAGAAGGACAGCGGCCTACACCACAACACACAGGACAGCACCTGTAATGTAAGAATAAGAAGGGCAGCGGCCTACAACACAACACACAGGGCAGCACCTGTAATGTAAGAATAAGAAGGGCAGCGGCCTACACCACAACACACAGGACAGCACCTGTAATGTAAGAAGGGCAGCGGCCTACACCACAACACACAGGACAGCACCTGTAATGTAAGAAGGGCAGCGGCCTACACCACAACACACAGGACAGCATCTGTAATGTAAGAATAAGAAGGGCAGCGGCCTACACCGCAACACACAGGACAGCATCTGTAATGTAAGAAGGGCAGCGGCCTACACCACAACACACAGGACAGCATCTGTAATGTAAGAAGGGCAGAGGCCTACACCACATCACACAGGACAGCACCTGTAATGTAAGAAGGGCAGCGGCCTACACCACAACACACAGGACAGCACCTGTAATGTAAGAATAAGAAGGGCAGCGGCCTACACCACAACACACAGGACAGCACCTGTATTGTAAAAAGGGCAGCGGCCTACACCACAACACACAGGACAGCACCAGTAATGTAAGAATAAGAAGGGCAGCGGCCTACACCACAACACACATGACAGCACCAGTAATGTAAGAAGGGCAGCGGCCTACACCACAACACACAGGACAGCACCTCTAATGTAAGAATAAGAAGGGCAGTGGCCTACACCACAACAAACAGGACAGCACCTGTAATGTAAGAAGGGCAGCGGCCTACACCACAACACACAGGACAGCACCTGTAATGTAAGAATAAGAAGGGCAGCGGCCTACACCACAACAAACAGGACAACACCTGTAATGTAAGCATAAGAAGGGCAGCGGCCTACACCACAACACACAGGACAGCACCTCTAATGTAAGAAGGGCAGCGGCCTACACCACAACACACAGGACAGCACCTGTACTGTAAGAATAAGAAGGGCAGCGGCCTACACCACAACACACAGGACAGCACCTCTAATGTAAGAAGGGCAGCGGCCTACACCACAACACACAGGGCAGCACCTGTAATGTAAGAAGGGCAGCGGCCTACACCACAACACACAGGACAGCATCTGTAATGTAAGAAGGGCAGAGGCCTACACCACATCACACAGGACAGCACCTGTAATGTAAGAAGGGCAGCGGCCTACACCACATCACACAGGACAGCACCTGTAATATAAGAATAAGAAGGGCAGGGGCCTACACCGCAACACACAGGACAGCATCTGTAATGTAAGAAGGGCAGCGGCCTACACCACATCACACAGGACAGCACCTGTAATGTAAGAAGGGCAGCGGCCTACACCACAACACACAGGACAGCACCTGTAATGTAAGAATAAGAAGGACAGCGGCCTACACCACAACACACAGGACAGCACCTGTAATGTAAGAATAAGAAGGGCAGCGGCCTACACCACAACACACAGGGCAGCACCTGTAATGTAAGAATAAGAAGGGCAGCGGCCTACACCACAACACACAGGACAGCACCTGTAATGTAAGAAGGGCAGCGGCCTACACCACAACACACAGGACAGCACCTGTAATGTAAGAAGGGCAGCGGCCTACACCACAACACACAGGACAGCATCTGTAATGTAAGAATAAGAAGGGCAGCGGCCTACACCGCAACACACAGGACAGCATCTGTAATGTAAGAAGGGCAGCGGCCTACACCACAACACACAGGACAGCATCTGTAATGTAAGAAGGGCAGAGGCCTACACCACATCACACAGGACAGCACCTGTAATGTAAGAAGGGCAGCGGCCTACACCACAACACACAGGACAGCACCTGTAATGTAAGAATAAGAAGGGCAGCGGCCTACACCACAACACACAGGACAGCACCTGTATTGTAAAAAGGGCAGCGGCCTACACCACAACACACAGGACAGCACCAGTAATGTAAGAATAAGAAGGGCAGCGGCCTACACCACAACACACATGACAGCACCAGTAATGTAAGAAGGGCAGCGGCCTACACCACAACACACAGGACAGCACCTCTAATGTAAGAATAAGAAGGGCAGCGGCCTACACCACAACACACAGGACAGCACCTGTAATGTAAGAATAAGAAGGGCAGCGGCCTACACCACAACACACAGGACAGCACCTGTAATGTAAGAATCAGAAGGGCAGCGGCCTACACCACAACACACAGGCAGCAGCCTACACCACAACTCACAGGACAGCACCTGTTATGCATACTTACCTACCCTACCGATTTCGTCGGGAGCCTCCCGAAAATCGGGTGCCGCTCCGAGCCCCCCGGAAAGATAGGTAAGTCTCCCGGTCCCTGGCGATCCATCTGGCTCCCCCCGTGAATATAGTATTATCCCCTGCAGCGGGGGGCCCATTGACGCGATTCGTGTCATCATGGCCCCGCCCCTGCTTTACACTGCCATTTATCTTGGCATTGTGAAGAGGGGACGGGGTAGCGATGACGCGATCGCGTTGTCACGCCCATGCCACGCCACCATTGAATAGTCATGGTCCGGGTCACGCCCCCTTTTGATGGGACACGCCCCCTTGCTGAGAATGCCCGACAGCACCCTCCCGAAAGGAGGGAGCTACAAGTCGGCAACTCTGTTGTAATGTAAGAATAAGAAGGGCAGCGGCCTACACCACAACACACAGGACAGCACCTGTAATGTAAGAAGGGCAGCGGCCTACACCACAACACACAGGAAACCACCTGTAATATAAGAATAAGAAGGGCAGCGGCCTACACCACAACACACAGGACAGCACCTGTAATGTAAGAATAAGAAGGGCAGCGGCCTACACCACAACACACAGGACAGCACCTGTAATGTAAGAAGGGCAGTGGCCTACACCACAACAAACAGGACAGCACCTGTAATGTAAGAAGGGCAGCGGCCTACACCACAACACACAGGACAGCACCTGTAATGTAAGAATAAGAAGGGCAGCGGCCTACACCACAACAAACAGGACAACACCTGTAATGTAAGAAGGGCAGCGACCTACACCACAACACACAGGACAGCACCTGTAATGTAAGAAGGGCAGCGGCCTACACCACAACACACAGGACAGCACCAATACTGTAAGAATAAGAAGGGCAGCGGCCTACACCACAACACACAGGACAGCACCTCTAATGTAAGAAGGGCAGCGGCCTACACCACAACACACAGGACAGCACCTGTAATGTAAGAAGGGCAGCGGCCTACACCACAACACACAGGACAGCACCAGTACTGTAAGAATAAGAAGGGCAGCGGCCTACACCACAACACACAGGACAGCACCTCTAATGTAAGAAGGGCAGCGGCCTACACCACAACACACAGGACAGCACCTGTAATCTAAGAATAAGAAGGGCAGCGGCATACACCACAACACACAGGACAGCACCGGTAATGTACGAAGGGCAGCGGCCTACACCACAACACACAGGACAGCACCTGTAATGTAAGAATAAGAAGGGCAGCGGCCTACACCACAATACACAGGACAGCACCTGTAATGTAAGAAGGGCAGCGGCCTACACCACAACAAACAGGACAGCACCTGTAATGTAAGAATAAGAAGGGCAGCGGCCTACACCACAACACACAGGACAGCACCTCTAATGTAAGAAGGGCCGCGGCCTACACTACAACACACAGGACAGCACCTTTAATGTAAGAAGGGCAGCGGCCTACACCACAACACACAGGACAGCACCTGTAATGTAAGAATAAGAAGGGCAGCGGCCTACACCACACCACATAGGACAGCAGCTGTAATGTAAGAAGGGCAGCGGCCTACACCACAACACACAGGATAGCACCTGTAATGTAAGAAGGGCAGCGACCTACACCACAACACACAAGACAGCACCTGTAATGTAAGAAGGGCAGTGGCCTACACCACAACACACAGGACAGCACCTGTAATGTAAGAAGGGCAGAGGCCTACACCACAACACACAGGACAGCACCTGTAATGTAAGAAGGGCAGCGGCCTACACCACAACACACAGGACAGCACCTGTAATGTAAGAATAAGAAGGGCAGCGGCCTACACCACAAAACACAGGACAGCACCTGTAATGTAAGAAGGGCAGAGGCCTACACCACAACACACAGGACAGCACCTGTAATGTAAGAAGGGCAGCGACCTACACCACAACACACAGGACAGCACCTGTAATGTAAGAAGGGTAGCGACCTACACCACAACACACAGGACAGCACCTGTAATGTAAGAATAAGAAGGGCAGCGGCCTACACCACAACACACAGGACAGCACCTCTAATGTAAGAATAAGAAGGGCAGCGGCCTACACCACAACACACAGGACAGCACCTGTAATGTAAGAAGGGCAGCGGCCTACACCACAACACACAGGACAGCACCTGTAATGTAAGAAGGGCAGCGGCCTACACCACAACACACAGGACAGCACCTGTAATGTAAGAATAAGAAGGGCAGCGGCCTACACCACACCACATAGGACAGCAGCTGTAATGTAAGAAGGGCAGCGGCCTACACCACAACACACAGGATAGCACCTGTAATGTAAGAAGGGCAGCGACCTACCCCACAACACACAGGACAGCACCTGTAATGTAAGAATAAGAAGTGCAGCGCCCTACACCACAACACACAAGACAGCACCTGTAATGTAAGAAGGGCAGCAGCCTACACCACAACACACAGGACAGCACCTGTAATGTAAGAAGGGCAGCGGCCTACACCACAACACACAGGACAGCACCTGTAATGTAAGAATAAGAAGGGCAGCGGCCTACACCACAACACACAGGACAGCACCTGTAATGTAAGAAAGGCAGCGGCCTACACCACAACAAACAGGACAGCACCTGTAATGTAAGAAGGGCAGCGGCCTACACCACAACACACAGGACATCTCCTGTAATGTAAGAAGGACAGCGGCCTACACCACAACACACAGGACATCTCCTGTAATGTAAGAAGGGCAGCGGCCTACACCACAACACACAGGACAGCACCTGTAATATAAGAATAAGAAGGGCAGCGGCCTACACCACAACACACAGGACAGCACCTGTAATGTAATTATAAGAAGGGCAGCGGCCTACACCACAACACACAGGACAGCACCTGTAATGTAAGAATAAGAAGGGCAGCGGCCTACACCACATCACACAGGACAGCACCTGTAATGTAAGAATAAGAAGGGCAGCGGCCTACACCACAACACACAGGACAGCACCTGTAATGTAAGGAGGGCAGCGGCCTACACCACAACACACAGGACAACACCTGTAATGTAAGAATAAGAAGGACAGCGGCCTACACCACAACACAAAGGACAGCACCTGTAATGTAAGAATAAGAAGGGCAGTGGCCTACACCACAATACACAGGACAGCACCTGTAACGTAAGAAGGGCAGCGGCCTACACCACAACACACAGGACAGCACCTGTAATGTAAGAAGGGCAGCGGCCTACACCACAACACACAGGACAGCATCTGTAATGGAAGAATAAGAAGGGCAGCGACCTACACCACAACACACAGGACAGCACCTGTAATGTAAGAATAAGAAGGGCAGCGGCCAACACCACACCACACAGGACAGCACCTGTAAAGTAAGAAGGGCAGAGGCTTACACCACAACACACAGGACAGCACCTGTAATGTAAGAAGGGCAGAGGCCTACACCACAACACACAGGACAGCACCTGTAATGTAAGAAGGGCAGAGGCCTACACCACATCACAAAGGACAGCACCTGTAATGTAAGAAGGGCAGAGGCCTACACCGCAACACACAGGACAGCACCTGTAATGTAAGAAGGGCAGAGGCCTACACCACATCACAAAGGACAGCACCTGTAATGTAAGAAGGGCAGAGGCCTACACCACAACACACAGGACAGCACCTGTAATGTAAGAAGGGCAGAGGCCTACACCACATCACACAGGACAGCACCTGTAATGTAAGAAGGGCTGCGGCCTACACCACAACACACAGGACAGCACCTGTAATGTAAGAAGGGCAGCGGCCTACACCACAACACACAGGACAGCACCTGTAATGTAAGAAGGGCAGCGGCCTACACCACAACACACAGGAAACCACCTGTAATATAAGAATAAGAAGGGCAGCGGCCTACACCACAACACACAGGACAGCACCTGTAAAGTAAGAATAAGAAGGGCAGCGGCCTACACCACAACACACAGGACAGCACCTGTAATGTAAGAATAAGAAGGGCAGCGGCCTACACCACAACACACAGGACAGCACCTGTAATGTAAGAAGGGCAGCGGCCTACAACACAACACACAGGACAGCACCTGTAATGTAAGAAGGGCAGAGGCCTACACCACAACACACAGGACAGCACCTGTAATGTAAGAAGGGCAGAGGCCTACACCACAACACACAGGACAGCACCTGTAATGTAAGAAGGGCAGAGGCCTACACCACAACACACAGGACAGCACCTGTAATGTAAGAAGGGCAGCGGCCTACAACACAACACACAGGACAGCACCTGTAATGTAAGAAGGGCAGAGGCCTACACCACAACACACAGGACAGCACCTGTAATGTAAGAAGGGCAGAGGCCTACACCACATCACAAAGGACAGCACCTGTAATGTAAGAAGGGCAGCGGCCTACACCACAACACACAGGACAGCACCTGTAATGTAAGAAGGGCAGAGGCCTACACCACATCACAAAGGACAGCACCTGTAATGTAAGAAGGGCAGAGGCCTACACCGCAACACACAGGACAGCACCTGTAATGTAAGAAGGGCAGAGGCCTACACCACAACACACAGGACAGCACCTGTAATGTAAGAAGGGCAGCGGCCTACACCACATCACACAGGACAGCACCTGTAATGTAAGAAGGGCAGAGGCCTACACCACATCACACAGGACAGCACCTGTAATGTAAGAAGGGCAGCGGCCTACACCACAACACACAGGGCAGCACCTGTAATGTAAGAAGGGCAGAGGCCTACACCACAATACACAGGACAGCACCTGTAATGTAAGATGGGCAGAGGCCTACACCACAACACACAGGACAGCACCTGTAATGTAAGAAGGGCAGCGGCCTACACCACAACACACAGGGCAGCACCTGTAATGTAAGAATATGAAGGGCAGGGGCCTACACCGCAACACACAGGACAGCACCTGTAATGTAAGAAGGGCAGCGGCCTACACCACAACACACAGGACAGCATCTGTACTATAAGAGGGGCAGCGGCCTACACCACAACGCACAGGACAGCACCTGTAATGTAAGAAGGGCAGCGGCCTACACCACAACACACAGGAAACCACCTGTAATATAAGAATAAGAAGGGCAGCGGCCTACACCACAACACACAGGACAGCACCTGTAAAGTAAGAATAAGAAGGGCAGCGGCCTACACCACAACACACAGGACAGCACCTGTAATGTAAGAATAAGAAGGGCAGCGGCCTACACCACAACACACAGGACAGCACCTGTAATGTAAGAAGGGCAGCGGCCTACAACACAACACACAGGACAGCACCTGTAATGTAAGAAGGGCAGCGGCCTACACCACAACACACAGGAAACCACCTGTAATATAAGAATAAGAAGGGCAGCGGCCTACACCACAACACACAGGACAGCACCTGTAAAGTAAGAATAAGAAGGGCAGTGGCCTACACCACAACACACAGTACAGCACCTGTAATGTAAGAAGGGCAGCGGCCTACACCACAACACACAAGACAGCACCTGTAATGTAAGAATAAGAAGGGCAGCGGCCTACACCACAACACACAGGACAGCACCTGTAATGTAAGAATAAGAAGGGCAGCGGCCTACACCACAACACACAGGGCAGCACCTGTAATGTAAGAATAAGAAGGGCAGCGGCCTACACCACAACACACAGGACAGCACCTGTAATGTAAGAAGGGCAGCGGCCTACACCACAACACACAGGACAGCACCTGTAATGTAAGAAGGGCAGCGGCCTACACCACAACACACAGGACAGCACCTGTAATGTAAGAAGGGCAGCGACCTACACCACAACACACAGGACAGCATCTGTAATGTAAGAATAAGAAGGGCAGCGGCCTACACCGCAACACACAGGACAGCATCTGTAATGTAAGAAGGGCAGCGGCCTACACCACAACACACAGGACAGCATCTGTAATGTAAGAAGGGCAGAGGCCTACACCACATCACACAGGACAGCACCTGTAATGTAAGAAGGGCAGCGGCCTACACCACAACACACAGGACAGCACCTGTAATGTAAGAATAAGAAGGGCAGCGGCCTACACCACAACACACAGGACAGCACCTGTATTGTAAAAAGGGCAGCGGCCTACACCACAACACACAGGACAGCACCTGTAATGTAAGAATAAGAAGGGCAGCGGCCTACACCACATCACACAGGACAGCACCTGTAATGTAAGAATAAGAAGGGCAGCGGCCTACACCACATCACACAGGACAGCACCTGTAATGTAATTATAAGAAGGGCAGCGGCCTACACCACAACACACAGGACAGCACCTGTAATGTAAGAATCAAAAGGGCAGCGGCCTACACCACAACACACAGGCAGCAGCCTACACCACAACTCACAGGACAGCACCTGTTATGCATACTTACCTACCCTCCCGATTTCGTCGGGAGCCTCCCAAAAATCGGGTTCCGCTCCGAGCCCCCCGGAAAGATAGGTAAGTCTCCCGGTCCCCGGCGATCCATCTGGCTCCCCCCGTGAATATAGTATTATCCCCTGCAGCGGGGGGCCCATTGACGCGATTCGTGTCATCATGGCCCCGCCCCTGCTTTACACTGCCATTTATCTTGGCATTGTGAAGAGGGGACGGGGCAGCAATGACGCGATCGCGTTGTCACACCCATGCCACGCCACGATTGAATAGTCATGGTCCGGGTCACGCCCCCTTTTGATGGGACACGCCCCCCTGCTGAGAATGCCCGACAGCTCCCTCCCGAAAGGAGGGAGCTACAAGTCGGCAACTCTGTTGTAATGTAAGAATAAGAAGGGCAGCGGCCTACACCACAACACACAGGACAGCACCTGTAATGTAAGAATAAGAAGGGCAGCGGCCTACACCACAACACACAGGACAGCACCTGTAATGTAAGAAGGGCAGCGGCCTACACCACAACACACAGGACAGCACCTGTAATGTAAGAATAAGAAGGGCAGTGGCCTACACCACAACAAACAGGACAGCACCTGTAATGTAAGAAGGGCAGCGGCCTACACCACAACACACAGGACAGCACCTGTAATGTAAGAATAAGAAGGGCAGCGGCCTACACCACAACAAACAGGACAACACCTGTAATGTAAGCATAAGAAGGGCAGCGGCCTACACCACAACACACAGGACAGCACCTCTAATGTAAGAAGGGCAGCGGCCTACACCACAACACACAGGGCAGCACCTGTAATGTAAGAAGGGCAGCGGCCTACACCACAACACACAGGACAGCATCTGTAATGTAAGAAGGGCAGAGGCCTACACCACATCACACAGGACAGCACCTGTAATGTAAGAAGGGCAGCGGCCTACACCACATCACACAGGACAGCACCTGTAATATAAGAATAAGAAGGGCAGGGGCCTACACCGCAACACACAGGACAGCATCTGTAATGTAAGAAGGGCAGCGGCCTACACCACATCACACAGGACAGCACCTGTAATGTAAGAAGGGCAGCGGCCTACACCACAACACACAGGACAGCACCTGTAATGTAAGAATAAGAAGGACAGCGGCCTACACCACAACACACAGGACAGCACCTGTAATGTAAGAATAAGAAGGGCAGCGGCCTACACCACAACACACAGGGCAGCACCTGTAATGTAAGAATAAGAAGGGCAGCGGCCTACACCACAACACACAGGACAGCACCTGTAATGTAAGAAGGGCAGCGGCCTACACCACAACACACAGGACAGCACCTGTAATGTAAGAAGGGCAGCGGCCTACACCACAACACACAGGACAGCATCTGTAATGTAAGAATAAGAAGGGCAGCGGCCTACACCGCAACACACAGGACAGCATCTGTAATGTAAGAAGGGCAGCGGCCTACACCACAACACACAGGACAGCATCTGTAATGTAAGAAGGGCAGAGGCCTACACCACATCACACAGGACAGCACCTGTAATGTAAGAAGGGCAGCGGCCTACACCACAACACACAGGACAGCACCTGTAATGTAAGAATAAGAAGGGCAGCGGCCTACACCACAACACACAGGACAGCACCTGTATTGTAAAAAGGGCAGCGGCCTACACCACAACACACAGGACAGCACCAGTAATGTAAGAATAAGAAGGGCAGCGGCCTACACCACAACACACATGACAGCACCAGTAATGTAAGAAGGGCAGCGGCCTACACCACAACACACAGGACAGCACCTCTAATGTAAGAATAAGAAGGGCAGCGGCCTACACCACAACACACAGGACAGCACCTGTAATGTAAGAATAAGAAGGGCAGCGGCCTACACCACAACACACAGGACAGCACCTGTAATGTAAGAATCAGAAGGGCAGCGGCCTACACCACAACACACAGGCAGCAGCCTACACCACAACTCACAGGACAGCACCTGTTATGCATACTTACCTACCCTACCGATTTCGTCGGGAGCCTCCCGAAAATCGGGTGCCGCTCCGAGCCCCCTGGAAAGATAGGTAAGTCTCCCGGTCCCTGGCGATCCATCTGGCTCCCCCCGTGAATATAGTATTATCCCCTGCAGCGGGGGGCCCATTGACGCGATTCGTGTCATCATGGCCCCGCCCCTGCTTTACACTGCCATTTATCTTGGCATTGTGAAGAGGGGACGGGGCAGCGATGACGCGATCGCGTTGTCACGCCCATGCCACGCCACCATTGAATAGTCATGGTCCGGGTCACGCCCCCTTTTGATGGGACACGCCCCCCTGCTGAGAATGCCCGACAGCACCCTCCCGAAAGGAGGGAGCTACAAGTCGGCAACTCTGTTGTAATGTAAGAATAAGAAGGGCAGCGGCCTACACCACAACACACAGGACAGCACCTGTAATGTAAGAAGGGCAGCGGCCTACACCACAACACACAGGAAACCACCTGTAATATAAGAATAAGAAGGGCAGCGGCCTACACCACAACACACAGGACAGCACCTGTAATGTAAGAATAAGAAGGGCAGCGGCCTACACCACAACACACAGGACAGCACCTGTAATGTAAGAAGGGCAGTGGCCTACACCACAACAAACAGGACAGCACCTGTAATGTAAGAAGGGCAGCGGCCTACACCACAACACACAGGACAGCACCTGTAATGTAAGAATAAGAAGGGCAGCGGCCTACACCACAACAAACAGGACAACACCTGTAATGTAAGAAGGGCAGCGACCTACACCACAACACACAGGACAGCACCTGTAATGTAAGAAGGGCAGCGGCCTACACCACAACACACAGGACAGCACCAATACTGTAAGAATAAGAAGGGCAGCGGCCTACACCACAACACACAGGACAGCACCTCTAATGTAAGAAGGGCAGCGGCCTACACCACAACACACAGGACAGCACCTGTAATGTAAGAAGGGCAGCGGCCTACACCACAACACACAGGACAGCACCAGTACTGTAAGAATAAGAAGGGCAGCGGCCTACACCACAACACACAGGACAGCACCTCTAATGTAAGAAGGGCAGCGGCCTACACCACAACACACAGGACAGCACCTGTAATCTAAGAATAAGAAGGGCAGCGGCATACACCACAACACACAGGACAGCACCGGTAATGTACGAAGGGCAGCGGCCTACACCACATCACAAAGGACAGCACCTGTAATGTAAGAAGGGCAGAGGCCTACACCACAACACACAGAACAGCACCTGTAATGTAAGAAGGGCAGCGGCCTACACCACAACACACAGTAAACCACCTGTAATATAAGAATAAAAAGGTCAGCGGACTACACCACAACTCACAGGACAGAACCTGTAATGTAAGAATAAGAAGGGCAGCGGCCTTCACCACAACACACAGGACAGCACCTGTAATGTAAGAACAAGAAGGGCATCGGCCTACACCACAACACACAGGACAGCACCTGTAATGTAAGAATAAGAAGGGCAGCGGCCTACACCACAACACACAGGACAGCACCTGTAATGTAAGAATAAGAAGGGCAGCGGCCTACACCACAACGCACAGGACAGCACCTGTAATGTAAGAATAAGAAGGGCACGGCCTACACCACAGCACACAGGACAGCACCTGTAATGTAAGAATAAGAAGGGCAGCGGCCTACACCACAACACACAGGACAGCACCTGTAATGTAAGAATAAGAAGGGCAGCGGCCTACACCACAACACACAGGACAGCACCTGTAATGTAAGAATAAGAAGGGCAGCGGCCTACACCTCAACACACAGGACAGCACCTGTAATGTAAGAATGAGAAGGGCAGCGGCCTACACCTCAACACACATGACAGCACCTGTAATTTAAGAATAAGAAGGGCAGCGGCCTACACCACAACACACAGGGCAGCAACTGTAATGTAAGAAGGGCAGCGGCCTACACCACAACACACAGGACAGCACCTGTAATGTAAGAAGGGCAGCGGCCTACACCACAACACACAGGACAGCACCTGTAATGTAAGAAGGGCAGCGGTACACACCACAACACACAGGACAGCACCTGTAATGTAAGAAGGGCAGCGGCCTACACCACAACACACAGGACAGCACCTGTAATGTAAGAATAAGAAGGGCAGCGGCCTTCACCACAACACACAGGACAGCACCTGTAATGTAAGAACAAGAAGGGCAGCGGCCTACACCACAACACACAGGACAGCACCTGTAATGTAAGAATAAGAAGGGCAGCGGCCTACACCACAACACACAGGACAGCACCTGTAATGTAAGAATAAGAAGGGCAGCGGCCTACACCACAAAACACAGGACAGCATATGTAATGTAAGAAGGGCAGCGGCCTACACCACAGCACACAGGACAGCACCTGTAATGTAAGAAGGGCAGCGGCCTACACCACAACACACAGGACAGCACCTGTAATGTAAGAATAAGAAGGGCAGCTGCCTACACCACAACACACAGGACAGCACCTGTTATGTAAGAATAAGAAGGGCAGCGGCCTACACCACAACACACAGGACAGCACCTGTAATGTAAGGAGGGCAGCGGCCTACACCACAACACACAGGACAGCACCTGTAATGTAAGAAGGGCAGCGGCCTACACCACAAAAAACAGGACAGCACCTGTAACGTAAGAATAAGAAGGGCTGCGGCCTACACCACAACACACAGGACAGCACCTCTAATGTAAGAAGGGCAGCGGCCTACACTACAACACACAAGACAGCACCGGTAAAGAAAGAATAAGAAGGGCAGCGGCCTACACAACAACACATAGGATAGCACCTGTAATGTAAGAATAAGAAGGGCAGCGGCCTACACCACACCACATAGGACAGCACCTGTAATGTTAGAATAAGAAGGGCAGCGGCCAACACCACAACACACAGAACAGCACCTGTAATGTAAGAAGGGCAGCGGCCTACACCACAACACACAGGACAGCACCTGTAATGTAAGAAGGGCAGCGGTACACACCACAACACACAGGACAGCACCTGTAATGTAAGAAGGGCAGCGGCCTACACCACAACACACAGGACAGCACCTGTAATGTAAGAATAAGAAAGGCAGCGGCCTTCACCACAACACACAGGACAGCACCTGTAATGTAAGAACAAGAAGGGCAGCGGCCTACACCACAACACACAGGACAGCACCTGTAATGTAAGAATAAGAAGGGCAGCGGCCTACACCACAACACACAGGACAGCACCTGTAATGTAAGAATAAGAAGGGCAGCGGCCTACACCACAACACACAGGACAGCACATGTAATGTAAGAATAAGAAGGACAGCGGCCTACACCACAACACACAGGACAGCACATGTAATGTAAGAATAAGAAGGGCAGCGGCCTACACCACAACACACAGGACAGCACCTGTAATGTAAGAACAAGAAGGGCAGCGGCCTACACCACAACACACAGGACAGCACCTGTAATGTAAGAATAAGAAGGACAGCGGCCTTCACCACAACACACAGGACAGCACCTGTCATGTAAGAACAAGAAGGGCAGCGGCCTACACCACAACACACAGGACAGCACCTGTAATGTAAGAATAAGAAGGGCAGCGACCTACACCACAACACACAGGACAGCACCTGTAATGTAAGAATAAGAAGGGCAGCGGCATACACCACAGCACACAGGACAGCACCTCTAATGTAAGAAGGGCAGCGGCCTACACCACAACACACAGGACAGCACCTCTAATGTAAGAAGGGCAGCGGCCTACACCACAGCACACAGGACAGCACCTCTAATGTAAGAAGGGCAGCGGCCTACACCACAACACACAGGACAGCACCTCTAATGTAAGAAGGCAGCGGCCGACACCACAACACACAGGACAGCACCTGTAATGTAAGAATAAGAAGGGCAGCGACCTACATCACAGCACACAGGACAGCACCTGTAATGTAAGAAGGGCAGCGGCCTTGACCACAACACACAGGACAGCACCTGTAATGTAAGAATAAGAAGGGCAGCGACCTACACCACAACACTCAGGACAGCACCTGTAATGTAAGAATAAGAAGGGCAGCGGCCTACACCACAACACACAGGACAGCACCTGTAATGTAAGAATAAGAAGGGCAGCGGCCTACACCACAACACACAAGACAGCACCTGTAATGTAAGAATAAGAAGGGCAGCGGCCTACACCACAAAACACAGGACAGCATATGTAATGTAAGAAGGGCAGCGGCCTACACCACAACACACAGGACAGCACCTGTAATGTAAGAATAAGAAGGGCAGAGGCCTACACCACAACACACAGGACAGCACCTGTAATGTAAGAATAAGAAGGGCAGCGGCCTACACCACAACACACAAGACAGCACCTGTAATGTAAGAATAAGAAGGGCAGCGGCCTACACCACAAAACACAGGACAGCATATGTAATGTAAGAAGGGCAGCGGCCTACACCACAGCACACAGGACAGCACCTGTAATGTAAGAAGGGCAGCGGCCTACACCACAACACACAGGACAGCACCTGTAATGTAAGAATAAGAAGGGCAGCGGCCTACACCACAACACACAGGACAGCACCTGTAATGTAAGAAGGGCAGTGGCCTACACCACAACACACAGGACAGCACCTGTAATGTAAGAATAAGAAGGGCAGCGGCCTACACAACAACACATAGGATAGCACCTGTAATGTAAGAATAAGAAGGGCAGCGGCCTACACCACACCACATAGGACAGCACCTGTAATGTTAGAATAAGAAGGGCAGCGGCCAACACCACAACACACAGGACAGCACCTGTAATGTAAGAAGGGCAGCGGCCTACACCACAACACACAGGACAGCACCTGTAATGTAAGAATAAGAAGGGCAGCGGCCTACACCACAACACACAGGACAGCACCTGTAATGTAAGAAGGGCAGCGGCCTACACCACAACACACAGGACAGCACCTGTAATGTAAGAATCAGAAGGGCAGCGGCCTACACCACAACACACAGGGCAGCACCTGTAATGTATGAAGGGCAGCGGCCTACACCACAACACACAGGACAGCACCTGTAATGCATACTTACCTACCCTCCCGATTTCGTCGGCAGCCTCCCAAAAATTGGGTGCCGCTCCCAACCCCCCGGAAAGGTAGGTAAGTCTCCCGGTTCCCGGCGAACCATCTGGCTCCCCCCGTGAATATAGTATTATCCCCTGCAGCGGGGGGGCCCATTGACGCAATTCGCGTCATCACGGCCCAGCCCCTGCTTTACACTGCCATTTATCTTGGTATTGTGAAGAGGGGGCGGGGCCGCGAAGACGCAATCGCGTTGTCACGCCCATGCCCCTCCCCCATTGAATAGTCATGGTCCGGGTCAAGCCCCCTTTTGATGGGACACGCCCCCCTTCTGAGGATGCACAACAGCTCCCTCCCAGATGGAGGGAGCTACAAGTCGGCAACTCTGCTGTAATGTAAGAATAAGAAGGGCAGCGGCCTACACCACAACACACAGAACAGCACCTGTAATGTAAGAAGGGCAGCGGCCTACACCACAACACACAGAACAGCACCTGTAATGTAAGAATAAAAAGGTCAGCGGACTACACCACAACTCACAGGACAGAACCAGTAATGTAAGAACAAGAAGGGCAGCGGCCTACACCACAACACACAGGACAGCACCTGTAATGTAAGAATAAGAAGGGCAGCGGCCTACACCATAACACACAGGACAGCACCTGTAATGTAAAAAGGGCAGCGGCCTACACCACAACACACAGGACAGCACCTGTAATGTAAGAAGGGCAGCGGCCTACACCACAACACACAGGACAGCACCTGTAATGTAAAAAGGGCAGCGGCCTACACCACAACACACAGGACAGCACCTGTAATGTAAGAAGGGCAGCGGCCTACACCACAACACACAGGACAGCACCTGTAATGTAAGAATAAGAAGGGCAGCGGCCTACACCACAACGCACAGGACAGCACCTGTAATGTAAAAAGGGCAGCGGCCTACACCACAACACACAGGACAGCACCTGTAATGTAAGAATAAGAAGGGCACGGCCTACACCACAGCACACAGGACAGCACCTGTAATGTAAGAATAAGAAGGGCAGCGGCCTACACCACAACACACAGGACAGCACCTGTAATGTAAGAATGAGAAGGGCAGCGGCCTACACCACAACACACATGACAGCACCTGTAATGTAAGAAGGGCAGCGGCCTACACCACAATACACATGACAGCACTGGTAATGTAAGAAGGGCAGCGGCCTACACCACAATACACATGACAGCAACTGTAATGTAAGAAGGGCAGCGGCTTACACCACAACACACAGGACAGCACCTGTAATGTAAGAAGGGCAGCGGCCTACACCACAACACACAGGACAGCACCTGTAATGTAAGAAGGGCAGCGGCCTACACCACAACACACAGGACAGCACCTGTAATGTAAGAAGGGCAGCGGTACACACCACAACACACAGGACAGCACCTGTAATGTAAGAAGGGCAGCGGCCTACACAACAACACACAGGACAGCACCTGTAATGTAAGAATAAGAAGGGCAGCGGCCTACACCACAACACACAGGACAGCACCTGTAATGTAAGAATAAGAAGGGCAGCGGCCTTCACCACAACACACAGGACAGCACCTGTAATGTAAGAACAAGAAGGGCAGCGGCCTACACCACAACACACAGGACAGCACCTGTAATGTAAGAATAAGAAGGGCAGCGGCATACACCACAACACACAGGACAGCACCTGTAATGTAAGAATAAGAAGGGCAGCGACCTACACCACAGCACACAGGACAGCACCTCTAATGTAAGAAGGGCAGCGGCCTACACCACAGCACACAGGACAGCACCTCTAATGTAAGAAGGCAGCGGCCGACACCACAACACACGGGACAGCACCTGTAATGTAAGAATAAGAAGGGCAGCGGCCTACACCACAACACACAAGACAGCACCTGTAATGTAAGAATAAGAAGGGCAGCGGCCTACATCACAGCACACAGGACAGCACCTGTAATGTAAGAAGGGCAGCGGCCTTGACCACAACACACAGGACAGCACCTGTAATGTAAGAATAAGAAGGGCAGCGACCTACACCACAACACTCAGGACAGCACCTGTAATGTAAGAAGGGCAGCGGCCTACACCACAACACACAGGACAGCACCTGTAATGTAAGAATAAGAAGGGCAGCGGCCTACACCACAACACACAAGACAGCACCTGTAATGTAAGAATAAGAAGGGCAGCGGCCTACACCACAAAACACAGGACAGCATATGTAATGTAAGAAGGGCAGCGGCCTACACCACAACACACAGGACAGCACCTGTAATGTAGTTATAAGAAGGGCAGCGGCCTATACCACAACACACAGGACAGCACCTGTAATGTAAGAATAAGAAGGGCAGCGGCCTACACCACAACACACAGGACAGCACCTGTAATGTAAGAAGGGCAGCGGCTTACACCACAAAAAACAGGACAGCACCTGTAATGTAAGAATAAGAAGGGCAGCGGCCTACACCACAACACACAGGACAGCACCTCTAATGTAGGAAGGGCAGCGGCCTACACTACAACACACAAGACAGCACCGGTAAAGTAAGAATAAGAAGGGCAGCGGACTACACAACAACACACAGGACAGCACCTGTAATGTAAGAATAAGAAGGGCAGCGGCCTACACCACAACACACAGGACAGCACCTGTAATGTAAGAAGGGCAGCGGCCTACACCACAACACACAGGACAGCACCTGTAATGTAAGAATAAGAAGGGCAGCGGCCAACACCACAACACACAGGACAGCACCTGTAATGTAAGAAGGGCAGCGGCCTACACCACAACACACAGGACAGCACCTGTAATGTAAGAATAAGAAGGGCAGCGGCCTACACCACAACACACAGGACAGCACCTGTAATGTAAGAAGGGCAGCGGCCTACACCACAACACACAGGACAGCACCTGTAATGTAAGAATCAGAAGGGCAGCGGCCTACACCACAACACACAGGGCAGCACCTGTAATGTATGAAGGGCAGCGGCCTACACCACAACACACAGGACAGCACCTGTAATGCATACTTACCTACCCTCCCGATTTCGTCGGCAGCCTCCCAAAAATTGGGTGCCGCTCCCAACCCCCCGGAAAGGTAGGTAAGTCTCCCGGTTCCCGGCGAACCATCTGGCTCCCCCCGTGAATATAGTATTATCCCCTGCAGCGGGGGGGCCCATTGACGCAATTCGCGTCATCACGGCCCAGCCCCTGCTTTACACTGCCATTTATCTTGGTATTGTGAAGAGGGGGCGGGGCCGCGAAGACGCAATCGCGTTGTCACGCCCATGCCCCTCCCCCATTGAATAGTCATGGTCCGGGTCAAGCCCCCTTTTGATGGGACACGCCCCCCTTCTGAGGATGCACAACAGCTCCCTCCCAGATGGAGGGAGCTACAAGTCGGCAACTCTGCTGTAATGTAAGAATAAGAAGGGCAGCGGCCTACACCACAACACACAGAACAGCACCTGTAATGTAAGAAGGGCAGCGGCCTACACCACAACACACAGAACAGCACCTGTAATGTAAGAATAAAAAGGTCAGCGGACTACACCACAACTCACAGGACAGAACCAGTAATGTAAGATGGGCAGCGGCCTACACCACAACACACAGGACAGCACCTGTCATGTAAGAACAAGAAGGGCAGCGGCCTACACCACAACACACAGGACAGCACCTGTAATGTAAGAATAAGAAGGGCAGCGGCCTACACCATAACACACAGGACAGCACCTGTAATGTAAAAAGGGCAGCGGCCTACACCACAACACACAGGACAGCACCTGTAATGTAAGAAGGGCAGCGGCCTACACCACAACACACAGGACAGCACCTGTAATGTAAAAAGGGCAGCGGCCTACACCACAACACACAGGACAGCACCTGTAATGTAAGAAGGGCAGCGGCCTACACCACAACACACAGGACAGCACCTGTAATGTAAGAATAAGAAGGGCAGCGGCCTACACCACAACACACAGGACAGCACCTGTAATGTAAGAATGAGAAGGGCAGCGGCCTACACCACAACACACATGACAGCACCTGTAATGTAAGAAGGGCAGCGGCCTACACCACAATACACATGACAGCACTGGTAATGTAAGAAGGGCAGCGGCCTACACCACAATACACATGACAGCAACTGTAATGTAAGAAGGGCAGCGGCTTACACCACAACACACAGGACAGCACCTGTAATGTAAGAAGGGCAGCGGCCTACACCACAACACACAGGACAGCACCTGTAATGTAAGAAGGGCAGCGGCCTACACCACAACACACAGGACAGCACCTGTAATGTAAGAAGGGCAGCGGTACACACCACAACACACAGGACAGCACCTGTAATGTAAGAAGGGCAGCGGCCTACACCACAACACACAGGACAGCACCTGTAATGTAAGAATAAGAAGGGCAGCGGCCTACACCACAACACACAGGACAGCACCTGTAATGTAAGAATAAGAAGGGCAGCGGCCTTCACCACAACACACAGGACAGCACCTGTAATGTAAGAACAAGAAGGGCAGCGGCCTACACCACAACAAACAGGACAACACCTGTAATGTAAGAATAAGAAGGGCAGCGGCCTACACCACAACACACAGGACAGCACCTGTAATGTAAGAATAAGAAGGGCAGCGGCATACACCACAACACACAGGACAGCACCTGTAATGTAAGAATAAGAAGGGCAGCGACCTACACCACAGCACACAGGACAGCACCTCTAATGTAAGAAGGGCAGCGGCCTACACCACAACACACAGGACAGCACCTCTAATGTAAGAAGGGCAGCGGCCTACACCACAGCACACAGGACAGCACCTCTAATGTAAGAAGGCAGCGGCCGACACCACAACACACGGGACAGCACCTGTAATGTAAGAATAAGAAGGGCAGCGGCCTACACCACAACACACAAGACAGCACCTGTAATGTAAGAATAAGAAGGGCAGCGGCCTACATCACAGCACACAGGACAGCACCTGTAATGTAAGAAGGGCAGCGGCCTTGAACACAACACACAGGACAGCACCTGTAATGTAAGAATAAGAAGGGCAGCGACCTACACCACAACACTCAGGACAGCACCTGTAATGTAAGAAGGGCAGCGGCCTACACCACAACACACAGGACAGCACCTGTAATGTAAGAATAAGAAGGGCAGCGGCCTACACCACAACACACAAGACAGCACCTGTAATGTAAGAATAAGAAGGGCAGCGGCCTACACCACAAAACACAGGACAGCATATGTAATGTAAGAAGGGCAGCGGCCTACACCACAACACACAGGACAGCACCTGTAATGTAGTTATAAGAAGGGCAGCGGCCTACACCACAACACACAGGACAGCACCTGTAATGTAAGAATAAGAAGGGCAGCGGCCTACACCACAACACACAGGACAGCACCTGTAATGTAAGAAGGGCAGCGGCTTACACCACAAAAAACAGGACAGCACCTGTAATGTAAGAATAAGAAGGGCAGCGGCCTACACCACAACACACAGGACAGCACCTCTAATGTAGGAAGGGCAGCGGCCTACACTACAACACACAAGACAGCACCGGTAAAGTAAGAATAAGAAGGGCAGCGGACTACACAACAACACACAGGACAGCACCTGTAATGTAAGAATAAGAAGGGCAGCGGCCTACACCACACCACATAGGACAGCACCAGTAATGTTAGAATAAGAAGGGCAGCGGCCTACACCACAACACACAGGACAGCACCTCTAATGTAAGAAGGGCAGCGGCCTACACCACAACACACAGAACAGCACCTGTAATGTAAGAAGGGCAGCGGCCGACACCACAACACACAGGACAGAACCTGTAATGTAAGAATAAGAAGGGCAGCGGCCTACACCACAACACACAGAACAGCACCTGTAATGTAAGAAGGGCAGCGGCCTACACCACAACACACATTACAGAACCTGTAATGTAAGAATAAGAAGGGCAGCGGCCTACACCACAACACACAGGACAGAACCTGTAATGTAAGAATAAAAAGGTCAGCGGACTACACCACAACTCACAGGACAGAACCTGTAATGTAAGAATAAGAAGGGCAGCGGCCTTCACCACAACACACAGGACAGCACCTGTAATGTAAGAACAAGAAGGGTAGCGGCCTACACCACAACACACAGGACAGCACCTGTAATGTAAGAATAAGAAGGGCAGCGGCCTACACCATAACACACAGAACAGCACCTGTAATGTAAGAAGGGCAGCGGTCTACACCACAACTAACAGGACAGCACCTGTAATGTAAGCATAAGAAGGGCAGCGGCCAACACCACAACACACAGGACAGCACCTCTAATGTAAGAAGGGCTGCGGCCTACACCACAACACACAGGACAGCACCTGTAATGTAAGAATAAGAAGGGCAGCGGCCTACACCACAACACACAGGACAGCACCTCTAATGTAAGAAGGGCAGCGGCCTACACCACAACACACAGGACAGCACCTGTAATCTAAGAATAAGAAGGGCAGCGGCCTACACCACAACACACAGGACATCACCGGTAATGTAAGAAGGGCAGCGGCCTACATCACAACACACAGGACAGCACCTGTAATGTAAGAATAAGAAGGGCAGCGGCCTACACCACAACACACAGGACAGCACCTGTAATGTAAGAAGGGCAGCGGCTTACACCACAACAAACAGGACAGCACCTGTAATGTAAGAATAAGAAGGGCAGCGGCCTACACCACAACACACAGGACAGCACCTCTAATGTAAGAAGGGCAGCGGCCTACACTACAACACACAGGACAGCACCTGTAATGTAAGAAGGGCAGCGGCCTACACCACAACACACAGGACAGCACCTGTAATGTAAGAAGGGCAGCGGCCTACACCACATCACACAGGACAGTACCTGTAATGTAAGAAGGGCAGCGGCCTACACCACACCACATAGGACAGCACCTGTAATGTAAGAAGGGCAGCGGCCTACACCACATCACACAGGATAGCACCTGTAATGTTAGAATAAGAAGTGCAGCGGCCTACACCACAACACACAAGACAGCACCTGTAATGTAAGAAGGGCAGCGGCCTACACCACAACACACAGGACAGCACCTGTAATGTAAGAAGGGCAGCGGCCTACACCACAACACACAGGACAGCACCTGTAATGTAAGAAGGGCAGAGGCCTACACCACATCACACAGGACAGCACCTGTAATGTAAGAATAAGAAGGGCAGCGGCCTACACCACAAAACACAGGACAGCACCTGTAATGTAAGAAGGGCAGCGGCCTACACCATAACACACAGGACAGCACCTGTAATGTAAGAATAAAAAGGGCAGCGGCCTACACCACATCACACAGGACAGCACCTGTAATGTAAGAAGGGCAGCGGCTTACACCACAAAAAACAGGACAGCACCTGTAATGTAAGAAGGGCAACGGCCTACACCACAACACACAGGACAGCGCCTGTAATGTAAGAAGGGCAGCGGTACACACCACAACACACAGGACAGCACCTGTAATGTAAGAAGGGCAGCGGCCTACACCACAACACACAGGACAGCACCTGTAATGTAAGAATAAGAAGGGCAGCGGCCTACACCACAACACACAGGACAGCACCTGTAATGTAAGAATAAGAAGGGCAGCGGCCTTCACCACAACACACAGGACAGCACCTGTAATGTAAGAACAAGAAGGGCAGCGGCCTACACCACAACACACAGGACAACACCTGTAATGTAAGAATAAGAAGGGCAGCGGCCTTCACCACAACACACAGGACAGCACCTGTAATGTAAGAAGGACAGCGGCCTACACCACAACACACGGGACAGCAACTGTAATGTAAGAATAAGAAGGGCAGCGACCTACATCACAACACACAGGACAGCACCTGTAATGTAAGAAGGGCAGCAGCCTAGACCACAACACACAGGACAGCACCTGTAATGTAAGAATAAGAAGGGCAGCGACCTACACCACAACACACAGGACAGCACCTGTAATGTAAGAAGGGCAGCGGCCAACACCACAACAAACAGGACTGCACCTGTAATGTGAGAATAAGAAGGGCAGCGGCCTACACCACAACACACAGGACAGCACCTGTAATGTAAGAAGGGAAGCGGCCTACACCACAACAAACAGGACAGCACCTGTAATGTGAGAATAAGAAGGGCAGCGGCCTACACCACAACAAACAGGGCAGCACCTGTAATGTAAGAAGGGCAGCGGCCTACACCATAACACACAGGACAGCACCTGTAATGTAAGAGGGGCAGCGGCCTACACCACAACACACAGGACAGCACCTGTAATGTAAAAAGGGCAGCGGCCTACACCACAACACACAGGGCAGCACCTGTAATGTAAGAAGGGCAGCGTCCTACATCACAACACACAGGACAGCACCTGTAATGTAAGAAGGGCAGCGTCCTACACCACAACACACAGGACAGCACCTGTAATGTAAGAAGGGCAGCGACCTACCCCACAACACACAGGACAGCACCTGTAATGTAAGAAGGGCAGCGGCCTACACCACAACACACAGGACAGCACCTGTAATGTAAGAATAATAAGGGCAGCGGCCTACACCACAACACACAGGACAGCACCTGTAATGTAAGAATAATAAGGGCAGCGGCCTACACCACAACACACAGGACAGCACCTGTAAAGTAAGAATAAGAAGGGCAGCGGCCTACACCACAACACACAGGACAGCACCTCTAATGTAAGAAGGGCTGCGGCCTACTCCACAACACACAGGACAGCACCTGTAATGTAAGAATAAGAAGGCCTGCGGCCTACACCACAATACACAGGACAGCACCTGTAATGTAAGAAGGGCAGCGGCCTACACCACAACACACAGGACAGCAGCTGTAATGTAAGAATAAGAAGGGCAGCGGCCTTCACCACAACACACAGGACAGCATCTGTAATGTAAGAATAAGAAGGGCACGGCCTACACCACAACACACAGTAAACCACCTGTAATATAAGAATAAGAAGGTCAGCGGACTACACCACAACACACAGGACAGCACCTGTAATGTAAGAATAAGAAGGGCAGCGGCCTACACCACAACACACAGGACAGCACCTGTAATGTAAGAATAAGAAGGGCACGGCCTACACCACAACACACAATACAGCACCTGTAATGTAAGAATAAGAAGGGCAGCGGCCTACACCACAACACACAGGACAGCACCTGTAATGTAAGAATAAGAAGGGCAGCGGCCTACACCACAACAAACAGGGCAGCACCTGTAATGTAAGTAGGGCAGCGGCCTACACCACAACACACAGGACAGCACCTGTAATGTAAGAAGGGCAGCGGCCTACACCACAACACACAGGACAGCACCTGTAATGTAAAAAGGGCAGCGGCCTACACCACAACACACAGGGCAGTACCTGTAATGTAAGAAGGGCAGCGGCCTACTCAACAACACACAGGACAGCACCTGTAATGTAAGATGGACAGCGTCCTACACCACAACACACAAGACAGCACCTGTAATGTAAGAAGGGCAGCGGTACACACCACAACACACAGGACAGCACCTGTAATGTAAGAAGGGCAGCGGCCTACACCACAACACACAGGACAGCACCTGTAATGTAAGAATAAGAAGGGCAGCGGCCTACACCACAACACACAGGACAGCACCTGTAATGTAAGAATAAGAAGGGCAGCGGCCTTCACCACAACACACAGGACAGCACCTGTAATGTAAGAACAAGAAGGGCAGCGGCCTACACCACAACACACAGGACAACACCTGTAATGTAAGAATAAGAAGGGCAGCGGCCTTCACCACAACACACAGGACAGCACCTGTAATGTAAGAAGGACAGCGGCCTACACCACAACACACGGGACAGCACCTGTAATGTAAGAATAAGAAGGGCAGAGGCCTACACCACAACACACAGGACAGCACCTGTAATGTAAGAATAAGAAGGGCAGCGACCTACATCACAACACACAGGACAGCACCTGTAATGTAAGAAGGGCAGCAGCCTAGACCACAACACACAGGACAGCACCTGTAATGTAAGAATAAGAAGGGCAGCGACCTACACCACAACACACAGGACAGCACCTGTAATGTAAGAAGGGCAGCGGCCTACACCACAACACACAGGATAGCACCTGTAATGTAAGAATAAGAAGTGCAGCGGCCTACACCACAACACACAAGACAGCACCTGTAATGTAAGAAGGGCAGCGGCCTACACCACAACACACAGGACAGCACCTGTAATGTAAGAAGGGCAGCGGCCTACACCACAACACACAGGACAGCACCTGTAATGTAAGAAGGGCAGCGGCTTACACCACAACACACAGGACAGCACCTGTAATGTAAGAATAAGAAGGGCAGCGGCCTACACCACAACAAACAGGACAGCACCTGTAATGTAAGAAGGGCAGCGGCCTACACCACAACACACAGGACAGCACCTGTAATGTAAGAAGGGCAGCGGCCTACACCACAACAAACAGGACAGCACCTGTATTGTAAGAAGGGCAGCGGCCTACACCACAACACACAGGACAGCACCTGTAATGTATGAAGGGCAGCGGCCTACACCACATCACACAGGACAGCACCTGTAATGTAAGAATAAGAAGGGCAGCGGCCTACACCACAACACACAGGACAGCACCTGTAATGTAAGAAGGGCAGCTGCCTACACCACAACAAACAGGACAGCACCTGTAATGTAAGAAGGGCAGCGGCCTACACCACAACACACAGGACAGCACCTGTAATGTAAGAAGGGCAGCGACCTACACCACAACACACAGGACAGCACCTGTAATGTAAGAATAAGAAGGGCAGCGGCCTACACCACAACACACAGGACAGCACCTGTAATGTATGAAGGGCAGCGGCCTACACCACAATACACAGGACAGCACCTGTAATGTAAGAATAAGAAGGGCAGCGGCCTACACCACACCACACAGGACAGTACCTGTAATGTAAGAAGGGCAACGGCCTACACCACAACACACAGGACAGCACCTGTAATGTAAGAATAAGAAGGGCAGCGGCCTACACCACACCACACAGGACAGCACCTGTAATGTAAGAAGGGCAGCTGCCTACACCACAACACACAGGACAGCACCTGTAATGTAAGAAGGGCAGCGGCCTACACCACAACAAACAGGACAGCACCTGTATTGTAAGAAGGGCAGCGGCCTACACCACAACACACAGGACAGCACCTGTAATGTATGAAGGGCAGCGGCCTACACCACATCACACAGGACAGCACCTGTAATGTAAGAATAAGAAGGGCAGCGGCCTACACCACAACACACAGGACAGCACCTGTAATGTAAGAAGGGCAGCGGCCTACACCACAACACACAGGACAGCACCTGTAATGTAAGAAGGGCAGCGACCTACACCACAACACACAGAACAGCACCTGTAATGTAAGAAGGGCAGCGACCTACACCACAACACACAGGACAGCACCTGTAATGTAAGAAGGGCAGCGGCCTACACCACAACACACAGGACAGCACCTGTAATGTAAGAAGGGCAGCTGCCTACACCACAACACACAGGACAGCACCTGTAATGTAAGAAGGGCAGCGGCCTACACCACAACAAACAGGACAGCACCTGTAATGTAAGAAGGGCAGCGGCCTACACCACAACACACAGGACAGCACCTGTAATGTAAGAAGGGCAGCGGCCTACACCACAACACACAGGACAGCACCTGTAATGTAAGAATAAGAAGGGCAGCGGCCTACACCACAACACACAGGATAGCACCTGTAATGTAAGAATAAGAAGTGCAGCGGCCTACACCACAACACACAAGACAGCACCTGTAATGTAAGAAGGGCAGCGGCCTACACCACAACACACAGGACAGCACCTGTAATGTAAGAAGGGCAGCGGCTTACACCACAAAAAACAGGACAGCACCTGTAATGTAAGAATAAGAAGGGCAGCGGCCTACACCACAACACACAGGACAGCTCCTGTAATGTAAGAAGGGCAGCGGCCTACACCACAACACACAGGACAGCACCTGTAATGTAAGAATAAGAAGGTCAGCGGCCTACACCACAACACACAGGACAGCACCTGTAATGTAAGAATAAGAAGGGCACGGCCTACACCACAACACACAATACAGCACCTGTAATGTAAGAATAAGAAGGGCAGCGGCCTACACCACAACACACAGGACAGCACCTGTAATATAAGAATAAGAAGGGCAGCGGCCTACACCACAACAAACAGGGCAGCACCTGTAATGTAAGAAGGGCAGCGGCCTACACCACAACACACAGGACAGCACCTGTAATGTAAGAAGGGCAGCGGCCTACACCACAACACACAGGACAGCACCTGTAATGTAAGAAGGGCAGCGGCCTACACCACAACACACAGGGCAGCACCTGTAATGTAAGAAGGGCAGCGGCCTACACCACAACACACAGGGCAGCACCTGTAATGTAAGAAGGGCAGCGGCCTACTCAACAACACACAGGACAGCACCTGTAATGTAAGATGGGCAGCGTCCTACACCACAACACACAGGACAGCACCTGTAATGTAAGAAGGGCAGCGGTACACACCACAACACACAGGACAGCACCTGTAATGTATGAAGTGCAGCGGCCTACACCACAATACACAGGACAGCACCTGTAATGTAAGAATAAGAAGGGAAGCGGCCTACACCACAACACACAGGACAGCTCCTGTAATGTAAGAAGGGCAACGGCCTACACCACAACACACAGGACAGCACCTGTAATGTAAGAAGGGCAGCTGCCTACACCACAACACACAGGACAGCACCTGTAATGTAAGAAGGGCAGCGGCCTACACCACAACAAACAGGACAGCACCTGTAATGTAAGAAGGGCAGCGGCCTACACCACAACACACAGGACAGCACCTGTAATGTATGAAGGGCAGCGGCTTACACCACAACACACAGGACAGCACCTGTAATGTAAGAATAAGAAGGGCAGCGGCCTACACCACAACACACAGGACAGCACCTGTAATGTAAGAAGGGCAGCGACCTACACCACAACACACAGGACAGCACCTGTAATGTAAGAAGGGCAGCGACCTACACCACAACACACAGGACAGCACCTGTAATGTAAGAATAAGAAGGGCAGCGGCCTACACCACAACACACAGGACAGCACCTGTAATGTAAGAAGGGCAGCGGCTTACACCACAAAAAACAGGACAGCACCTGTAATGTAAGAATAAGAAGGGCAGCGGCCTACACCACAACACACAGGACAGCACCTCTAATGTAAGAAGGGCAGCGGCCTACACCACAACACACAGGACAACACCTGTAATGTAAGAATAAGAAGGGCTGCGGCCTACACCACAACACACAGGACAGCAGCTGTAATGTAAGAATAAGAAGGGCAGCGGCCTTCACCACAACACACAGGACAGCATCTGTAATGTAAGAAGGGCAGCGGCCTACACCACAACACACAGTAAACCACCTGTAATATAAGAATAAGAAGGTCAGCGGACTACACCACAACACACAGGACAGCTCCTGTAATGTAAGAAGGGCAGCGGCCTACACCACAACACACAGGACAGCACCTGTAATGTAAGAATAAGAAGGGCAGCGGCCTACACCACAACACACAGGACAGCACCTGTAATATAAGGATAAGAAGGGCAGCGGCCTACACCACAACAAACAGGGCAGCACCTGTAATGTAAGAAGGGCAGCGGCCTACACCACAACACACAGGACAGCACCTGTAATGTAAGAAGGGCAGCGGCCTACACCACAACACACAAGACAGCACCTGTAATGTAAAAAGGGCAGCGGCCTACACCACAACACACAGGGCAGTACCTGTAATGTAAGAAGGGCAGCGGCCTACTCAATAACACACAGGACAGCACCTGTAATGTAAGATGGGCAGCGTCCTACACCACAACACACAGGACAGCACCTGTAATGTAAGAAGTGCAGCGGTACACACCACAACACACAGGACAGCACCTGTAATGTAAGAAGGGCAGCGGCCTACACCACAACACACAGGACAGCACCTGTAATGTAAGAATAAGAAGGGCAGCGGCCTTCACCACAACACACAGGACAGCACCTGTAATGTAAGAACAAGAAGGGCAGCGGCCTACACCACAACACACAGGACAACACCTGTAATGTAAGAATAAGAAGGGCAGCGGCCTTCACCACAACACACAGGACAGCACCTGTAATGTAAGAAGGGCAGCGGCCTACACCACAGCACACAGAAACACACCTCTAATGTAAGAAGGGCTGCGGCCTACACCACAACACACAGGACAGCACCTGTAATGTAAGAATAAGAAGGGCAGCGGCCTACACCACAACACACAGGACAGCACCTCTAATGTAAGAATAATAAGGGCAGCGGCCTACACCACAATACACAGGACAGCACTTGTAATGTAAGAAGGGCAGCGGCCTACACCACAACACACAGGACAGCACCTGTAATGTAAGAATAAGAAGGGCAGCGGCCTACACCACAGCACACAGGACAGCACCTGTAATGTAAGAAGGGCAGCGGCCTACACCACATCACACAGGACAGCACCTGTAATGTAAGAAGGGCAGCGGCCTACACCACAACACACAGGACAGCACCTGAAAAGTAAGAATAAGAAGGGCAGCGGCCTACACCACAACAAACAGGACAGCACCTGTAATGTAAGCATAAGAAGGGCAGTGGCCAACACCACAACACACAGGACAGCACCTCTAATGTAAGAAGGGCTGCGGCCTACACCACAACACACAGGACAGCACCTGTAATGTAAGAATAAGAAGGGCAGCGGCCTACACCACAACACACAGGACAGCACCTGTAATGTAAGAAGGGCAGCGGCTTACACCACAACAAACAGGACAGCACCTGTAATGTAAGAATAAGAAGGGCAGCGGCCTACACCACAACACACAGGACAGCACCTGTAATGTAAGAATAAGAAGGGCAGCGGCCTACACCACAACACACAGGACAGCACCTCTAATGTAAGAAGGGCAGCGGGCTACACTACAACACACAGGACAGCACCTTTAATGTATGAAGGGCAGCGGCCTACACCACAACACACAGGACAGCACCTGTAATGTAAGAATAAGAAGGGCAGCGGCCTACACCACAATACACAGGACAGCACATGTAATGTAAGAAGGGCAGCGGCCTACACCACAACACACAGGACAGGACCTGTAATGTAAGAAGGGCAGCGGCCTGCACCACAACACACAGGACAGCACCTGTAATGTAAGAAGGGCAGCGGCCTACACCACAACACACAGGACAGCACCTGTAATGTAAGAATAAGAAGGGCAGCGGCCTACACCACAACACACAGGATAGCACCTGTAATGTAAGAATAAGAAGTGCAGCGGCCTACACCACAACACACAAGTCAGCACCTGTAATGTAAGAAGGGCAGCGGCCTACACCACAACACACAGGACAGCACCTGTAATGTATGAAGGGCAGTGGCCTACACCACAACACACAGGACAGCACCTGTAATGTAAGAATAAGAAGGGCAGCGGCCTACACCACAACACACAGGACAGCACCTGTAATGTAAGAAGGGCAGCTGCCTACACCACAACAAACAGGACAGCACCTGTAATGTAAGAAGGGCAGCGGCCTACACCACAACACACAGGACAGCACCTATAATGTATGAAGGGCAGCGGCCTACACCACAATACACAGGACAGCACCTGTAATGTAAGAATAAGAAGGGCAGCGGCCTACACCACACCACACAGGACAGTACCTGTAATGTAAGAAGGGCAACGGCCTACACCACAACACACAGGACAGCACCTGTAATGTAAGAATAAGAAGGGCAGCGGCCAACACCACACCACACAGGACAGCACCTGTAATGTAAGAAGGGCAGCTGCCTACACCACAACACACAGGACAGCACCTGTAATGTAAGAAGGGCAGCGGCCTACACCACAACAAACAGGACAGCACCTGTATTGTAAGAAGGGCAGCGGCCTACACCACAACACACAGGACAGCACCTGTAATGTATGAAGGGCAGCGGCCTACACCACATCACACAGGACAGCACCTGTAATGTAAGAATAAGAAGGGCAGCGGCCTACACCACAACACACAGGACAGCACCTGTAATGTAAGAAGGGCAGCGGCCTACACCACAACACACAGGACAGCACCTGTAATGTAAGAAGGGCAGCGACCTACACCACAACACACAGAACAGCACCTGTAATGTAAGAAGGGCAGCGACCTACACCACAACACACAGGACAGCACCTGTAATGTAAGAAGGGCAGCGGCCTACACCACAACACACAGGACAGCACCTGTAATGTAAGAAGGGCAGCGACCTACACCACATCACACAGGACAGCACCTGTAATGTAAGAAGGGCAGCTGCCTACACCACAACACACAGGACAGCACCTGTAATGTAAGAAGGGCAGCGGCCTACACCACAACAAACAGGACAGCACCTGTAATGTAAGAAGGGCAGCGGCCTACACCACAACACACAGGACAGCACCTGTAATGTAAGAAGGGCAGCGGCCTACACCACAACACACAGGACAGCACCTGTAATGTAAGAATAAGAAGGGCAGCGGCCTACACCACAACACACAGGATAGCACCTGTAATGTAAGAATAAGAAGTGCAGCGGCCTACACCACAACACACAAGACAGCACCTGTAATGTAAGAAGGGCAGCGGCCTACACCACAACACACAGGACAGCACCTGTAATGTAAGAAGGGCAGCGGCTTACACCACAAAAAACAGGACAGCACCTGTAATGTAAGAATAAGAAGGGCAGCGGCCTACACCACAACACACAGGACAGCTCCTGTAATGTAAGAATAAGAAGGGCAGCGGCCTACACCACAACACACAGGACAGCACCTGTAATGTAAGAATAAGAAGGGCACGGCCTACACCACAACACACAATACAGCACCTGTAATGTAAGAATAAGAAGGGCAGCGGCCTACACCACAACACACAGGACAGCACCTGTAATATAAGAATAAGAAGGGCAGCGGCCTACACCACAACAAACAGGGCAGCACCTGTAATGTAAGAAGGGCAGCGGCCTACACCACAACACACAGGACAGCACCTGTAATGTAAGAAGGGCAGCGGCCTACACCACAACACACAGGACAGCACCTGTAATGTAAGAAGGGCAGCGGCCTACACCACAACAAACAGGGCAGCACCTGTAATGTAAGAAGGGCAGCGGCCTACACCACAACACACAGGGCAGCACCTGTAATGTAAGAAGGGCAGCGGCCTACTCAACAACACACAGGACAGCACCTGTAATGTAAGATGGGCAGCGTCCTACACCACAACACACAGGACAGCACCTGTAATGTAAGAAGGGCAGCGGTACACACCACAACACACAGGACAGCACCTGTAATGTATGAAGGGCAGCGGCCTACACCACAATACACAGGACAGCACCTGTAATGTAAGAATAAGAAGGGCAGCGGCCTACACCACAACACACAGGACAGCTCCTGTAATGTAAGAAGGGCAACGGCCTACACCACAACACACAGGACAGCACCTGTAATGTAAGAAGGGCAGCTGCCTACACCACAACACACAGGACAGCACCTGTAATGTAAGAAGGGCAGCGGCCTACACCACAACAAACAGGACAGCACCTGTAATGTAAGAAGGGCAGCGGCCTACACCACAACACACAGGACAGCACCTGTAATGTATGAAGGGCAGCGGCTTACACCACAACACACAGGACAGCACCTGTAATGTAAGAATAAGAAGGGCAGCGGCCTACACCACAACACACAGGACAGCACCTGTAATGTAAGAAGGGCAGCGGCCTACACCACAACACACAGGACAGCACCTGTAATGTAAGAAGGGCAGCGACCTACACCACAACACACAGGACAGCACCTGTAATGTAAGAAGGGCAGCGACCTACACCACAACACACAGGACAGCACCTGTAATGTAAGAATAAGAAGGGCAGCGGCCTACACCACAACACACAGGACAGCACCTGTAATGTAAGAAGGGCAGCGGCTTACACCACAAAAAACAGGACAGCACCTGTAATGTAAGAATAAGAAGGGCAGCGGCCTACACCACAACACACAGGATAGCACCTCTAATGTAAGAAGGGCAGCGGCCTACACCACAACACACAGGACAACACCTGTAATGTAAGAATAAGAAGGGCTGCGGCCTACACCACAACACACAGGACAGCAGCTGTAATGTAAGAATAAGAAGGGCAGCGGCCTACACCACAACACACAGGACAGCACCTGTAATGTAAGAAGGGCAGCGGCTTACACCACAAAAAACAGGACAGCACCTGTAATGTAAGAATAAGAAGGGCTGCGGCCTTCACCACAACACACAGGACAGCATCTGTAATGTAAGAAGGGCAGCGGCCTACACCACAACACACAGTAAACCACCTGTAATATAAGAATAAGAAGGTCAGCGGACTACACCACAACACACAGGACAGCTCCTGTAATGTAAGAAGGGCAGCGGCCTACACCACAACACACAGGACAGCACCTGTAATGTAAGAATAAGAAGGGCAGCGGCCTACACCACAACACACAGGACAGCACCTGTAATATAAGGATAAGAAGGGCAGCGGCCTACACCACAACAAACAGGGCAGCACCTGTAATGTAAGAAGGGCAGCGGCCTACACCACAACACACAGGACAGCACCTGTAATGTAAGAAGGGCAGCGGCCTACACCACAACACACAAGACAGCACCTGTAATGTAAAAAGGGCAGCGGCCTACACCACAACACACAGGGCAGTACCTGTAATGTAAGAAGGGCAGCGGCCTACTCAACAACACACAGGACAGCACCTGTAATGTAAGATGGGCAGCGTCCTACACCACAACACACAGGACAGCACCTGTAATGTAAGAAGTGCAGCGGTACACACCACAACACACAGGACAGCACCTGTAATGTAAGAAGGGCAGCGGCCTACACCACAACACACAGGACAGCACCTGTAATGTAAGAATAAGAAGGGCAGCGGCCTTCACCACAACACACAGGACAGCACCTGTAATGTAAGAACAAGAAGGGCAGCGGCCTACACCACAACACACAGGACAACACCTGTAATGTAAGAATAAGAAGGGCAGCGGCCTTCACCACAACACACAGGACAGCACCTGTAATGTAGGAAGGGCAGCGGCCTACACCACAACACACAGAAACACACCTCTAATGTAAGAAGGGCAGCGGTACACACCACAACACACAGGACAGCACCTGTAATGTAAGAAGGACAGCGGCCTACACCACAACACACGGGACAGCACCTGTAATGTAAGAATAAGAAGGGCAGAGGCCTACACCACAACACACAGGACAGCACCTGTAATGTAAGAAGGGCAGCGGCCTACACCACAACAAACAGGACAGCACCTGTAATGTGAGAATAAGAAGGGCAGCGGCCTACACCACAACACACAGGACAGCACCTGTAATGTAAGAAGGGCAGCGGCCTACACCACAATACACAGGACAGCACCTGTAATGTAAGAATAAGAAGGGCAGCGGCCTACACCACAACACACAGGACAGCACCTGTAATGTAAGAATAAGAAGGGCAGCGGCCTACACCACATCACACAGGACAGCACCTGTATTGTAAGAAGGGAAGCGGCCTACACCACAACAAACAGGACAGCACCTGTAATGTGAGAATAAGAAGGGCAGCGGCCTACACCACAACACACAGGACAGCACCTGTAATGTAAGAAGGGCAGCGGCCTACACCACAAAACACAGGACAGCACCTGTAATGTAAGAATAAGAAGGGCAGCGGCCTACACCACAACACACAGGACAGCACCTGTAATGTAAGAATAAGAAGGGCAGCGGCCTACACCACAACAAACAAGGCAGCACCTGTAATGTAAGAAGGGCAGCGGCCTACACCACAACAAACAGGACAGCACCTGTAATGTAAGAGGGGCAGCGGCCTACACCACAACACACAGGACAGCACCTGTAATGTAAAAAGGGCAGCGGCCTACACCACAACACACAGGACAGCACCTGAAAAGTAAGAATAAGAAGGGCAGCGGCCTACACCACAACAAACAGGACAGCACCTGTAATGTAAGCATAAGAAGGGCAGTGGCCAACACCACAACACACAGGACAGCACCTCTAATGTAAGAAGGGCTGCGGCCTACACCACAACACACAGGACAGCACCTGTAATGTAAGAATAAGAAGGGCAGCGGCCTACACCACAACACACAGGACAGCACCTGTAATGTAAGAAGGGCAGCGGCTTACACCACAACAAACAGGACAGCACCTGTAATGTAAGAATAAGAAGGGCAGCGGCCTACACCACAACACACAGGACAGCACCTCTAATGTAAGAAGGGCAGCGGGCTACACTACAACACACAGGACAGCACCTTTAATGTATGAAGGGCAGCGGCCTACACCACAACACACAGGACAGCACCTGTAATGTAAGAATAAGAAGGGCAGCGGCCTACACCACAATACACAGGACAGCACATGTAATGTAAGAAGGGCAGCGGCCTACACCACAACACACAGGACAGGACCTGTAATGTAAGAAGGGCAGCGGCCTGCACCACAACACACAGGACAGCACCTGTAATGTAAGAAGGGCAGCGGCCTACACCACAACACACAGGACAGCACCTGTAATGTAAGAATAAGAAGGGCAGCGGCCTACACCACAACACACAGGATAGCACCTGTAATGTAAGAATAAGAAGTGCAGCGGCCTACACCACAACACACAAGTCAGCACCTGTAATGTAAGAAGGGCAGCGGCCTACACCACAACACACAGGACAGCACCTGTAATGTAAGAAGGGCAGCGGCCTACACCACAACACACAGGACAGCACCTGTAATGTAAGAAGGGCAGCGGCTTACACCACAACACACAGGACAGCACCTGTAATGTAAGAATAAGAAGGGCAGCGGCTACACCACAACACACAGGACAGCACCTGTAATGTAAGAAGGGCAGCGGCCTACACCACAACACACAGGACAGCACCTGTAATGTATGAAGGGCAGTGGCCTACACCACAACACACAGGACAGCACCTGTAATGTAAGAATAAGAAGGGCAGCGGCCTACACCACAACACACAGGACAGCACCTGTAATGTAAGAAGGGCAGCTGCCTACACCACAACAAACAGGACAGCACCTGTAATGTAAGAAGGGCAGCGGCCTACACCACAACACACAGGACAGCACCTATAATGTATGAAGGGCAGCGGCCTACACCACAATACACAGGACAGCACCTGTAATGTAAGAATAAGAAGGGCAGCGGCCTACACCACACCACACAGGACAGTACCTGTAATGTAAGAAGGGCAACGGCCTACACCACAACACACAGGACAGCACCTGTAATGTAAGAATAAGAAGGGCAGCGGCCTACACCACACCACACAGGACAGCACCTGTAATGTAAGAAGGGCAGCTGCCTACACCACAACACACAGGACAGCACCTGTAATGTAAGAAGGGCAGCGGCCTACACCACAACAAACAGGACAGCACCTGTATTGTAAGAAGGGCAGCGGCCTACACCACAACACACAGGACAGCACCTGTAATGTATGAAGGGCAGCGGCCTACACCACATCACACAGGACAGCACCTGTAATGTAAGAATAAGAAGGGCAGCGGCCTACACCACAACACACAGGACAGCACCTGTAATGTAAGAAGGGCAGCGGCCTACACCACAACACACAGGACAGCACCTGTAATGTAAGAAGGGCAGCGACCTACACCACAACACACAGAACAGCACCTGTAATGTAAGAAGGGCAGCGACCTACACCACAACACACAGGACAGCACCTGTAATGTAAGAAGGGCAGCGGCCTACACCACAACACACAGGACAGCACCTGTAATGTAAGAAGGGCAGCTGCCTACACCACAACACACAGGACAGCACCTGTAATGTAAGAAGGGCAGCGGCCTACACCACAACAAACAGGACAGCACCTGTAATGTAAGAAGGGCAGCGGCCTACACCACAACACACAGGACAGCACCTGTAATGTAAGAAGGGCAGCGGCCTACACCACAACACACAGGACAGCACCTGTAATGTAAGAATAAGAAGGGCAGCGGCCTACACCACAACACACAGGATAGCACCTGTAATGTAAGAATAAGAAGTGCAGCGGCCTACACCACAACACACAAGACAGCACCTGTAATGTAAGAAGGGCAGCGGCCTACACCACAACACACAGGACAGCACCTGTAATGTAAGAAGGGCAGCGGCTTACACCACAAAAAACAGGACAGCACCTGTAATGTAAGAATAAGAAGGGCAGCGGCCTACACCACAACACACAGGACAGCTCCTGTAATGTAAGAATAAGAAGGGCAGCGGCCTACACCACAACACACAGGACAGCACCTGTAATGTAAGAATAAGAAGGGCACGGCCTACACCACAACACACAATACAGCACCTGTAATGTAAGAATAAGAAGGGCAGCGGCCTACACCACAACACACAGGACAGCACCTGTAATATAAGAATAAGAAGGGCAGCGGCCTACACCACAACAAACAGGGCAGCACCTGTAATGTAAGAAGGGCAGCGGCCTACACCACAACACACAGGACAGCACCTGTAATGTAAGAAGGGCAGCGGCCTACACCACAACACACAGGACAGCACCTGTAATGTAAGAAGGGCAGCGGCCTACACCACAACAAACAGGGCAGCACCTGTAATGTAAGAAGGGCAGCGGCCTACACCACAACACACAGGGCAGCACCTGTAATGTAAGAAGGGCAGCGGCCTACTCAGCAACACACAGGACAGCACCTGTAATGTAAGATGGGCAGCGTCCTACACCACAACACACAGGACAGCACCTGTAATGTAAGAAGGGCAGCGGTACACACCACAAAACACAGGACAGCACCTGTAATGTATGAAGGGCAGCGGCCTACACCACAATACACAGGACAGCACCTGTAATGTAAGAATAAGAAGGGCAGCGGCCTACACCACAACACACAGGACAGCTCCTGTAATGTAAGAAGGGCAACGGCCTACACCACAACACACAGGACAGCACCTGTAATGTAAGAAGGGCAGCTGCCTACACCACAACACACAGGACAGCACCTGTAATGTAAGAAGGGCAGCGGCCTACACCACAACAAACAGGACAGCACCTGTAATGTAAGAAGGGCAGCGGCCTACACCACAACACACAGGACAGCACCTGTAATGTATGAAGGGCAGCGGCTTACACCACAACACACAGGACAGCACCTGTAATGTAAGAATAAGAAGGGCAGCGGCCTACACCACAACACACAGGACAGCACCTGTAATGTAAGAAGGGCAGCGGCCTACACCACAACACACAGGACAGCACCTGTAATGTAAGAAGGGCAGCGACCTACACCACAACACACAGGACAGCACCTGTAATGTAAGAAGGGCAGCGACCTACACCACAACACACAGGACAGCACCTGTAATGTAAGAATAAGAAGGGCAGCGGCCTACACCACAACACACAGGACAGCACCTGTAATGTAAGAAGGGCAGCGGCTTACACCACAACACACAGGACAACACCTGTAATGTAAGAATAAGAAGGGCTGCGGCCTACACCACAACACACAGGACAGCAGCTGTAATGTAAGAATAAGAAGGGCAGCGGCCTACACCACAACACACAGGACAGCACCTGTAATGTAAGAAGGGCAGCGGCTTACACCACAAAAAACAGGACAGCACCTGTAATGTAAGAATAAGAAGGGCTGCGGCCTTCACCACAACACACAGGACAGCATCTGTAATGTAAGAAGGGCAGCGGCCTACACCACAACACACAGTAAACCACCTGTAATATAAGAATAAGAAGGTCAGCGGACTACACCACAACACACAGGACAGCTCCTGTAATGTAAGAAGGGCAGCGGCCTACACCACAACACACAGGACAGCACCTGTAATGTAAGAATAAGAAGGGCAGCGGCCTACACCACAACACACAGGACAGCACCTGTAATATAAGGATAAGAAGGGCAGCGGCCTACACCACAACAAACAGGGCAGCACCTGTAATGTAAGAAGGGCAGCGGCCTACACCACAACACACAGGACAGCACCTGTAATGTAAGAAGGGCAGCGGCCTACACCACAACACACAAGACAGCACCTGTAATGTAAAAAGGGCAGCGGCCTACACCACAACACACAGGGCAGTACCTGTAATGTAAGAAGGGCAGCGGCCTACTCAACAACACACAGGACAGCACCTGTAATGTAAGATGGGCAGCGTCCTACACCACAACACACAGGACAGCACCTGTAATGTAAGAAGTGCAGCGGTACACACCACAACACACAGGACAGCACCTGTAATGTAAGAAGGGCAGCGGCCTACACCACAACACACAGGACAGCACCTGTAATGTAAGAATAAGAAGGGCAGCGGCCTTCACCACAACACACAGGACAGCACCTGTAATGTAAGAACAAGAAGGGCAGCGGCCTACACCACAACACACAGGACAACACCTGTAATGTAAGAATAAGAAGGGCAGCGGCCTTCACCATAACACACAGGACAGCACCTGTAATGTAGGAAGGGCAGCGGCCTACACCACAACACACAGAAACACACCTCTAATGTAAGAAGGGCAGCGGTACACACCACAACACACAGGACAGCACCTGTAATGTAAGAAGGACAGCGGCCTACACCACAACACACGGGACAGCACCTGTAATGTAAGAATAAGAAGGGCAGAGGCCTACACCACAACACACAGGACAGCACCTGTAATGTAAGAAGGGCAGCGGCCTACACCACAACAAACAGGACAGCACCTGTAATGTGAGAATAAGAAGGGCAGCGGCCTACACCACAACACACAGGACAGCACCTGTAATGTAAGAAGGGCAGCGGCCTACACCACAATACACAGGACAGCACCTGTAATGTAAGAATAAGAAGGGCAGCGGCCTACACCACAACAAACAGGACAGCACCTGTAATGTGAGAATAAGAAGGGCAGCGGCCTACACCACAACACACAGGACAGCACCTGTAATGTAAGAAGGGCAGCGGCCTACACCACAAAACACAGGACAGCACCTGTAATGTAAGAATAAGAAGGGCAGCGGCCTACACCACAACACACAGGACAGCACCTGTAATGTAAGAATAAGAAGGGCAGCGGCCTACACCACAACAAACAGGGCAGCACCTGTAATGTAAGAAGGGCAGCGGCCTACACCACAACAAACAGGACAGCACCTGTAATGTAAGAGGGGCAGCGGCCTACACCACAACACACAGGACAGCACCTGTAATGTAAAAAGGGCAGCGGCCTACACCACAACACACAGGGCAGCACCTTTAATGTAAGAAGGGCAGCGTCCTACACCACAACACACAGGACAGCACCTGTAATGTAAGAAGGGCAGCGGCCTACACCACAACACACAGGACAGCACCTGTAATGTAAGAATAAGAAGGGCAGCGGCCTACACCACAATACACAGGACAGCATCTGTAATGTAAGAATAAGAAGGGCAGCGGCCTACACCACAACACACAGGACAGCATCTGTAATGTAAGAATAAGAAGGGCAGCGGCCTACACCACAACACACAGGACAGCACCTGTAATGTAAGAAGGGCAGCGGCCTACACCACAACACACAGGACAGCACCTGTAATGTAAGAATAAGAAGGGGAGCAGCGGCCTACACCACAACACACAGGACAGCACCTGTAATGTAAGAAGGGCAGTTGCCTACACCACAACACACAGGACAGCACCTGTAATGTAAGAAGGGCAGCGGCCTACACCACATCACACAGGACAGCACCTGTAATGTAAGAATAAGAAGGGCAGCGGCCTACACCACAACACACAGGACAGCACCTGTAATGTAAGAAGGGCAGCAGCCTACACCACAACACACAGGACAGCACCTGTAATGTAAGAATAAGAAGGGCAGCGGCCTACACCACAACACACAGGACAGCACCTGTAATGTAAGAATAAGAAGGGCAGCGGCCTACACCACATCACACAGGACAGCACCTGTAATGTAAGAATAAGAAGGGCAGCGGCCTACACCACAACACACAGGACAGCACCTGTAATGTAAGAAGGGCAGCAGCCTACACCACAACACACAGGACAGCACCTGTAATGTAAGAATAAGAAGGGCAGCAGCCTACACCACAACACACAGGACAGCACCTGTAATGTAAGAATAAGAAGGGCAGCGGCCTACACCACAACACACAGGACAGCACCTGTAATGTAAGAAGGGCAGCAGCCTACACCACAACACACAGGACAGCACCTGTAATGTAAGAATAAGAAGGGCAGCGGCCTACACCACAACACACAGGACAGCACCTGTAATGTAAGAATAAGAAGGGCAGCGGCCTACACCACATCACACAGGATAGCACCTGTAATGTAAGAAGGGCAGCAGCCTACACCACAACACACAGGACAGCACCTGTAATGTAAGAAGGGCAGCAGCCTACACCACAACACACAGGACAGCACCTGTAATGTAAGAATAAGAAGGGCAGCGGCCTACACCACAACACACAGGACAGCACCTGTAATGTAAGAAGGGCAGCGACCTACACCACAACACACAGGACAGCACCTGTAATGTAAGAAGGGCAGCGGCCTACACCACAACACACAGGACAGCACCGGTAATGTAAGAAGGGCAGCGGCTACACCACAACACAACACGACAGCACCTGTAATGTAAGAATAAGAAGGGCAGCGGCCTACATCACAACACACAGGACAGCACCTGTAATGTAAGAAGGGCAGCGGCCTCCACCACATCACACAGGACAGCACCTGTAATGTAAGAAGGGCAGCGGCCTACACTACAATACACAGGACAGCACCTGTAATGTAAGAAGGGCAGCGGCCTACACCACAACACACAGGACAGCACCTGTAATGTAAGAATAAGAAGGGCAGCGGCCTACACCACAACACACAGGACAGCACCTGTAATGTAAGAAGGGCAGCGGCCTACACTACAATACACAGGACAGCACCTGTAATGTAAGAAGGGCAGCGGCCTACACCACAACACACAGGACAGCACCTGTAATGTAAGAATAAGAAGGGCAGCGGCCTACACCACAGCACACAGGACAGCATCTGTAATGTAAGAAGGGCAGTGGCCTACACCACAACACACAGGACAGCATCTGTAATGTAAGAATAAGAAGGGCAGCGGCCTACACCACAGCACACAGGACAGCACCTGTAATGTAAGAAGGGCAGCGGCCTACACCACAACACACAGGACAGCACCAGTAATGTAAGAAGGGCAGCGGCCTACACCACATCACACAGGACAGCACCTGTAATGTAAGAAGGGCAGCGGCTACACCACAACACAACACGACAGCACCTGTAATGTAAGAATAAGAAGGGCAGCGGCCTACATCACAACACACAGGACAGCACCTGTAATGTAAGAAGGGCAGCGGCCTCCACCACATCACACAGGACAGCACCTGTAATGTAAGAAGGGCAGCGGCCTACACTACAATACACAGGACAGCACCTGTAATGTAAGAAGGGCAGCGGCCTACACCACAACACACAGGACAGCACCTGTAATGTAAGAAGGGCAGCTGCCTCCACCACATCACACAGGACAGCACCTGTAATGTAAGAAGGGCAGCGGCCTACATCACAACACACAGGACAGCACCTGTAATGTAAGAAGGGCAGCGGCCTCCACCACATCACACAGGACAGCACCTGTAATGTAAGAAGGGCAGCGGCCTACACTACAATACACAGGACAGCACCTGTAATGTAAGAAGGGCAGCGGCCTACACCACAACACACAGGACAGCACCTGTAATGTAAGAAGGGCAGCGGCCTCCACCACATCACACAGGACAGCACCTGTAATGTAAGAAGGGCAGCGACCTACACTACAATACACAGGACAGCACCTGTAATGTAAGAAGGGCAGCGGCCTACACCACATCACACAGGACAGCACCTGTAATTTAAGAATAAGAAGGGCAGCGGCCTACACCACAACACACAGGACAGCACCTGTAATGTAAGAATAAGAAGGGCAGCGACCTACACCACAACACACAGGACAGCACCTGTAATGTAAGAATAAGAAGGGCAGCAGCCTACAACTCAACGCACAGGACAGCACCTGTAATGTAAGAAGGGCAGCGGCCTACACCACAACACAGAGGACAGCACCTGTAATGTAAGAATAAGAAGGGCAGCGGCCTACACCACAACACACAGGACAGCAGCTGTAATGTAAGAAGGGCAGCGGCCTACACCACAACACACAGGACAGCACCTGTAATGTAAGAAGGGCAGCGGGCTACACCACAATACACAAGACAGCACCTGTAATGTAAGAAGGGCAGCGGCCTACACCACACCACACAGGACAGCACCTGTAATGTAAGAATAAGAAGGGCAGCGGCCTACACCACAACACACAGGACAGCACCTGTAATGTAAGAATAAGAAGGGCAGCGGCCTACACCACAACACACAGGACAGCACCTGTAATGTAAGAAGGTCAGCGGCCTACACCACAACACACAGGACAGCACCTGTAATGTAAGAAGGGCAGCGGCCTACACCACAACACACAGGACAGCACCTGTAATGTAAGAAGGGCAGCGGCTTACACCACAACACACAGGACAGCACCTGTAATGTAAGAAGGGCAGCGGCCTACACCACAACACACAGGACAGCACCTGTAATGTAAGAATAAGAAGGGCAGCGGCCTACACCACAACACACAGGACAGCACCTGTAATGTAAGAAGGGCAGCGGCCTACACCACAACACACAGGACAGCACCTGTAATGTAAGAATAAGAAGGGCAGCGGCCTACACCACAACACACAGGACAGCACCTGTAATGTAAGAAGGTCAGCGGCCTACACCACAACACACAGGACAGCACCTGTAATGTAAGAATAAGAAGGGCAGCGGCCTACACCACAACACACAGGACAGCACCTGTAATGTAAGAAGGTCAGCGGCCTACACCACAACACACAGGACAGCACCAGTAATGTAAGAAGGGCAGCGACATACATCACAACACACAGGACAGCACCTGTAATGTAAGAATAAGAAGGGCAGCGACCTACACCACAACACACAGGACAGCACCTGTAATGTAAGAAGAGCAGCGGCCTACACCACAATACACAGGACAGCACCAGTAATGTAAGAAGGGCAGCGGCCTACACCACAACACACAGGACAGCACCTGTAATGTAAGAATAAGAAGGGCAGCGGCCTTCACCACAACACACAGGACAGCACCTGTAATGTAAGAATAAGAAGGGCAGCTGCCTACACCACACCACACAGTACAGCACCTGTAATGTAAGAAGGGCAGCGACCTACACCACAACACACAGGACAGCACCTGTAATGTAAGAAGGGCAGCGGCCTACACCACAACACACAGGACAGCACCTGTAATGTAAGAATAAGAAGGGCAGCTGCCTACACCACAACACACAGGACAGCACCTGTAATGTAAGAAGGGCAGCGACCTACACCACAACACACAGGACAGCACCTGTAATGTAAGAAGGGCAGCAGCCTACACCACAACACACAGGACAGCACCTGTAATGTAAGAAGGGCAGCGGCCTACACCACAACACACAGGACAGCACCTGTAATGTAAGAAGGGCAGCAGCCTATACCACAATACACAGGACAGCACCTGTTGTGTAAGAAGGGCAGCGACCTACACCACAACACACAGGACAGCACCTGTAATGTAAGAATAAGAAGGGCAGCGGCCTTCACCACAACACACAGGACAGCACCTGTAATGTAAGGATAAGAAGGGCAGCTGCCTACACCACATCACACAGGACAGCACCTGTAATGTAAGAAGGGCAGCTGCCTACACCACAACACACAGGACAGCACCTGTAATGTAAGAATAAGAAGGGCAGCTGCCTACACCACACCACACAGTACAGCACCTGTAATGTAAGAAGGGCAGCGACCTACACCACAACACACAGGACAGCACCTGTAATGTAAGAAGGGCAGCGACCTACACCACAACACACAGGACAGCACCTGTAATGTAAGAATAAGAAGGGCAGCGGCCTACACCACAACACACAGGACAGCACCTGTAATGTAAGAAGGGCAGCAGCCTACACCACAACACACAGGACAGCACATGTAATGTAAGAAGGGCAGCAGCCTACACCACAACACACAGGACAGCACCTGTAATGTAAGAATAAGAAGGGCAGCGGCCTACACCACAACACACAGGACAGCACCTGTAATGTAAGAATAAGAAGGGCAGCGGCCTACACCACAACACACAGGACAGCACCTGTAATGTAAGAAGGGCAGCGACCTACACCACAACACACAGGACAGCACCTGTAATGTAAGAAGGGCAGCGGCCTACACCACACCACACAGGACAGCACCTGTAATGTAAGAAGGGCAGCGGCCTACACCACAACACACAGGACAGCACCGGTAATGTAAGAAGGGCAGCAGCCTACACCACAACACACAGGACAGCATCTGTAATGTAAGAATAAGAAGGGCAGCGGCCTACACCACAACACACAGGACAGCACCTGTAATGTAAGAATAAGAAGGGCAGCGGCCTACACCACAGCACACAGGACAGCACCTGTAATGTAAGAAGGGCAGCGACCTACACCACAACACACAGGACAGCACCTGTAATGTAAGAGTAAGAAGGGCAGCGGCCTACACCACAACACACAGGACAGCACCTGTAATGTAAGAAGGGCAGCAGCCTACACCACAACACACAGGACAGCATCTGTAATGTAAGAATAAGAAGGGCAGCGGCCTACACCACAACACACAGGACAGCACCTGTAATGTAAGAATAAGAAGGGCAGCGGCCTACACCACAACACACAGGACAGCACCTGTAATGTAAGAAGGGCAGCGGCCTACACCACAACACACAGGACAGCACCTGTAATGTAAGAAGGGCAGCGGCCTCCACCACATCACACAGGACAGCACCTGTAATGTAAGAAGGGCAGCGGCCTACACTACAATACACAGGACAGCACCTGTAATGTAAGAAGGGCAGCGGCCTACACCACATCACACAGGACAGCACCTGTAATGTAAGAAGGGCAGCGGCCTACACTACAATACACAGGACAGCACCTGTAATGTAAGAAGGGCAGCGGCCTACACCACAACACACAGGACAGCACCTGTAATGTAAGAATAAGAAGGGCAGCGGCCTGCACCACAACACACAGGACAGCACCTGTAATGTAAGAATAAGAAGGGCAGCGACCTACACCACAACACACAGGACAGCACCTGTAATGTAAGAATAAGAAGGGCAGCAGCCTACACCACAACGCACAGGACAGCACCTGTAATGTAAGAATAAGAAGGGCAGCGGCCTACACCACAACACACAGGACAGCAGCTGTAATGTAAGAATAAGAAGGGCAGCGGCCTACACCACAACACACAGGACAGCAGCTGTAATGTAAGAAGGGCAGCGGCCTACACCACAACTCACAGGACAGCACCTGTAATGTAAGAAGGGCAGCGGCCTACTCCACAACACACAGGACAGCACCTGTAATGTAAGAATAAGAAGGGCAGCAGCCTACACCACAACGCACAGGACAGCACCTGTAATGTAAGAATAAGAAGGGCAGCGGCCTACACCACAACACAGAGGACAGCACCTGTAATGTAAGAATAAGAAGGGCAGCGGCCTACACCACAACACACAGGACAGCAGCTGTAATGTAAGAAGGGCAGCGGCCTACACCACAACACACAGGACAGCACCTGTAATGTAAGAAGGGCAGCGGCCTACTCCACAACACACAGGACAGCACCTGTAATGTAAGAAGGGCAGCGGCCTACACCACAACACACAGGACAGCATCTGTAATGTAAGAATAAGAAGGGCAGCGGCCTACACCACAACACACAGGACAGCACCTGTAATGTAAGAATAAGAAGGGCAGCGGCCTACACCACAACACACAGGACAGCACCTGTAATGTAAGAAGGGCAGCGGCCTACACCACAACACACAGGACAGCACCTGTAATGTAAGAATAAGAAGGGCAGCGGCCTACACCACAACACACAGGACAGCACCAGTAATGTAAGAAGGGCAGCGACCTACACCACAACACACAGGACAGCACCTGTAATGTAAGAAGAGCAGCGGCCTACACCACAACACACAGGACAGCACCTGTAATGTAAGAAGAGCAGCGGCCTACACCACAACACACAGGACAGCACCAGTAATGTAAGAAGGGCAGCGGCCTACACCACAACACACAGGACAGCACCTGTAATGTAAGAAGGGCAGCGGCCTCCACCACATCACACAGGACAGCACCTGTAATGTAAGAATAAGAAGGGCAGCGACCTACATCATAGCACACAGGACAGCACCTGTAATGTAAGAAGGGTAGCGACCTACACCACAACACACAGGACAGCACCTGTAATGTAAGAAGGGCAGCGGCCTACACCACATCACACAGGACAGCACCTGTAATGTAAGAATAAGAAGGGCAGCGACCTACATCATAGCACACAGGACAGCACCTGTAATGTAAGAAGGGTAGCGACCTACACCACAACACACAGGACAGCACCAGTAATGTAAGAAGGGCATCGGCCTACACCACAACACACAGGACAGCACCTGTAATGTAAGAAGGGCAGCGACCTACACCACAACACACAGGACAGCACCTGTATTGTAAGTAGGGATGTGCGCCGGACCATTTTTGCCGGATTTGGATTTGGATTTGGTTCTAATTCGTCGTCCGGCTTTGGATTTGGATTTGCCAAACTGCGGTGACTGGCTTTGGATTTGGATTTGGATTTGGATTTGGATTTTTTTACAAAAATTGACAAAAAAAGCTAAAATCACATAAATTGGTCTTTTTTTTCTTCCTAGAGTATTATTAACCTCAATAATATTAATTTCCAGTCAATTTAGACCATATCACAGCTTATAATATTGTTTTCAACATTATTGGCCAAAGGTTGCAGTGAGCTGAGTGGTTACTAAGCGACAAAGCAGCGGCACAACGACACAGACACCACAGTATAAAGCACATCTATGACACATTGCCACACAGCAGTGGCAGAAATGAAAAGTAGTGCACCCACCCAGTGGGGTACGGCCAGCAGAGTCACAGTACTTGTTTACAAAGTGGGCTACGGCCCTAGGAGTCACAGTGCACAATCTTATTAGCATTACACCGCACATAGGGCCTGATTCACATTACACCATAAAGTAGTGTCTCTTATTTATGTTACGACACACAGTAGTGCCCCTTTTACACAATGCCCACAGTAGTGACCCTTTTACACAATGCCCACAGTAGCGGTGTCCCTTACACAATGTCCCCCAGCAGTGGTGCCCCCTATGCAGTCCCCTTAGTAGTACGGTCCACTATGCAGTGCCCCCAGTTGAATGCTCCCCAGTAGTATGCCCCCCATTAGCAGGCCCCCCCAGTAGTATGTCCCCCATTAGCAGGCCCCCCCAGTAGTATGCCCCCCATTAGCATGCCACCCAGTAGTATGCCCCCCCAGTAGTATGGCTCCCCCAGTAGTAGGCTGCCCCAGTAGCAGGCCCCCCCAGTAGTAGGCTGCTCCAGTAGTTGCCCCCCCTGTAGTATGGGCCCCCCCCCTGTAGTATGGCCCCCCCTGTAGTAGGCCCCCCCAGTAGTATGGCCCCCCCCAGTAGCAGGCCCTCAGTAGTATGGCCACCCCAGTAGCAGACCCCCCCAGTAGTATAGCCCCCCCCAGTAGCAGGCCCCTCTGTAGTATGGCCCCCCCAGTAGTATAGCCCTGCCCAGTAGCAGACCCCCCCCAGTAGTGCAGACCCCCCCAGTAGTATATACCCCCCCCCAGTAGCAGGCCCCTCTGTAGTATGGCCCCCCAATAGTGCAGATCCCCCCCAGTAGTATGGCCCCCCCAGTAGCAGACCCCCCCCCCCAGTAGTATAGCCCCCCCCCAGTAGCAGGCCCCTCTGTAGTATGGCCCCCCAGTAGTATTGCCTCCCCCAGTAGCAGACCCCCCCCAGTAGTGCAGACCCCCCCCCAGTAGTATAGCCCCCCCCAGTAGCAGGCCCCTCTGTAGTATGGCCCCCCCAGTAGTATAGCCCCCCCCAGTAGCAGACCCCCCCAGTAGTGCAGACCCCCCCCCCCCAGTAGCGCCCCCGGACCTATGACAAGTAAAAAAATAAAAAAAATAAAACTTACCTGTATCCCCGCTCCCGCGCCGTCCGCTCTGTCACACGCTGAGGAGGGAGCCGTAAGACGGAGCTCATGTGGGAGCTCCAGCCGGCTCCCTCCGTGCAGCAGCCAATGAGAGTCTGTGTGACTCTCATTGGCTCCTGTAACAAACACACAGCTGCCGCTGGCGGCTGTGTGTCTGTGTCTGTGTAGGGCAGAGCGCTATCACTGCGCTCTGCCCTACACGCGAGGAGACCTGATGTCGGATTCTCTAGTGAGAATCCGACATCAGGCGGCCGCCGTTCGGCCCCGAACGGGGATCCGAGTCAGGCGGTGAACACCCGAACAGGGTTCGGGTGGACTCGGATCCCCAATGTTCGGAGCGGTTCGGATTCCACAGAAACCGAACCGCTCAACTCTAATTGTAAGAAGGGCAGCGGCCTACACCACAACACACAGGACAGCACCTGTAATGTAAGAAGGGCAGCAGCCTACACCACAACACACAGGACAGCACCTGTAATGTAAGAATAAGAAGGGCAGCGGCCTACACCACAACACACAGGACAGCACCTGTAATGTAAGAATAAGAAGGGCAGCGGCCTACACCACAACACACAGGACAGCACCTGTAATGTAAGAAGGGCAGCAGCCTACACCACAACACACTGACAGCACCTGTAATGTAAGAAGGGCAGCAGCCTACACCACAACACACAGGACAGCATCTGTAATGTAAGAATAAGAAGGGCAGCGGCCTACACCACAGCACACAGGACAGCACCTGTAATGTAAGAAGGGCAGCGACCTACACCACAACACACAGGACAGCACCTGTAATGTAAGAAGGACAGCGGCCTACACCACAACACACAGGACAGCACCTGTAATGTAAGAAGGGCAGCGTCCTACACCACAACACACAGGACAGCACCTGTAATGTAAGAAGGGCAGCGGCCTACACCACAACACACAGGACAGCACCTGTAATGTAAGAAGGGCAGCGACCTACACCACAACACACAGGACAGCACCTGTAATGTAAGAAGGGCAGCGGCTTACACCACAACACACAGGACAGCACCTGTAATGTAAGAAGGGCAGCGGCCAACACCACATCACACAGGACAGCACCTGTAATGTAAGAAGGGCAGCAGCCTACACCACAACACACAGGACAGCATCTGTAATGTAAGAATAAGAAGGGCAGCGGCCTACACCACAACACACAGGACAGCACCTGTAATGTAAGAAGGACAGCGACCTACACCACAACACAAAGGACAGCACCTGTAATGTAAGAAGGGCAGCGGCCTACACCACAACACACAGGACAGCACCTGTAATGTAAGAAGGGCAGCGACCTACACCACAACACACAGGACAGCACCTGTAATGTAAGAATAAGAAGGGCAGCGACCTACACCACAACACACAGGACAGCACCTGTAAGGTAAGAAGGTCAGCGGCCTACACCACAAGACACAGGACAGCACCTGTAATGTAAGAAGGGCAGCGGCCTACACCACAAGACACAGGACAGCACCTGTAATGTAAGAAGGGCAGCGGCCTACACCACAATACACAGGACAGCACCTGTAATGTAAGAATAAGAAGGGCAGCGGCCTACACCACAACACACAGGACAGCACCTGTAATGTAAGAATAAGAAGGGCAGCGGCCTACACCACAACACACAGGACAGCACCTGTAATGTAAGAAGGGCAGCGGCCTACACCACAGCACACAGGACAGTACCTCTAATGTAAGAAGGGCAGCGGCCTACACCACAGCACACAGGACAGCACCTGTAATGTAAGAAGGGCAGCGGCCTACACCACAACACAAAGGACAGCACCTGTAATGTAAGAAGGGCAGCGGCCTACACCACAAGACACAGGACAGCACCTGTAATGTAAGAAGGGCAGCAGCCTACACCACAACACACAGGACAGCATCTGTAATGTAAGAAGGGCAGCGGCCTACACCACAACACACAGGACAGCACCTGTAATGTAAGAAGGGCAGCGGCCTACACCACAGCACACAGGACAGTACCTCTAATGTAAGAAGGGCAGCGGCCTACACCACAGCACACAGGACAGCACCTGTAATGTAAGAAGGGCAGCGGCCTACACCACAACACACAGGACAGCGCCTGTAATGTAAGAATAGGAAGGGCAGCGGCCTACACCACAACACACAGGACAGCACCTGTAATGTAAGAATAGGAAGGGCAGCGGCCTACACCACAACACACAGGACAGCACCTGTAATGTAAGAAGGGCAGCGGCCTACACCACAACACACAGGACAGCACCTGTAATGTAAGAAGGGCAGCGGCCTACACCACAGCACACAGGACAGTACCTCTAATGTAAGAAGGGCAGCGGCCTACACCACAGCACACAGGACAGCACCTGTAATGTAAGAAGGTCAGCGGCCTACACCACAACACACAGGACAGCGCCTGTAATGTAAGAATAGGAAGGGCAGCGGCCTACACCACAACACACAGGACAGCACCTGTAATGTAAGAATAGGAAGGGCAGCGGCCTACACCACAACACACAGGACAGCACCTGTAATGTAAGAATAAGAAGGGCAGCGGCCTACACCACAACACACAGGACAGCACCTGTAATGTAAGAATAAGAAGGGCAGCGGCCTACACCACAACACACAGGACAGCACCTGTAATGTAAGAAGGGCAGCGGCCTACACCACATCACACAGGACAGCACCTGTAATGTAAGAAGGGCAGCGGCCTACACCACAATACACAAGACAGCACCTGTAATGTAAGAAGGGCAGCGGCCTACACCACAACACACAGGACAGCACCTGTAATGTAAGAATAAGAAGGGCAGCGGCCTACACCACAACACACAGGACAGCACCTGTAATGTAAGAAGGGCAGCGACCTACATCACAACACAAAGGACAGCACCTGTAATCTAATAAGGGCAGCGACCTACACCACAACACACAGGACAGCACCTGTAATGTAAGAAGGGCAGCGGCCTACACCACAACACACAGGACAGCACCTGTAATGTAAGAAGGGCAGCGGCCTACACCTCAACACACAGGACAGCACCTGTAATGGAAGAAGGGTAGCGACCTACACCACAACACACAGAACAGCACCAGTAATGTAAGAAGGGCAGCGGCCTACACCACAACACACAGGACAGCACCTGTAATGTAAGAAGGGCAGCGGCCTACACCACAACACACAGGACAGCACCTGTATTGTAAGAAGGGCAGCGACCTACACCACAACACACAGGACAGAACCTGTAATGTAAGAAGGGCAGCGTCCTACACCACAATACACATGACAGCACCTGTAGTGTAAGAAGGGCAGCGGCCTACACTAAAACACACAGGACAGCACCTGTAATGTAAGAAGGGCAGCGGCCTACACCACAACACACAGGACAGCATCTGTAATGTAAGAAGGGCAGCGGCCTACACCACAACACACAGGACAGCACCTGTAATGTAAGAATAAGAAGGGCAGCGGCCTACACCACAACACACAGGACAGCACCTGTAATGTAAGAAGGGCAGCGGCCTACACCACAGCACACAGGACAGTACCTCTAATGTAAGAAGGGCAGCGGCCTACACCACAGCACACAGGACAGCACCTGTAATGTAAGAAGGGCAGCGGCCTACACCACAACACAAAGGACAGCACCTGTAATGTAAGAAGGTCAGCAGCCTACACCACATCACACAGGACAGCACCTGTAATGTAAGAATAAGAAGGGCAGCGGCCTACACCACAACACACAGGACAGCATCTGTAATGTAAGAATAAGAAGGGCAGCGGCCTACACCACAACACACAGGACAGCACCTGTAATGTAAGAAGGGCAGCGGCCTACACCACAACACACAGGACAGCACCTGTAATGTAAGAAGGGCAGCGGCCTACACCACAGCACACAGGACAGTACCTCTAATGTAAGAAGGTCAGCGGCCTACACCACAACACACAGGACAGCACCTGTAATGTAAGAATAAGAAGGGCAGCGGCCTACACCACAACACACAGGACAGCACCTGTAATGTAAGAATAAGAAGGGCAGCGGCCTACACCACATCACACAGGACAGCACCTGTAATGTAAGAATAAGAAGGGCAGCGGCCTACACCACAACACACAGGACAGCACCTGTAATGTAAGAAGGGCAGCGACCTACACCACAACACACAGGACAGCACCTGTAATGTAAGAATAAGAAGGGCAGCGGCCTACACCACAACACACAGGACAGCACCTGTAATGTAAGAATAAGAAGGGCAGCGGCCTACACCACAACACACAGGACAGCACCTGTAATGTAAGAATAGGAAGGGCAGCGGCCTACACCACAACACACAGGACAGCACCTGTAATGTAAGAAGGGCAGCGGCCTACACCACATCACACAGGACAGCACCTGTAATGTAAGAATAAGAAGGGCAGCGGCCTACACCACAACACACAGGACAGCACCTGTAATGTAAGAAGGGCAGCGACCTACACCACAACACACAGGACAGCACCTGTAATGTAAGAAGGGCAGCGGCCTACACCACAACACACAGGACAGCACCTGTAATGTAAGAATAAGAAGGGCAGTGGCCTACACCACAGCACACAGGGCAGCACCTGTAATGTAAGAAGGGCAGCGGCCTACACCACAACACACAGGACAGCACCTGTAATGTAAGAATAAAAAGGGCAGCCGCCTACACCACAATACACAGGACAGCACCTGTTGTGTAAGAAGGGCAGCGACCTACACCACAACACACAGGACAGCATCTGTAATGTAAGAAGGGCAGCGACCTACACCACATCACACAGGACAGCACCTGTAATGTAAGAAGGGCAGCGACCTACACCACATCACACAGGACAGCATCTGTAATGTAAGAAGGGCAGCGACCTACACCACATCACACAGGACAGCACCTGTAATGTAAGAAGGGCAGCGACCTACACCACAACACACAGGACAGCATCTGTAATGTAAGAAGGGCAGCGACCTACACCACATCACACAGGACAGCACCTGTAATGTAAGAAGGGCAGCGACCTGCACCACAACACACAGGACAGCATCTGTAATGTAAGAAGGGCAGCGACCTACACCACATCACACAGGACAGCACCTGTAATGTAAGAATAAGAAGGGCAGCGGCCTACACCACAACACACAGGACAGTACCTCTAATGTAAGAAGGGCAGCGGCCTACACCACAACACACAGGACAGCACCTGTAATGTAAGAAGGGCAGCGGCCTACACCACAACACAAAGGACAGCACCTATAATGTAAGAATAGGAAGGGCAGCGGCCTACACCACAACACACAGGACAGCACCTGTAATGTAAGAAGGGCAGCGACCTACACCACAACACAAAGGACAGCACCTGTAATGTAAGAATAGGAAGGGCAGCGGCCTACACCACAACACACAGGACAGCACCTGTAATGTAAGAAGGGCAGCGACCTACACCACAACACACAGGACAGCACCTGTAATGTAAGAATAAGAAGGGCAGCGGCCTACACCACATCACACAGGACAGCACCTGTAATGTAAGAATAAGAAGGGCAGCAGCCTACACCACAACACACAGGACAGCACCTGTAATGTAAGAAGGGCAGCGACCTACACCACAACACACAGGACAGCACCTGTAATGTAAGAAGGGCAGCGGCCTACACCACAACACACAGGACAGCACATGTAATGTAAGAATAAGAAGGGCAGCGGCCTACACCACAGCACACAGGGCAGCACCTGTAATGTAAGAAGGGCAGCGGCCTACACCACAACACACAGGACAGCACCTGTAATGTAAGAATAAGAAGGGCAGCCGCCTACACCACAACACACAGGACAGCACCTGTAATGTAAGAAGGGCAGCAGCCTACACCACAATACACAGGACAGCACCTGTTGTGTAAGAAGGGCAGCGACCTACACCACATCACACAGGACAGCACCTGTAATGTAAGAAGGGCAGCGGCCTACACCACATCACACAGGACAGCACCTGTAATGTAAAAAGGGCAGCGGCCTACACCACAACACACAGGACAGCACCTGTAATGTAAGAATAAGAAGGGCAGCGGCCTACACCACAACACACAGGACAGCACCTGTAATGTAAGAAGGGCAGCGGCCTACACCACATCACACAGGACAGCACCTGTAATGTAAGAAGGGCAGCGGCCTACACCACAATACACAAGACAGCACCTGTAATGTAAGAAGGGCAGCGGCCTACACCACAACACACAGGACAGCACCTGTAATGTAAGAATAAGAAGGGCAGCGGCCTACACCACAACACACAGGACAGCACCTGTAATCTAATAAGGGCAGCGACCTACACCACAACACACAGGACAGCACCTGTAATGTAAGAAGGGCAGCGGCCTACACCACAACACACAGGACAGCACCTGTAATGTAAGAAGGGCAGCGGCCTACACCACAACACACAGGACAGCACCTGTATTGTAAGAAGGGCAGCGGCCTACACCTCAACACACAGGACAGCACCTGTAATGGAAGAAGGGTAGCGACCTACACCACAACACACAGAACAGCACCAGTAATGTAAGAAGGGCAGCGGCCTACACCACAACACACAGGACAGCACCTGTATTGTAAGAAGGGCAGCGACCTACACCACAACACACAGGACAGAACCTGTAATGTAAGAAGGGCAGCGTCCTACACCACAATACACATGACAGCACCTGTAATGTAAGAAGGGCAGCGGCCTACACTAAAACACACAGGACAGCACCTGTAATGTAAGAAGGGCAGCGGCCTACACCACAACACACAGGACAGCATCTGTAATGTAAGAAGGGCAGCTGCCTACACCACAACACACAGGACAGCACCTGTTATGTAAGAAGGGCAGCGGCCTACACCACATCACACAGGACAGCACCTGTAATGTAAGAAGGGCAGCGGCCTGCACCACAACACACAGGAGAGCACCTGTAATGTAAGAAGGGCAGCGGCCTGCACCACAACACACAGGACAGCACCTGTAATGTAAGAATAAGAAGGGCAGCGGCCTACACCACAACACACAGGACAGCACCTGTAATGAAAGAAGGGCAGCGGCCTACACCACAACACACAGGACAGCACCTGTAATGTAAGAAGGGCAGCGGCCTACACCACAACACACAGGACAGCACCTGTAATGTAAGAATAAGAAGGGCAACAGCCTTCACCACAACACACAGGACAGCACCTGTAATGTAAGAAGGGCAGCGGCCTACACCACAACACACAGGACAGCACCTGTAATGTAAGAAGGGCAGCGGCCTACACCACAACACACAGGACAGCACCTGTAATGTAAGAAGGGCAGCGACCTACACCACAACGCATAGGACAGCACCTGTAATGTAAGAATAAGAAGGGCAGCGGCCTACACCACAACACACAGGACAGCACCTGTAATGTAAGAAGGGCAGCGACCTACACCACAACACAAAGGACAGCACCTGTAATGTAAGAATAAGAAGAGCAGCGGCCTATACCACAACACACAGGACAGCAACTGTAATGTAAGAAGGGCAGCGGCCTACACCACAACACACAGGACAGCACCTGTAATGTAAGAAGGGCAGCAGCCTACACCACAACACACAGGACAGCACCTGTAATGTAAGAAGGGCAGCGGCCTACACCACAACACACAGGACAGCACCTGTAATGTAAGAATAAGAAGGGCAGCGGCCTACACCACAACACAGAGGACAGCACCTGTAATGTAAGAATAAGAAGGGCAGCGGCCTACACCACAACACACATGACAGCACCTGTAATGTAAGAAGGGCAGCGACCTACACCACAACACACAGGACAGCACCTGTAATGTAAGAATAAGAAGGGCAGCGGCATACACCACAACACACAGGACAGCAACTGTAATGTAAGAATAAGAAGGGCAGCGGCCTACACCACAACACACAGGACAGCACCTGTAATGTAAGAATAAGAAGGGCAGCGGCATACACCACAACACACAGGACAGCACCTGTAATGTAAGAATAAGAAGGGCAGCGGCCTACACCACAACACACAGGACAGCACCTGTAATGTAAGAAGGGCAGCGGCCTACACCACAACACACAGGACAGCACCTGTAATGTAAGAAGGGCAGCGGCCTACACCACAACACACAGGACAGCACCGGTAATGTAAGAAGGGCAGCAGCCTACACCACAACACACAGGACAGCACCTGTAATGTAAGAATAAGAAGGGCAGCGGCGTACACCACAACACACAGGACAGCACCTGTAATGTAAGAAGGGCAGCGGCCAACACCACAACACACAGGACAGCACCAGTAATGTAAGAAGGGCAGCGGCCTACACCACAACACACAGGACAGCACCTCTAATGTAAGAATAAGAAGGGCAGCGGCCTACACCACAACACACAGGACAGCACCTGTAATGTAAGAATAAGAAGGGCAGCGGCCTACACCACAGCACACAGGACAGCACCTGTAATGTAAGAATAAGAAGGGCAGCTGCCTACACCACAACACACAGGACAGCATCTGTAATGTAAGAAGGGCAGCGGCCTACACCACAACACACAGGACAGCATCTGTAATGTAAGAAGGGCAGCGGCCTACACCACAACACACAGGACAGCACCTGTAATGTAAGAAGGGCAACGGCTTACACCACAACACAAAGGACAGCACCTGTAATGTAAGAATAAGAAGGGCAGCGGCCTACACCACAACACACAGGACAGCATCTGTAATGTAAGAAGGGCAGCGGCCTACACCACAACACACAGGACAGCACCTGTAATGTAAGAAGGGCAGCGGCCTACACCACAACACACAGGACAGCACCTGTAATGAAAGAAGGGCAGCGGCCTACACCGCAACACAAAGGACAGCACCTGTAATGTAAGAATAGGAAGGGCAGCGGCCTACACCACAACACACAGGACAGCACCTGTAATGTAAGAAGGGCAGCGGCCTACACCACAACACACAGGACAGCACCTGTAATGTAAGAAGGGCAGCGACCTACACCACAACACACAGGACAGCACCTGTAATGTAAGAATAAGAAGGGCAGCGGCCTACACCACATCACACAGGACAGCACCTGTAATGTAAGAATAAGAAGAGCAGCGGCCTACACCACAACACACAGGACAGCACCTGTAATGTAAGAAGGGCAGCGACCTACACCACAACACACAGGACAGCACCTGTAATGTAAGAAGGGCAGCGGCCTACACCACATCACACAGGACAGCACCTGTAATGTAAGAATAAGAAGGGCAGCCGCCTACACCACAACTCACAGGACAGCACATGTAATGTAAGAATAAGAAGGGCAGCGGCCTACACCAGAGCACACAGGGCAGCACCTGTAATGTAAGAAGGGCAGCGGCCTACACCACAACACACAGGACAGCACCTGTAATGGAAGAATAAGAAGGGCAGCGGCCTACACCACAACACACAGGACTGCACCTGTAATGTAAGAATAAGAAGGGCAGCGGCCTACACCACAACACACAGGACAGCACCTGTAATGTAAGAAGGGCAGCAGCCTACACCACAATACACAGGACAGCACCTGTAATGTAAGAATAAGAAGGGCAGCGGCCTACACCACAACACACAGGACAGCACCTGTAATGTAAGAAGGGCAGCGACCTACACCACAACACACAGGACAGCATCTGTAATGTAAGAAGGGCAGCGACCTACACCACAACACACAGGACAGCACCTGTAATGTAAGAATAAGAAGGGCAGCGGCCTACACCACAACACACAGGACAGCACCTGTAATGTAAGAAGGGCAGCGACCTACACCACAACACACAGGACAGCATCTGTAATGTAAGAAGGGCAGCGACCTACACCACATCACACAGGACAGCACCTGTAATGTAAGAATAAGAAGGGCAGCGGCCTACACCACAACACACAGGACAGCACCTGTAATGTAAGAATAAGAAGGGCAGCGGCCTACACCACAACACACAGGACAGCACCTGTAATGTAAGAAGGGCAGCGGCCTACACCACAACACACAGGACAGCACCTGTAATGTAAGAAGGGGAGCAGCCTACACCACAACACACAGGACAGCATCTGTAATGTAAGAATAAGAAGGGCAGCGGCCTACACCACAACACACAGGACAGCACCTGTAATGTAAGAAGGGCAGCGGCCTACACCACAACACACAGGACAGCACCTGTAATGAAAGAAGGGCAGCGGCCTACACCACAACACACAGGACAGCACCTATAATGTAAGAATAAGAAGGGCAGCGGCCTACACCACAACACACAGGACAGCACCTGTAATGAAAGAAGGGCAGCGGCCTACACCACAACACACAGGACAGCACCTGTAATGTAAGAATAAGAAGAGCAGCGGCCTACACCACAACACACAGGACAGCACCTGTAATGTAAGAAGGGCAGCGACCTACACCACAACACACAGGACAGCACCTGTAATGTAAGAATAAGAAGGGCAGCGGCCTACACCACAACACACAGGACAGCACCTGTAATGTAAGAAGGGCAGCGGCCTACACCACAACACACAGGACAGCACCTGTAATGTAAGAATAAGAAGGGCAGCGGCCTACACCACATCACACAGGACAGCACCTGTAATGTAAGAAGGGCAGTGGCCTACACCACAACACACAGGACAGCACCTGTAATGTAAGAAGGGCAGCGGCCTACACCACATCACACAGGACAGCACCTGTAATGTAAGAAGGGCAGCGGCCTACACCACAACACACAGGACAGCACCTGTAATGTAAGAATAAGAAGGGCAGCGGCCTACACCACAACACACAGGACAGCACCTGTAATGTAAGAAGGGCAGCGACCTACACCACAACACAAAGGACAGCACCTGTAATGTAAGAATAAGAAGGGCAGCGGCCTACACCACAACACACAGGACAGCACCTGTAATCTAATAAGGGCAGCGACCTACACCACAACACACAGGACAGCACCTGTAATGTAAGAAGGGCAGCGGCCTACACCACAACACACAGGACAGCACCTGTAATGTAAGAAGGGCAGCGGCCTACACCACAACACACAGGACAGCACCTGTAATGTAAGAAGGGCAGCGGCCTACACCTCAACACACAGGACAGCACCTGTAATGTAAGAATAAGAAGGGCAGCGACCTACACCACAACACACAGGACAGAACCTGTAATGGAAGAAGGGTAGCGACCTACACCACAACACACAGAACAGCACCAGTAATGTAAGAAGGGCAGCGGCCTACACCACAACACACAGGACAGCACCTGTAATGTAAGAAGGGCAGCTGCCTACACCACAACACACAGGACAGCACCTGTTATGTAAGAAGGGCAGCGGCCTACACCACAACACACAGGACAGCACCTGTTATGTAAGAAGGGCAGCGGCCTACACCACATCACACAGGACAGCACCTGTAATGTAAGAAGGGCAGCGGCCTGCACCACAACACACAGGAGAGCACCTGTAATGTAAGAAGGGCAGCGGCCTGCACCACAACACACAGGACAGCACCTGTAATGTAAGAATAAGAAGAGCAGCGGCCTACACCACAACACATAGGACAGCACCTGTAATGTAAGAAGGGCAGCGGCCTACACCACAACACACAGGACAGCACCTGTAATGTAAGAATAAGAAGGGCAGCGGCCTGCACCACAACACACAGGACAGCACCTGTAATGAAAGAAGGGCAGCGGCCTACACCACAACACACAGGAGAGCACCTGTAATGTAAGAAGGGCAGCGGCCTGCACCACAACACACAGGAGAGCACCTGTAATGTAAGAAGGGCAGCGGCCTGCACCACAACACACAGTACAGCACCTGTAATGTAAGAATAAGAAGAGCAGCGGCCTACACCACAACACACAGGACAGCACCTGTAATGTAAGAAGGGCAGCGGCCTGCACCACAACACACAGGAGAGCACCTGTAATGTAAGAAGGGCAGCGGCCTGCACCACAACACACAGGACAGCACCTGTAATGTAAGAATAAGAAGAGCAGCGGCCTACACCACAACACATAGGACAGCACCTGTAATGTAAGAAGGGCAGCGGCCTACACCACAACACACAGGACAGCACCTGTAATGTAAGAATAAGAAGAGCAGCGGCCTGCACCACAACACACAGGACAGCACCTGTTATGTAAGAAGGGCAGCGGCCTACACCACAACACACAGGACAGCACCTGTAATGTAAGAAGGGCAGCGGCCTACACCACAACACATAGGACAGCACCTGTAATGTAAGAATAAGAAGGGCAGCGGCATACACCACAACACACAGGACAGCACCTGTTATGTAAGAAGGGCAGCGGCCTACACCACAACACACAGGACAGCACCTGTAATGTAAGAGTAAGAAGGGCAGCGGCCTACACCACAACACACAGGACAGCACCTGTAATGTAAGAATAAGAAGGGCAGCGGCCTACACCACATCACACAGGACAGCACCAGTAATGTAAGAATAAGAAGGGCAGCGGCCTACACCACAACACACAGGACAGCACCTGTAATGTAAGAATTAGAAGGGCAGCGGCCTACACCACAACACACAGGACAGCACCTGTAATGTAAGAAGGGCAGCGGCCTACACCACAACACACAGGACAGCACCTGTAATGTAAGAAGGGCAGCGACCTACACCACAACACACAGGACAGCACCTGTAATGTAAGAAGGGCAGCGACCTACACCACAACACACAGGACAGCACCTGTAATGTAAGAATAAGAAGGGCAGCGGCCTACACCACAACACACAGGACAGCACCTGTAATGAAAGAAGGGCAGCGGCCTACACCACAACACACAGGACAGCACCTGTAATGTAAGAATAAGAAGAGCAGCAGCCTACACCACAACACACAGGACAGCACCTGTTATGTAAGAAGGGCAGCGGCCTACACCACAACACACAGGACAGCACCTGTAATGTAAGAATAAGAAGGGCAGCGGCCTAAACCACAACACATAGGACAGCACCTGTAATGTAAGAATAAGAAGGGCAGCGGCATACACCACAACACACAGGACAGCACCTGTTATGTAAGAAGGGCAGCGGCCTACACCACAACACACAGGACAGCACCTGTAATGTAAGAGTAAGAAGGGCAGCGGCCTACACCACAACACACAGGACAGCACCTGTAATGTAAGAATAAGAAGGGCAGCGGCCTACACCACATCACACAGGACAGCACCAGTAATGTAAGAATAAGAAGGGCAGCGGCCTACACCACAACACACAGGACAGCACCTGTAATGTAAGAATTAGAAGGGCAGCGGCCTACATCACAACACACAGGACAGCACCTGTAATGTAAGAAGGGTAGTGACCTACACCACAACACACAGGACAGCACCTGTAATGTAAGAAGGGCAGCGACCTACACCACAACACACAGGACAGCACCTGTAATGTAAGAATAAGAAGGGCAGCGGCCTACACCACAACACACAGGACAGCACCTGTAATGTAAGAAGGTCAGCGACCTACACCACAACACACAGGACAGCACCAGTAATGTAAGAAGGGCAGCGACATACATCACAACACACAGGACAGCACCTGTAATGTAAGAATAAGAAGGGCAGCGGCCTACACCACAACACACAGGACAGCACCTGTAATGTAAGAAGGTCAGCGACCTACACCACAACACACAGGACAGCACCAGTAATGTAAGAAGGGCAGCAGCCTACACCACAACACACAGGACAGCACCTGTAATGTAAGAAGGGCAGCGACCTACACCACAACACACAGGACAGCACCTGTAATGTAAGAAGGGCAGCAGCCTACACCACAACACACAGGACAGCACCTGTAATGTAAGAATAAAAAGGGCAGCCGCCTACACCACAATACACAGGACAGCACCTGTAATGTAAGAAGGGCAGCGGCCTACACCACATCACACAGGACAGCACCTATAATGTAAGAAGGGCAGCGACCTACACCACAACACACAGGACAGCACCTGTAATGTAAGAATAAGAAGGGCAGCGGCATACACCACATCACACAGGACAGCACCTGTAATGTAAGAATAAGAAGGGCAGCGGCCTACACCACAACACACAGGACAGCACCTGTAATGTAAGAATAAGAAGGGCAGCGGCCTACACCACAACACACCGGACAGCACCTGTAATGTAAGAAGGGCAGCAGCCTACACCACAACACACAGGACAGCACCTCTAATGTAAGAAGGGCAGCGGCCTACACCACAACACACAGGACAGCACCTGTAATGTAAGAAGGGCAGCAGCCTACACCACATCACACAGGACAGCACCTGTAATGTAAGAATAAGAAGGGCAGCGGCCTACACCACAACACACAGTACAGCACCTGTAATGTAAGAAGGGCAGCGGCCTACACCACAACACACAGGACAGCACCTGTAATGTAAGAATAAGAAGGGCAGCGGCCTACACCACATCACACAGGACAGCACCTGTAATGTAAGAAGGGCAGCGGCCTACACCACATCACACAGGACAGCACCTATAATGTAAGAAGGGCAGCGACCTACACCACAACACACAGGACAGCACCTGTAATGTAAGAAGGGCAGCGACCTACCCCACAACACACAGGACAGCACCTGTAATGTAAGAAGGGCAGCGGCCTACACCACAACACACAGGACAGCACCTGTAATGTAAGAAGGGCAGCGGCCTACACCACAACACACAGGACAGCACCTGTAATGTAAGAAGGGCAGCGACCTACACCACAACACACAGGACAGCACCTGTAATGTAAGAAGGGCAGCGGCCTACACCACAACACACAGGACAGCACCTGTAATGTAAGAATAAGAAGGGCAGCGGCCTACACCACAACACACAGGACAGCACCTGTAATGTAAGAATAAGAAGGGCAGCGGCCTACACCACAACACACAGGACAGCACCTGTAATGTAAGAAGGGCAGCGACCTACACCACAACACACAGGACAGCACCTGTAATGTAAGAAGGGCAGCGACCTACACCACAATACACAGGACAGCACCTGTAATGTAAGAATAAGAAGGGCAGCGGCCTACACCACAACACACAGGACAGCACCTGTAATGTAAGAATAAGAAGGGCAGCGGCCTACACCACAACACACAGGGCAGCACCTGTAATGTAAGAAGGGCAGCGGCCTACACCACAACACACAGGACAGCACCTGTAATGTAAGAATAAGAAGGGCAGCGGCCTACACCACAACACACAGGACAGCACCTGTAATGTAAGAATAAGAAGGGCAGCGGCCTACACCACAACACACAGGGCAGCACCTGTAATGTAAGAAGGGCAGCGGCCTACACCACATCACACATGACAGCACCTGTAATGTAAGAAGGGCAGCGGCCTACACCACAACACACAGGACAGCACCTGTAATGTAAGAAGTGCAGCGGCCTACACCACATCACACAGGACAGCACCTGTAATGTAAGAAGGGCAGCGTCCTACACCACAACACACAGGACAGCACCTGTAATTTAAGAATAAGAAGGGCAGCGGCCTACATCACAGCACACAGGATAGCACCTGTAATGTAAGAAGGGCAGCGGCCTACATCACAGCACACAGGATAGCACCTGTAATGTAAGAAGGGCAGCGGCCTAAACCACAACACACAGGACAGCACCTGTAATGTAAGAAGGGCAGCGACCTACATCACAGCACACAGGATAGCACCTGTAATGTAAGAAGGGCAGCGGCCTAAACCACAACACACAGGACAGCACCTGTAATGTAAGAAGGGCAGCAGCCTACACCACAACACACAGGACAGCATCTGTAATGTAAGAATAAGAAGGGCAGCGGCCTACACCACAGCACACAGGGCAGCACCTGTAATGTAAGAATAAGAAGGGCAGCGGCCTACACCACAGCACACAGGACAGCACCTGTAATGTAAGAAGGGCAGCGGCCTACACCACAACACACAGGACAGCACCTGTAATGTAAGAAGGGCAGCGGCCTACACCACAACACACAGGACAGCACCTGTAATGTAAGAATAAGAAGGGCAGCGACCTACACCACAACACACAGGACAGCACCTGTAATGTAAGAAGGGCAGCGACCTACACCACAACACACAGGACAGCACCTGTAATGTAAGAAGGGCAGCGGCCTACACCACAACACACAGTACAGCACCTGTAATGTAAGAATAAGAAGGGCAGCGGCCTACACCACAACACACAGGACAGCACCTGTATTGTAAAAAGGGCAGCGGCCTACACCACAACACACAGGACAGCACCAGTAATGTAAGAATAAGAAGGGCAGCAGCCTACACCACAACGCACAGGACAGCACCTGTAATGTAAGAATAAGAAGGGCAGCAGCCTACACCACAACACACAGGACAGCACCTGTATTGTAAAAAGGGCAGCGGCCTACTCCACAACACACAGGACAGCACCTGTAATGTAAGAATAAGAAGGGCAGCAGCCTACACCACAACGCACAGGACAGCACCTGTAATGTAAGAAGGGCAGCGTCCTACAACACAACACACAGGACAGCACCTGTAATGTAAGAATAAGAAGGGCAGCGGCCTACCTCACAGCACACAGGACAGCACCTGTAATGTAGGAATAAGAAGGGCAGCGGCCTACACCACAACACACAGGACAGCACCTGTAATGTAAGAAGGGCAGCGACCTACACCACATCACACAGGACAGCACCTGTAATGTAAGAAGGGCAGCGTCCTACAACACAACACACAGGACAGCACCTGTAATGTAAGAATAAGAAGGGCAGCGGCCTACCTCACAGCACACAGGACAGCACCTGTAATGTAGGAATAAGAAGGGCAGCGGCCTACACCACAACACACATGACAGCACCTGTAATGTAAGAAGGGCAGCGGCCTACACCACATCACACAGGACAGCACCTGTAATGTAAGAATAAGAAGGGCAGCAGTCTACACTACAACACACAGGACAGCACCTGTAATGTAAGAATAAGAAGGGCAGCAGTCTACACCACAACACACAGGACAGCACCTGTAATGTAAGAAGGGCAGCGGCCTACACCACAACACACAGGACAGCACCTGTAATGTAAGAATAAGAAAGGCAGCGACCTACACCACAACACACAGGACAGCACCTTTAATGTAAGAATAAGAAGGGCAGCGACCTACACCACAACACACATGACAGCACCTGTAATGTAAGAAGGGCAGCGGCCTACACCACAACACACAGGACAGCACCTGTAGTGTAAGAATAAGAAGGGCAGCGGCCTACATCACAGCACACAGGACAGCACCTGTAATGTAAGAAGGGCAGCGGCCAACACCACAACACACAGGACAGCACCTGTAATGTAAGAAGGGCAGCGACCTACACCACAACGCACAGGACAGAACCTGTAATGTAAGAAGGGCAGTGGCCTACACCACAACACACAGGACAGCACCTGTAATGTAAGAAGGGCAGCGGCCTACACCACAACACACAGGACAGCACCTGTAATGTAAGAATAAGAAGGGCAGCGGCCTACACCACAACACACAGGACAGCACCTGTAATGTAAGAAGGGCAGCGGCCTGCACCACAACACACAGGACAGCACCTGTAATGTAAGAATAAGAAGGGCAGCAGCCTACACCACAACACACAGGACAGCACCTGTAATGTAAGAAGGGCAGCGGCCTACACCACAACACACAGGACAGCACCTGTAATGTAAGAATAAGAAGGGCAGCGGCCTACACCACAACACACAGGACAGCACCTGTAATGTAAGAATAAGAAGGGGAGCGGCTTACACCACAACACACAGGACAGCACCTGTAATGTAAGAAGGGCAGCGTCCTACACCACAACACACAGGACAGCACCTGTAATGTAAGAATAAGAAGGGCAGCGGCCTACACCACAACACACAGGACAGCACCTGTAATGTAAGAAGGGCAGCGGCCTACACCACAACACACAGGACAGCACCTGTAATGTAAGAAGGGCAGCGGCCTACACCACAACACACAGGACAGCACCTGTAATGTAAGAATAAGAAGGGCAGCGGCCTACACCACATCACACAGGACAGCACCTGTAATGTAAGAAGGGCAGCGACCTACACCACATCACACAGGACAGCACCTGTAATGTAAGAAGGACAGCGGCCTACACCACAACACACAGGACAGCACCTGTAATGTAAGAAGGTCAGCGGACTACACCACAACACACAGAACAGCACCTGTAATGTAAGAATAAGAAGGGCAGCGGCCTACACCACAACACACAGGGCAGCACCTGTAATGTAAGAAGGGCAGCGGCCTACACCACAACACACAGGACAGCACCTGTAATGTAAGAATAAGAAGGGCAGCGGCCTACACCACAATACACAGGACAGCACCTGTAATGTAAGAAGGGCAGCGGCCTGCACCACAACACACAGGACAGCACCTGTAATGTAAGAAGGGCAGCGGCCTGCACCACAACACACAGGACAGCACCTGTAATGTAAGAATAAGAAGGGCAGCAGCCTACACCACAACACACAGGACAGCACCTGTAATGTAAGAATAAGAAGGGCAGCAGCCTACACCACAACACACAGGACAGCACCTGTAATGTAAGAATAAGAAGGGCAGTGGCCTACACCACAACACACAGTACAGCATCTGTAATGTAAGAAGGGCAGCAGCCTACACCACATCACACAGGACAGCACCTGTAATGTAAGAATAATGAAGGGCAGCGGCCTACACCACAACACACAGGACAGCACCTGTAATGTAAGAACGGCAGCGGCCTACACCACATCACACAGGACAGCACCTGTAATGTAAGAATAAGAAGGGCAGCGTCCTACACCACATCACACAGGACAGCACCTGTAATGTAAGAAGGGCAGCAGCCTACACCACAGCACACAGGACAGCACCTGTAATGTAAGAAGGGCAGAGGCCTACACCACAACACACAGGACAGCACCTGTAATGTAAGAATAAGAAGGGGAGCGGCCTACATCACATCACACAGGACAGCACCTGTAATGTAAGAATAAGAAGGGCAGCGACCTACACCACAACACACAGGGCAGCACCTGTAATGTAAGAATAAGAAGGGCAGCGGCCTACACCACAACACACAGGACAGCACCTGAAATGTAAGAATAAGAAGGGCAGCGGCCTACACCACAACACACAGGACAGCACCTGTAATGTAAGAAGGGCAGCGTCCTACACCACAACACACAGGACAGCACCTGTAATTTAAGAATAAGAAGGGCAGCGGCCTACATCACAGCACACAGGATAGCACCTGTAATGTAAGAATAAGAAGGGCAGCGGCCTACACCACAACACACAGGACAGCACCTGTAATGTAAGAAGGGCAGCGGCCTAAACCACAACACACAGGACAGCACCTGTAATGTAAGAAGGGCAGCGGCCTACACCACAACACACAGGACAGCACCTGTAATGTAAGAAGGGCAGCGGCCTACACCACAACACACAGGACAGCACCTGTAATGTAAGAAGGGCAGCGGCCTACACCACAACACACAGGACAGCACTTGTAATGTAAGAAGGGCAGCGGCCTACACCACATCACACAGGACAGCACCTGTAATGTAAGAAGGGCAGCAGCCTACACCACATCACACAGGACAGCACCTGTAATGTAAGAATAAGAAGGGCAGCGGCCTACACCACATCACACAGGACAGCACCTGTAATGTAAGAATAAGAAGGGCAGCGGCCTACACCACAACACACAGGACAGCACCTGTAATGTAAGAAGGGCAGCGGCCTACACCACATCACACAGGACAGCACCTGTAATGTAAGAAGGGCAGCGGCCTACACCACATCACACAGGACAGCACCTGTAATGTAAGAATAAGAAGGGCAGCGGCCTACACCACATCACACAGGACAGCACCTGTAATGTAAGAATAAGAAGGGCAGCGGCCGACACCACAACACACAGGACAGCACCTGTAATGTAAGAAGGGCAGCGGCCTACACCACATCACACAGGACAGCACCTGTAATGTAAGAATAAGAAGGGCAGCGGCCTACACCACAACACACAGGACAGCACCTGTAATGTAAGAATAAGAAGGGCAGCGGCCTACACCACAACACACAGGACAGCACCTGTAATGTAAGAAGGGCAGCAGCCTACACCACAACACACAGGACAGCACCTGTAATGTAAGAATAAGAAGGGCAGCGACCTACACCACAACACACAGGACTGCACCGGTAATGTAAGAATAAGAAGGGCAGCGGCCTACACCACAACACACAGGACAGCACCTGTAATGTAAGAATAAGAAGGGAAGCAGTCTACACCACAACACACAGGACAGCACCTGTAATGTAAGAAGGGCAGCGGCTTACACCACAACACACAGGACAGCACCTGTAATGTAAGAATAAGAAGGGTAGCGGCCTACACCACAACGCACAGGACAGCACCTGTAATGTAAGAATGGCAGCGGCCTACACCACAACACACAGGACAGCACCTGTAATGTAAGAAGGGCAGCGGCCTACACCACAGCGCACAGGACAGCACCTGTAATGTAAGAATAAGAAGGGCAGCGGCCTACACCACAACACACAGGACAGCACCTGTAATGTAAGAAGGGCAGCAGCCTACACCACAACACACAGGACAGCACCTGTAATGTAAGAATAAGAAGGGCAGCGGCCTACACCACAACACACAGGACAGCACCTGTAATGTAAGAAGGGCAGCGGTCTACACCACAACACACAGGACAGCACCTGTAATGTAAGAAGGGCAGCGGCCTACACCACAGCGCACAGGACAGCACCTGTAATGTAAGAATAAGAAGGGCAGCGGCCTACACCACAACACACAGGACAGCAGCTGTAATGTAAGAAGGGCAGCGGCCTACACCACAACACACAGGGCAGCACCTGTAATGTAAGAAGGGCAGCAGCCTACACCACATCACACAGGACAGCACCTGTAATGTAAGAATAAGAAGGGCAGCGGCCTACACCACAACACACAGGACAGCACCTGTAATGTAAGAAGGGCAGCAGCCTACACCACAACACACAGGACAGCACCTGTAATGTAAGAAGGGGAGCAGCGGCCAACACCACAACACACAGGACAGCACCTGTAATGTAAGAAGGGCAGCGGCTTACACCACAACACACAGGACAGCACCTGTAATGTAAGAAGGGCAGCGGCCTACACCACAACACACAGGACAGCACCTGTAATGTAAGAATAAGAAGGGCAGCGGCCTACACCACAACACACAGGACAGCACCTGTAATGTAAGAAGGGCAGCGGCTTACACCACAACACACAGGACAGCACCTGTAATGTAAGAATAAGAAGGGCAGCGGCTTACACCACATCACACAGGACAGCACCTGTAATGTAAGAAGGGCAGCGGCCTACACCACAACACACAGGACAGCACCTGTAATGTAAGAAGGGCAGCGACCTACACCACAACTCACAGGACAGCACATGTAATGTAAGAATAAGAAGGGCAGCGGCCTACACCACATCACACAGGACAGCATCTGTAATGTAAGAATAAGAAGGGCAGCGGCCTACACCACAACGCACAGGACAGCACCTGTAATGTAAGAATAAGAAGGGTAGCGGCCTACACCACAACGCACAGGACAGCACCTGTAATGTAAGAAGGGCAGCGACCTACACCACAACACACAGGACAGCACCTGTAATGTAAGAATAAGAAGGGCAGCGGCCTACACCACATCACACAGGACAGCATCTGTAATGTAAGAATAAGAAGGGCAGCGGCCTACACCACAACACACAGGACAGCACCTGTAATGTAAGAAGGGCAGCGGCCTACACCACAACACACAGGACAGCACCTGTAATGTAAGAAGGGCAGCGGCCAACACCACATCACACAGGACAGCACCTGTAATGTAAGAATAAGAAGGGCAGCGGCCTACATCACAACACACAGGACAGCACCTGTAATGTAAGAAGGGCAGCGGCCTACACCACATCACACAGGACAGCACCTGTAATGTAAGAATAAGAAGAGCAGCGGCCTACACCACAACACACAGGACAGCACCTGTAATGTAAGAAGGGCAGCGGCCTACACCACATCACACAGGACAGCACCTGTAATGTAAGAAGGGCAGCGGCCTACACCACATCACACAGGACAGCACCTGTAATGTAAGAAGGGCAGCGGCCTACACCACATCACACATGACAGCACCTGTAATGTAAGAAGGGCAGCGGCCTACACCACAACACAAAGGACAGCACCTGTAATGTAAGAAGGGCAGCGGCCTTCACCACAGCGCACAGGACAGCACCTGTAATGTAAGAATAAGAAGGGCAGCGGCCTACACCACAACGCACAGGACAGCACCTGTAATGTAAGAATAAGAAGGGTAGCGGCCTACACCACAACGCACAGGACAGCACCTGTAATGTAAGAAGGGCAGCGGCCTACACCACAACATACAGGACAGCATCTGTAATGTAAGAAGGGCAGCGGCCTACACCACAACACACAGGACAGCACCTGTAATGTAAGAATAAGAAGGGCAGCGGCCTACACCACAACACACAGGACAGCACCTGTAATGTAAGAAGGGCAGCGTCCTACACCACAACACACAGGACAGCACCTGTAATGTAAGAATAAGAAGGGCAGCGGTCTACACCACATCACACAGGACAGCACCTGTAATGTAAGAAGGGCAGCAGCCTACACCACAACACACAGGACAGCACCTGTAATGTAAGAATAAGAAGGGCAGCGACCTACACCACATCACACAGGACAGCACCTGTAATGTAAGAATAAGAAGGGCAGCGGCCTACACCACAACTCACAGGACAGCACCTGTAATGTAAGAATAAGAAGGGCAGCGACCTACACCACAACACACAGGACAGCACCTGTAATGTAAGAATAAGAAGGGCAGCGGCCTACACCACAACACACAGGACAGCACCTGTAATGTAAGAAGGGCAGCGGCCTAAACCACAACACACAGGACAGCACCTGTAATGTAAGAAGGGCAGCGGCCTACACCACAACACACAGGACAGCACCTGTAATGTAAGAAGGGCAGCGGCCTACACCACAACACACAGGACAGCACCTGTAATGTAAAAAGGGCAGCGGCCTACACCACAACACACAGGACAGCACCTGTAATGTAAGAAGGGCAGCGGCCTACACCACAACACACAGGACAGCACCTGTAATGTAAGAATAAGAAGGGCAGCGGCCTACACCACATCACACATGACAGCACCTGTAATGTAAGAAGGGCAGCGGCCTACACCACAGCACACAGGACAGCACCTGTAATGTAAGAATAAGAAGGGCAGCGGCCTAAACCACATCACACAGGACAGCACCTGTAATGTAAGAAGGGCAGCGGCCTACACCACAATACACAGGACAGCACCTGTAATGTAAGAAGGGCAGCGGCCTACACCACAACACACAGGACAGCACCTGTAATGTAAGAAGGGCAGCGGTCTACACCACAACACACAGGACAGCACCTGTAATGTAAGAAGGGCAGCGGCTTACACCACAACACACAGGACAGCACCTGTAATGTAAGAAGGGCAGCGGCCTACACCACAACACACAGGACAGCACCTGTAATGTAAGAAGGGCAGCGACCTACACCACAGCGCACAGGACAGCACCTGTAATGTAATAATAAGAAGGGCAGCGGCCTACACCACAACACACAGGACAGCACCTGTAATGTAAGAATAAGAAGGGCAGCGGCCTACACCACAACACACAGGACAGCACCTGTAATGTAAGAAGGGCAGCGGCCTACACCACATCACACAGGACAGCACCTGTAATGTAAGAAGGGCAGCGGCCAACACCACAACACACAGGACAGCACCTGTAATGTAAGAAGGGCAGCGGCTTACACCACAACACACAGGACAGCACCTGTAATGTAAGAATAAGAAGGGCAGCGACCTACACCACAACACACAGGACAGCACCTGTAATGTAAGAAGGGCAGCGACCTACACCACAACACACAGGACAGCACCTGTAATGTAAGAATAAGAAGGGCAGCGGCCTACACCACATCACACAGGACAGCATCTGTAATGTAAGAATAAGAAGGGCAGCGGCCTACACCACATCACACAGGACAGCATCTGTAATGTAAGAATAAGAAGGGCAGCGGCCTACACCACAGCACACAGGACAGCACCTGTAATGTAAGAAGGGCAGCGACCTACACCACAACACACAGGACAGCACCTGTAATGTAAGAAGGGCAGCGACCTACACCACAACGCATAGGACAGCACCTGTAATGTAAGAATAAGAAGGGCAGCGGCCTACACCACAACACACAGGACAGCACCTGTAATGTAAGAAGGGCAGCGGCCTACACCACATCACACAGGACAGCACCTGTAATGTAAGAAGGGCAGCGGCCTACACCACAGCACACAGGACAGCACCTGTAATGTAAGAAGGGCAGCGGTCTACACCACAACACACAGGACAGCACCTGTAATGTAAGAAGGGCAGCGGTCTACACCACAACACACAGGACAGCACCTGTAATGTAAGAAGGGTAGCGGCCTACACCACAACACACAGGACAGCACCTGTAATGTAAGAATAAGAAGGGCAGCGGCCTACACCACAACGCACAGGACAGCACCTGTAATGTAAGAAGGGCAGCAGCCTACACCACAACACACAGGACAGCACCTGTAATGTAAGAATAAGAAGGGCAGCGGCCTACACCACAACACACAGGACAGCACCTGTAATGTAAGAAGGGCAGCAGCCTTCACCACAGCGCACAGGACAGCACCTGTAATGTAAGAATAAGAAGGGCAGCGGCCTACACCACAACGCACAGGACAGCACCTGTAATGTAAGAAGGGCAGCAGCCTACACCACAACACACAGGACAGCACCTGTAATGTAAGAATAAGAAGGGCAGCGGCCTTCACCACAGCGCACAGGACAGCACCTGTAATGTAAGAATAAGAAGGGCAGCGGCCTACACCACAACACACAGGAAAGCACCTGTAATGTAAGAATAAGAAGGGCAGCGGCCTACACCACAACACACAGGACAGCACCTGTAATGTAAGAATAAGAAGGGCAGCGGCCTACACCACATCACACAGGACAGCACCTGTAATGTAAGAAGGGCAGCGGCCTACACCACAACACACAGGACAGCACCTGTAATGTAAGAAGGGCAGCGGTCTACACCACAACACACAGGACAGCACCTGTAATGTAAGAAGGGCAGCGGTCTACACCACAACACACAGGACAGCACCTGTAATGTAAGAAGGGCAGCGGCTTACACCACAACACACAGGACAGCACCTGTAATGTAAGAAGGGCAGCGGCCTACACCACAACACACAGGACAGCACCTGTAATGTAAGAATAAGAAGGGCAGCGGCCTACACCACAACACACAGGACAGTACCTCTAATGTAAGAAGGGCAGCGGCCTACACCACAACACACAGGACAGCACCTGTAATGTAAGAAGGGCAGCGGCCTACACCACAACACACAGGACAGCACCTGTAATGTAAGAATAAGAAGGGCAGCGGCCTACACCACAACACACAGGACAGCACCTGTAATGTAAGAAGGGCAGCGGCCTACACCACATCACACAGGACAGCACCTGTAATGTAAGAATAAGAAGGGCAGCAGTCTACACCACAACACACAGGACAGCACCTGTAATGTAAGAAGGGCAGCGGCCTACACCACAACACACAGGACAGCACCTGTAATGTAAGAAGGGCAGCGACCTACACCACAGCGCACAGGACAGCACCTGTAATGTAATAATAAGAAGGGCAGCGGCCTACACCACAACACACAGGACAGCACCTGTAATGTAAGAATAAGAAGGGCAGCGGCCTACACCACAACACACAGGACAGCACCTGTAATGTAAGAATAAGAAGGGCAGCGGCCTACACCACATCACACAGGACAGCACCTGTAATGTAAGAAGGGCAGCGGCCTACACCACAACACACAGGACAGCACCTGTAATGTAAGAAGGGCAGCGGCTTACACCACAACACACAGGACAGCACCTGTAATGTAAGAAGGGCAGCGGCCAACACCACAACACACAGGACAGCACCTGTAATGTAAGAAGGGCAGCGGCCTACACCACAACACAGAGGACAGCACCTGTAATGTAAGAATAAGAAGGGCAGCGGCTTACACCACATCACACAGGACAGCACCTGTAATGTAAGAAGGGCAGCGGCTTACACCACAACACACAGGACAGCACCTGTAATGTAAGAAGGGCAGCGGCCAACACCACAACACACAGGACAGCACCTGTAATGTAAGAAGGGCAGCGGCCTACACCACAACACACAGGACAGCACCTGTAATGTAAGAATAAGAAGGGCAGCGGCCTACACCACATCACACAGGACAGCATCTGTAATGTAAGAATAAGAAGGGCAGCGGCCTACACCACATCACACAGGACAGCAACTGTAATGTAAGAAGGGCAGCGGCCTACACCACAACACACAGGACAGCACCTGTAATGTAAGAAGGGCAGCGGCTTACACCACAACACACAGGACAACACCTGTAATGTAAGAAGGGCAGCGGCCTACACCACAACACACAGGACAGCACCTGTAATGTAAGAAGGGCAGCGGCCTTCACCACAGCGCACAGGACAGCACCTGTAATGTAAGAATAAGAAGGGCAGCGGCCTACACCACAACGCACAGGACAGCACCTGTAATGTAAGAAGGGCAGCGGCCTACACCACAACACACAGGACAGCACCTGTAATGTAAGAATAAGAAGGGTAGCGACCTACACCACAACACACAGGACTGCACCGGTAATGTAAGAATAAGAAGGGCAGCGGCCTACACCACAACACACAGGACAGCACCTGTAATGTAAGAATAAGAAGGGCAGCGGCTTACACCACATCACACAGGACAGCACCTGTAATGTAAGAAGGGCAGCGGCTTACACCACAACACACAGGACAGCACCTGTAAAGTAAGAAGGGCAGCGGCCAACACCACAACACACAGGACAGCACCTGTAATGTAAGAAGGGCAGCGGCCTACACCACAACACACAGGACAGCACCTGTAATGTAAGAATAAGAAGGGCAGCGGCCTACACCACATCACACAGGACAGCATCTGTAATGTAAGAATAAGAAGGGCAGCGGCCTACACCACAACACACAGGACAGCACCTGTAATGTAAGAAGGGCAGCGGCCTACACCACATCACACAGGACAGCACCTGTAATGTAAGAAGGGCAGCGGCCAACACCACATCACACAGGACAGCACCTGTAATGTAAGAATAAGAAGGGCAGCGGCCTACACCACAACACACAGGACAGCACCTGTAATGTAAGAAGGGCAGCGACCTACACCACAACACACAGGACAGCACCTGTAATGTAAGAAGGGCAGTGGCCTACACCACAACACACAGGACAGCACCTGTAATGTAAGAATAAGAAGGGCAGCGGCCTACACCACAACACACAGGACAGCACCTGTAATGTAAGAAGGGCAGTGGCCTACACCACAACACACAGGACAGCACCTGTAATGTAAGAATAAGAAGGGCAGCGGCCTACACCACAACACACAGGACAGCACCTGTAATGTAAGAATAAGAAGGGCAGCGGCCTACACCACATCACACAGGACAGCATCTGTAATGTAAGAATAAGAAGGGCAGCGGCCTACACCACAACACACAGGACAGCACCTGTAATGTAAGAAGGGCAGCGGCTTACACCACAACACACAGGACAGCACCTGTAATGTAAGAAGGGCAGCGGCCTACACCACAACACAAAGGACAGCACCTGTAATGTAAGAATAAGAAGGGCAGCGGCCTACACCACAACACACATGACAGCACCTGTAATGTAAGAAGGGCAGCGACCTACACCACAACACACAGGACAGCACCTGTAATGTAAGAAGGGCAGTGGCCTACACCACAACACACAGGACAGCACCTGTAATGTAAGAATAAGAAGGGCAGCGGCCTACACCACAACACACAGGACAGCACCTGTAATGTAAGAAGGGCAGTGGCCTACACCACAACACACAGGACAGCACCTGTAATGTAAGAATAAGAAGGGCAGCGGCCTACACCACAACACACAGGACAGCACCTGTAATGTAAGAAGGGCAGCGGCCTACACCACAACACAAAGGACAGCACCTGTAATGTAAGAAGGGCAGCGGCCAACACCACATCACACAGGACAGCACCTGTAATGTAAGAATAAGAAGGGCAGCGGCCTACACCACAACACACAGGACAGCACCTGTAATGTAAGAAGGGCAGCGACCTACACCACAACACACAGGACAGCACCTGTAATGTAAGAAGGGCAGTGGCCTACACCACAACACACAGGACAGCACCTGTAATGTAAGAATAAGAAGGGCAGCGGCCTACACCACAACACACAGGACAGCACCTGTAATGTAAGAAGGGCAGTGGCCTACACCACAACACACAGGACAGCACCTGTAATGTAAGAATAAGAAGGGCAGCGGCCTACACCACAACACACAGGACAGCACCTGTAATGTAAGAATAAGAAGGGCAGCGGCCTACACCACATCACACAGGACAGCATCTGTAATGTAAGAATAAGAAGGGCAGCGGCCTACACCACAACACACAGGACAGCACCTGTAATGTAAGAAGGGCAGCGGCTTACACCACAACACACAGGACAGCACCTGTAATGTAAGAAGGGCAGCGGCCTACACCACATCACACATGACAGCACCTGTAATGTAAGAAGGGCAGCGGCCTACACCACAACACAAAGGACAGCACCTGTAATGTAAGAAGGGCAGCGGCCTTCACCACAGCGCACAGGACAGCACCTGTAATGTAAGAATAAGAAGGGCAGCGGCCTACACCACAACGCACAGGACAGCACCTGTAATGTAAGAATAAGAAGGGCAGCGACCTACACCACATCACACAGGACAGCACCTGTAATGTAAGAAGGGCAGCAGCCTACACCACAACACACAGGACAGCACCTGTAATGTAAGAATAAGAAGGGTAGCGACCTACACCACAACACACAGGACTGCACCGGTAATGTAAGAATAAGAAGGGCAGCGGCCTACACCACAACGCACAGGACAGCACCTGTAATGTAAGAATAAGAAGGGCAGCGGCCTACACCACAACACACAGGACAGCACCTGTAATGTAAGAAGGGCAGCGGCCTACACCACATCACACAGGACAGCACCTGTAATGTAAGAATAAGAAGGGCAGCAGTCTACACCACAACACACAGGACAGCACCTGTAATGTAAGAAGGGCAGCGGCCTACACCACAACACACAGGACAGCACCTGTAATGTAAGAAGGGCAGCGACCTACACCACAGCGCACAGGACAGCACCTGTAATGTAATAATAAGAAGGGCAGCGGCCTACACCACAACACACAGGACAGCACCTGTAATGTAAGAATAAGAAGGGCAGCGGCCTACACCACAACACACAGGACAGCACCTGTAATGTAAGAATAAGAAGGGCAGCGGCCTACACCACATCACACAGGACAGCACCTGTAATGTAAGAAGGGCAGCGGCCTACACCACAACACACAGGACAGCACCTGTAATGTAAGAAGGGCAGCGGCTTACACCACAACACACAGGACAGCACCTGTAATGTAAGAAGGGCAGCGGCCAACACCACAACACACAGGACAGCACCTGTAATGTAAGAAGGGCAGCGGCCTACACCACAACACAGAGGACAGCACCTGTAATGTAAGAATAAGAAGGGCAGCGGCTTACACCACATCACACAGGACAGCACCTGTAATGTAAGAAGGGCAGCGGCTTACACCACAACACACAGGACAGCACCTGTAATGTAAGAAGGGCAGCGGCCAACACCACAACACACAGGACAGCACCTGTAATGTAAGAAGGGCAGCGGCCTACACCACAACACACAGGACAGCACCTGTAATGTAAGAATAAGAAGGGCAGCGGCCTACACCACATCACACAGGACAGCATCTGTAATGTAAGAATAAGAAGGGCAGCGGCCTACACCACATCACACAGGACAGCAACTGTAATGTAAGAAGGGCAGCGGCCTACACCACAACACACAGGACAGCACCTGTAATGTAAGAAGGGCAGCGGCTTACACCACAACACACAGGACAGCACCTGTAATGTAAGAAGGGCAGCGGCCTACACCACAACACACAGGACAGCACCTGTAATGTAAGAAGGGCAGCGGCCTTCACCACAGCGCACAGGACAGCACCTGTAATGTAAGAATAAGAAGGGCAGCGGCCTACACCACAACGCACAGGACAGCACCTGTAATGTAAGAAGGGCAGCGGCCTACACCACAACACACAGGACAGCACCTGTAATGTAAGAATAAGAAGGGTAGCGACCTACACCACAACACACAGGACTGCACCGGTAATGTAAGAATAAGAAGGGCAGCGGCCTACACCACAACACACAGGACAGCACCTGTAATGTAAGAATAAGAAGGGCAGCGGCTTACACCACATCACACAGGACAGCACCTGTAATGTAAGAAGGGCAGCGGCTTACACCACAACACACAGGACAGCACCTGTAATGTAAGAAGGGCAGCGGCCAACACCACAACACACAGGACAGCACCTGTAATGTAAGAAGGGCAGCGGCCTACACCACAACACACAGGACAGCACCTGTAATGTAAGAATAAGAAGGGCAGCGGCCTACACCACATCACACAGGACAGCATCTGTAATGTAAGAATAAGAAGGGCAGCGGCCTACACCACAACACACAGGACAGCACCTGTAATGTAAGAAGGGCAGCGGCCTACACCACATCACACAGGACAGCACCTGTAATGTAAGAAGGGCAGCGGCCAACACCACATCACACAGGACAGCACCTGTAATGTAAGAATAAGAAGGGCAGCGGCCTACACCACAACACACAGGACAGCACCTGTAATGTAAGAAGGGCAGCGACCTACACCACAACACACAGGACAGCACCTGTAATGTAAGAAGGGCAGTGGCCTACACCACAACACACAGGACAGCACCTGTAATGTAAGAATAAGAAGGGCAGCGGCCTACACCACAACACACAGGACAGCACCTGTAATGTAAGAATAAGAAGGGCAGCGGCCTACACCACAACACACAGGACAGCACCTGTAATGTAAGAATAAGAAGGGCAGCGGCCTACACCACATCACACAGGACAGCATCTGTAATGTAAGAATAAGAAGGGCAGCGGCCTACACCACAACACACAGGACAGCACCTGTAATGTAAGAAGGGCAGCGGCTTACACCACAACACACAGGACAGCACCTGTAATGTAAGAAGGGCAGCGGCCTACACCACATCACACATGACAGCACCTGTAATGTAAGAAGGGCAGCGGCCTACACCACAACACAAAGGACAGCACCTGTAATGTAAGAATAAGAAGGGCAGCGGCCTACACCACAACACACATGACAGCACCTGTAATGTAAGAAGGGCAGCGACCTACACCACAACACACAGGACAGCACCTGTAATGTAAGAAGGGCAGTGGCCTACACCACAACACACAGGACAGCACCTGTAATGTAAGAATAAGAAGGGCAGCGGCCTACACCACAACACACAGGACAGCACCTGTAATGTAAGAAGGGCAGCGGCCTACACCACAACACAAAGGACAGCACCTGTAATGTAAGAAGGGCAGCGGCCTACACCACAACACACAGGACAGCACCTGTAATGTAAGAATAAGAAGGGCAGCGGCCTACACCACAACACACAGGACAGCACCTGTAATGTAAGAAGGGCAGTGGCCTACACCACAACACACAGGACAGCACCTGTAATGTAAGAATAAGAAGGGCAGCGGCCTACACCACAACACACAGGACAGCACCTGTAATGTAAGAATAAGAAGGGCAGCGGCCTACACCACATCACACAGGACAGCATCTGTAATGTAAGAATAAGAAGGGCAGCGGCCTACACCACAACACACAGGACAGCACCTGTAATGTAAGAAGGGCAGCGGCTTACACCACAACACACAGGACAGCACCTGTAATGTAAGAAGGGCAGCGGCCTACACCACATCACACATGACAGCACCTGTAATGTAAGAAGGGCAGCGGCCTACACCACAACACAAAGGACAGCACCTGTAATGTAAGAAGGGCAGCGGCCTTCACCACAGCGCACAGGACAGCACCTGTAATGTAAGAATAAGAAGGGCAGCGGCCTACACCACAACGCACAGGACAGCACCTGTAATGTAAGAAGGGCAGCAGCCTACACCACAACACACAGGACAGCACCTGTAATGTAAGAATAAGAAGGGTAGCGACCTACACCACAACACACAGGACTGCACCGGTAATGTAAGAATAAGAAGGGCAGCGGCCTACACCACAACACACAGGACAGCACCTGTAATGTAAGAATAAGAAGGGTAGCGACCTACACCACAACACACAGGACTGCACCGGTAATGTAAGAATAAGAAGGGCAGCGGCCTACACCACAACACACAGGACAGCACCTGTAATGTAAGAATAAGAAGGGCAGCAGTCTACACCACAACACACAGGACAGCACCTGTAAGGTAAGAAGGGCAGCGGCCTACACCACAACACACAGGACAGCACCTGTAATGTAAGAATAAGAAGGGCAGCGGCCTACACCACAACACACAGGACAGCACCTGTAATGTAAGAAGGGCAGCGGCCTACACCACAACACACAAGAAAGCACCTGTAATGTAAGAATAAGAAGGGCAGCGGCCTACACCACAACACACAGGACAGCACCTGTAATGTAAGAATAAGAAGGGCAGCGGCCTACACCACAACACACAGGACAGCACCTGTAATGTAAGAAGGGCAGCGGCCTACACCACAACACACAGGAAAGCACCTGTAATGTAAGAATAAGAAGGGTAGCGACCTACACCACAACACACAGGACTGCACCGGTAATGTAAGAATAAGAAGGGCAGCGGCCTACACCACAACACACAGGACAGCACCTGTAATGTAAGAATAAGAAGGGTAGCGACCTACACCACAACACACAGGACTGCACCGGTAATGTAAGAATAAGAAGGGCAGCGGCCTACACCACAACACACAGGACAGCACCTGTAATGTAAGAATAAGAAGGGCAGCAGTCTACACCACAACACACAGGACAGCACCTGTAAGGTAAGAAGGGCAGCGGCCTACACCACAACACACAGGACAGCACCTGTAATGTAAGAATAAGAAGGGCAGCGGCCTACACCACAACACACAGGACAGCACCTGTAATGTAAGAAGGGCAGCGGCCTACACCACAACACACAAGAAAGCACCTGTAATGTAAGAATAAGAAGGGCAGCGGCCTACACCACAACACACAGGACAGCACCTGTAATGTAAGAATAAGAAGGGCAGCGGCCTACACCACAACACACAGGACAGCACCTGTAATGTAAGAAGGGCAGCGGCCTACACCACAACACACAGGAAAGCACCTGTAATGTAAGAATAAGAAGGGCAGCGGCCTACACCACAACACACAGGACAGCACCTGTAATGTAAGAATAAGAAGGGCAGCGGCCTACACCACAACACACAGGACAGCACCTGTAATGTAAGAATAAGAAGGGCAGCGGCCTTCACCACAGCGCACAGGACAGCACCTGTAATGTAAGAATAAGAAGGGCAGCGGCCTACACCACAACACACAGGACAGCACCTGTAATGTAAGAAGGGCAGCGACCTACACCACAACACACAGGACAGCACCGGTAATGTAAGAATAAGAAGGGCAGCGGCCTACACCACAACACACAGGACAGCACCTGTAATGTAAGAAGGGCAGCGACCTACACCACAGCACACAGGACAGCACCTGTAATGTAAGAAGGGCAGCGGCCTACACCACAACACAAAGGACAGCACCTGTAATGTAAGAAGGGCAGCGGCCTACACCACAACACACAGGACAGCACCTGTAATGTAAGAAGGGCAGCGGCCTACACCACAACACACAGGACAGCACCTGTAATGTAAGAAGGGCAGCGACCTACACCACAACACACAGGACAGCACCTGTAATGTAAGAATAAGAAGGGCAGCGGCCTACACCACAGCACACAGGACAGCACCTGTAATGTAAGAAGGGCAGCGTCCTACACCACAATACACAGGACAGCACCTGTAATGTAAGAAGGTCAGCGGCCTATACAGGGCCAGATTAAGGGCAGGGCGACAGGGGCGGTCATCCCCACACACTGCCTCTGGCCACATCCCCATAATAAACAATTTTTTCAAATCTTTTAATGGTGCCGAGGCCCGCAATTAGGCCCCGCCCCTCCTTTGATGTGGCTCCGCCCCCTTTTCAAACTGACCGGGCTACCTCCTTTATCGGCTCCTCCGGTCCTGTCCTTTTTTCTCTGCCCACACACATGGCGGCCGGGGCCCGGGATCTGCTTATTCTGCTCTGTCAGTGTATTCAGTGACCACCATGGAGGGAGCACAAGCAGTACACTGCAGCTGGAAGGTAGGGGGGTGCCTGGGTGCTGGTTGTGTAGTAGGGGGTGTCTTTGTGTTTTTAATGTAGGAGGTGGTGTCTGTGTGCTGTTAATGTAGTAGGGGGGGTGTCTGTGTGTTTTTAGTGTAGGAGGTGGTGTCTGTGTGCTGTTAGTGTAGTAGGGGGTGTCTGTGTTTTTAGTGTAGGAGGGAGGTGTCTGGGTGCTAGTACTGTAGTAGGGGGGGTGTCTGTTTGTTTTTAGTGTAGGAGTGGGTGTCTGTGTGTTTTTAGCGTAGGAGGTGGTGTCTGTGTGCTGTTAGTGTAGGAGGTGGTGTCTATGTTTTTAGTGTAGAAGGGAGGTGTCTGGGTGCTGGTAATGTAGTAGGGGGGGTGTCTGTGTGTTTTTAGTGTAGGAGGGGGTGTCTGGGTGCTGGTAGTGGAGTAGGGGGGTGTCTGTGTGTTTTTAGTGTACTTGGGGGGGTGTCTGTGTTTTTAGTGTAGGAGGGGGTGTCTGGGTGCTGGTAGTGTAGTAGGGGGTGTCTGTGTGTTTTTAGTGTAGGAGTGGGTGTCTGGGTGCTGGTAGTGTAGTAGGGGGTGTCTGTGTTTTTAGTGTAGGAGGGGGGTGTCTGTGTGCTGGTAGTGTAGTAGGGGGGGTGTCTGTGTGTTTTTAGTGTAGGAGTGGGTGTCTGGGTGCTGGTAGTGTAGTAGGGGGTGTGTCTGTGTGTTTTTAGTGTAGGAGGGGATGTCTGGGTGCTGGTAGTGTAGTAGGGGGTGTGTCTGTGTGTTTTTAGTGTAGGAGGGGATGTCTGGGTGCTGGTAGTGTAGTAGGGGGTGTGTCTGTGTGTTTTTAGTGTAGGAGGAGGTGTCTGTGTGCTGTTAGTGTAGGAGGAGGTGTCTGTGTGCTGTTAGTGTAGGAGGTGGTGTCTGTGTGCTGTTAGTGTAGGAGGTGGTGTCTGTGTGCTGTTAGTGTAGTAGGTGGGGTGTCTGTGTTTTTTTAGTGTAGGAGGAGGTGTCTGGGTGCTGGTAGTGTAGTAGGGGGTGTCTGTGTGCTGTTAGTGTAGGAGGTGGTGTCTGGGTGCTGGTAGTGTAGTAGGGGGGGTGTCTGTGTGCTTTTATTGTAGGAGGAGGTGTCTGTGTGCTGTTAGTGTAGTAGGGGGTGTCTGTGTTTTTAGTGTAGTAGGGGGGTGTCTGTGTGTTTTTAGTGTAGGTGGGGGGTGTCTGTGTTTTTAGTGTAGTAGGGGGTGTCTGGGTGTTGGTAGTGCAGTAGGGGGGTGCCTGGGTGATGGTAGTGTAGAAGGAGGGTGCCTGGGTGATGGTAGTGTAAGACGGGGGCACCTGGGTGTTGGTAGTGTAGGAGGGGTGCCTAGGTGTTGGTAGTATAGGAGGGGGTGCCTGGGTGATGGCAGGGCCGGATTAGTAATGGGGCTGATGGAGCTACAGCTCCAGGCCTACAATCAGAATAGGCCCACAGCCCTCTGATGCGTGTCTGCTGCTGTATAAAGGAAATTTTATTTCCTTCTGCAGCAGCCTCAGGGCCGACCATGCCCCCACCGCTGGCCGCGCATAACACCCCCCCCCCCGCCTCGCGGCTGTGACACCGGAACGCCGGGGAACAAAAATACTGTAAGGGCAGGCAGCGCAATGGAGGGCTTCTCTAGCCCTCCCAGCGCAGCGAATAGGCAGCGGCGGAGCCTGCCCGTCATGTGACGTCACTGCGTGTGACGTCACATAGGTCCCGCCCGCCGCCGCCACCACTGCACCGCGTCCACACGTAGCCCGTCCCAGGCTGTGCACCGTCCCTCTGCAGCAGCCTGTGGGCCGACCACACCCCACCCCCGGCCGTGCACCGACCACTGGCAGCAATTCGGCGCACGACAGCAGCAGCTTGACCTGCAGGGTTCTTTTTAGTCCCCCAAAGGTGAGCAGAGCTGGGTTTCAGTCCTCAATTCCATGCTGCTGCTGTGTAGTATATGTATTGATATGTATGCATATCAATCATATACATATCTATACATAATATTAAATTATTAAATATCCTTAAAAATATATGTTTATAAATATATATATTGTGTGTACAAAGTATATTGCAAATAAAAGACCATGCATTCAAGCTATGTGCATGTGTATAATTATATATGTATATATATATATATAGTATATATATACACACATAACTGTATGTGTGTATATATATGTATATATATATATATATACTGTTTATATCTATATATGTACTGTATATATGTATACTGTATATATCTATATATACACTGTGTTTATATATATATATATATATATATATTTATACATATATATGTATACATATAAACTGTGTATGTGTGTATATATAATTATACATATATATACACACACACTGTATATATTATACACTATATATATATTTATATATATATATATATATATATATATATACTGTGTGTGGATATATATATATATAACTGAGGCCCATATTCAATTTGAAGCGTTAAGTCCGGATCCGCGTTAAGTTACCGCTGATGACGTCATTATCGCCTGTTTTGGTTTTCAATTTGAAAGACTTTCCGCCTAGGCGGAAAGTCAATGCAATGTAATAGGCGGTAAAGTATCGCCTATGAGTAGCACGCCGAAAAAAGTACAGAATTGGGGTTTTGGGGTGCAAACTTTTGGGAACCCCCGTGCAGCCTTCAGACAGTCCCCCAAAGGTAAACTGTGTAAAAAAAAAAAAAGGACACCCTAAAAATGTACTTTGAAAAAGGGGGCGAAAAAAAAATGTTGGGGTACAAACTTAAAAACTAGCAAACTTGCCTCTGGAGGGGTCCCCAAGTATGCCCAAGGTGGTTTTTTGTTTGCAGGTGTTTGCGGCAGGTGGATTTTTCACGATTTTTTCAAGTTCACTTTTTCAACTTTAAATATGCTGACCCACATTTTCAAGTACCCCAAATTTGCTGGGATAACTTATTTTCTGGAAAAAATACTCCTAAATACTATTCTGCAACAGGTATAGAATAATGCTATTTAGCACCTATTGATCCCATTTAAAAACACCAAATACCTTCAGCGAACCAAATCGCTGGGTACCATAGTGAACCCCCATGTCAGATCATCATTTGGGGGTGACAGGCTGATTTCCCCAAAAATGACAGTACTTTCCGCTAGTTACAGTATCGCCGGGTGCTGTTTACGCATACTTTCAAATTGAATATGGGGTACAGCGTGCACGCGCGTGATACTTTAATGCCTACAAAACAGGCGTAGTCAGCGTTAAGTCCAGGCCGCGTTAACTTAACGTGGCTCGGCTCAAATTGAATACGGCTCCATATGTGTGTGTAGATATATATATATTTATATATATATATATATATATATAGATATATATAGATATATATTCACACATACATACACATTGGCGGTGCCCTCACAACAAAAGCAAAACATGTAGTAGAGTAAGGTGCGGCACTCAGTGCAATAGCAGGCATTGACAATCGGATGTAATCAACGTTTCAGTGTTAGTAAACGCTCTTGTCAGTATATATATATGTGTGGGTGTGTAATAATAAAAAAAGTGTATATATACATATATAGTACATATGTATTTATATCTTTATAGAAATATGATTATCCACGGCTGCACTCACATCATCCAGGTCTTGCAATGTACTGGGGTGTCACCCATGACGCACACATGGAAAGTCCATAATATAGCGAAACTGAGGGGCACTCATTGCAATATAGGATCTCTAAAGGATTGGTTGGTCACTGATGCACTTGGTGTACTGCTATATCTCCTGAAGAAGGTCTATGTAGGACTAAAACGTTGAGCCGATATTGGTATTTGTGAGGATTAAAATCTGATACCTTTATGTGCGAAAAGCTGGTGAGTGCCCTCAGTTTCGCTATATATAGGTTTATATTAGGGGTGTGCACCGGCCACTTTTCGTGTTTTGGTTTTGGATCTGGATCTTTCTTCGTGTTTTGGATCTGGATTGGTTTTGTCAAAACCACCCTTCCGTGTTTTGGGTTTTGTGTTTTGGATCTGTATTTTTTTTTTAAAAAGCATAAAAACAGCTAAAATCACAGAATTTGTGAGTTTTTCTGCTCCTATGCTATTATTAACCTCAATAACCTTATTTCCACTCATTTCCAGTCTATTCTGAACACCTCATACCTCACAATAGTGTTTTTATATCCAAAAGGTTGCACCGAGGTAGCTGGATGACTATGCTAAGCGACACGAGTGGGCGGCACAAACACGTGACACTGCAGTGGCAGACAGGATGGCAGTTTGAAAAACTAGGCCCCAAACAGTACATAATTCAAAGAAAAAAAAGAGGTGCAAGATGGAATTGTCCTTGGGCCCTCCCACCCACCCTTATGTTGTATAAACAGGACATGCACACTTTAACAAACCAAACATTTCAGCGCCAGGGTCTGCCACACGACTGTGGCTGAAATGATTGGTTCGTTTGGGCCCCCACAAAACAAGCTGGCAATTAATCTGTCCCTGCACAAACTGGCTCTACGGAGGCAAGATGTCGTCCTCATCCTCCTCATCCACCGATTCCTCACCCTCTTCAGTGTTGTGTACATCCTCATCCTCACAGAGTATTAATTCGTCCCCGCTGGAATCCACCACCACAGGTCCCTCTGTACGTTCTGGAGGCTGGTCTCCCTGGAAGAGTTGATAATTAATTTTATGAACATCATCTTCTCCACATTTTGTGGAAGCAACCTCCTACGCCTTTCGCTGACAAGGTTCCCGGCTGCACTAAACACTCTTTCGGAGTACACACTGGAGGGGGGGCAGCTCAGGTAAAATAGAGCCAGTCTGACATGCCTACTTGGATGCTGTCACCGATGTAATCCTTTAACAGACAGACGCACGCTTGTCACTGCTGCTTTAAGAATGCAGGTGCGGCTACAGGCCACACATTTCACAAAGACAGAAAAAAAGAAGAATATTTTTATTGTTTGTGGAGCACACTTTGTGGGTGTTACCACCCTTTAACAGACAGACGCACGCTTGTCGCTGCTGCTTTAAGGATGCAGGTGCGGCTACAGCCCACACATTTCACAAAGACAGAAAAAAAAAGAAGAATATTTTTATTGTTTGTGGAGCGCACTTTGAGGGTTACACCACCCTTTAACAGACAGACGCACGCTTGTCGCTGCTGCTTTGAGGACAGTATCATATGCAGTGACAGTAGACTTGTCAGAAATTGTTGGCACGTCCTTCAGTCCGGACCAGATGTCCAAACCGGCCCTTGACTTATGACACAGGCGCACGCTTGGCGCTGCTACTGTGTTGATGCACGTGCGGCTACATCGCACACAAGCCAAAAACACATTAAAAAAAATAGTTTTTTATTTTTTGGAGCACTTTGAGGGTTACACCACCCTTTAACAGACAGACGCACGCTTGTCGCTGCTGCTTTGAGGATGCAAGTGCGGCTACAGCCCACACAATTCACAAAGACAGAAAAAAAAAGAAGAATTTTTTTATTGTTTGTGGAGTGCACTTTGAGGGTTACACCACCCTTTAACAGACAGACGCATGCTTGTCGCTGCTGCTTTAAGGATGCAGGTGCAGCTACAGCCCACACATTTCACAAAGAGAAAAAAAAAGAAGAATTTTTTTATTGTTTGTGGAGCGCACTTTGAGGGTTACACCACCCTTTAACAGACAGATGCACGCTTGTCGCTGCTGCTTTAAGGATCCAGGTGCGGCTACAGCCCACACATTTCACAAAGAGAAAAAAAAGAAGAATTTTTTTATTGTTTGTGGAGCGCACTTTGAGGGTTACACCACCCTTTAACAGACAGATGCACGCTTGTCGCTGCTGCTTTAAGGATGCAGGTGTGGCTACAGCCCACACATTTCACAAAGACAGAAAAAAAAAAGAAGAATTTTTTTATTGTTTGTGGAGCGCACTTTGAGGGTTACACCACCCTTTAACAGACAGACGCACGCTTGTCGCTGCTGCTTTGAGGATGCAAGTGCGGCTACAGCCCACACAATTCACAAAGACAGAAAAAAAAAATAAGAATTTTTTTATTGTTTGTGGAGCGCACTTTGAGGGTTACACCACCCTTTAACAGACAGACGCACGCTTGTCGCTGCTGCTTTGAGGATGCAGGTGGAATCTAGACGGGATTTGGAACCGGGGACACACTACCTCCATCAATTGTCTAAATCCCACTGCACTAATGGCGGATACCAGATGCACGTCTAACACCAACATAGCAGTCAAGGCCTCAGTTATACGTTTTGCTTCAGGATGACTGCTGTCGTACTTCATCCTCATTGCTGGGGACTGTTGGAGGGTCAATTGTTTAGAAAAAGTAGTGGTGTTCCTACTTCCTCTCTGGGATGATGAACAACTTCCAGCAGCAGCAACAGCACTAGGAGGAAGTGGTTCTTGATCTTTCCCTATTTTATTTTTATCGGAGAAAGTTTGGTCCTCCATTTATGTTATATTGATATATACGTGCAGCTAAGGCGCACACAAACACAGAAAATATTTTTTTATTTTTGCTGGAGAGTAGTGCACTTTGTGGGTTACACCACCCTTTAAGAAATGAGCCAGCCGGCTCTTTACTTATGGGACACAGGCGCACGCTTGGCGCTGCTCCTTTGTTGATGCACGTGCAGCCATTTATTTTGTTGGAGTGCCCTTTGGGGGTTATAGCACCCTTTAATGGTCAATCCAGCCGGCCCTTTATTTATGGGACACAGGCGCACGCTTGGCACTACTTTGTTGATGCACGTGTGGCTACTGCGCACACAATTCACAAACACAGAAAATATTTTTTTATTTTGTTTGGAGTGTACTTTGGGGGTTACAACACCCTTTAACGGTCAAGCCAGCTGGCCCTTTACTTATGACACAGCCGCACGCTTGGCACTACTTTGTTGATGCACGTGCGGCTACTGCGCACACAATTCACAAACACAGAAAATATTTTTTTATTTTGTTTGGAGTGTACTTTGGGGGTTACAGCACCCTTTAACGGTCAAGCCAGCCGGCCCTTTACTTATGACACAGGCGCACGCTTGGCACTACTTTGTTGATGCACGTGCGGCTACTGCGCACACAATTCACAAACAGAAAAAATATTTTTTTTTTTATCACTTGGGGGGAGCACCCCTGATGGACAGAGCACCCCCTGGACAACACTACAGCACCCCTTTAGGACTGGGACACTGCACAGGACTTTGGAGTGGACACAGCCCCTATGGACAACTGACTGCACAACACAGTCCAGCCAGCCCCTATGGACTTTGAAGTAGTGGACACAGCCCCTATCAACAACAGCAGCACAGCCCAACACAGCCAGCCCCTATGGACTTTGAAGTAGTGGACACAGCCCCTATGGACAACAGCAGCACAGCACAACACAGCACAGCACAGTACTACTCTGCACTACACTACACAGCCCAGCCAGCACTAACTCCCACCCTCCCTCTTCACTGTCCACAGCCGAGTGAGAAAATGGCGCCGACGCGGGTTCCTTATATAGGATCCAAAACCCGCAAGACCCGGAAGGCGGGATGATGACGTTTTGCCTCGATTTCAGATCTGAGTCAGGTGGGAAAAATCGAGCCTGACTCGGATCGGCCTCGGATCGGGGGGGTTCGGATTTCAGAAATCCGAACCCGCTCACACCTACATTACAGGTGCTGTCCTGTGTGATGTGGTGTAGGTCGCTGCCCTTCTTACATTACAGGTGCTGTCCTGTGTGGTGTGGTGTAGGCCGCTGCCCTTCTTACATTACAGGTGCTGTCCTGTGTGGTGTGGTGTAGGCCGCTGCCCTTCTTACATTACAGGTGCTGTCCTGTGTGTTGTGGTGTAGGCCGCTGCCCTTCTTCTTCTTACCTTACAGGAGTTGTCCTGTGTGATGTGGTGTAGGCCGCTGCCCTTCTTACATTACAGGTGCTGTCCTGTGTGTTGTGGTGTAGGCTGCTGCCGTTCTTACATTACAGGTGCTGTCCTGTGTGTTGTGGTGTAGGCCGCTGCCCTTCTTATTCTTACATTACAGGTGCTGTCCTGTGTGATGTGGTGTAGGCTGCTGCCCTTCTTATTCTTACATTACAGGTGCTGTCCTGTGTGTTGTGGTGTAGGCCGCTGCCCTTCTTACATTACAGGTGCTGTCCTGTGTGTTGTGGTGTAGGCCGCTGCCCTTCTTATTCTTACATTACAGGTGCTGTCCTGTGTGTTGTGGTGTAGGCCGCTGCCCTTCTTATTCTTACATTACAGGTGCTGTCCTGTGTGTTGTGGTGTAGGTCGCTGCCCTTCTTATTCTTACATTACAGGTGCTGTCCTGTGTGCTGTGGTGTAGGCCGCTGCCCTTCTTATTCTTACATTACAGGTGCTGTCCTGTGTGTTGTGGTGTAGGTCGCTGCCCTTCTTATTCTTACATTACAGGTGCTGTCCTGTGTGTTGTGGTGTAGGTCGCTGCCCTTCTTATTCTTACATTACAGGTGCTGTCCTGTGTGCTGTGGTGTAGGCCGCTGCCCTTCTTACATTACAGGTGCTGTCCTGTGTGTTGTGGTGTAGGCCGCTGCCCTTCTTACATTACAGGTGCTGTCCTGTGTGTTGTGGTGTAGGTCGCTGCCCTTCTTATTCTTACATTAGAGGTGCTGTCCTGTGTATTGTGGTGTAGGCCTCTGCCCTTCTTACATTACAGGTGCTGTCCTGTGTGTTGTGGTGTAGGTCGCTGCCCTTCTTACATTACAGGTGCTGTCCTGTGTGCTGTGGTGTAGGCCGCTGCCCTTCTTATTCTTACATTACAGGTGCTGTCCTGTGTGTTGTGGTGTAGGCTGCTGCCCTTCTTACATTACAGGTGCTGTCCTGTGTGTTGTGGTGTAGGCCGCTGCCCTTCTTATAATTACATTACAGGTGCTGTCCTGTGTGTTGTGGTGTAGGCCGCTGCCCTTCTTATTCTTACATTACAGGTGCTGTCCTGTGTGTTGTGGTGTAGGCCGCTGCCCTTCTTATTCTTACATTACAGGTGCTGTCCTGTGTGTTGTGGTGTAGGCCGCTGCCCTTCTTACATTACAGGTGCTGTCCTGTGTGTTGTGGTGTAGGCTGCTGCCCTTCTTACATTACAGGTGCTGTCCAGTGTGTTGTGGTGTAGGCCGCTGCCCTTCTTACATTACAGGTGCTGTCCTGTGTGTTGTGGTGTAGGCCGCTGCCCTTCTTATTCTTACATTACAGGTGCTTTCCTGTGTGTTGTGGTGTAGGTCGCTGCCCTTCTTACATTACAGGTGCTGTCCTGTGTGTTGCGGTGTAGGCCGCTGCCCTTCTTACATTACAGGTGCTGTCCTGTGTGTTGTGGTGTAGGCCGCTGCCCTTCTTATTCTTACATTACAGGTGCTGCCCTGTGTGTTGTGGTGTAGGCCGCTGCCCTTCTTACATTACAGGTGCTGTCCTGTGTGTTGTGGTGTAGGCCGCTGCCCTTCTTATTCTTACATTACAGGTGCTGTCCTGTGTGTTGCGGTGTAGGCCGCTGCCCTTCTTACATTACAGGTGCTGTCCTTTGTGTTGTGGTGTAAGCCGCTGCCCTTCTTACATTACAGGTGCTGTCCTGTGTGTTGTGGTGTAGGCCGCTGCCCTTCTTATTCTTACATTACAGGTGCTGTCCTGTGTGTTGTGGTGTAGGCCACTGTCCTTCTTATTCTTCCATCACAGATGCTGTCCTGTGTGTTGTGGTGTAGGCTGCTGTCCTTCTTATTCTTACATCACAGATGCTGTCCTGTGTGTTGTGGTGTAGGCCGCTGCCCTTCTTACATTACAGGTGCTGTCCTGTGTATTGTGGTGTAGACCGCTGCCCTTCTTACATTACAGGTGCTGTCCTGTGTGTTGTGGTGTAGGCCGCTGCCCTTCTTACATTACAGGTGCTGTCCTGTGTGTTGTGGTGTAGGCCGCTGCCCTTCTTATTCTTACATTACAGGTGCTGTCCTGTGTGATGTGGTGTAGGCCGCTGCCCTTCTTACATTACAGGTGCTGTCCTGTGTGTTGTGGTGTAGGCCGCTGCCCTTCTTACATTACAGGTGCTGTCCTGTGTGTTGTGGTGTAGGCCGCTACCCTTCTTACATTACAGGTGCTGTCCTGTGTGTTGTGGTGTAGGCCGCTACCCTTCTTACATTACAGGTGCTGTCCTGTGTGTTGTGGTGTAGGTCGCTGCCCTTCTTATTCTTACATTACAGGTGCTGTCCTGTGTGTTGTGGTGTAGGTCGCTGCCCTTCTTTCATTACAGGTGCTGTCCTGTGTGTTGTGGTGTAGGCCGCTGCCCTTCTTTCATTACAGGTGCTGTCCTGTGTGTTGTGGTGTAAGCCGCTGCCCTTCTTACATTACAGGTGCTGTCCTGTGTGTTGTGGTGTAGGCCGCTGCCCTTCTTACATTACAGATGCTGTCCTGTGTGTTGTGGTGTAGGTCGCTGCCCTTCATACATTACAGGTGCTGTCCTGTGTGTTGTGGTGTAGGCTGCTGCCCTTCTTACATTACCAGTGCTGTCCTGTGTGTTGTGGTGTAGGCCGCTGCTCTTCATACATTACAGGTGCTTTCCTGTGTGTTGTGGTGTAGGCCGCTGCCCTTCTTACATTACTGGTGCTGTCCTGTGTGTTGTGGTGTAGGTCGCTGCCCTTCTTACATTACAGGTGCTGTCCTGTGTGCTGTGGTGTAGGCCGCTGCCCTTCTTACATTACAGGTGCTGTCCTGTGTGTTGTGGTGTAGGCCGCTGCCCTTCTTACATTACAGGTGCTGTCCTGTGTGTTGTGGTGTAGGCCGCTGCCCTTCTTATTCTTACATTACAGGTGCTGTCCTGTGTGTTGTGGTGTAGGCCGCTGCCCATCTTACATTACAGGTGCTGTCCTGTGTGTTGTGGAGTAGGCCGCTGCCCTTCTTACATTACAGGTGCTGTCCTGTTTTTTGTGGTGTAAGCCGCTGCCCTTCTTACATTACAGGTGCTGTCCTGTGTGTTGTGGTGTAGGCCGCTGCCCTTCTTACATTACAGGTGCTGTCCTGTGTGTTGTGGTGTAGGCCGCTGCCCTTCTTATTCTTACATTACAGGTGCTGTCCTGTGTGTTGTGGTGTAGGCCGCTGCCCTTCTTATAATTACATTACAGGTGCTTACTGTGTGTTGTGGTGTAGGCCGCTGCCCTTCTTATTCTTACATTACAGGTGCTGTCCTGTGTGTTGTGGTGTAGGCCGCTGCCCTTCTTACATTACAGGTGCTGTCCTGTGTGTTGTGGTGTAATCCGCTGCCCTTCTTATTCTTACATTACAGGTGCTGTCCTGTGTGTTGTGGTGTAGGTCGCTGCCCTTCTTATTCTTACATTACAGGTGCTGTCCTGTGTGTTGTGGTGTAGGCCGTTGCCCTTCTTATTCTTACATTACAGATGCTGTCCTGTGTGTTGTGGTGTAGGCCGCTGCCCTTCTTACATTACAGGTGCTGTCCTGTGTGTTGTGGTGTAGGCCGCTGCCCTTCTTATTCTTACATTACAGGTGCTGTCCTGTGTGTTGTGGTGTAGGCCGCTGCCCATCTTACATTACAGGTGCTGTCCTGTGTGTTGCGGTGTAGGCCGCTGCCCTTCTTACATTACAGGTGCTGTCCTTTGTGTTGTGGTGTAAGCCGCTGCCCTTCTTACATTACAGGTGCTGTCCTGTGTGTTGTGGTGTAGGCCGCTGCCCTTCTTATTCTTACATTACAGGTGCTGTCCTGTGTGTTGTGGTGTAGGTCGCTGCCCTTCTTACATTACAGGTGCTGTCCTGTGTGATGTGGTGTAGGCCGCTGCCCTTCTTACATTACAGGTGCTGTCCTGTGTGTTGTGGTGTAGGCCGCTGCCCTTCTTACATTACAGGTGCTGTCCTGTTTTTTGTGGTGTAAGCCGCTGCCCTTCTTACATTACAGGTGCTGTCCTGTGTGTTGTGGTGTAGGCCGCTGCCCTTCTTACATTACAGGTGCTGTCCTGTTTTTTGTGGTGTAAGCCGCTGCCCTTCTTACATTACAGGTGCTGTCCTGTGTGTTGTGGTGTAGGCCGCTGCCCTTCTTATTCTTACATTACAGGTGCTGTCCTGTGTGTTGTGGTGTAGGCCGCTGCCCTTCTTACATTACAGGTGCTGTCCTGTGTGATGTGGTGTAGGTCGCTGCCCTTCTTATTCTTACATTACAGGTGCTGTCCTGTGTGTTGTGGTGTAGGCCGCTGCCCTTCTTATTCTTACATTACAGGTGCTGTCCTGTGTGTTGTGGTGTAGGCCGCTGCCCTTCTTACATTACAGGTGCTGTCCTGTGTGTTGTGGTGTAGGCTGCTGCCCTTCTTACATTACAGGTGCTGTCCTGTGTGATGTGATGTAGGCCGCTGCTCTTCTTATTCTTACATTACAGGTGCTGTCCTGTGTGTTGTGGTGTAGGTCGCTGCCCTTCTTATTCTTACATTACAGGTGCTGTCCTGTGTGCTGTGGTGTAGGCCGCTGCCCTTCTTACATTACAGGTGCTGTCCTGTGTGTTGTGGTGTAGGCCGCTGCCCTTCTTACATTACAGGTGCTGTCCTGTGTGTTGTGGTGTAGGTCGCTGCCCTTCTTATTCTTACATTAGAGGTGCTGTCCTGTGTATTGTGGTGTAGGCCTCTGCCCTTCTTACATTACAGGTGCTGTCCTGTGTGTTGTGGTGTAGGTCGCTGCCCTTCTTACATTACAGGTGCTGTCCTGTGTGCTGTGGTGTAGGCCGCTGCCCTTCTTATTCTTACATTACAGGTGCTGTCCTGTGTGTTGTGGTGTAGGCTGCTGCCCTTCTTACATTACAGGTGCTGTCCTGTGTGTTGTGGTGTAGGCCGCTGCCCTTCTTATAATTACATTACAGGTGCTGTCCTGTGTGTTGTGGTGTAGGCCGCTGCCCTTCTTATTCTTACATTACAGGTGCTGTCCTGTGTGTTGTGGTGTAGGCCGCTGCCCTTCTTATTCTTACATTACAGGTGCTGTCCTGTGTGTTGTGGTGTAGGCCGCTGCCCTTCTTACATTACAGGTGCTGTCCTGTGTGTTGTGGTGTAGGCTGCTGCCCTTCTTACATTACAGGTGCTGTCCAGTGTGTTGTGGTGTAGGCCGCTGCCCTTCTTACATTACAGGTGCTGTCCTGTGTGTTGTGGTGTAGGCCGCTGCCCTTCTTATTCTTACATTACAGGTGCTTTCCTGTGTGTTGTGGTGTAGGTCGCTGCCCTTCTTACATTACAGGTGCTGTCCTGTGTGTTGCGGTGTAGGCCGCTGCCCTTCTTACATTACAGGTGCTGTCCTGTGTGTTGTGGTGTAGGCCGCTGCCCTTCTTATTCTTACATTACAGGTGCTGCCCTGTGTGTTGTGGTGTAGGCCGCTGCCCTTCTTACATTACAGGTGCTGTCCTGTGTGTTGTGGTGTAGGCCGCTGCCCTTCTTATTCTTACATTACAGGTGCTGTCCTGTGTGTTGCGGTGTAGGCCGCTGCCCTTCTTACATTACAGGTGCTGTCCTTTGTGTTGTGGTGTAAGCCGCTGCCCTTCTTACATTACAGGTGCTGTCCTGTGTGTTGTGGTGTAGGCCGCTGCCCTTCTTATTCTTACATTACAGGTGCTGTCCTGTGTGTTGTGGTGTAGGCCACTGTCCTTCTTATTCTTCCATCACAGATGCTGTCCTGTGTGTTGTGGTGTAGGCTGCTGTCCTTCTTATTCTTACATCACAGATGCTGTCCTGTGTGTTGTGGTGTAGGCCGCTGCCCTTCTTACATTACAGGTGCTGTCCTGTGTATTGTGGTGTAGACCGCTGCCCTTCTTACATTACAGGTGCTGTCCTGTGTGTTGTGGTGTAGGCCGCTGCCCTTCTTACATTACAGGTGCTGTCCTGTGTGTTGTGGTGTAGGCCGCTGCCCTTCTTATTCTTACATTACAGGTGCTGTCCTGTGTGATGTGGTGTAGGCCGCTGCCCTTCTTACATTACAGGTGCTGTCCTGTGTGTTGTGGTGTAGGCCGCTGCCCTTCTTACATTACAGGTGCTGTCCTGTGTGTTGTGGTGTAGGCCGCTACCCTTCTTACATTACAGGTGCTGTCCTGTGTGTTGTGGTGTAGGCCGCTACCCTTCTTACATTACAGGTGCTGTCCTGTGTGTTGTGGTGTAGGTCGCTGCCCTTCTTATTCTTACATTACAGGTGCTGTCCTGTGTGTTGTGGTGTAGGTCGCTGCCCTTCTTTCATTACAGGTGCTGTCCTGTGTGTTGTGGTGTAGGCCGCTGCCCTTCTTTCATTACAGGTGCTGTCCTGTGTGTTGTGGTGTAAGCCGCTGCCCTTCTTACATTACAGGTGCTGTCCTGTGTGTTGTGGTGTAGGCCGCTGCCCTTCTTACATTACAGATGCTGTCCTGTGTGTTGTGGTGTAGGTCGCTGCCCTTCATACATTACAGGTGCTGTCCTGTGTGTTGTGGTGTAGGCCGCTGCCCTTCTTACATTACCAGTGCTGTCCTGTGTGTTGTGGTGTAGGCCGCTGCTCTTCATACATTACAGGTGCTTTCCTGTGTGTTGTGGTGTAGGCCGCTGCCCTTCTTACATTACTGGTGCTGTCCTGTGTGTTGTGGTGTAGGTCGCTGCCCTTCTTACATTACAGGTGCTGTCCTGTGTGCTGTGGTGTAGGCCGCTGCCCTTCTTACATTACAGGTGCTGTCCTGTGTGTTGTGGTGTAGGCCGCTGCCCTTCTTACATTACAGGTGCTGTCCTGTGTGTTGTGGTGTAGGCCGCTGCCCTTCTTATTCTTACATTACAGGTGCTGTCCTGTGTGTTGTGGTGTAGGCCGCTGCCCATCTTACATTACAGGTGCTGTCCTGTGTGTTGTGGAGTAGGCCGCTGCCCTTCTTACATTACAGGTGCTGTCCTGTTTTTTGTGGTGTAAGCCGCTGCCCTTCTTACATTACAGGTGCTGTCCTGTGTGTTGTGGTGTAGGCCGCTGCCCTTCTTACATTACAGGTGCTGTCCTGTGTGTTGTGGTGTAGGCCGCTGCCCTTCTTATTCTTACATTACAGGTGCTGTCCTGTGTGTTGTGGTGTAGGCCGCTGCCCTTCTTATAATTACATTACAGGTGCTTACTGTGTGTTGTGGTGTAGGCCGCTGCCCTTCTTATTCTTACATTACAGGTGCTGTCCTGTGTGTTGTGGTGTAGGCCGCTGCCCTTCTTACATTACAGGTGCTGTCCTGTGTGTTGTGGTGTAATCCGCTGCCCTTCTTATTCTTACATTACAGGTGCTGTCCTGTGTGTTGTGGTGTAGGTCGCTGCCCTTCTTATTCTTACATTACAGGTGCTGTCCTGTGTGTTGTGGTGTAGGCCGTTGCCCTTCTTATTCTTACATTACAGATGCTGTCCTGTGTGTTGTGGTGTAGGCCGCTGCCCTTCTTACATTACAGGTGCTGTCCTGTGTGTTGTGGTGTAGGCCGCTGCCCTTCTTATTCTTACATTACAGGTGCTGTCCTGTGTGTTGTGGTGTAGGCCGCTGCCCATCTTACATTACAGGTGCTGTCCTGTGTGTTGCGGTGTAGGCCGCTGCCCTTCTTACATTACAGGTGCTGTCCTTTGTGTTGTGGTGTAAGCCGCTGCCCTTCTTACATTACAGGTGCTGTCCTGTGTGTTGTGGTGTAGGCCGCTGCCCTTCTTATTCTTACATTACAGGTGCTGTCCTGTGTGTTGTGGTGTAGGTCGCTGCCCTTCTTACATTACAGGTGCTGTCCTGTGTGATGTGGTGTAGGCCGCTGCCCTTCTTACATTACAGGTGCTGTCCTGTGTGTTGTGGTGTAGGCCGCTGCCCTTCTTACATTACAGGTGCTGTCCTGTTTTTTGTGGTGTAAGCCGCTGCCCTTCTTACATTACAGGTGCTGTCCTGTGTGTTGTGGTGTAGGCCGCTGCCCTTCTTACATTACAGGTGCTGTCCTGTTTTTTGTGGTGTAAGCCGCTGCCCTTCTTACATTACAGGTGCTGTCCTGTGTGTTGTGGTGTAGGCCGCTGCCCTTCTTATTCTTACATTACAGGTGCTGTCCTGTGTGTTGTGGTGTAGGCCGCTGCCCTTCTTACATTACAGGTGCTGTCCTGTGTGATGTGGTGTAGGTCGCTGCCCTTCTTATTCTTACATTACAGGTGCTGTCCTGTGTGTTGTGGTGTAGGCCGCTGCCCTTCTTATTCTTACATTACAGGTGCTGTCCTGTGTGTTGTGGTGTAGGTCGCTGCCCTTCTTATTCTTACATTACAGGTGCTGTCCTGTGTGTTGTGGTGTAGGCCGCTGCCCTTCTTACATTACAGGTGCTGTCCTGTGTGTTGTGGTGTAGGCTGCTGCCCTTCTTACATTACAGGTGCTGTCCTGTGTGATGTGATGTAGGCCGCTGCTCTTCTTATTCTTACATTACAGGTGCTGTCCTGTGTGTTGTGGTGTAGGCCGCTGCCCTTCTTATTCTTTCATTACAGGTGCTGTCCTGTGTGTTGTGGTGTAGGCAGCTGCCCTTCTTATTCTTACTTTACAGGTGCTGTCCTGTGTGTTGTGGTGTAGGTCGCTGCCCTTCTTACATTACAGTTGCTGTCATGTGTGTTGTGGTGTAGGCCGCAGCCCTTCTTACATTACCGGTGCTGTCCTGTGTATTGTGGTGTAGGCCGCTGCCCTTCTTACATTACAGGTGCTGTCCTGTGTATTGTGGTGTACGCCGCTGCCCTTCTTACATTACAGGTGCTGCCCTGTGTGTTGTGGTGTATGCCGCTGCCCTTCTTATTCTTACATTACAGGTGCTGTCCTATGTGTTGTGGTGTAGGTCGCTGCCCTTCTTACATTACAGGTGCTGTCCTGTGTGTTGTGGTGTAGGTCGCTGCCCTTCTTACATTACAGGTGCTGTCCTGTGTGTTGTGGTGTAGGCCGCAGCCCTTCTTATTCTTACATTACAGGTGCTGTCCTGTGTGTTGTGTTGTAGGCCGCAGCCCTTCTTATTCTTACATTACAGGTGCTGTCCTGTGTGATGTGGTGTAGGCCGCTGCTCTTCTTATTCTTACATTACAGGTGCTGTCCTGTGTGTTGTGGTGTAGGTCGCTGCCCTTCTTACATTACAGGTGCTGTCCTGTGTGTTGTGGTGTAGGTCGCTGCCCTTCTTATTCTTACATTACAGGTGCTTTCCTGTGTGTTGTGGTGTAGGTCGCTGCCCTTCTTACATTACAGGTGCTGTCCTGTGTGTTGTGGTGTAGGCCGCTGCTCTTCTTATTCTTACATTACAGGTGCTGTCCTGTGTGTTGTGGTGTAAGCCGCTGCCCTTCTTACATTACAGGTGCTGTCCTGTGTGTTGTGGTGTAGGTCGCTGCCCTTCTTAATCTTACATTTCAGGTGCTGTCCTGTGTGTTGTGGTGTAGGCCGCTGCCCTTCTTATTCTTACATTACAGGTGCTGCCCTGTGTGTTGTGGTGTAGGCCGCTGCCCTTCTTATTCTTACATTACAGGTGCTGTCCTGTGTGTTGTGGTGTAGGCCGCTGCCCTTCTTATTCTTACATTACAGGTGCTGTCCTGTGTGTTGTGGTGTAGGCCGCTGCCCTTCTTACATTACAGGTGCTGTCCTGTGTGTTGTGGTGTAGGACGCTGCCCTTCTTACATTACAGGTGCTGTCCTGTGTGTTGTGATGTAGGCCGCTGCCCTTCTTACATTACAGGTGCTGTCCTGTGTGTTGTGGTGTAGGCCGCTCCCCTTCTTATTCTTACATTACAGGTGCTTTCCTGTGTGTTGTGGTGTAGGCCGCTGCCCTTCTTATTCTTACATTACAGGTGCTGTCCTGTGTGTTGTGGTGTAGGTCGCTGCCCTTCTTACATTACAGGTGCTGTCCTGTGTGTTGCGGTGTAGGCCGCTGCCCTTCTTACATTACAGGTGCTGTCCTGTGTGATGTGGTGTAGGCCGCTGCCCTTCTTACATTACAGGTGCTGTCCTGTGTGTTGTGGTGTAGGTCGCTGCCCTTCTTATTCTTACATTACAGGTGCTGTCCTGTGTGTTGTGGTGTAGGTCGCTGCCCTTCTTACATTACAGGTGCTGTCCTGTGTGTTGTGGTGTAGGCCGCTGCCCTTCTTACATTACAGGTGCTGTCCTGTGTGTTGTGGTGTAGGCCGCTGCCCTTCTTACATTACAGGTGCTGTCCTGTGTGTTGTGGTGTAGGCCGCTGCCCTTCTTATTCTTACGTTACAGGTGCTGTCCTGTGTGTTGTGGTGTAGGCCGCTGCCCTTCTTATTCTTACATTACAGGTGCTGTCCTGTGTGATGTGGTGTAGGTCGCTGCCCTTCTTACATTACAGGTGCTGTCCTGTGTGTTGTGGGGTAGGTCGCTGCCCTTCTTACATTACAGGTGCTGTCCTGTGTGATGTGGTGTAGGTCGCTGCCCTTCTTACATTACAGGTGCTGTCCTGTGTGTTGTGGGGTAGGTCGCTGCCCTTCTTACATTACAGGTGCTGTCCTGTGTGATGTGGTGTAGGCCGCTGCCCTTCTTATTCTTACATTACAGGTGCTGTCCTGTGTGTTGTGGTGTAGGCCGCTGCCCTTCTTATTCTTACATTACAGGTGCTGTCCTGTGTGTTGTGGTGTAGGTCGCTGCCCTTCTTACATTACAGGTGCTGTCCTGTGTGATGTGGTGTAGGCCGCTGCTCTTCTTATTCTTACATTACAGGTGCTGTCCTGTGTGTTGTGGTGTAGGCTGCTGCCCTTCTTACATTACAGGTGCTGTCCTGTGTGTTGTGGTGTAGGCCGCTGCCCTTCTTATTCTTACATTACAGGTGCTGTCCTGTGTGTTGTGGTGTAGGCCGCTGCCCTTCTTACATTACAGGTGCTGTCCTGTGTGCTGTGGTGTAGGTCGCTGCCCTTCTTATTCTTACATTACAGGTGCTGTCCTGTGTGTTGTGGTGTAGGCCGCTACCCTTCTTACATTACAGGTGCTGTCTTGTGTGTTGTGGTGTAGGCCGCTGCCCTTCTTATTCTTACATTACAGGTGCTGTCCTGTGTGTTGTGGTGTAATCCGCTGCCCTTCTTATTCTTACATTACAGGTGCTGTCCTGTGTGTTGTGGTGTAGGTCGCTGCCCTTCTTATTCTTACATTACAGGTGCTGTCCTGTGTGTTGTGGTGTAGGCCGTTGCCCTTCTTATTCTTACATTACAGATGCTGTCCTGTGTGTTGTGGTGTAGGCCGCTGCCCTTCTTACATTACAGGTGCTGTCCTGTGTGTTGTGGTGTCGGTCGCTGCCCTTCTTACATTACAGGTGCTATCCTGTGTGTTGTGGTGTAGGCCGCTGCCCTTCTTACATTACAGGTGCTGTCCTGTGTGTTGTGGTGTAGGCCGCTGCCCTTCTTACATTACAGGTGCTGTCCTGTGTGTTGTAATGTAGATCGCTGCCCTACTTATTCTTACATTACAGGTGCTGTCCTGTGTGATGTGGTGTAGGCCGCTGCCCTTCTTACATTACAGGTGCTGTCCTGTGTGTTGTGGTGTAGGCCGCTGCCCTTCTTACATTACAGTTGCTGTCCTGTGTGTTGTGGTGTAGGCCGCTGCCCTTCTTATTCTTACATTACAGGTGCTGTCCTGTGTGCTGTGGTGTAGGCCGCTGCCCTTCTTATTCTTACATTACAGGTGCTGTCTTGTGTGTTGTGGTGTAGGCCGCTGCCCTTCTTACATTACAGGTGCTGTCCTGTGTGCTGTGGTGTAGGCCGCTGCCCTTCTTATTCTTACATTACAGGTGCTGTCCTGTGTGTTGTGGTGTAGGCCGCTGCCCTTCTTATTCTTACATTACAGGTGCTCTCCTGTGTGATGTGGTGTAGGCCGCTGCCCTTCTTATTCTTACATTACAGGTGCTGTCCTGTGTGTTGTGGTGTAGGCCGTTGCCCTTCTTATTCTTACATTACAGATGCTGTCCTGTGTGTTGTGGTGTAGGCTGCTGCCCTTCTTATTCTTACATTACAGGTGCTGTCCTGTGTGTTGTGGTGTAGGCCGCTGCCCTTCTTATTCTTACATTACAGGTGCTGTCCTGTGTGTTGTGGTGTAGGCCGCTGCCCTTCTTACATTACAGATGCTGTCCTGTGTGTTGTGGTGTAATCCGCTGCCCTTCTTATTCTTACATTACAGGTGCTGTCCTGTGTGTTGTGGTGTAGGCCGCTGCCCTTCTTATTCTTACATTACAGGTGCTGTCCTGTGTGTTGTGGTGTAGGCCGTTGCCCTTCTTATTCTTACATTACAGGTGCTGTCCTGTGTGTTGTGGTGTAGGCCGCTGCCCTTCTTATTCTTACATTACAGGTGCTGTCCTGTGTGTTGTGGTGTAGGCCGCTGCCCTTCTTACATTACAGGTGCTGTCCTGTGTGATGTGGTGTAGGTCGCTGCCCTTCTTACATTACAGGTGCTGTCCTGTGTGCTGTGGTGTAGGCTGCTGCCCTTCTTACATTACAGGTGCTGTCCTGTGTGCTGTGGTGTAGGCAGCTGCCCTTCTTACATTACAGGTGCTGTCCTGTGTGATGTGGTGTAGGCAGCTGCCCTTCTTACATTACAGGTGCTGTCCTGTGTGATGTGGTGTAGGCCGCTGCCCTTCTTACATTACAGGTGCTGTCCTGTGTGTTGTGGTGTAGGCCGCTGCCCTTCTTACATTACCGGTGCTGTCCTGTGTGTTGTGGTGTTGGCCGCTGCTCTTCTTACATTACAGGTGCTGTCCTGTGTGTTGTGGTGTAGGCCGTTGCCCTTCTTATTCTTTCATTACAGGTGCTGTCCTGTGTGATGTGGTGTAGGCCGCTGCCCTTCTTATTCTTACATTACAGGTGCTGTCCTGTGTGTTGTGGTGTAGGCCGCTGCCCTTCTTACATTACAGGTGCTGTCCTGTGTGCTGTGGTGTAGGCCGCTGCCCTTCTTATTCTTACATTACAGGTGCTGTCCTGTGTGTTGTGGTGTAGGCCGCTGCCCTTCTTATTCTTACATTACAGGTGCTGTCCTGTGTGTTGTGGTGTAGGCCGCTGCCCTTCTTATTCTTACATTACAGGTGCTGTCCTGTGTGTTGTGGTGTAGCCGCTCTCCTTCTTATTCTTACATTACAGGTGCTGTCCTGTGTGTTGTGGTGTAGGCCGCTGCCCTTCTTACATTACAGGTGCTGTCCTTTGTGTTGTGGTGTAGGCCGCTGCCCTTCTTACATTACAGGTGCTGTCCTGTGTGTTGTGGTGTAGGCCGTTGCCCTTCTTACATTACAGGTGCTGTCCTGTGTGCTGTGGTGTAGGCCGCTGCCCTTCTTATTCTTACATTACAGGTGCTGTCCTGTGTGTTGTGGTGTAGGCCGCTGCCCTTCTTACATTACAGGTGCTGTCCTGTGTGTTGTGGTGTAGGCCACTGCCCTTCTTACATTACAGATGCTGTCCTGTGTGTTGTGGTGTATGCCGCTGCCCTTCTTATTCTTACATTAGAGGTACTGTCCTGTGTGTTGTGGTGTAGGCCGCTGCCCTTCTTACATTACAGGTGCTGTCCTGTGTGCTGTGGTGTAGGCAGCTGCCCTTCTTACATTACAGGTGCTGTCCTGTGTGTTGTGGTGTAGGCCGCTGCCCTTCTTATTCTTACATTACAGGTGCTGTCCTGTGTGATGTGGTGTAGGCCGCTGCCCTTCTTACATTACAGGTGCTGTACTGTGTGTTGTGGTGTAGGCCGCTGCCCTTCTTACATTACAGGTGCTGTCCTGTGTGATGTGGTGTAGGCCGTTGCCCTTCTTACATTACAGGTGCTGTCCTGTGTGTTGTAGTGTAGGCCGCTGCCCTTCTTACATTACAGGTGCTGTACTGTGTGTTGTGGTGTAGGCCGCTGCCCTTCTTATTCTTACATTACAGGTGCTGTCCTGTGTGTTGTGGTGTAGGCCGCTGCCCTTCTTATTCTTACATTACAGGTGCTGTCCTGTGTGTTGTGGTGTAGGCCGTTGCCCTTCTTACATTACAGGTGCTGTCCTGTGTCTTGTAGTGTAGGCCGCTGCCCTTCTTACATTACAGGTGCTGTACTGTGTGTTGTGGTGTAGGCCGCTGCCCTTCTTAATCTTACATTTCAGGTGCTGTCCTGTGTGTTGTGGTGTAGACTGCTGCCCTTCTTACATTACAGGTGCTGTCCTGTGTGTTGTGGTGTAGGTCGCTGCCCTTCTTACATTACAGGTGCTGTCCTGTGTGTTGTGGTGTAGGCCGCTGCCCTTCTTACATTACTGGTGCTGTCCTGTGTGTTGTGGTGTAGGCCGCTGCCCTTCTTACATTACAGGTGCTGTCCTGTGTATTGTGGTGTAGGCCGCTGCCCTTCTTATTCTTACATTACAGGTGCTGTCCTGTGTGATGTGGTGTAGGCCGCTGCCCTTCTTACATTACAGGTGCTGTCCTGTGTGTTGTGGTGTAGGCCGCTGCCCTTCTTATTCTTACATTACAGGTGCTGTCCTGTGTGATGTGGTGTAGGCCGCTGCCCTTCTTACATTACAGGTGCTGTCCTGTGTGTTGTGGTGTAGGTCTCTGCCCTTCTTGCATTACAGGTGCTGTCCTGTGTGTTGTGGTGTAGGCCGCTACCCTTCTTACATTACAGGTGCTGTCCTGTGTGTTGTGGTGTAGGTCGCTGCCCTTCTTATTCTTACATTACAGGTGCTTTCCTGTGTGTTGTGGTGTAGGCCGCTGCCCTTCTTTCATTACAGGTGCTGTCCTGTGTGTTGTGGTGTATGCCGCTGCCCTTCTTTCATTACAGGTGCTGTCCTGTGTGTTGTGGTGTAGGCAGCTGCCCTTCTTACATTACAGGTGCTGTCCTTTGTGTTGTGGTGTAGGCAGCTGCCCTTCTTACATTACAGGTGCTGTCCTTTGTGTTGTGGTGTAGGCCGCTGCCCTTCTTATTCTTACATTACAGGTGCTGTCCTGTGTGTTGTGGTGTAGGCCGCTGCCCTTCTTACATTACAGGTGCTGTCCTGTGTGTTGTGGTGTAGGCCGCTGCCCTTCTTATTCTTACATTACAGGTGCTGTCCTGTGTGTTGTGGTGTAGGTCTCTGCCCTTCTTACATTACAGGTGCTGTCCTGTGTGTTGTGGTGTAGGCCGCTGCCCTTCTTATTCTTACATTACAGGTGCTGTCCTGTGTGTTGTGGTGTAGGCCGCTCTCCTTCTTATTCTTACATTACAGGTGCTGTCCTGTGTGTTGTGGTGTAGGCCGCTGCCCTTCTTACATTACAGATGCTGTCCTTTGTGTTGTGGTGTAGGCCGCTGCCCTTCTTACATTACAGGTGCTGTCCTGTGTGTTGTGGTGTAGGCCGTTGCCCTTCTTACATTACAGGTGCTGTCCTGTGTGCTGTGGTGTAGGCCGCTGCCCTTCTTATTCTTACATTAGAGGTACTGTCCTGTGTGTTGTAATGTAGGTCGCTGCCCTTCTTATTTTTACATTACAGGTGCTGTCCTGTGTGATGTGGTGTAGGCCGTTGCCCTTCTTACATTACAGGTGCTGTCCTGTGTGTTGTAGTGTAGGCCGCTGCCCTTCTTACATTACAGGTGCTGTACTGTGTGTTGTGGTGTAGGCCGCTGCCCTTCTTATTCTTACATTACAGGTGCTGTCCTGTGTGTTGTGGTGTAGGTCGCTGCCCTTCTTACATTACAGGTGCTGTCCTGTGTGTTGTGGTGTAGGCCGCTGCCCTGCTTATTCTTACATTACAGGTGCTGTCCTGTGTGTTGTGGTGTAGGCTGCTGCCCTTCTTACATTACAGGTGCTGTCCTGTGTGTTGTGGTGTAGGCCGCTGCCCTTCTTATTCTTACATTACAGGTGCTGTCCTGTGTGTTGTGGTGTAGGCCGCTGCCCTTCTTATTCTTACATTACAGGTGCTGTCCTGTGTGTTGTGGTGTAGGCCGCTGCCCTTCTTACATTACAGGTGCTGTCCTGTGCGTTGTGGTGTAGGTCGCTGCCCTTCTTATTCTTACATTTCAGGTGCTGTCCTGTGTGTTGTGGTGTAGGTCGCTGCCCTTCTTATTCTTACATTACATGTGCTGTCCTGTGTGTTGTGGTGTAGGCCGCTGCCCTTCTTTTTCTTATATTACAGGTGCTGTCCTGTGTGTTGTGGTGTAGGTCGCTGCCCTTCTTACATTACAGGTGCTGTCCTGTGTGTTGTGGTGTAGGCCGCTGCCCTTCTTACATTACAGGTGCTGTCCTTTGTGTTGTGGTGTAGGTCGCTGTCCTTCTTACATTACAGGTGCTGTCCTGTGTGTTGTGGTGTAGGCCGCTGCCCTTCTTATTCTTACATTACAGATGCTGTCCTGTGTGTTGTGGTGTAGGCCGCTGCCCTTCTTACATTACAGGTGCTGTCCTGTGTATTGTGGTGTAGGCCGCTGCCCTTCTTATTCTTACATTACAGGTGCTGTCCTGTGTGATGTGGTGTAGGCCGCTGCCCTTCTTACATTACAGGTGCTGTCCTGTGTATTGTGGTGTAGGTCGCTGCCCTTCTTATTCTTACATTACAGGTGCTTTCCTGTGTGTTGTGGTGTAGGCCGCTGCCCTTCTTTCATTACAGGTGCTGTCCTGTGTGTTGTGGTGTATGCCGCTGCCCTTCTTTCATTACAGGTGCTGTCCTGTGTGTTGTGGTGTAAGCCGCTGCCCTTCTTACATTACAGGTGCTGTCCTGTGTGTTGTGGTGTAGGCAGCTGCCCTTCTTACATTACAGGTGCTGTCCTTTGTGTTGTGGTGTAGGCCACTGCCCTTCTTATTCTTACATTACAGGTGCTGTCCTGTGTGATGTGGTGTAGGCCGCTGCCCTTCTTACATTACAGGTGCTGTCCTGTGTGTTGTGGTGTAGGCCGCTGCCCTTCTTATTCTTACATTACAGGTGCTGTCCTGTGTGATGTGGTGTAGGTCGCTGCCCTTCTCACATTACAGGTGCTGTCCTGTGTGATGTGGTGTAGGCCGCTGCCCTTCTTACATTACAGGTGCTGTCCTGTGTGTTGTGGTGTAGGCCGCTGCCCTTCTTATTCTTACATTACAGGTGCTGTCCTGTGTGATGTGGTGTAGGCCGCTGCCCTTCTTATTCTTACATTACAGGTGCTGTCCTGTGTGTTGTGGTGTAGTTCGCTGCCCTTCTTACATTATAGGTGCTGTCCTTTGTGTTGTGGTGTAGGCCGCTGCCCTTCTTATTCTTACATTACAGGTGCTGTCCTGTGTGTTGTGGTGTAGGCTGCTGCCCTTCTTACATTACAGGTGCTGTCCTGTGTGTTGTGGTGTAGGTCGCTGCCCTTCTTACATTACAGGTGCTGTCCTGTGTGTTGTGGTGTAGGCCGCTGCCCTTCTTACATTACTGGTGCTGTCCTGTGTGTTGTGGTGTAGGTCGCTACCCTTCTTACATTACAGGTGCTGTCCTGTGTGATGTGGTGTAGGCCGCTGCCCTTCTTATTCTTACATTACAGGTGCTGTCCTGTGCGCTGTGGTGTAGGCCGCTGCCCTTCTTACATTACAGGTGCTGTCCTGTGTGTTGTGGTGTAGGCCGCTGCCCTTCTTATTCTTACATTACAGGTGCTGTCCTGTGTGTTGTGGTGTAGGCCGCTGCCCTTCTTATTCTTACATTACAGGTGCTGTCCTGTGTGATGTGGTGTAGGCCGCTGCCCTTCTTATTCTTACATTACAGGTGCTGTCCTGTGCGCTGTGGTGTAGGCCGCTGCCCTTCTTACATTACAGGTGCTGTACTGTGTGTTGTGGTGTAGGCCGCTGCCCTTCTTATTCTTACATTACAGGTGCTGTCCTGTGTGTTGTGGTGTAGGCTGCTGCCCTTATTACATTACAGGTGCTGTCCTGTGTGTTGTGGTGTAGGCCGCTGCCCTTCTTATTCTTACATTACAGGTGCTGTCCTGTGTGTTGTGGTGTAGGCTGCTGCCCTTCTTACATTACAGGTGCTGTCCTGTGTGATGTGGTGTAGGCCGCTGCCCTTCTTACATTACAGGTGCTGTCCTGTGTGTTGTGGTGTAGGCCGCTACCCTTCTTACATTACAGGTGCTGTCCTGTGTGTTGTGGTGTAGGTCGCTGCCCTTCTTATTCTTACATTACAGGTGCTTTCCTGTGTGTTGTGGTGTAGGCCGCTGCCCTTCTTTCATTACAGGTGCTGTCCTGTGTGTTGTGGTGTATGCCGCTGCCCTTCTTTCATTACAGGTGCTGTCCTGTGTGTTGTGGTGTAAGCCGCTGCCGTTCTTACATTACAGGTGCTGTCCTTTGTGTTGTGGTGTAGGCCGCTGCCCTTCTTACATTACAGATGCTGTCCTGTATGTTGTGGTGTAGGCCGCTGCCCTTCTTACATTACAGGTGCTGTCCTGTGTATTGTGGTGTAGGCAGCTGCCCTTCTTATTCTTACTTTACAGGTGCTGTCCTGTGTGTTGTGGTGTAGGTCGCTGCCCTTCATACATTACTGGTGCTGTCCTGTGTGTTGTGGTGTAGGCCGCTGCCCTTCTTACATTACCAGTGCTGTCATGTGTATTGTGGTGTAGGTCGCTGCCCTTCATACATTACAGGTGCTGTCCTGTGTGTTGTGGTGTAGGCCGCTGCCCTTCTTACATTACCAGTGCTTTCCTGTGTGTTGTGGTGTAGGCCGCTGCCCTTCTTACATTACAGGTGCTGTCCTGTGTGTTGTGGTGTAGGTCGCTGCCCTTCTTACATTACAGGTGCTGTCCTGTGTGCTGTGGTGTAGGCCGCTGCCCTTCTTATTCTTACATTACAGGTGCTGTCCTGTGTGTTGTGGTGTAGGCCGCTGCCCATCTTACATTACAGGTGCTGTCCTGTGTGTTGTGGAGTAGGCCGCTGCCCTTCTTACATTACAGGTGCTGTCCTGTTTTTTGTGGTGTAAGCCGCTGCCCTTCTTACATTACAGGTGCTGTCCTGTGTGTTGTGGTGTAGGCCGCTGCCCTTCTTACATTACAGGTGCTGTCCTGTTTTTTGTGGTGTAGGCCGCTGCCCTTCTTACATTACAGGTGCTGTCCTGTTTTTTGTGGTGTAGGCCGCTGCCCTTCTTATTCTTACATTACAGGTGCTGTCCTGTGTGTTGTGGTGTAGGCCGCTGCCCTTCTTACATTACAGGTGCTGTCCTGTGTGTTGTGGTGTAGGCCGCTGCCCTTCTTATTCTTACATTACAGGTGCTGTCCTGTGTGATGTGGTGTAGGCCGCTGCCCTTCTTATTCTTACATTACAGGTGCTGTCCTGTGTGTTGTGGTGTAGGCCGCTGCCCTTCTTACATTACAGGTGCTGTCCTGTGTGTTGTGGTGTAGGCCGCTGCCCTTCTTATTCTTACATTACAGGTGCTGTCCTGTGTGATGTGGTGTAGGCCGCTGCCCTTCTTATTCTTACATTACAGGTGCTGTCCTGTGTGTTGTGGTGTAGGTCGCTGCCCTTCTTACATTACAGGTGCTGTCCTGTGTGTTGTGGTGTAGGCCGCTGCCCTTCTTACATTACAGGTGCTGTCCTGTGTGTTGTGGTGTAGGCCGCTGCCCTTCTTACATTACAGGTGCTGTCCTGTGTGTTGTGGTGTAGGCCGCTGCCCTTCTTATTCTTACATTCCAAGTGCTGTCCTCTGTGTTGTGGTGTAGGCCGCTGCCCTTCTTATTCTTACATTACAGGTGCTGTCCTGTGTGTTGTGGTGTAGGTCGCTGCCCTTCTTGCATTACAGGTGCTGTCCTGTGTGTTGTGGTGTAGGCCGCTACCCTTCTTACATTACAGGTGCTGTCCTGTGTGTTGTGGTGTAGGCCGCTGCCCCTCTTATTCTTACATTACAGGTGCTGTCCTGTGTGTTGTGGTGTAGGCCGCTGCCCCTCTTATTCTTACATTACAGGTTCTGTCCTGTGTATTGTGGTGTAGGTCGCTGCCCTTCTTACATTACAGGTGCTGTCCTGTGTGTTGCGGTGTAGGCCGCTGCCCTTCTTTCATAACAGGTGCTGTCCTGTGTGTTGTGGTGTAGGCCGCTGCCCTTCTTACATTACAGGTGCTGTCCTGTGTGTTGTGGTGTAGGCCGCTGCCCTTCTTACATTACAGGTGCTGTCCTGTGTGTTGCGGTGTAGGCCGCTGCCCTTCTTTCATTACAGGTGCTGTCCTGTGTGTTGTGGTGTAGGCCGCTGCCCTTCTTACATTACAGGTGCTGTCCTGTGTGATGTGGTGTAGGCCGCTGCCCTTCTTACATTACAGGTGCTGTCCTGTGTATTGTGGTGTAGGCAGCTGCCCTTCTTATTCTTACTTTACAGGTGCTGTCCTGTGTGTTGTGGTGTAGGTCGCTGCCCTTCTTACATTACAGGTGCTGTCCTGTGTGTTGTGGTGTAGGCCGCTGCCCTTCTTACATTACAGGTGCTGTCCTGTGTGTTGTGGTGTAGGTCACTGCCCTTCTTATTCTTACATTACAGGTGCTGTCCTGTGTGTTGTGGTGTAGGCCGCTGCCCTTCTTACATTACAGGTGCTGTCCTGTGTGTTGTGGTGCAGGCCGCTGCCCTTCTTATTCTTACATTACAGGTGCTGTCCTGTGTGTTGTGGTGTAGGCCGCTGCCCTTCTTATTCTTACATTACAGGTACTGTCCTGTGTGTTGTGGTGTAGGCCGCTGCCCTTCTTATTCTTACATTACAGGTGCTGTCCTGTGTGTTGTGATGTAGGCCGCTGCCCTTCTTACATTACAGGTGCTGTCCTGTTTTTTGTGGTGTAAGCCGCTGCCCTTCTTACATTACAGGTGCTGTCCTGTGTGTTGTGGTGTAGGCCGCTGCCCTTCTTATTCTTACATTACAGGTGCTGTCCTGTGTGTTGTGGTGTAGGCCGCTGCCCTTCTTATTCTTACATTACAGGTGCTGTCCTGTGTGTTGTGGTGTAGGCCGCTGCCCTTCTTATTCTTACATTACAGGTGCTGTCCTGTGTGTTGTGGTGTAGGCCGCTGCCCTTCTTACATTACAGGTGCTGTCCTGTGTGCTGTGGTGTAGGCCGCTGCCCTTCTTATTCTTACATTACAGGTGCTGTCCTGTGTGTTGTGGTGTAGGTCGCTGCCCTTCTTATTCTTACATTACAGGTGTTGTCCTGTGTGTTGTGGTGTAGGCCGCAGCCCTTCCTATTCTTACATTACAGGTGCTGTCCTGTGTGTTGTGGTGTAGGCCGCAGCCCTTCTTATTCTTACATTACAGGTGCTGTCCTGTGCGTTGTGGTGTAGGCCGCTGCCCTTCTTATTCTTACATTACAGGTGCTGTCCTGTGTGTTGTGGTGTAGGCCGCTGCCCTTCTTACATTACAGGTGCTGTCCTGTGTATTGTGGTGTAGGACGCTGCCCTTCTTACATTACAGGTGCTGTCCTGTGTGTTGTGGTGTAGGCCGCTGCCCTTCTTACATTACAGGTGCTGTCCTGTGTGTTGTGGTGTAGGTCGCTGCCCTTCTTACATTACAGGTGCTGTCCTGTGTGTTGTGGTGTAGGTCGCTGCCCTTCTTACATTACAGGTGCTGTCCTATGTGTTGTGGTGTAGGTCGCTGCCCTTCTTACATTACAGGTGCTGTCCTGTGTGTTGTGGTGTAGGTCGCTGCCCTTCTTACATTACAGGTGCTGTCCTGTGTGTTGTGGTGTAGGCCGCTGCCCTTCTTACATTACAGGTGCTGCCCTGTGTGTTGTGGTGTAGGTCGCTGCCCTTCTTATTCTTACATTACAGGTGCTGTCCTATGTGTTGTGGTGTAGGTCGCTGCCCTTCTTACATTACAGGTGCTGTCCTGTGTGTTGTGGTGTAGGTCGCTGCCCTTCTTACATTACAGGTGCTGTTCTGTGTGTTCTGGTGTAGGCCGCTGACCTTCTTACATTACAGGTGCTGTCCTGTGTGTTGTGGTGTAGGCCGCTGTCCTTCTTACATTACAGGTGCTGTCCTGTGTATTGTGGTGTAGGTCGCTGCCCTTCTTACATTACAGGTGCTGTCCTGTGTGATGTGGTGTAGGTCGCTGCCCTTCTTACATTACAGGTGCTGTCCTGTGTGTTGTGGTGTAGGCCGCTGCCCTTCTTATTCTTACATTACAGGTGCTGTCCTGTGTGTTGTGGTGTAGGCCGCTGCCCTTCTTACATTACAGGTGCTGTCCTGTGTGTTGTGGTGTAGGCCGCTGCTCTTCTTATTCTTACATTACAGGTGCTGTCCTGTGTGTTGTGGTGTAGGTCGCTGCCCTTCTTACATTACAGGTGCTGTCCTGTGTGTTGTGGTGTAGGCCGCTGCTTTTCTTATTCTTACATTACAGATGGTGTCCTGTGTGTTGTGGTGTAAGCCGCTGCCCTTCTTATTCTTACATTACAGATGGTGTCCTGTGTGTTGTGGTGTAGGTCGCTGCCCTTCTTACATTACAGGTGCTGTCCTGTGTATTGTGGTGTAGGCCGCTGCCCTTCTTATTCTTACATTACAGGTGCTGTCCTGTGTGATGTGGTGTAGGCCGCTGCCCTTCTTATTCTTACATTACAGGTGCTGTCCTGTGTGTTGTGGTGTAGGCCGCTGCCCTTCTTACATTACAGGTGCTGTCCTGTGTGTTGTGGTGTAGGCCGCTGCCCTTCTTACATTACAGGTGCTGTCCTGTGTGTTGTGGTGTAGGCCGCTGCCCTTCTTATTCTTACATTACAGGTGCTGTCCTGTGTGATGTGGTGTAGGCCGCTGCCCTTCTTACATTACAGGTGCTGTCCTGTGTGTTGTGGTGTAGGTCGCTGCCCTTCTTGCATTACAGGTGCTGTCCTGTGTGTTGTGGTGTAGGCCGCTACCCTTCTTACATTACAGGTGCTGTCCTGTGTGTTGTGGTGTAGGTCGCTGCCCTTCTTATTCTTACATTACAGGTGCTTTCCTGTGTGTTGTGGTGTAGGCCGCTGCCCTTCTTATTCTTACATTACAGGTGCTGTCCTGTGTGTTGTGGTGTAGGCCGCTGCCCTTCTTATTCTTACATTACAGGTGCTGTCCTGTGTGTTTTGGTGTAGGCCGCTGCCCTTCTTTCATTACAGGTGCTGTCCTGTGTGTTGTGGTGTAGGCCGCTGCCCTTCTTTCATTACAGGTGCTGTCCTGTGTGTTGTGGTGTAAGCCGCTGCCCTTCTTACATTACAGGTGCTGTCCTTTGTGTTGTGGTGTAGGCCGCTGCCCTTCTTACATTACAGATGCTGTCCTGTATGTTGTGGTGTAGGCCGCTGCCCTTCTTACATTACAGGTGCTGTCCTGTGTATTGTGGTGTAGGCAGCTGCCCTTCTTATTCTTACTTTACAGGTGCTGTCCTGTGTGTTGTGGTGTAGGTCGCTGCCCTTCATACATTACAGGTGCTGTCCTGTGTGTTGTGGTGTAGGCCGCTGCCCTTCTTACATTACCAGTGCTTTCCTGTGTGTTGTGGTGTAGGCCGCTGCCCTTCTTACATTACAGGTGCTGTCCTGTGTGTTGTGGTGTAGGCCGCTGCCCTTCTTACATTACAGGTGCTGTCCTGTGTGTTGTGGTGTAGGCCGCTGCCCTTCTTACATTACTGGTGCTGTCCTGTGTGTTGTGGTGTAGGTCGCTGCCCTTCTTACATTACAGGTGCTGTCCTGTGTGCTGTGGTGTAGGCCGCTGCCCTTCTTATTCTTACATTACAGGTGCTGTCCTGTGTGTTGTGGTGTAGGCCGCTGCCCATCTTACATTACAGGTGCTGTCCTGTGTGTTGTGGAGTAGGCCGCTGCCCTTCTTACATTACAGGTGCTGTCCTGTTTTTTGTGGTGTAAGCCGCTGCCCTTCTTACATTACAGGTGCTGTCCTGTGTGTTGTGGTGTAGGCCGCTGCCCTTCTTACATTACAGGTGCTGTCCTGTTTTTTGTGGTGTAAGCCGCTGCCCTTCTTACATTACAGGTGCTGTCCTGTGTGTTGTGGTGTAGGCCGCTGCCCTTCTTACATTACAGGTGCTGTCCTGTGTGTTGTGGTGTAGGCCGCTGCCCTTCTTATTCTTACATTACAGGTGCTGTCCTGTGTGTTGTGGTGTAGGCCGCTGCCCTTCTTATTCTTACATTACAGGTGCTGTCCTGTGTGATGTGGTGTAGGCAGCTGCCCTTCTTACATTACAGGTGCTGTCCTGTGTGTTGTGGTGTAGGCCGCTGCCCTTCTTACATTACAGGTGCTGTACTGTGTGTTGTGGTGTAATCCGCTGCCCTTCTTATTCTTACATTACAGGTGCTGTCCTGTGTGTTGTGGTGTAGGTCGCTGCCCTTCTTACATTACAGGTGCTGTCCTGTGTGTTGTGGTGTAGGCCGCTGCCCTTCTTACATTACAGGTGCTGTCCTTTGTGTTGTGGTGTAGGCCGCTGCCCTTCTTACATTACAGGTGCTGTCCTGTGTGTTGTGGTGTAGGCCGCTGCCCTTCTTACATTACAGGTGCTGTCCTGTGTGTTGTGGTGTAGGCCGCTGCCCTTCTTACATTACAGGTGCTGTCCTGTGTGTTGTGGTGTAGGCCGCTGCCCTTCTTACATTACAGGTGCTGTCCTGTGTGTTGTGGTGTAGGTCGCTGCCCTTCTTACATTACAGGTGCTGTCCTGTGTGTTGTGGTGTAGGCCGCTGCCCTTCTTACATTACAGGTGCTGTCCTTTGTGTTGTGGTGTAGGCCGCTGCCCTTCTTACATTACAGGTGCTGTCCTGTGTGTTGTGGTGTAGGCCGCTGCCCTTCTTACATTACAGGTGCTGTCCTGTGTATTGTGGTGTAGGCAGCTGCCCTTCTTATTCTTACTTTACAGGTGCTGTCCTGTGTGTTGTGGTGTAGGTCGCTGCCCTTCATACATTACAGGTGCTGTCCTGTGTGTTGTGGTGTAGGCCGCTGCCCTTCTTACATTACAGGTGCTGTCCTGTGTGATGTGGTGTAGGCCTCTGCCCTTCTTACATTACAGGTGCTGTCCTGTGTGTTGTGGTGTAGGCCGCTGCCCTTCTTACATTACAGGTGCTGTCCTGTGTGTTGTGGTGTAGGCCGCTGCCCTTCTTACATTACTGGTGCTGTCCTGTGTGTTGTGGTGTAGGCCGCTGCCCTTCTTACATTACAGGTGCTGTCCTGTGTGTTGTGGTGTAGGCCGCTGCCCTTCTTACATTACTGGTGCTGTCCTGTGTGTTGTGGTGTAGGTCGCTGCCCTTCTTACATTACAGGTGCTGTCCTGTGTGATGTGGTGTAGGCCGCTGCCCTTCTTATTCTTACATTACAGGTGCTGTCCCGTGCGCTGTGGTGTAGGCCGCTGCCCTTCTTACATTACAGGTGCTGTCCTGTGTGTTTTGGTGTAGGCCGCTGCCCTTCTTTCATTACAGGTGCTGTCCTGTGTGTTGTGGTGTAAGCCGCTGCCCTTCTTACATTACAGGTGCTGTCCTTTGTGTTGTGGTGTAGGCCGCTGCCCTTCTTACATTACAGATGCTGTCCTGTATGTTGTGGTGTAGGCCGCTGCCCTTCTTACATTACAGGTGCTGTCCTGTGTATTGTGGTGTAGGCAGCTGCCCTTCTTATTCTTACTTTACAGGTGCTGTCCTGTGTGTTGTGGTGTAGGTCGCTGCCCTTCATACATTACAGGTGCTGTCCTGTGTGTTGTGGTGTAGGCCGCTGCCCTTCTTACATTACAGGTGCTGTCCTGTGTGATGTGGTGTAGGCCTCTGCCCTTCTTACATTACAGGTGCTGTCCTGTGTGTTGTGGTGTAGGCCGCTGCCCTTCTTACATTACAGGTGCTGTCCTGTGTGTTGTGGTGTAGGTCGCTGCCCTTCTTACATTACAGGTGCTGTCCTGTGTGTTGTGGTGTAGGCCGCTGCCCTTCTTACATTACTGGTGCTGTCCTGTGTGTTGTGGTGTAGGTCGCTACCCTTCTTACATTACAGGTGCTGTCCTGTGTGATGTGGTGTAGGCCGCTGCCCTTCTTATTCTTACATTACAGGTGCTGTCCCGTGCGCTGTGGTGTAGGCCGCTGCCCTTCTTACATTACAGGTGCTGTCCTGTGTGTTTTGGTGTAGGCCGCTGCCCTTCTTTCATTACAGGTGCTGTCCTGTGTGTTGTGGTGTAAGCCGCTGCCCTTCTTACATTACAGGTGCTGTCCTTTGTGTTGTGGTGTAGGCCGCTGCCCTTCTTACATTACAGATGCTGTCCTGTATGTTGTGGTGTAGGCCGCTGCCCTTCTTACATTACAGGTGCTGTCCTGTGTATTGTGGTGTAGGCAGCTGCCCTTCTTATTCTTACTTTACAGGTGCTGTCCTGTGTGTTGTGGTGTAGGTCGCTGCCCTTCATACATTACAGGTGCTGTCCTGTGTGTTGTGGTGTAGGCCGCTGCCCTTCTTACATTACCAGTGCTTTCCTGTGTGTTGTGGTGTAGGCCGCTGCCCTTCTTACATTACAGGTGCTGTCCTGTGTGTTGTGGTGTAGGCCGCTGCCCTTCTTACATTACAGGTGCTGTCCTGTGTGTTGTGGTGTAGGCCGCTGCCCTTCTTACATTACAGGTGCTGTCCTGTGTGTTGTGGTGTAAGCCGCTGCCCTTCTTACATTACAGGTGCTGTCCTTTGTGTTGTTTTGTAGGCCGCTGCCCTTCTTACATTACAGATGCTGTCCTGTATGTTGTGGTGTAGGCCGCTGCCCTTCTTACATTACAGGTGCTGTCCTGTGTATTGTGGTGTAGGCAGCTGCCCTTCTTATTCTTACTTTACAGGTGCTGTCCTGTGTGTTGTGGTGTAGGTCGCTGCCCTTCATACATTACAGGTGCTGTCCTGTGTGTTGTGGTGTAGGCCGCTGCCCTTCTTACATTACAGGTGCTGTCCTGTGTGTTGTGGTGTAGGCCGCTGCCCTTCTTACATTACAGGTGCTGTCCTGTGTGTTGTGGTGTAGGCCGCTGCCCTTCTTACATTACTGGTGCTGTCCTGTGTGTTGTGGTGTAGGTCGCTGCCCTTCTTACATTACAGGTGCTGTCCTGTGTGCTGTGGTGTAGGCCGCTGCCCTTCTTATTCTTACATTACAGGTGCTGTCCTGTGTGTTGTGGTGTAGGCCGCTGCCCATCTTACATTACAGGTGCTGTCCTGTGTGTTGTGGAGTAGGCCGCTGCCCTTCTTACATTACAGGTGCTGTCCTGTTTTTTGTGGTGTAAGCCGCTGCCCTTCTTACATTACAGGTGCTGTCCTGTGTGTTGTGGTGTAGGCCGCTGCCCTTCTTACATTACAGGTGCTGTCCTGTGTGTTGTGGTGTAGGCCGCTGCCCTTCTTACATTACAGGTGCTGTCCTGTGTGTTGTGGTGTAGGCCGCTGCCCTTCTTATTCTTACATTACAGGTGCTGTCCTGTGTGATGTGGTGTAGGCAGCTGCCCTTCTTACATTACAGGTGCTGTCCTGTGTGTTGTGGTGTAGGCCGCTGCCCTTCTTACATTACAGGTGCTGTACTGTGTGTTGTGGTGTAATCCGCTGCCCTTCTTATTCTTACATTACAGGTGCTGTCCTGTGTGTTGTGGTGTAGGTCGCTGCCCTTCTTACATTACAGGTGCTGTCCTGTGTGTTGTGGTGTAGGCCGCTGCCCTTCTTACATTACAGGTGCTGTCCTTTGTGTTGTGGTGTAGGCCGCTGCCCTTCTTACATTACAGGTGCTGTCCTGTGTGTTGTGGTGTAGGCCGCTGCCCTTCTTACATTACAGGTGCTGTCCTGTGTGTTGTGGTGTAGGCCGCTGCCCTTCTTACATTACAGGTGCTGTCCTGTGTGTTGTGGTGTAGGCCGCTGCCCTTCTTACATTACAGGTGCTGTCCTGTGTGTTGTGGTGTAGGTCGCTGCCCTTCTTACATTACAGGTGCTGTCCTGTGTGTTGTGGTGTAGGCCGCTGCCCTTCTTACATTACAGGTGCTGTCCTTTGTGTTGTGGTGTAGGCCGCTGCCCTTCTTACATTACAGGTGCTGTCCTGTGTGTTGTGGTGTAGGCCGCTGCCCTTCTTACATTACAGATGCTGTCCTGTGTGTTGTGGTGTAGGCCGCTGCCCTTCTTACATTACAGGTGCTGTCCTGTGTGTTGTGGTGTAGGCCTCTGCCCTTCTTACATTACAGGTGCTGTCCTGTGTGTTGTGGTGTAGGCCGCTGCCCTTCTTACATTACAGGTGCTGTCCTTTGTGTTGTGGTGTAGGCCGCTGCCCTTCTTACATTACAGGTGCTGTCCTGTGTGTTGTGGTGTAGGCCACTGCCCTTCTTACATTACAGGTGCTGTCCTGTGTGATGTGGTGTAGGCCGCTGCCCTTCTTACATTACAGGTGCTGTCCTGTGTGTTGTGGTGTAGGCCGCTGCCCTTCTTACATTACAGGTGCTGTCCTGTGTGTTGCGGTGTAGGCCGCTGCCCTTCTTTCATTACAGGTGCTGTCCTGTGTGTTGTGGTGTAAGCCGCTGCCCTTCTTACATTACAGGTGCTGTCCTGTGTGTTGTGGTGTAGGCCGCTGCCCTTCTTACATTACAGGTGCTGTCCTGTGTATTGTGGTGTAGGCCGCTGCCCTTCTTACATTACCAGTGCTGTCATGTGTATTGTGGTGTAGGCCGCTGCCCTTCTTACATTACAGGTGCTGTCCTGTGTGTTGTGGTGTAGGTCACTGCCCTTCTTATTCTTACATTACAGGTGCTGTCCTGTGTGTTGTGGTGTAGGCCGCTGCCCTTCTTACATTACAGGTGCTGTCCTGTGTGTTGTGGTGCAGGCCGCTGCCCTTCTTATTCTTACATTACAGGTGCTGTCCTGTGTGATGTGGTGTAGGCCGCTGCCCTTCTTACATTACCAGTGCTGTCATGTGTATTGTGGTGTAGGCCGCTGCCCTTCTTACATTACAGGTGCTGTCCTGTGTGTTGTGGTGTAGGTCACTGCCCTTCTTATTCTTACATTACAGGTGCTGTCCTGTGTGTTGTGGTGTAGGCCGCTGCCCTTCTTATTCTTACATTACAGGTACTGTCCTGTGTGTTGTGGTGTAGGTCACTGCCCTTCTTATTCTTACATTACAGGTGCTGTCCTGTGTGTTGTGATGTAGGCCGCTGCCCTTCTTACATTACAGGTGCTGTCCTGTGTGTTGTGGTGTAGGCCGCTGCCCTTCTTACATTACAGGTGCTGTCCTGTGTGTTGTGGTGTAGGCCGCTGCCCTTCTTATTCTTACATTACAGGTGCTGTCCTGTGTGTTGTGGTGTAGGCCGCTGCCCTTCTTACATTACAGGTGCTGTCCTGTGTGTTGTGGTGTAGGCCGCTGCCCTTCTTACATTACAGGTGCTGTCCTGTGTGTTGTGGTGTAGGCCGCTGCCCTTCTTACATTACAGGTGCTGTCCTGTGTGCTGTGGTGTAGGCCGCTGCCCTTCTTATTCTTACATTACAGGTGCTGTCCTGTGTGTTGTGGTGTAGGCCGCAGCCCTTCCTATTCTTACATTACAGGTGCTGTCCTGTGTGTTGTGGTGTAGGCCGCAGCCCTTCTTATTCTTACATTACAGGTGCTGTCCTGTGTGTTGTGGTGTAGGCCGCTGCTCTTCTTATTCTTACATTACAGGTGCTGTCCTGTGTGTTGTGGTGTAAGCCGCTGCCCTTCTTACATTACAGGTGCTGTCCTGTGTGTTGTGGTGTAGGTCGCTGCCCTTCTTAATCTTACATTTCAGGTGCTGTCCTGTGTGTTGTGGTGTAGGCCGCTGCCCTTCTTACATTACAGGTGCTGTCCTGTGTGTTGTGGTGTAGGCCGCTGCCCTTCTTACATTACAGGTGCTGTACTGTGTGTTGTGGTGTAGGCCGCTGCCCTTCTTATTCTTACATTACAGGTGCTGTCCTGTGTGTTGTGGTGTAGGTCGCTGCCCTTCTTACATTACAGGTGCTGTCCTGTGTGTTGTGGTGTAGGCCGCTGCCCTGCTTATTCTTACATTACAGGTGCTGTCCTGTGTGTTGTGGTGTAGGCTGCTGCCCTTCTTACATTACAGGTGCTGTCCTGTGTGTTGTGGTGTAGGCCGCTGCCCTTCTTATTCTTACATTACAGGTGCTGTCCTGTGTGTTGTGGTGTAGGCCGCTGCCCTTCTTATTCTTACATTACAGGTGCTGTCCTGTGTGTTGTGGTGTAGGCCGCTGCCCTTCTTACATTACAGGTGCTGTCCTGTGTGTTGTGGTGTAGGCCGCTGCCCTTCTTACATTACAGGTGCTGTCCTGTGCGTTGTGGTGTAGGTCGCTGCCCTTCTTATTCTTACATTTCAGGTGCTGTCCTGTGTGTTGTGGTGTAGGCCGCTGCCCTTCTTATTCTTACATTACAGGTGCTGTCCTGTGTGTTGTGGTGTAGGCCGCTGCCCTTCTTATTCTTACATTACAGGTGCTGTCCTTTGTGTTGTGGTGTAGGCCGCTGCCCTTCTTACATTACTGGTGCTGTCCTGTGTGTTGTGGTGTAGGTCGCTGCCCTTCTTATTCTTACATTACAGGTGCTGTCCTGTGTGTTGTGGTGTAGGCCGCTGCCCTTCTTATTCTTACATTACAGGTGCTGTCCTGTGTGTTGTGGTGTAGGCAGCTGCCCTTCTTACATTACAGGTGCTGTCCTGTGTGTTGTGGTGTAGGCCGCTGCCCTTCTTACATTACAGGTGCTGTCCTGTGTATTGTGGTGTAGGCCGCTGCCCTTCTTATTCTTACATTACAGGTGCTGTCCTGTGTATTGTGGTGTAGGCCGCTGCCCTTCTTATTCTTACATTACAGGTGCTGTCCTGTGTGTTGTGGTGTAGGCCGCTGCCCTTCTTATTCTTACATTACAGGTGCTGTCCTGTGTGTTGTGGTGTAGGCAGCTGCCCTTCTTACATTACAGGTGCTGTCCTGTGTGATGTGGTGTAGGCCGCTGCCCTTCTTACATTACAGGTGCTGTCCTGTGTGTTGTGGTGTAGGCCGCTGCCCTTCTTATTCTTACATTACAGGTGCTGTCCTGTGTGATGTGGTGTAGGCCGCTGCCCTTCTTACATTACAGGTGCTGTCCTGTGTGTTGTGGTGTAGGTCGCTGCCCTTCTTATTCTTACAATACAGGTGCTTTCCTGTGTGTTGTGGTGTAGGCCGCTGCCCTTCTTTCATTACAGGTGCTGTCCTGTGTGTTGTGGTGTATGCCGCTGCCCTTCTTTCATTACAGGTGCTGTCCTGTGTGTTGTGGTGTAAGCCGCTGCCCTTCTTACATTACAGGTGCTGTCCTGTGTGTTGTGGTGTAGGCAGCTGCCCTTCTTACATTACAGGTGCTGTCCTTTGTGTTGTGGTGTAGGCCACTGCCCTTCTTATTCTTACATTACAGGTGCTGTCCTGTGTGATGTGGTGTAGGCCGCTGCCCTTCTTACATTACAGGTGCTGTCCTGTGTGTTGTGGTGTAGGCCGCTGCCCTTCTTATTCTTACATTACAGGTGCTGTCCTGTGTGATGTGGTGTAGGTCGCTGCCCTTCTCACATTACAGGTGCTGTCCTGTGTGATGTGGTGTAGGCCGCTGCCCTTCTTACATTACAGGTGCTGTCCTGTGTGTTGTGGTGTAGGCCGCTGCCCTTCTTATTCTTACATTACAGGTGCTGTCCTGTGTGATGTGGTGTAGGCCGCTGCCCTTCTTATTCTTACATTACAGGTGCTGTCCTGTGTGTTGTGGTGTAGGTCGCTGCCCTTCTTACATTACAGGTGCTGTCCTGTGTGTTGTGGTGTAGGCCGCTGCCCTTCTTACATTACTGGTGCTGTCCTGTGTGTTGTGGTGTAGGTCGCTACCCTTCTTACATTACAGGTGCTGTCCTGTGTGATGTGGTGTAGGCCGCTGCCCTTCTTACATTACAGGTGCTGTCCTGTGTGTTGTGGTGTAGGTCGCTGCCCTTCTTAATCTTACATTTCAGGTGCTGTCCTGTGTGTTGTGGTGTAGGCCGCTGCCCTTCTTACATTACAGGTGCTGTCCTGTGTGTTGTGGTGTAGGCCGCTGCCCTTCTTACATTACAGGTGCTGTACTGTGTGTTGTGGTGTAGGCCGCTGCCCTTCTTATTCTTACATTACAGGTGCTGTCCTGTGTGTTGTGGTGTAGGTCGCTGCCCTTCTTACATTACAGGTGCTGTCCTGTGTGTTGTGGTGTAGGCCGCTGCCCTGCTTATTCTTACATTACAGGTGCTGTCCTGTGTGTTGTGGTGTAGGCTGCTGCCCTTCTTACATTACAGGTGCTGTCCTGTGTGTTGTGGTGTAGGCCGCTGCCCTTCTTATTCTTACATTACAGGTGCTGTCCTGTGTGTTGTGGTGTAGGCCGCTGCCCTTCTTATTCTTACATTACAGGTGCTGTCCTGTGTGTTGTGGTGTAGGCCGCTGCCCTTCTTACATTACAGGTGCTGTCCTGTGTGTTGTGGTGTAGGCCGCTGCCCTTCTTACATTACAGGTGCTGTCCTGTGCGTTGTGGTGTAGGTCGCTGCCCTTCTTATTCTTACATTTCAGGTGCTGTCCTGTGTGTTGTGGTGTAGGCCGCTGCCCTTCTTATTCTTACATTACAGGTGCTGTCCTGTGTGTTGTGGTGTAGGCCGCTGCCCTTCTTATTCTTACATTACAGGTGCTGTCCTTTGTGTTGTGGTGTAGGCCGCTGCCCTTCTTACATTACTGGTGCTGTCCTGCGTGTTGTGGTGTAGGTCGCTGCCCTTCTTATTCTTACATTACAGGTGCTGTCCTGTGTGTTGTGGTGTAGGCCGCTGCCCTTCTTATTCTTACATTACAGGTGCTGTCCTGTGTGTTGTGGTGTAGGCAGCTGCCCTTCTTACATTACAGGTGCTGTCCTGTGTGTTGTGGTGTAGGCCGCTGCCCTTCTTACATTACAGGTGCTGTCCTGTGTATTGTGGTGTAGGCCGCTGCCCTTCTTATTCTTACATTACAGGTGCTGTCCTGTGTATTGTGGTGTAGGCCGCTGCCCTTCTTATTCTTACATTACAGGTGCTGTCCTGTGTGTTGTGGTGTAGGCCGCTGCCCTTCTTATTCTTACATTACAGGTGCTGTCCTGTGTGTTGTGGTGTAGGCAGCTGCCCTTCTTACATTACAGGTGCTGTCCTGTGTGATGTGGTGTAGGCCGCTGCCCTTCTTACATTACAGGTGCTGTCCTGTGTGTTGTGGTGTAGGCCGCTGCCCTTCTTATTCTTACATTACAGGTGCTGTCCTGTGTGATGTGGTGTAGGCCGCTGCCCTTCTTACATTACAGGTGCTGTCCTGTGTGTTGTGGTGTAGGTCGCTGCCCTTCTTATTCTTACAATACAGGTGCTTTCCTGTGTGTTGTGGTGTAGGCCGCTGCCCTTCTTTCATTACAGGTGCTGTCCTGTGTGTTGTGGTGTATGCCGCTGCCCTTCTTTCATTACAGGTGCTGTCCTGTGTGTTGTGGTGTAAGCCGCTGCCCTTCTTACATTACAGGTGCTGTCCTGTGTGTTGTGGTGTAGGCAGCTGCCCTTCTTACATTACAGGTGCTGTCCTTTGTGTTGTGGTGTAGGCCACTGCCCTTCTTATTCTTACATTACAGGTGCTGTCCTGTGTGATGTGGTGTAGGCCGCTGCCCTTCTTACATTACAGGTGCTGTCCTGTGTGTTGTGGTGTAGGCCGCTGCCCTTCTTATTCTTACATTACAGGTGCTGTCCTGTGTGATGTGGTGTAGGTCGCTGCCCTTCTCACATTACAGGTGCTGTCCTGTGTGATGTGGTGTAGGCCGCTGCCCTTCTTACATTACAGGTGCTGTCCTGTGTGTTGTGGTGTAGGCCGCTGCCCTTCTTATTCTTACATTACAGGTGCTGTCCTGTGTGATGTGGTGTAGGCCGCTGCCCTTCTTATTCTTACATTACAGGTGCTGTCCTGTGTGTTGTGGTGTAGTTCGCTGCCCTTCTTACATTATAGGTGCTGTCCTTTGTGTTGTGGTGTAGGCCGCTGCCCTTCTTATTCTTACATTACAGGTGCTGTCCTGTGTGTTGTGGTGTAGGCTGCTGCCCTTCTTACATTACAGGTGCTGTCCTGTGTGTTGTGGTGTAGGTCGCTGCCCTTCTTACATTACAGGTGCTGTCCTGTGTGTTGTGGTGTAGGCCGCTGCCCTTCTTACATTACTGGTGCTGTCCTGTGTGTTGTGGTGTAGGTCGCTACCCTTCTTACATTACAGGTGCTGTCCTGTGTGATGTGGTGTAGGCCGCTGCCCTTCTTATTCTTACATTACAGGTGCTGTCCTGTGCGCTGTGGTGTAGGCCACTGCCCTTCTTACATTACAGGTGCTGTCCTGTGTGTTGTGGTGTAGGCCGCTGCCCTTCTTATTCTTACATTACAGGTGCTGTCCTGTGTGTTGTGGTGTAGGCCGCTGCCCTTCTTATTCTTACATTACAGGTGCTGTCCTGTGTGATGTGGTGTAGGCCGCTGCCCTTCTTATTCTTACATTACAGGTGCTGTCCTGTGCGCTGTGGTGTAGGCCGCTGCCCTTCTTACATTACAGGTGCTGTCCTGTGTGTTGTGGTGTAGGCCGCTGCCCTTCTTATTCTTACATTACAGGTGCTGTCCTGTGTGTTGTGGTGTAGGCTGCTGCCCTTATTACATTACAGGTGCTGTCCTGTGTGTTGTGGTGTAGGCCGCTGCCCTTCTTATTCTTACATTACAGGTGCTGTCCTGTGTGTTGTGGTGTAAGCTGCTGCCCTTCTTACATTACAGGTGCTGTCCTGTGTGATGTGGTGTAGGCCGCTGCCCTTCTTACATTACAGGTGCTGTCCTGTGTGTTGTGGTGTAGGCCGCTACCCTTCTTACATTACAGGTGCTGTCCTGTGTGTTGTGGTGTAGGTCGCTGCCCTTCTTATTCTTACATTACAGGTGCTTTCCTGTGTGTTGTGGTGTAGGCCGCTGCCCTTCTTTCATTACAGGTGCTGTCCTGTGTGTTGTGGTGTATGCCGCTGCCCTTCTTTCATTACAGGTGCTGTCCTGTGTGTTGTGGTGTAAGCCGCTGCCCTTCTTACATTACAGATGCTGTCCTGTATGTTGTGGTGTAGGCCGCTGCCCTTCTTACATTACAGATGCTGTCCTGTATGTTGTGGTGTAGGCCGCTGCCCTTCTTACATTACAGGTGCTGTCCTGTGTATTGTGGTGTAGGCAGCTGCCCTTCTTATTCTTACTTTACAGGTGCTGTCCTGTGTGTTGTGGTGTAGGTCGCTGCCCTTCATACATTACTGGTGCTGTCCTGTGTGTTGTGGTGTAGGCCGCTGCCCTTCTTACATTACCAGTGCTGTCATGTGTATTGTGGTGTAGGCCGCTGCCCTTCTTACATTACCAGTGCTTTCCTGTGTGTTGTGGTGTAGGCCGCTGCCCTTCTTACATTACAGGTGCTGTCCTGTGTGTTGTGGTGTAGGCCGCTGCCCTTCTTACATTACTGGTGCTGTCCTGTGTGTTGTGGTGTAGGTCGCTGCCCTTCTTACATTACAGGTGCTGTCCTGTGTGCTGTGGTGTAGGCCGCTGCCCTTCTTATTCTTACATTACAGCTGCTGTCCTGTGTGTTGTGGTGTAGGCCGCTGCCCATCTTACATTACAGGTGCTGTCCTGTGTGTTGTGGAGTAGGCCGCTGCCCTTCTTACATTACAGGTGCTGTCCTGTTTTTTGTGGTGTAAGCCGCTGCCCTTCTTACATTACAGGTGCTGTCCTGTGTGTTGTGGTGTAGGCCGCTGCCCTTCTTACATTACAGGTGCTGTCCTGTTTTTTGTGGTGTAGGCCGCTGCCCTTCTTACATTACAGGTGCTGTCCTGTTTTTTGTGGTGTAGGCCGCTGCCCTTCTTATTCTTACATTACAGGTGCTGTCCTGTGTGTTGTGGTGTAGGCCGCTGCCCTTCTTACATTACAGGTGCTGTCCTGTGTGTTGTGGTGTAGGCCGCTGCCCTTCTTATTCTTACATTACAGGTGCTGTCCTGTGTGATGTGGTGTAGGCCGCTGCCCTTCTTATTCTTACATTACAGGTGCTGTCCTGTGTGTTGTGGTGTAGGCCGCTGCCCTTCTTACATTACAGGTGCTGTCCTGTGTGTTGTGGTGTAATCCGCTGCCCTTCTTATTCTTACATTACAGGTGCTGTCCTGTGTGTTGTGGTGTAGGTCGCTGCCCTTCTTACATTACAGGTGCTGTCCTGTGTGTTGTGGTGTAGGCCGCTGCCCTTCTTACATTACAGGTGCTGTCCTTTGTGTTGTGGTGTAGGCCGCTGCCCTTCTTACATTACAGGTGCTGTCCTGTGTGTTGTGGTGTAGGCCACTGCCCTTCTTACATTACAGATGCTGTCCTGTGTGTTGTGGTGTAGGCCGCTGCCCTTCTTATTCTTACATTACAGGTGCTGTCCTCTGTGTTGTGGTGTAGGCCGCTGCCCTTCTTACATTACAGGTGCTGTCCTGTCTGTTGTGGTGTAGGCTGCTGCTCTTCTTACATTACAGGTGCTGTCCTGTGTGTTGTGGTGTAGGTCGCTGCCCTTCTTGCATTACAGGTGCTGTCCTGTGTGTTGTGGTGTAGGCCGCTACCCTTCTTACATTACAGGTGCTGTCCTGTGTGTTGTGGTGTAGGCCGCTGCCCCTCTTATTCTTACATTACAGGTGCTGTCCTGTGTGTTGTGGTGTAGGCTGCTGCCCTTCTTACATTACAGGTGCTGTCCTGTGTGTTGCGGTGTAGGCCGCTGCCCTTCTTTCATTACAGGTGCTGTCCTGTGTGTTGTGGTGTAGGCCGCTGCCCTTCTTACATTACAGGTGCTGTCCTGTGTGTTGTGGTGTAGGCCGCTGCCCTTCTTACATTACAGGTGCTGTCCTGTGTGTTGCGGTGTAGGCCGCTGCCCTTCTTTCATTACAGGTGCTGTCCTGTGTGTTGTGGTGTAGGCCGCTGCCCTTCTTACATTACAGGTGCTGTCCTGTGTGATGTGGTGTAGGCCGCTGCCCTTCTTACATTACAGGTGCTGTCCTGTGTATTGTGGTGTAGGCAGCTGCCCTTCTTATTCTTACTTTACAGGTGCTGTCCTGTGTGTTGTGGTGTAGGTCGCTGCCCTTCTTACATTACAGGTGCTGTCCTGTGTGTTGTGGTGTAGGCCGCTGCCCTTCTTACATTACCAGTGCTGTCATGTGTATTGTGGTGTAGGCCGCTGCCCTTCTTACATTACAGGTGCTGTCCTGTGTGTTGTGGTGTAGGTCACTGCCCTTCTTATTCTTACATTACAGGTGCTGTCCTGTGTGTTGTGGTGTAGGCCGCTGCCCTTCTTACATTACAGGTGCTGTCCTGTGTGTTGTGGTGCAGGCCGCTGCCCTTCTTATTCTTACATTACAGGTGCTGTCCTGTGTGTTGTGGTGTAGGCCGCTGCCCTTCTTATTCTTACATTACAGGTACTGTCCTGTGTGTTGTGGTGTAGGCCGCTGCCCTTCTTATTCTTACATTACAGGTGCTGTCCTGTGTGTTGTGATGTAGGCCGCTGCCCTTCTTACATTACAGGTGCTGTCCTGTTTTTTGTGGTGTAAGCCGCTGCCCTTCTTACGTTACAGGTGCTGTCCTGTGTGTTGTGGTGTAGGCCGCTGCCCTTCTTATTCTTACATTACAGGTGCTGTCCTGTGTGATGTGGTGTAGGCCGCTGCCCTTCTTATTCTTACATTACAGGTGCTGTCCTGTGTGTTGTGGTGTAGGCCGCTGCCCTTCTTATTCTTACATTACAGGTGCTGTCCTGTGTGTTGTGGTGTAGGCCGCTGCCCTTCTTACATTACAGGTGCTGTCCTGTGTGCTGTGGTGTAGGTCGCTGCCCTTCTTATTCTTACATTACAGGTGTTGTCCTGTGTGTTGTGGTGTAGGCCGCAGCCCTTCCTATTCTTACATTACAGGTGCTGTCCTGTGTGTTGTGGTGTAGGCCGCAGCCCTTCTTATTCTTACATTACAGGTGCTGTCCTGTGCGTTGTGGTGTAGGCCGCTGCCCTTCTTATTCTTACATTACAGGTGCTGTCCTGTGTGTTGTGGTGTAGGCCGCTGCCCTTCTTACATTACAGGTGCTGTCCTGTGTATTGTGGTGTAGGACGCTGCCCTTCTTACATTACAGGTGCTGTCCTGTGTGTTGTGGTGTAGGCCGCTGCCCTTCTTACATTACAGGTGCTGTCCTGTGTGTTGTGGTGTAGGTCGCTGCCCTTCTTACATTACAGGTGCTGTCCTGTGTGTTGTGGTGTAGGTCGCTGCCCTTCTTACATTACAGGTGCTGTCCTATGTGTTGTGGTGTAGGTCGCTGCCCTTCTTACATTACAGGTGCTGTCCTGTGTGTTGTGGTGTAGGTCGCTGCCCTTCTTACATTACAGGTGCTGTCCTGTGTGTTGTGGTGTAGGCCGCTGCCCTTCTTACATTACAGGTGCTGCCCTGTGTGTTGTGGTGTATGCCGCTGCCCTTCTTATTCTTACATTACAGGTGCTGTCCTTTGTGTTGTGGTGTAGGCCGCTGCCCTTCTTACATTACAGATGCTGTCCTGTATGTTGTGGTGTAGGCCGCTGCCCTTCTTACATTACAGGTGCTGTCCTGTGTGATGTGGTGTAGGCCGCTGCCCTTCTTATTCTTACATTACAGGTGCTGTCCTGTGTGTTGTGGTGTAGGTCGCTGCCCTTCTTACATTACAGGTGCTGTTCTGTGTGTTCTGGTGTAGGCCGCTGACCTTCTTACATTACAGGTGCTGTCCTGTGTGTTGTGGTGTAGGCCGCTGCCCTTCTTACATTACAGGTGCTGTCCTGTGTGTTGTGGTGTAGGCCGCTGCTCTTCTTATTCTTACATTACAGGTGCTGTCCTGTGTGTTGTGGTGTAGGTCGCTGCCCTTCTTACATTACAGGTGCTGTCCTGTGTGTTGTGGTGTAGGCCGCTGCTTTTCTTATTCTTACATTACAGGTGCTGTCTTGTGTGTTGTGGTGTAGGTCGCTGCCCTTCTTACATTACAGGAGCTGTCCTGTGTGTTGTGGTGTAGGCCGCTGCTTTTCTTATTCTTACATTACAGATGGTGTCCTGTGTGTTGTGGTGTAAGCCGCTGCCCTTCTTATTCTTACATTACAGATGGTGTCCTGTGTGTTGTGGTGTAGGTCGCTGCCCTTCTTACATTACAGGTGCTGTCCTGTGTATTGTGGTGTAGGCCGCTGCCCTTCTTATTCTTACATTACAGGTGCTGTCCTGTGTGATGTGGTGTAGGCCGCTGCCCTTCTTACATTACAGGTGCTGTCCTGTGTGTTGTGGTGTAGGCCGCTGCCCTTCTTATTCTTACATTACAGGTGCTGTCCTGTGTGATGTGGTGTAGGCCTCTGCCCTTCTTACATTACAGGTGCTGTCCTTTGTGTTGTGGTGTAGGTCGCTGCCCTTCTTGCATTACAGGTGCTGTCCTGTGTGTTGTGGTGTAGGCCGCTACCCTTCTTACATTACAGATGCTGTCCTGTGTGTTGTGGTGTAGGTCGCTGCCCTTCTTATTCTTACATTACAGGTGCTTTCCTGTGTGTTGTGGTGTAGGCCGCTGCCCTTCTTATTCTTACATTACAGGTGCTGTCCTGTGTGTTGTGGTGTAGGCCGCTGCCCTTCTTATTCTTACATTACAGGTGCTGTCCTGTGTGTTTTGGTGTAGGCCGCTGCCCTTCTTTCATTACAGGTGCTGTCCTGTGTGTTGTGGTGTAGGCCGCTGCCCTTCTTTCATTACAGGTGCTGTCCTGTGTGTTGTGGTGTAAGCCGCTGCCCTTCTTACATTACAGGTGCTGTCCTTTGTGTTGTGGTGTAGGCCGCTGCCCTTCTTACATTACAGATGCTGTCCTGTATGTTGTGGTGTAGGCCGCTGCCCTTCTTACATTACAGGTGCTGTCCTGTGTATTGTGGTGTAGGCAGCTGCCCTTCTTATTCTTACTTTACAGGTGCTGTCCTGTGTGTTGTGGTGTAGGTCGCTGCCCTTCATACATTACAGGTGCTGTCCTGTGTGTTGTGGTGTAGGCCGCTGCCCTTCTTACATTACCAGTGCTTTCCTGTGTGTTGTGGTGTAGGCCGCTGCCCTTCTTACATTACAGGTGCTGTCCTGTGTGTTGTGGTGTAGGCCGCTGCCCTTCTTACATTACAGGTGCTGCCCTGTGTGTTGTGGTGTATGCCGCTGCCCTTCTTATTCTTACATTACAGGTGCTGTCCTGTGTGTTGTGGTGTAGGCCGCTGCCCTTCTTACATTACAGGTGCTGTCCTGTGTGTTGTGGTGTAGGTCGCTGCCCTTCTTACATTACAGGTGCTGTCCTGTGTGTTGTGGTGTAGGCCGCTGCCCTTCTTATTCTTACATTACAGGTGCTGTCCTGTGTGTTGTGGTGTAGGTCGCTGCCCTTCTTACATTACAGGTGCTGTTCTGTGTGTTCTGGTGTAGGCCGCTGTCCTTCTTACATTACAGGTGCTGTCCTGTGTGATGTGGTGTAGGTCGCTGCCCTTCTTACATTACAGGTGCTGTCCTGTGTGTTGTGGTGTAGGCCGCTGCTCTTCTTATTCTTACATTACAGGTGCTGTCCTGTGTGTTGTGGTGTAGGTCGCTGCCCTTCTTACATTACAGGTGCTGTCCTGTGTGTTGTGGTGTAGGCCGCTGCTTTTCTTATTCTTACATTACAGGTGCTGTCTTGTGTGTTGTGGTGTAGGTCGCTGCCCTTCTTACATTACAGGTGCTGTCCTTTGTGTTGTGGTGTAGGCCGCTGCCCTTCTTACATTACAGATGCTGTCCTGTATGTTGTGGTGTAGGCCGCTGCCCTTCTTACATTACCAGTGCTTTCCTGTGTGTTGTGGTGTAGGCCGCTGCCCTTCTTACATTACAGGTGCTGTCCTGTGTGTTGTGGTGTAGGCCGCTGCCCTTCTTACATTACTGGTGCTGTCCTGTGTGTTGTGGTGTAGGTCGCTGCCCTTCTTACATTACAGGTGCTGTCCTGTGTGCTGTGGTGTAGGCCGCTGCCCTTCTTATTCTTACATTACAGGTGCTGTCCTGTGTGTTGTGGTGTAGGCCGCTGCCCATCTTACATTACAGGTGCTGTCCTGTGTGTTGTGGAGTAGGCCGCTGCCCTTCTTACATTACAGGTGCTGTCCTGTTTTTTGTGGTGTAAGCCGCTGCCCTTCTTACATTACAGGTGCTGTCCTGTGTGTTGTGGTGTAGGCCGCTGCCCTTCTTACATTACAGGTGCTGTCCTGTTTTTTGTGGTGTAAGCCGCTGCCCTTCTTACATTACAGGTGCTGTCCTGTGTGTTGTGGTGTAGGCCGCTGCCCTTCTTACATTACAGGTGCTGTCCTGTGTGTTGTGGTGTAGGCCGCTGCCCTTCTTATTCTTACATTACAGGTGCTGTCCTGTGTGTTGTGGTGTAGGCCGCTGCCCTTCTTATTCTTACATTACAGGTGCTGTCCTGTGTGATGTGGTGTAGGCCGCTGCCCTTCTTACATTACAGGTGCTGTCCTGTGTGTTGTGGTGTAGGCCGCTGCCCTTCTTACATTACAGGTGCTGTACTGTGTGTTGTGGTGTAATCCGCTGCCCTTCTTATTCTTACATTACAGGTGCTGTCCTGTGTGTTGTGGTGTAGGTCGCTGCCCTTCTTACATTACAGGTGCTGTCCTGTGTGTTGTGGTGTAGGCCGCTGCCCTTCTTACATTACAGGTGCTGTCCTTTGTGTTGTGGTGTAGGCCGCTGCCCTTCTTACATTACAGGTGCTGTCCTGTGTGTTGTGGTGTAGGCCGCTGCCCTTCTTACATTACAGGTGCTGTCCTGTGTGTTGTGGTGTAGGCAGCTGCCCTTCTTACATTACAGGTGCTGTCCTGTGTGTTGTGGTGTAGGCCGCTGCCCTTCTTACATTACAGGTGCTGTCCTGTGTGTTGTGGTGTAGGTCGCTGCCCTTCTTACATTACAGGTGCTGTCCTGTGTGTTGTGGTGTAGGCCGCTGCCCTTCTTACATTACAGGTGCTGTCCTTTGTGTTGTGGTGTAGGCCGCTGCCCTTCTTACATTACAGGTGCTGTCCTGTGTGTTGTGGTGTAGGCCACTGCCCTTCTTACATTACAGGTGCTGTCCTGTGTGATGTGGTGTAGGCAGCTGCCCTTCTTACATTACAGGTGCTGTCCTCTGTGTTGTGGTGTAGGCCGCTGCCCTTCTTACATTACAGGTGCTGTCCTGTGTGTTGCGGTGTAGGCCGCTGCCCTTCTTTCATTACAGGTGCTGTCCTGTGTGTTGTGGTGTAAGCCGCTGCCCTTCTTACATTACAGGTGCTGTCCTGTGTGTTGTGGTGTAGGCCGCTGCCCTTCTTACATTACAGGTGCTGTCCTGTGTATTGTGGTGTAGGCAGCTGCCCTTCTTATTCTTACTTTACAGGTGCTGTCCTGTGTGTTGTGGTGTAGGTCGCTGCCCTTCTTACATTACAGGTGCTGTCCTGTGTGTTGTGGTGTAGGCCGCTGCCCTTCTTACATTACCAGTGCTGTCATGTGTATTGTGGTGTAGGCCGCTGCCCTTCTTACATTACAGGTGCTGTCCTGTGTGTTGTGGTGTAGGTCACTGCCCTTCTTATTCTTACATTACAGGTGCTGTCCTGTGTGTTGTGGTGTAGGCCGCTGCCCTTCTTACATTACAGGTGCTGTCCTGTGTGTTGTGGTGCAGGCCGCTGCCCTTCTTATTCTTACATTACAGGTGCTGTCCTGTGTGATGTGGTGTAGGCCGCTGCCCTTCTTACATTACCAGTGCTGTCATGTGTATTGTGGTGTAGGCCGCTGCCCTTCTTACATTACAGGTGCTGTCCTGTGTGTTGTGGTGTAGGTCACTGCCCTTCTTATTCTTACATTACAGGTGCTGTCCTGTGTGTTGTGGTGTAGGCCGCTGCCCTTCTTACATTACAGGTGCTGTCCTGTGTATTGTGGTGTAGGCAGCTGCCCTTCTTATTCTTACTTTACAGGTGCTGTCCTGTGTGTTGTGGTGTAGGTCGCTGCCCTTCTTACATTACAGGTGCTGTCCTGTGTGTTGTGGTGTAGGCCGCTGCCCTTCTTACATTACCAGTGCTGTCATGTGTATTGTGGTGTAGGCCGCTGCCCTTCTTACATTACAGGTGCTGTCCTGTGTGTTGTGGTGTAGGCCGCTGCCCTTCTTATTCTTACATTACAGGTGCTGTCCTGTGTGTTGTGGTGTAGGCAGCTGCCCTTCTTACATTACAGGTGCTGTCCTGTGTGTTGTGGTGTAGGCCGCTGCCCTTCTTACATTACAGGTGCTGTCCTGTGTGCTGTGGTGTAGGCCGCTGCCCTTCTTATTCTTACATTACAGGTGCTGTCCTGTGTGTTGTGGTGTAGGCCGCAGCCCTTCCTATTCTTACATTACAGGTGCTGTCCTGTGTGTTGTGGTGTAGGCCGCAGCCCTTCTTATTCTTACATTACAGGTGCTGTCCTGTGCGTTGTGGTGTAGGCCGTGCCCTTCTTATTCTTACATTACAGGTGCTGTCCTGTGTGTTGTGGTGTAGGCCGTGCCCTTCTTATTCTTACATTACAGGTGCTGTCCTGTGTGTTGTGGTGTAGGCCGCTGCCCTTCTTACATTACAGGTGCTGTCCTGTGTGTTGTGGTGTAGGCCGCTGCCCTTCTTACATTACAGGTGCTGTCCTGTGTGCTGTGGTGTAGGCCGCTGCCCTTCTTATTCTTACATTACAGGTGCTGTCCTGTGTGTTGTGGTGTAGGCCGCTGCCCTTCTTATTCTTACATTACAGGTGCTGTCCTGTGTGTTGTGGTGTAGGCCGCTGCCCTTCTTACATTACAGGTGCTGTCCTGTGTGTTGTGGTGTAGGCTGCTGCCCTTCTTACATTACAGGTGCTGTCCTGTGTGTTGTGGTGTAGGCCGCTGCTCTTCTTATTCTTACATTACAGGTGCTGTCCTGTGTGTTGTGGTGTAAGCCGCTGCCCTTCTTACATTACAGGTGCTGTCCTGTGTGTTGTGGTATAGGTCGCTGCCCTTCTTAATCTTACATTTCAGGTGCTGTCCTGTGTGTTGTGGTGTAGGCCGCTGCCCTTCTTATTCTTACATTACAGGTGCTGCCCTGTGTGTTGTGGTGTAGGCAGCTGCCCTTCTTATTCTTACTTTACAGGTGCTGTCCTGTGTGTTGTGGTGTAGGTCGCTGCCCTTCTTACATTACAGTTGCTGTCATGTGTGTTGTGGTGTAGGCCGCTGCCCTTCTTACATTACCGGTGCTGTCCTGTGTATTGTGGTGTAGGCCGCTGCCCTTCTTACATTACAGGTGCTGTCCTGTGTGTTGTGGTGTAGGCCACTGCCCTTCTTACATTACCGGTGCTGTCCTGTGTATTGTGGTGTACGCCGCTGCCCTTCTTACATTACAGGTGCTGCCCTGTGTGTTGTGGTGTATGCCGCTGCCCTTCTTATTCTTACATTACAGGTGCTGTCCTATGTGTTGTGGTGTAGGTCGCTGCCCTTCTTACATTACAGGTGCTGTCCTGTGTGTTGTGGTGTAGGTCGCTGCCCTTCTTACATTACAGGTGCTGTCCTGTGTGTTGTGGTGTAGGTCGCTGCCCTTCTTACATTACAGGTGCTGTCCTGTGTATTGTGGTGTAGGACGCTGCCCTACTTACATTACAGGTGCTGTCCTGTGTGTTGTGGTGTAGGCCGCTGCCCTTCTTACATTACAGGTGCTGTCCTGTGTGTTGTGGTGTAGGTCGCTGCCCTTCTTACATTACAGGTGCTGTCCTATGTGTTGTGGTGTAGGTCGCTGCCCTTCTTACATTACAGGTGCTGTCCTGTGTGTTGTGGTGTAGGTCGCTGCCCTTCTTACATTACAGGTGCTGTCCTGTGTGTTGTGGTGTAGGCCGCTGCCCTTCTTACATTACAGGTGCTGCCCTGTGTGTTGTGGTGTAGGCCGCTGCCCTTCTTATTCTTACATTACAGGTGCTGTTCTGTGTGTTGTGGTGTAGGCCGCTGACCTTCTTACATTACAGGTGCTGTCCTGTGTGTTGTGGTGTAGGCCGCTGTCCTTCTTACATTACAGGTGCTGTCCTGTGTGATGTGGTGTAGGTCGCTGCCCTTCTTACATTACAGGTGCTGTCCTGTGTGATGTGGTGTAGGTCGCTGCCCTTCTTACATTACAGGTGCTGTCCTGTGTGTTGTGGTGTAGGCCGCTGCCCTTCTTATTCTTACATTACAGGTGCTGTCCTGTGTGTTGTGGTGTAGGCCGCTGCCCTTCTTACATTACAGGTGCTGTCCTGTGTGTTGTGGTGTAGGCCGCTGCTCTTCTTATTCTTACATTACAGGTGCTGTCCTGTGTGTTGTGGTGTAGGTCGCTGCCCTTCTTACATTACAGGTGCTGTCCTGTGTGTTGTGGTGTAGGCCGCTGCTTTTCTTATTCTTACATTACAGGTGCTGTCTTGTGTGTTGTGGTGTAGGCCGCTGCCCTTCTTACATTACAGGTGCTGTCCTGTGTGTTGTGGTGTAGGCCGCTGCCCTTCTTATTCTTACATTACAGGTGCTGTCCTGTGTGATGTGGTGTAGGCCGCTGCCCTTCTTACATTACAGGTGCTGTCCTGTGTGTTGTGGTGTAGGTCGCTGCCCTTCTTGCATTACAGGTGCTGTCCTGTGTGTTGTGGTGTAGGCCGCTACCCTTCTTACATTACAGGTGCTGTCCTGTGTGTTGTGGTGTAGGTCGCTGCCCTTCTTATTCTTACATTACAGGTGCTTTCCTGTGTGTTGTGGTGTAGGCCGCTGCCCTTCTTATTCTTACATTACAGGTGCTGTCCTGTGTGTTGTGGTGTATGCCGCTGCCCTTCTTTCATTACAGGTGCTGTCCTGTGTGTTGTGGTGTAAGCCGCTGCCCTTCTTACATTACAGGTGCTGTCCTGTGTATTGTGGTGTAGGCCGCTGCCCTTCTTACATTACAGGTGCTGTCCTTTGTGTTGTGGTGTAGGCCGCTGCCCTTCTTACATTACAGGTGCTGTCCTGTGTGTTGTGGTGTAGGCCACTGCCCTTCTTACATTACAGGTGCTGTCCTGTGTGATGTGGTGTAGGCAGCTGCCCTTCTTACATTACAGGTGCTGTCCTCTGTGTTGTGGTGTAGGCCGCTGCCCTTCTTACATTACAGGTGCTGTCCTGTGTGTTGCGGTGTAGGCCGCTGCCCTTCTTTCATTACAGGTGCTGTCCTGTGTGTTGTGGTGTAAGCCGCTGCCCTTCTTACATTACAGGTGCTGTCCTGTGTGTTGTGGTGTAGGCCGCTGCCCTTCTTACATTACAGGTGCTGTCCTGTGTGTTGTGGTGTAGGCCGCTGCCCTTCTTACATTACCAGTGCTGTCATGTGTATTGTGGTGTAGGCCGCTGCCCTTCTTACATTACAGGTGCTGTCCTGTGTGTTGTGGTGTAGGTCACTGCCCTTCTTATTCTTACATTACAGGTGCTGTCCTGTGTGTTGTGGTGTAGGCCGCTGCCCTTCTTACATTACAGGTGCTGTCCTGTGTGTTGTGGTGCAGGCCGCTGCCCTTCTTATTCTTACATTACAGGTGCTGTCCTGTGTGATGTGGTGTAGGCCGCTGCCCTTCTTACATTACCAGTGCTGTCATGTGTATTGTGGTGTAGGCCGCTGCCCTTCTTACATTACAGGTGCTGTCCTGTGTGTTGTGGTGTAGGTCACTGCCCTTCTTATTCTTACATTACAGGTGCTGTCCTGTGTGTTGTGGTGTAGGCCGCTGCCCTTCTTACATTACAGGTGCTGTCCTGTGTATTGTGGTGTAGGCAGCTGCCCTTCTTATTCTTACTTTACAGGTGCTGTCCTGTGTGTTGTGGTGTAGGTCGCTGCCCTTCTTACATTACAGGTGCTGTCCTGTGTGTTGTGGTGTAGGCTGCTGCCCTTCTTACATTACCAGTGCTGTCATGTGTATTGTGGTGTAGGCCGCTGCCCTTCTTACATTACAGGTGCTGTCCTGTGTGTTGTGGTGTAGGTCACTGCCCTTCTTATTCTTACATTACAGTTGCTGTCCTGTGTGTTGTGGTGTAGGCCGCTGCCCTTCTTATTCTTACATTACAGGTGCTGTCCTGTGTGTTGTGGTGTAGGCCGCTGCCCTTCTTATTCTTACATTACAGGTGCTGTCCTGTGTGTTGTGGTGTAGGCCGCTGCCCTTCTTACATTACAGGTGCTGTCCTGTGTGTTGTGGTGTAGGCCGCTGCCCTTCTTACATTACAGGTGCTGTCCTGTGTGCTGTGGTGTAGGCCGCTGCCCTTCTTATTCTTACATTACAGGTGCTGTCCTGTGTGTTGTGGTGTAGGCCGCAGCCCTTCCTATTCTTACATTACAGGTGCTGTCCTGTGTGTTGTGGTGTAGGCCGCAGCCCTTCTTATTCTTACATTACAGGTGCTGTCCTGTGCGTTGTGGTGTAGGCCGTGCCCTTCTTATTCTTACATTACAGGTGCTGTCCTGTGTGTTGTGGTGTAGGCCGTGCCCTTCTTATTCTTACATTACAGGTGCTGTCCTGTGTGTTGTGGTGTAGGCCGCTGCCCTTCTTACATTACAGGTGCTGTCCTGTGTGTTGTGGTGTAGGCCGCTGCCCTTCTTACATTACAGGTGCTGTCCTGTGTGCTGTGGTGTAGGCCGCTGCCCTTCTTATTCTTACATTACAGGTGCTGTCCTGTGTGTTGTGGTGTAGGCCGCTGCCCTTCTTACATTACAGGTGCTGTCCTGTGTGTTGTGGTGTAGGCTGCTGCCCTTCTTACATTACAGGTGCTGTCCTGTGTGTTGTGGTGTAGGCCGCTGCTCTTCTTATTCTTACATTACAGGTGCTGTCCTGTGTGTTGTGGTGTAAGCCGCTGCCCTTCTTACATTACAGGTGCTGTCCTGTGTGTTGTGGTATAGGTCGCTGCCCTTCTTAATCTTACATTTCAGGTGCTGTCCTGTGTGTTGTGGTGTAGGCCGCTGCCCTTCTTATTCTTACATTACAGGTGCTGCCCTGTGTGTTGTGGTGTAGGCAGCTGCCCTTCTTATTCTTACTTTACAGGTGCTGTCCTGTGTGTTGTGGTGTAGGTCGCTGCCCTTCTTACATTACAGTTGCTGTCATGTGTGTTGTGGTGTAGGCCGCTGCCCTTCTTACATTACCGGTGCTGTCCTGTGTATTGTGGTGTAGGCCGCTGCCCTTCTTACATTACAGGTGCTGTCCTGTGTGTTGTGGTGTAGGCCACTGCCCTTCTTACATTACCGGTGCTGTCCTGTGTATTGTGGTGTACGCCGCTGCCCTTCTTACATTACAGGTGCTGCCCTGTGTGTTGTGGTGTATGCCGCTGCCCTTCTTATTCTTACATTACAGGTGCTGTCCTATGTGTTGTGGTGTAGGTCGCTGCCCTTCTTACATTACAGGTGCTGTCCTGTGTGTTGTGGTGTAGGTCGCTGCCCTTCTTACATTACAGGTGCTGTCCTGTGTGTTGTGGTGTAGGTCGCTGCCCTTCTTACATTACAGGTGCTGTCCTGTGTATTGTGGTGTAGGACGCTGCCCTACTTACATTACAGGTGCTGTCCTGTGTGTTGTGGTGTAGGCCGCTGCCCTTCTTACATTACAGGTGCTGTCCTGTGTGTTGTGGTGTAGGTCGCTGCCCTTCTTACATTACAGGTGCTGTCCTATGTGTTGTGGTGTAGGTCGCTGCCCTTCTTACATTACAGGTGCTGTCCTGTGTGTTGTGGTGTAGGTCGCTGCCCTTCTTACATTACAGGTGCTGTCCTGTGTGTTGTGGTGTAGGCCGCTGCCCTTCTTACATTACAGGTGCTGCCCTGTGTGTTGTGGTGTAGGCCGCTGCCCTTCTTATTCTTACATTACAGGTGCTGTTCTGTGTGTTGTGGTGTAGGCCGCTGACCTTCTTACATTACAGGTGCTGTCCTGTGTGTTGTGGTGTAGGCCGCTGTCCTTCTTACATTACAGGTGCTGTCCTGTGTGATGTGGTGTAGGTCGCTGCCCTTCTTACATTACAGGTGCTGTCCTGTGTGATGTGGTGTAGGCCGCTGCCCTTCTTATTCTTACATTACAGGTGCTGTCCTGTGTGTTGTGGTGTAGGCCGCTGCCCTTCTTACATTACAGGTGCTGTCCTGTGTGTTGTGGTGTAGGCCGCTGCTCTTCTTATTCTTACATTACAGGTGCTGTCCTGTGTGTTGTGGTGTAGGTCGCTGCCCTTCTTACATTACAGGTGCTGTCCTGTGTGTTGTGGTGTAGGCCGCTGCTTTTCTTATTCTTACATTACAGGTGCTGTCTTGTGTGTTGTGGTGTAGGCCGCTGCCCTTCTTACATTACAGGTGCTGTCCTGTGTGTTGTGGTGTAGGCCGCTGCCCTTCTTATTCTTACATTACAGGTGCTGTCCTGTGTGATGTGGTGTAGGCCGCTGCCCTTCTTACATTACAGGTGCTGTCCTGTGTGTTGTGGTGTAGGTCGCTGCCCTTCTTGCATTACAGGTGCTGTCCTGTGTGTTGTGGTGTAGGCCGCTACCCTTCTTACATTACAGGTGCTGTCCTGTGTGTTGTGGTGTAGGTCGCTGCCCTTCTTATTCTTACATTACAGGTGCTTTCCTGTGTGTTGTGGTGTAGGCCGCTGCCCTTCTTATTCTTACATTACAGGTGCTGTCCTGTGTGTTGTGGTGTATGCCGCTGCCCTTCTTTCATTACAGGTGCTGTCCTGTGTGTTGTGGTGTAAGCCGCTGCCCTTCTTACATTACAGGTGCTGTCCTGTGTATTGTGGTGTAGGCAGCTGCCCTTCTTATTCTTACTTTACAGGTGCTGTCCTGTGTGTTGTGGTGTAGGTCGCTGCCCTTCATACATTACAGGTGCTGTCCTGTGTGTTGTGGTGTAGGCCGCTGCCCTTCTTACATTACCAGTGCTGTCATGTGTATTGTGGTGTAGGTCGCTGCCCTTCATACATTACAGGTGCTGTCCTGTGTGTTGTGGTGTAGGCCGCTGCCCTTCTTACATTACAGGTGCTGTCCTGTGTGTTGTGGTGTAGGCCGCTGCCCTTCTTACATTACTGGTGCTGTCCTGTGTGTTGTGGTGTAGGCCGCTGCCCTTCTTATTCTTACATTACAGGTGCTGTCCTGTGTGTTGTGGTGTAGGCCGCTGCCCATCTTACATTACAGGTGCTGTCCTGTGTGTTGTGGTGTAGGCCGCTGCCCATCTTACATTACAGGTGCTGTCCTGTTTTTTGTGGTGTAAGCCGCTGCCCTTCTTACATTACAGGTGCTGTCCTGTGTGTTGTGGTGTAGGCCGCTGCCCTTCTTACATTACAGGTGCTGTCCTGTGTGTTGTGGTGTAGGCCGCTGCCCTTCTTATTCTTACATTACAGGTGCTGTCCTGTGTGTTGTGGTGTAGGCCGCTGCCCTTCTTATTCTTACATTACAGGTGCTGTCCTGTGTGATGTGGTGTAGGCAGCTGCCCTTCTTAAATTACAGGTGCTGTCCTGTGTGTTGTGGTGTAGGCCGCTGCCCTTCTTATTCTTACATTACAGGTGCTGTCCTGTGTGTTGTGGTGTAGGTCGCTGCCCTTCTTACATTACAGGTGCTGTCCTGTGTGTTGTGGTGTAATCCGCTGCCCTTCTTATTCTTACATTACAGGTGCTGTCCTGTGTGTTGTGGTGTAGGTCGCTGCCCTTCTTACATTACAGGTGCTGTCCTGTGTGTTGTGGTGTAGGCCGCTGCCCTTCTTACATTACAGGTGCTGTCCTTTGTGTTGTGGTGTAGGCCGCTGCCCTTCTTACATTACAGGTGCTGTCCTGTGTGTTGTGGTGTAGGCCGCTGCCCTTCTTACATTACAGGTGCTGTCCTGTGTGTTGTGGTGTAGGCCGCTGCCCTTCTTACATTACAGGTGCTGTCCTGTGTGTTGTGGTGTAGGCCGCTGCCCTTCTTACATTACAGGTGCTGTCCTGTGTGTTGTGGTGTAGGTCGCTGCCCTTCTTACATTACAGGTGCTGTCCTGTGTGTTGTGGTGTAGGCCGCTGCCCTTCTTACATTACAGGTGCAGTCCTTTGTGTTGTGGTGTAGGCCGCTGCCCTTCTTACATTACAGGTGCTGTCCTGTGTGTTGTGGTGTAGGCCGCTGCCCTTCTTACATTACAGATGCTGTCCTGTGTGTTGTGGTGTAGGCCGCTGCCCTTCTTACATTACAGGTGCTGTCCTGTGTGTTGTGGTGTAGGCCGCTGCCCTTCTTACATTACAGGTGCTGTCCTGTGTGTTGTGGTGTAGGTCGCTGCCCTTCTTACATTACCGGTGCTGTCCTGTGTATTGTGGTGTACGCCGCTGCCCTTCTTACATTACAGGTGCTGCCCTGTGTGTTGTGGTGTATGCCGCTGCCCTTCTTATTCTTACATTACAGGTGCTGTCCTATGTGTTGTGGTGTAGGTCGCTGCCCTTCTTACATTACAGGTGCTGTCCTGTGTCTTGTGGTGTAGGCCGCTGCCCTTCTTACATTACAGGTGCTGTCCTGTGTATTGTGGTGTAGGCCGCTGACCTTCTTACATTACAGGTGCTGTCCTGTGTGTTGTGGTGTTGGCCGCTGTCCTTCTTACATTACAGGTGCTGTCCTGTGTGATGTGGTGTAGGTCGCTGCCCTTCTTACATTACAGGTGCTGTCCTGTGTGATGTGGTGTAGGCCGCTGCCCTTCTTACATTACAGGTGCTGTCCTGTGTGTTGTGGTGTAGGCCGCTGCTTTTCTTATTCTTACATTACAGGTGCTGTCCTGTGTGTTGTGGTGTAGGCCGCTGCCCTTCTTACATTACAGGTGCTGTCCTGTGCGTTGTGGTGTAGGCCGCTGCCCTTCTTAATCTTACATTTCAGGTGCTGTCCTGTTTGTTGTGGTGTAGGCCGCTGCCCTTCTTATTCTTACATTACAGGTGCTGTCCTGTGTGTTGTGGTGTATGCCGCTGCCCTTCTTACATTACAGGTGCTGTCCTGTGTGTTGTGGTGTAGGACGCTGCCCTTCTTACATTACAGGTGCTGTCCTGTGTGTTGTGATGTAGGCCGCTGCCCTTCTTACATTACAGGTGCTGTCCTGTGTGTTGTGCTGTAGGCCGCTCCCCTTCTTATTCTTACATTACAGGTGCTGTCCTGTGTGTTGTGGTGTAGGCCGCTGCCCTTCTTATTACATTACAGGTGCTGTCCTGTGTGTTGTGGTGTAGGTCGCTGCCCTTCTTACATTACAGGTGCTGTCCTGTGTGTTGTGGTGTAGGCCGCTGCCCTTCTTACATTACAGGTGCTGTCCTGTGTGATGTGGTGTAGGCCGCTGCCCTTCTTATTCTTACATTACAGGTGCTGTCCTGTGTGTTGTGGTGTAGGCCGCTGCCCTTCTTACATTACAGGTGCTGTCCTGTGTGTTGTGGTGTAGGCCGCTGCCCTTCTTACATTACAGGTGCTGTCCTCTGTGTTGTGGTGTAGGCCGCTGCCCTTCTTACATTACAGGTGCTGTCCTGTGTGTTGCGGTGTAGGCCGCTGCCCTTCTTATTCTTACATTACAGGTGCTGTCCTGTGTGTTGTGGTGTAGGCCGCTGCCCTTCTTACATTACAGGTGCTGTCCTGTGTGTTGTGGTGTAGGCTGCTGCCCTTCTTACATTACAGGTGCTGTCCTGTGTGTTGTGGTGTAGGCCGCTGCCCTTCTTACATTACAGGTGCTGTCCTGTGTATTGTGGTGTAGGCAGCTGCCCTTCTTATTCTTACTTTACAGGTGCTGTCCTGTGTGTTGTGGTGTAGGTCGCTCCCCTTCTTACATTACAGGTGCTGTCCTGTGTGTTGTGGTGTAGGCCGCTGCCCTTCTTACATTACCAGTGCTGTCATGTGTATTGTGGTGTAGGCCGCTGCCCTTCTTACATTACAGGTGCTGTCCTGTGTGTTGTGGTGTAGGCCGCTGCCCTTCTTACATTACAGGTGCTGTCCTGTGTGTTGTGGTGCAGGCCGCTGCCCTTCTTATTCTTACATTACAGGTGCTGTCCTGTGTGATGTGGTGTAGCCCGCTGCCCATCTTACATTACAGGTGCTGTCCTGTGTGTTGTGGTGTAGGCTGCTGCCCTTCTTACATTACAGGTGCTGTCCTGTGTGTTGTGGTGCAGGCCGCTGCCCTTCTTATTCTTACATTACAGGTGCTGTCCTGTGTGATATGATGTAGCCCGCTGCCCATCTTACATTACAGGTGCTGTCCTGTGTGTTGTGGTGTAGGACGCTGCCCTTCTTACATTACAGCTGCTGTCCTGTGTGTTGTGGTGTAGGACGCTGCCCTTCTTATTCTTACATTACAGGTACTGTCCTGTGTGTTGTGGTGTAGGTCGCTGCCCTTCTTATTCTTACATTACAGGTGCTGTCCTGTGTGATGTGGTGTAGACCGCTGCCCTTCTTATTCTTACATTACAGGTGCTGTCCTGTGTGTTGTGGTGTAGGTCGCTCCCCTTCTTATTCTTACATTACAGGTGCTGTCCTGTGTGTTGTGGTGTAGGCCGCAGCCCTTCCTATTCTTACATTACAGGTGCTGTCCTGTGTGTTGTGGTGTAGGCCGCAGCCCTTCTTATTCTTACATTACAGGTGCTGTCCTGTGCGTTGTGGTGTAGGCCGCTGCTCTTCTTACATTACAGGTGCTGTCCTGTGTGTTGTGGTGTAGGTCGCTGCCCTTCTTAATCTTACATTACAGGTGCTGTCCTGTGTGTTGTGGTGTAGGTCGCTGCCCTTCTTAATCTTACATTACAGGTGCTGTCCTGTGTGTTGTGGTGTAAGCCGCTGCCCTTCTTACATTACAGGTGCTGTCCTGTGTGTTGTGGTGTAGGTCGCTGCCCTTCTTAATCTTACATTTCAGGTGCTGTCCTGTGTGTTGTGGTGTAGGCCGCTGCCCTTCTTATTCTTACATTACAGGTGCTGCCCTGTGTGTTGTGGTGTAGGCCGCTGCCCTTCTTATTCTTACATTACAGGTGCTGTCCTGTGTGTTGTGGTGTAGGCAGCTGCCCTTCTTATTCTTACTTTACAGGTGCTGTCCTGTGTGTTGTGGTGTAGGTCGCTGCCCTTCTTACATTACAGTTGCTGTCATGTGTGTTGTGGTGTAGGCCGCTGCCCTTCTTACATTACCGGTGCTGTCCTGTGTATTGTGGTGTAGGCCGCTGCCCTTCTTACATTACAGGTGCTGTCCTGTGTGTTGTGGTGTAGGCCACTGCCCTTCTTACATTACCGGTGCTGTCCTGTGTATTGTGGTGTACGCCGCTGCCCTTCTTACATTACAGGTGCTGCCCTGTGTGTTGTGGTGTATGCCGCTGCCCTTCTTATTCTTACATTACAGGTGCTGTCCTATGTGTTGTGGTGTAGGTCGCTGCCCTTCTTACATTACAGGTGCTGTCCTGTGTGTTGTGGTGTAGGTCGCTGCCCTTCTTACATTACAGGTGCTGTCCTGTGTGTTGTGGTGTAGGTCGCTGCCCTTCTTACATTACAGGTGCTGTCCTGTGTATTGTGGTGTAGGACGCTGCCCTACTTACATTACAGGTGCTGTCCTGTGTGTTGTGGTGTAGGCCGCTGCCCTTCTTACATTACAGGTGCTGTCCTGTGTGTTGTGGTGTAGGTCGCTGCCCTTCTTACATTACAGGTGCTGTCCTATGTGTTGTGGTGTAGGTCGCTGCCCTTCTTACATTACAGGTGCTGTCCTGTGTGTTGTGGTGTAGGTCGCTGCCCTTCATACATTACAGGTGCTGTCCTGTGTGTTGTGGTGTAGGCCGCTGCCCTTCTTACATTACAGGTGCTGCCCTGTGTGTTGTGGTGTAGGCCGCTGCCCTTCTTATTCTTACATTACAGGTGCTGTTCTGTGTGTTGTGGTGTAGGCCGCTGACCTTCTTACATTACAGGTGCTGTCCTGTGTGTTGTGGTGTAGGCCGCTGTCCTTCTTACATTACAGGTGCTGTCCTGTGTGATGTGGTGTAGGTCGCTGCCCTTCTTACATTACAGGTGCTGTCCTGTGTGATGTGGTGTAGGTCGCTGCCCTTCTTACATTACAGGTGCTGTCCTGTGTGTTGTGGTGTAGGCCGCTGCCCTTCTTATTCTTACATTACAGGTGCTGTCCTGTGTGTTGTGGTGTAGGCCGCTGCCCTTCTTACATTACAGGTGCTGTCCTGTGTGTTGTGGTGTAGGCCGCTGCTCTTCTTATTCTTACATTACAGGTGCTGTCCTGTGTGTTGTGGTGTAGGTCGCTGCCCTTCTTACATTACAGGTGCTGTCCTGTGTGTTGTGGTGTAGGCCGCTGCTTTTCTTATTCTTACATTACAGGTGCTGTCTTGTGTGTTGTGGTGTAGGCCGCTGCCCTTCTTACATTACAGGTGCTGTCCTGTGTGTTGTGGTGTAGGCCGCTGCCATTCTTATTCTTACATTACAGGTGCTGTCCTGTGTGATGTGGTGTAGGCCGCTGCCCTTCTTACATTACAGGTGCTGTCCTGTGTGTTGTGGTGTAGGTCGCTGCCCTTCTTGCATTACAGGTGCTGTCCTGTGTGTTGTGGTGTAGGCCGCTACCCTTCTTACATTACAGGTGCTGTCCTGTGTGTTGTGGTGTAGGTCGCTGCCCTTCTTATTCTTACATTACAGGTGCTTTCCTGTGTGTTGTGGTGTATGCCGCTGCCCTTCTTTCATTACAGGTGCTGTCCTGTGTGTTGTGGTGTAAGCCGCTGCCCTTCTTACATTACAGGTGCTGTCCTGTGTATTGTGGTGTAGGCAGCTGCCCTTCTTATTCTTACTTTACAGGTGCTGTCCTGTGTGTTGTGGTGTAGGTCGCTGCCCTTCATACATTACAGGTGCTGTCCTGTGTGTTGTGGTGTAGGCCGCTGCCCTTCTTACATTACCAGTGCTGTCATGTGTATTGTGGTGTAGGTCGCTGCCCTTCATACATTACAGGTGCTGTCCTGTGTGTTGTGGTGTAGGCCGCTGCCCTTCTTACATTACAGGTGCTGTCCTGTGTGTTGTGGTGTAGGCCGCTGCCCTTCTTACATTACTGGTGCTGTCCTGTGTGTTGTGGTGTAGGTCGCTGCCCTTCTTACATTACAGGTGCTGTCCTGTGTGCTGTGGTGTAGGCCGCTGCCCTTCTTATTCTTACATTACAGGTGCTGTCCTGTGTGTTGTGGTGTAGGCCGCTGCCCATCTTACATTACAGGTGCTGTCCTGTGTGTTGTGGTATAGGCCGCTGCCCATCTTACATTGCAGGTGCTGTCCTGTTTTTTGTGGTGTAAGCCGCTGCCCTTCTTACATTACAGGTGCTGTCCTGTGTGTTGTGGTGTAGGCCGCTGCCCTTCTTACATTACAGGTGCTGTCCTGTGTGCTGTGGTGTAGGCCGCTGCCCTTCTTATTCTTACATTACAGGTGCTGTCCTGTGTGTTGTGGTGTAGGCCGCTGCCCTTCTTATTCTTACATTACAGGTGCTGTCCTGTGTGTTGTGGTGTAGGCCGCTGCCCTTCTTATTCTTACATTACAGGTGCTGTCCTGTGTGATGTGGTGTAGGCAGCTGCCCTTCTTAAATTACAGGTGCTGTCCTGTGTGTTGTGGTGTAGGCCGCTGCCCTTCTTATTCTTACATTACAGGTGCTGTCCTGTGTGTTGTGGTGTAGGTCGCTGCCCTTCTTACATTACAGGTGCTGTCCTGTGTGTTGTGGTGTAATCCGCTGCCCTTCTTATTCTTACATTACAGGTGCTGTCCTGTGTGTTGTGGTGTAGGTCGCTGCCCTTCTTACATTACAGGTGCTGTCCTGTGTGTTGTGGTGTAGGCCGCTGCCCTTCTTACATTACAGGTGCTGTCCTTTGTGTTGTGGTGTAGGCCGCTGCCCTTCTTACATTACAGGTGCTGTCCTGTGTGTTGTGGTGTAGGCCGCTGCCCTTCTTACATTACAGGTGCTGTCCTGTGTGTTGTGGTGTAGGCCGCTGCCCTTCTTACATTACAGGTGCTGTCCTGTGTGTTGTGGTGTAGGCCGCTGCCCTTCTTACATTACAGGTGCTGTCCTGTGTGTTGTGGTGTAGGTCGCTGCCCTTCTTACATTACAGGTGCTGTCCTGTGTGTTGTGGTGTAGGCCGCTGCCCTTCTTACATTACAGGTGCAGTCCTTTGTGTTGTGGTGTAGGCCGCTGCCCTTCTTACATTACAGGTGCTGTCCTGTGTGTTGTGGTGTAGGCCGCTGCCCTTCTTACATTACAGATGCTGTCCTGTGTGTTGTGGTGTAGGCCGCTGCCCTTCTTACATTACAGGTGCTGTCCTGTGTGTTGTGGTGTAGGCCGCTGCCCTTCTTACATTACAGGTGCTGTCCTGTGTGTTGTGGTGTAGGTCGCTGCCCTTCTTACATTACCGGTGCTGTCCTGTGTATTGTGGTGTACGCCGCTGCCCTTCTTACATTACAGGTGCTGCCCTGTGTGTTGTGGTGTATGCCGCTGCCCTTCTTATTCTTACATTACAGGTGCTGTCCTATGTGTTGTGGTGTAGGCCGCTGCCCTTCTTACATTACAGGTGCTGTCCTGTGTATTGTGGTGTAGGCCGCTGACCTTCTTACATTACAGGTGCTGTCCTGTGTGTTGTGGTGTAGGCCGCTGTCCTTCTTACATTACAGGTGCTGTCCTGTGTGATGTGGTGTAGGTCGCTGCCCTTCTTACATTACAGGTGCTGTCCTGTGTGATGTGGTGTAGGCCGCTGCCCTTCTTACATTACAGGTGCTGTCCTGTGTGTTGTGGTGTAGGCCGCTGCTTTTCTTATTCTTACATTACAGGTGCTGTCCTGTGTGTTGTGGTGTAGGCCGCTGCCCTTCTTACATTACAGGTGCTGTCCTGTGCGTTGTGGTGTAGACCGCTGCCCTTCTTAATCTTACATTTCAGGTGCTGTCCTGTTTGTTGTGGTGTAGGCCGCTGCCCTTCTTATTCTTACATTACAGGTGCTGTCCTGTGTGTTGTGGTGTATGCCGCTGCCCTTCTTACATTACAGGTGCTGTCCTGTGTGTTGTGGTGTAGGACGCTGCCCTTCTTACATTACAGGTGCTGTCCTGTGTGTTGTGATGTAGGCCGCTGCCCTTCTTACATTACAGGTGCTGTCCTGTGTGTTGTGCTGTAGGCCGCTCCCCTTCTTATTCTTACATTACAGGTGCTGTCCTGTGTGTTGTGGTGTAGGCCGCTGCCCTTCTTATTACATTACAGGTGCTGTCCTGTGTGTTGTGGTGTAGGTCGCTGCCCTTCTTACATTACAGGTGCTGTCCTGTGTGTTGTGGTGTAGGCCGCTGCCCTTCTTACATTACAGGTGCTGTCCTGTGTGATGTGGTGTAGGCCGCTGCCCTTCTTATTCTTACATTACAGGTGCTGTCCTGTGTGTTGTGGTGTAGGCCGCTGCCCTTCTTACATTACAGGTGCTGTCCTGTGTGTTGTGGTGTAGGCCGCTGCCCTTCTTACATTACAGGTGCTGTCCTCTGTGTTGTGGTGTAGGCCGCTGCCCTTCTTACATTACAGGTGCTGTCCTGTGTGTTGCGGTGTAGGCCGCTGCCCTTCTTATTCTTACATTACAGGTGCTGTCCTGTGTGTTGTGGTGTAGGCCGCTGCCCTTCTTACATTACAGGTGCTGTCCTGTGTGTTGTGGTGTAGGCTGCTGCCCTTCTTACATTACAGGTGCTGTCCTGTGTGTTGTGGTGTAGGCCGCTGCCCTTCTTACATTACAGGTGCTGTCCTGTGTATTGTGGTGTAGGCAGCTGCCCTTCTTATTCTTACTTTACAGGTGCTGTCCTGTGTGTTGTGGTGTAGGTCGCTGCCCTTCTTACATTACAGGTGCTGTCCTGTGTGTTGTGGTGTAGGCCGCTGCCCTTCTTACATTACCAGTGCTGTCATGTGTATTGTGGTGTAGGCCGCTGCCCTTCTTACATTACAGGTGCTGTCCTGTGTGTTGTGGTGTAGGCCGCTGCCCTTCTTACATTACAGGTGCTGTCCTGTGTGTTGTGGTGCAGGCCGCTGCCCTTCTTATTCTTACATTACAGGTGCTGTCCTGTGTGATGTGGTGTAGCCCGCTGCCCATCTTACATTACAGGTGCTGTCCTGTGTGTTGTGGTGTAGGCTGCTGCCCTTCTTACATTACAGGTGCTGTCCTGTGTGTTGTGGTGCAGGCCGCTGCCCTTCTTATTCTTACATTACAGGTGCTGTCCTGTGTGATATGATGTAGCCCGCTGCCCATCTTACATTACAGGTGCTGTCCTGTGTGTTGTGGTGTAGGACGCTGCCCTTCTTACATTACAGCTGCTGTCCTGTGTGTTGTGGTGTAGGACGCTGCCCTTCTTATTCTTACATTACAGGTACTGTCCTGTGTGTTGTGGTGTAGGTCGCTGCCCTTCTTATTCTTACATTACAGGTGCTGTCCTGTGTGATGTGGTGTAGGCCGCTGCCCTTCTTATTCTTACATTACAGGTGCTGTCCTGTGTGTTGTGGTGTAGGCCGCAGCCCTTCCTATTCTTACATTACAGGTGCTGTCCTGTGTGTTGTGGTGTAGGTCGCTGCCCTTCTTATTCTTACATTACAGGTACTGTCCTGTGTGTTGTGGTGTAGGTCGCTGCCCTTCTTATTCTTACATTACAGGTGCTGTCCTGTGTGTTGTGGTGTAGGTCGCTGCCCTTCTTATTCTTACATTACAGGTGCTGTCCTGTGTGCTGTGGTGTAGGTCGCTCCCCTTCTTATTCTTACATTACAGGTGCTGTCCTGTGTGTTGTGGTGTAGGCCGCAGCCCTTCCTATTCTTACATTACAGGTGCTGTCCTGTGTGTTGTGGTGTAGGCCGCAGCCCTTCTTATTCTTACATTACAGGTGCTGTCCTGTGCGTTGTGGTGTAGGCTGCTGCCCTTCTTACATTACAGGTGCTGTCCTGTGTGTTGTGGTGTAAGCCGCTGCCCTTCTTACATTACAGGTGCTGTCCTGTGTGTTGTGGTGTAGGTCGCTGCCCTTCTTAATCTTACATTTCAGGTGCTGTCCTGTGTGTTGTGGTGTAGGCCGCTGCCCTTCTTATTCTTACATTACAGGTGCTGCCCTGTGTGTTGTGGTGTAGGCCGCTGCCCTTCTTATTCTTACATTACAGGTGCTGTCCTGTGTGTTGTGGTGTAGGCAGCTGCCCTTCTTATTCTTACTTTACAGGTGCTGTCCTGTGTGTTGTGGTGTAGGCAGCTGCCCTTCTTATTCTTACTTTACAGTTGCTGTCATGTGTGTTGTGGTGTAGGCCGCTGCCCTTCTTACATTACCGGTGCTGTCCTGTGTATTGTGGTGTAGGCCGCTGCCCTTCTTACATTACAGGTGCTGCCCTGTGTGTTGTGGTGTATGCCGCTGCCCTTCTTATTCTTACATTACAGGTGCTGTCCTATGTGTTGTGGTGTAGGTCGCTGCCCTTCTTACATTACAGGTGCTGTCCTGTGTCTTGTGGTGTAGGCCGCTGCCCTTCTTACATTACAGGTGCTGTCCTGTGTATTGTGGTGTAGGCCGCTGACCTTCTTACATTACAGGTGCTGTCCTGTGTGTTGTGGTGTAGGCCGCTGTCCTTCTTACATTACAGGTGCTGTCCTGTGTGATGTGGTGTAGGTCGCTGCCCTTCTTACATTACAGGTGCTGTCCTGTGTGTTGTGGTGTAGGCCGCTGCCCTTCTTATTCTTACATTACAGGTGCTGTCCTGTGTGTTGTGGTGTAGGCCGCTGCTTTTCTTATTCTTACATTACAGGTGCTGTCCTGTGTGTTGTGGTGTAGGCCGCTGCCCTTCTTACATTACAGGTGCTGTCCTGTGCGTTGTGGTGTAGGCCGCTGCCCTTCTTAATCTTACATTTCAGGTGCTGTCCTGTTTGTTGTGGTGTAGGCCGCTGCCCTTCTTATTCTTACATTACAGGTGCTGTCCTGTGTGTTGTGGTGTATGCCGCTGCCCTTCTTACATTACAGGTGCTGTCCTGTGTGTTGTGGTGTAGGACGCTGCCCTTCTTACATTACAGGTGCTGTCCTGTGTGTTGTGATGTAGGCCGCTGCCCTTCTTACATTACAGGTGCTGTCCTGTGTGTTGTGCTGTAGGCCGCTCCCCTTCTTATTCTTACATTACAGGTGCTGTCCTGTGTGTTGTGGTGTAGGCCGCTGCCCTTCTTATTACATTACAGGTGCTGTCCTGTGTGTTGTGGTGTAGGTCGCTGCCCTTCTTACATTACAGGTGCTGTCCTGTGTGTTGTGGTGTAGGCCGCTGCCCTTCTTACATTACAGGTGCTGTCCTGTGTGATGTGGTGTAGGCCGCTGCCCTTCTTATTCTTACATTACAGGTGCTGTCCTGTGTGTTGTGGTGTAGGCCGCTGCCCTTCTTACATTACAGGTGCTGTCCTGTGTGTTGTGGTGTAGGCCGCTGCCCTTCTTTCATTACAGGTGCTGTCCTGTGTGTTGTGGTGTAGGCCGCTGCCCTTCTTACATTACAGGTGCTGTCCTGTGTGTTGTGGTGTAGGCCGCTGCCCTTCTTACATTACAGGTGCTGTCCTGTGTGTTGTGGTGTAGGTCGCTGCCCTTCTTACATTACAGGTGCTGTCCTGTGTGATGTGGTGTAGGTCGCTGCCCTTCTTACATTACAGGTGCTGTCCTGTGTGTTGTGGGGTAGGTCGCTGCCCTTCTTACATTACAGGTGCTGTCCTGTGTGATGTGGTGTAGGTCGCTGCCCTTCTTACATTACAGGTGCTGTCCTGTGTGTTGTGGGGTAGGTCGCTGCCCTTCTTACATTTCAGTTGCTGTCCTGTGTGTTGTGGTGTAGGCTGCTGCCCTTCTTACATTACAGGTGCTGTCCTGTGTGTTGTGGTGTAGGTCGCTGCCCTTCTTATTCTTACATTACAGGTGCTGTCCTGTGTGATGTGGTGTAGGCCGCTGCCCTTCTTATTCTTACATTACAGGTGCTGTCCTGTGTGTTGTGGTGTAGGTCGCTCCCCTTCTTATTCTTACATTACAGGTGCTGTCCTGTGTGTTGTGGTGTAGGCCGCAGCCCTTCCTATTCTTACATTACAGGTGCTGTCCTGTGTGTTGTGGTGTAGGCCGCAGCCCTTCTTATTCTTACATTACAGGTGCTGTCCTGTGCGTTGTGGTGTAGGCCGCTGCCCTTCTTATTCTTACATTACAGGTGCTGTCCTGTGTGTTGTGGTGTAGGCCGCTGCCCTTCTTACATTACAGGTGCTGTCCTGTGTGTTGTGGTGTAGGCTGCTGCCCTTCTTATTCTTACATTACAGGTGCTGTCCTGTGTGTTGTGGTGTAGGCCGCTGCCCTTCTTACATTACAGGTGCTGTCCTGTGTGTTGTGGTGTAGGCCGCTGCCCTTCTTATTCTTACATTACAGGTGCTGTCCTGTGTGTTGTGGTGTAGGCCGCTGCCCTTCTTACATTACAGGTGCTGTCCTGTGTGTTGTGGTGTAGGCCGCTGACCTTCTTACATTACAGGTGCTGTCCTGTGTGTTGTGGTGTAGGCCGCTGACCTTCTTACATTACAGGTGCTGTCCTGTGTGTTGTGGTGTAGGCCGCTGCCCTTCTTACATTACAGGTGCTGTCCTGTGTGTTGTGGTGTAGGCCGCTGCCCTTCTTATTCTTACATTACAGGTGCTGTCCTGTGTATTGTGGTGTAGGCAGCTGCCCTTCTTATTCTTACTTTACAGGTGCTGTCCTGTGTGTTGTGGTGTAGGTCGCTGCCCTTCTTACATTACAGGTGCTGTCCTGTGTGTTGTGGTGTAGGCTGCTGCCCTTCTTACATTACAGGTGCTGTCCTGTGTGTTGTGGTGTAGGCCGCTGCCCTTCTCACATTACAGGTGCTGTCCTGTGTGTTGTGGTGTATGCCGCTGCCCTTCTTACATTACAGATGCTGTCCTGTGTGTTGTGGTGTAGGCCGCTGCCCTTCTTACATTACAGGTGCTGTCCTGTGTATTGTGGTGTAGGCAGCTGCAATATTTCTTACATTACAGGTGCTGTCCTGTGTGTTGTGGTGTAGGCCGCTGCCCTTCTTACATTACAGATGCTGTCCTGTGTGTTGTGGTGTAGGCCGCTGCCCTTCTTATTCTTACATTACAGGTGCTGTCCTGTGTGTTGTGGTGTAGGCCGCTGCCCTTCTTATTCTTACATTACAGGTGCTGTCCTGTGTGTTGTGGTGTAGGTTGCTTCCCTTCTTACATTACAGGTGCTGTCCTGTGTGTTGTGGTGTAGGTCGCTGCCCTTCTTATATTACAGGTGCTGTCCTGTGTGTTGTGGTGTAGGTTGCTTCCCTTCTTACATTACAGGTGCTGTCCTGTGTGTTGTGGTGTAGGCCGCTGCCCTTCTTGCATTACAGGTGCTGTCCTGTGTGTTGTGGTGTTGGCCGCTGCCCTTCTTGCATTACAGGTGCTGTCCTGTGTGTTGTGGTGTAGGCCGCTGCCCTTCTTACATTACAGGTGCTGTCCTGTGTGTTGTGGTGTAGGCCGCTGCCCTTCTTACATTACAGGTGCTGTCCTGTGTGTTGTGGTGTAGGCCGCTGCCCTTCTTACATTACAGGTTCTGTCCTGTGTGTTGTGGTGTAGGTCGCTGCCCTTCTTATTCTTACATTACAGGTGCTGTCCTGTGTATTGTGGTGTAGGCAGCTGCCCTTCTTATTCTTACTTTACAGGTGCTGTCCTGTGTGTTGTGGTGTAGGTCACTGCCCTTCTTACATTACAGGTGCTGTCCTGTGTGTTGTGGTGTAGGCCGCTGCCCTTCTTACATTACCGGTGCTGTCCTGTGTATTGTGGTGTAGGCCGCTGCCCTTCTTACATTACAGGTGCTGTCCTGTGTGTTGTGGTGTAGGCCGCTGCCCTTCTTACATTACAGGTGCTGTCCTGTGTGTTGTGGTGTAGGCCGCTGCCCTTCTTACATTACAGGTGCTGTCCTGTGTGCTGTGGTGTAGGCCGCTGCCCTTCTTATTCTTACATTACAGGTGCTGTCCTGTGTGTTGTGGTGTAGGCTGCTGCCCTTCTTACATTACAGGTGCTGTCCTGTGTGTTGTGGTGTAGGCCGCTGCCCTTCTTATTCTTACATTACAGGTACTGTCCTGTGTGTTGTGGTGTAGGTCGCTGCCCTTCTTATTCTTACATTACAGGTGCTGTCCTGTGTGATGTGGTGTAGGCCGCTGCCCTTCTTATTCTTACATTACAGGTGCTGTCCTGTGTGTTGTGGTGTAGGTCGCTCCCCTTCTTATTCTTACATTACAGGTGCTGTCCTGTGTGTTGTGGTGTAGGCCGCAGCCCTTCCTATTCTTACATTACAGGTGCTGTCCTGTGTGTTGTGGTGTAGGCCGCAGCCCTTCTTATTCTTACATTACAGGTGCTGTCCTGTGCGTTGTGGTGTAGGCCGCTGCCCTTCTTATTCTTACATTACAGGTGCTGTCCTGTGTGTTGTGGTGTAGGCCGCTGCCCTTCTTACATTACAGGTGCTGTCCTGTGTGTTGTGGTGTAGGCTGCTGCCATTCTTACATTACAGGTGCTGTCCTGTGTGTTGTGGTGTAGGCCGCTGCTCTTCTTATTCTTACATTACAGGTGCTGTCCTGTGTGTTGTGGTGTAGGCCGCTGCCCTTCTTACATTACAGGTGCTGTCCTGTGTGTTGTGGTGTAGGCCGCTGCCCTTCTTACATTACAGGTGCTGTCCTGTGTGTTGTGGTGTAGGCTGCTGCCATTCTTACATTACAGGTGCTGTCCTGTGTGTTGTGGTGTAGGCCGCTGCCCTTCTTATTCTTACATTACAGGTGCTGTCCTGTGTGTTGTGGTGTAGGCCGCTGCCCTTCTTACATTACAGGTGCTGTCCTGTGTGTTGTGGTGTAGGCTGCTGCCATTCTTACATTACAGGTGCTGTCCTGTGTGTTGTGGTGTAGGCCGCTGCCCTTCTTATTCTTACATTACAGGTGCTGTCCTGTGTGTTGTGGTGTAGGTCGCTGCCCTTCTTACATTACAGGTGCTGTCCTGTGTGTTTTGGTGCAGGCCGCTGCTCTTCTTATTCCTACATTACAGGTGCTGTCCTGTGTGTTGTGGTGTAGGTCGCTGCCCTTCTTACATTACAGGTGCTGTCCTGTGTGTTGTGGTGTAGGCCGCTGCCCTTCTTATTCTTACATTACAGGTGCTGTCCTGTGTGTTGTGGTGTAGGCCGCTGCCCTTCTTACATTACAGGTGCTGTCCTGTGTGTTGTGGTGTAGGCCGCTGACCTTCTTACATTACAGGTGCTGTCCTGTGTGTTGTGGTGTAGGCCGCTGACCTTCTTACATTACAGGTGCTGTCCTGTGTGTTGTGGTGTAGGCCGCTGCCCTTCTTACATTACAGGTGCTGTCCTGTGTGTTGTGGTGTAGGCCGCTGCCCTTCTTATTCTTACATTACAGGTGCTGTCCTGTGTATTGTGGTGTAGGCAGCTGCCCTTCTTATTCTTACTTTACAGGTGCTGTCCTGTGTGTTGTGGTGTAGGTCGCTGCCCTTCTTACATTACAGGTGCTGTCCTGTGTGTTGTGGTGTAGGCTGCTACCCTTCTTACATTACAGGTGCTGTCCTGTGTGTTGTGGTGTAGGCCGCTGCCCTTCTCACATTACAGGTGCTGTCCTGTGTGTTGTGGTGTATGCCGCTGCCCTTCTTACATTACAGATGCTGTCCTGTGTGTTGTGGTGTAGGCCGCTGCCCTTCTTACATTACAGGTGCTGTCCTGTGTATTGTGGTGTAGGCAGCTGCAATATTTCTTACATTACAGGTGCTGTCCTGTGTGTTGTGGTGTAGGCCGCTGCCCTTCTTACATTACAGATGCTGTCCTGTGTGTTGTGGTGTAGGCCGCTGCCCTTCTTATTCTTACATTACAGGTGCTGTCCTGTGTGTTGTGGTGTAGGCCGCTGCCCTTCTTATTCTTACATTACAGGTGCTGTCCTGTGTGTTGTGGTGTAGGTTGCTTCCCTTCTTACATTACAGGTGCTGTCCTGTGTGTTGTGGTGTAGGTCGCTGCCCTTCTTATATTACAGGTGCTGTCCTGTGTGTTGTGGTGTAGGTTGCTTCCCTTCTTACATTACAGGTGCTGTCCTGTGTGTTGTGGTGTAGGCCGCTGCCATTCTTATTCTTACATTACAGGTGCTGTCCTGTGTGTTGTGGTGTTGGCCGCTGCCCTTCTTGCATTACCGGTGCTGTCCTGTGTGTTGTGGTGTAGGCCGCTGCCCTTCTTACATTACAGGTGCTGTCCTGTGTGTTGTGGTGTAGGCCGCTGCCCTTCTTAGATTACAGGTGCTGTCCTGTGTGTTGTGGTGTAGGCCGCTGCCCTTCTTACATTACAGGTTCTGTCCTGTGTGTTGTGGTGTAGGTCGCTGCCCTTCTTATTCTTACATTACAGGTGCTGTCCTGTGTATTGTGGTGTAGGCAGCTGCCCTTCTTATTCTTACTTTACAGGTGCTGTCCTGTGTGTTGTGGTGTAGGTCGCTGCCCTTCTTACATTACAGGTGCTGTCCTGTGTGTTGTGGTGTAGGCCGCTGCCCTTCTTACATTACCAGTGCTGTCATGTGTATTGTGGTGTAGGCCGCTGCCCTTCTTACATTACCGGTGCTGTCCTGTGTATTGTGGTGTAGGCCGCTGCCCTTCTTACATTACAGGTGCTGTCCTGTGTGTTGTGGTGTAGGCCGCTGCCCTTCTTACATTACAGGTGCTGTCATGTGTATTGTGGTGTAGGCCGCTGCCCTTCTTACATTACCGGTGCTGTCCTGTGTATTGTGGTGTAGGCCGCTGCCCTTCTTACATTACAGGTGCTGTCCTGTGTGATGTGGTGTAGGCCGCTGCCCTTCTTACATTACAGGTGCTGTCCTGTGTGTTGTGGTGTAGGCCGCTGCCCTTCTTACATTACAGGTGCTGTCCTGTGTGTTGTGGTGTAGGCCGCTGCCCTTCTTATTCTTACATTACAGGTGCTGTCCTGTGTGTTGTGGTGTAGGCCGCTGCCCTTCTTATTCTTACATTACAGGTGCTGTCCTGTGTGTTGTGGTGTAGGCCGCTGCCCTTCTTACATTACCAGTGCTGTCCTGTGTATTGTGGTGTAGGCCGCTGCCCTTCTTACATTACAGGTGCTGTCCTGTGTGATGTGGTGTAGGCCGCTGCCCTTCTTACATTACAGGTGCTGTCCTGTGTGTTGTGGTGTAGGCCGCTGCCCTTCTTACATTACAGGTGCTGTCCTGTGTGTTGTGTTGTAGGCCGCTGCCCTTCTTATTCTTACATTACAGGTGCTGTCCTGTGTGTTGTGGTGTAGGCCGCTGCCCTTCTTATTCTTACATTACAGGTGCTGTCCTGTGTGTTGTGGTGTAGGCTGCTGCCCTTCTTACATTACAGGTGCTGTCCAGTGTGTTGTGGTGTAGGCCGCTGCCCTTCTCACATTACAGGTGCTGTCCTGTGTGTTGTGGTGTAGGCCGCTGCCTTTCTTACATTACAGATGCTGTCCTGTGTGTTGTGGTGTAGGCCGCTGCCCTTATTCTTACATTACAGGTGCTGTCCTGTGTGTTGTGGTGTAGGCCGCTGCCCTTCTTACATTACCAGTGCTGTCATGTGTATTGTGGTGTAGGCCGCTGCCCTTCTTACATTACAGGTGCTGTCCTGTGTGTTGTGGTGTAGGCCGCTGCCCTTCTTATTCTTACATTACAGGTGCTGTCCTGTGTGTTGCGGTGTAGCCGCTGCCCTTCTTATTCTTACATTACAGGTGCTGTCCTGTGTGTTGTGGTGTAGGCTGCTGCCCTTCTTACATTACAGGTGCTATCCTGTGTGTTGCGGTGTAGCCGCTGCCCTTCTTATTCTTACATTACATGTGCTGTCCTGTGTGTTGCGGTGTAGCCGCTGCCCTTCTTACATTACAGGTGCTGTCCTGTGTGTTGTGGTGTAGGCCGCTGCCCTTCTTACATTACAGGTGCTGTCCTGTGTGTTGTGGTGTAGGCCGCTGCCCTTCTCATTCTTACATTACAGGTGCTGTCCTGTGTGTTGTGGTGTAGGTCGCTGCTCTTCTTACATTACAGGTGCTGTCCTTTGTGTTGTGGTGTAGGCCGCTGCCCTTCTTACATTACAGGTGCTGTCCTGTGTGTTGTGGTGTAGGCCGCTGCCCTTCTTACATTACAGGTGCTGTCCTGTGTGTTGTGGTGTATGCCGCTGCCCTTCTTATTCTTACATTACAGGTGCTGACCTGTGTGTTGTGGTGTAGGCCGCTGCTCTTCTTATTCTTTCATTACAGGTGCTGTCCTGTGTGTTGTGGTGTAGGCCGCTGCCCTTCTTACATTACAGGTGCTGTCCTGTGTGTTGTGGTGTAGGCCGCTGCCCTTCTTACATTACAGGTGCTGTCCTGTGTGTTGTGGTGTAGGCCGCTGCCCTTCTTACATTACAGGTGCTGTCCTGTGTGTTGTGGTGTAGGCCGCTGCCCTTCTTATTCTTACATTACAGGTGCTGTCCTGTGTGTTGTGGTGTAGGCCGCTGCCCTTCTTACATTACAGATGCTGTCCTGTGTGTTGTGGTGTAGGCAGCTGCCCTTATTCTTACATTACAGGTGCTGTCCTGTGTGTTGTGGTGTAGGCCGCTGCCCTTCTTACATTACAGGTGCTGTCCTGTGTATTGTGGTGTAGGCAGCTGCCCTTATTCTTACATTACAGGTGCTGTCCTGTGTGTTGTGGTGTAGGCCGCTGCCCTTCTTACATTACCGGTGCTATCCTGTGAGTTGTGGTGTAGGTCGCTGCCCTTCTTATTCTTACATTACAGGTGCTTTCCTGTGTGTTGTGGTGTAGGCCGCTGCCCTTCTTACATTACCGGTGCTGTCCTGTGAGTTGTGGTGTAGGTCGCTGCCCTTCTTATTCTTACATTACAGGTGCTGTCCTGTGTGTTGTGGTGTAGGTCGCTGCCCTTCTTACATTACAGGTGCTGTCCTGTGTGTTGTGGTGTAGGCCGCTGCCCTTCTTATTCTTACATTACAGGTGCTGTCCTGTGTGTTGTGGTGTAGGCCGCTGCCCTTCTTATTCTTACATTACAGGTGCTGTCCTGTGTGTTGTGGTGTAGGTCGCTGCCCTTCTTACATTACAGGTGCTGTCCTGTGTGCTGTGGTGTAGGCCGCTGCCCTTCTTATTCTTACATTACAGGTGCTGTCCTGAGTGTTGTGGTGTAGGCCGCTGCCCTTCTTATTCTTACATTACAGGTGCTGTCCTGTGTGTTGTGGTGTAGCCGCTGCCCTACTTACATTACAGGTGCTGTCCTGTGTGCTGTGGTGTAGGCCGCTGCCCTTCTTATTCTTACATTACAGGTGCTGTCCTGAGTGTTGTGGTGTAGGCCGCTGCCCTTCTTATTCTTACATTACAGGTGCTGTCCTGTGTGTTGTGGTGTTGGCCGCTGCCCTTCTTACATTACAGGTGCTGTCCTGTCTGTTGTGGTGTAGGCCGCTGCCCTTCTTACATTACAGGTGCTGTCCTGTGTGTTGTGGTGTAGGCCGCTACCCTTCTTACATTACAGGTGCTGTCCTGTGTGCTGTGGTGTAGGCCGCTGCCCTTCTTATTCTTACATTACAGGTGCTGTCCTGTGTGTTGTGGTGTTGGCCGCTGCCCTTCTTACATTACAGGTGCTGTCCTGTGTGTTGTGGTGTAGGCTGCTGCCCTTCTTACATTACAGGTGCTGTCCTGTGTGTTGTGGTGTAGGCCGCTGCCCTTCTTACATTACAGGTGCTGTCCTGTGTGTTGTGGTGTAGGCCGCTGCCCTTCTTACATTACAGGTGCTGTCCTTTGTGTTGTGGTGTAGGCCGCAGCCCTTCTTACATTACAGGTGCTGTCCTGTGCGTTGTGGTGTAGGTCGCTGCCCTTCTTAATCTTACATTTCAGGTGCTGTCCTGTGTGTTGTGGTGTAGGTCGCTGCCCTTCTTATATTACAGGTGCTGTCCTGTGTGTTGTGGTGTAGGTTGCTTCCCTTCTTACATTACAGGTGCTGTCCTGTGTGTTGTGCTGTAGGCCGCTGCCCTTCTTATTCTTACATTACAGGTGCTGTCCTGTGTGTTGTGGTGTTGGCCGCTGCCCTTCTTGCATTACAGGTGCTGTCCTGTGTGTTGTGGTGTAGGCCGCTGCCCTTCTTACATTACAGGTGCTGTCCTGTGTGTTGTGGTGTAGGCCGCTGCCCTTCTTACATTACAGGTGCTGTCCTGTGTGTTGTGGTGTAGGCCGCTGCCCTTCTTACATTACAGGTTCTGTCCTGTGTGTTGTGGTGTAGGTCGCTGCCCTTCTTATTCTTACATTACAGGTGCTGTCCTGTGTATTGTGGTGTAGGCAGCTGCCCTTCTTATTCTTACTTTACAGGTGCTGTCCTGTGTGTTGTGGTGTAGGTCGCTGCCCTTCTTACATTACAGGTGCTGTCCTGTGTGTTGTGGTGTAGGCCGCTGCCCTTCTTACATTACCGGTGCTGTCCTGTGTATTGTGGTGTAGGCCGCTGCCCTTCTTACATTACAGGTGCTGTCCTGTGTGTTGTGGTGTAGGCCGCTGCCCTTCTTACATTACAGGTGCTGTCCTGTGTGTTGTGGTGTAGGCCGCTGCCCTTCTTACATTACAGGTGCTGTCCTGTGTGTTGTGGTGTAGGCCGCTGCCCTTCTTATTCTTACATTACAGGTGCTGTCCTGTGTGTTGTGGTGTAGGCCGCTGCCCTTCTTATTCTTACATTACAGGTGCTGTCCTGTGTGTTGTGGTGTAGGCCGCTGCCCTTCTTACATTACCGGTGCTGTCCTGTGTATTGTGGTGTAGGCCGCTGCCCTTCTTACATTACAGGTGCTGTCCTGTGTGATGTGGTGTAGGCCGCTGCCCTTCTTACATTACAGGTGCTGTCCTGTGTGTTGTGGTGTAGGCCGCTGCCCTTCTTACATTACAGGTGCTGTCCTGTGTGTTGTGTTGTAGGCCGCTGCCCTTCTTATTCTTACATTACAGGTGCTGTCCTGTGTGTTGTGGTGTAGGCCGCTGCCCTTCTTATTCTTACATTACAGGTGCTGTCCTGTGTGTTGTGGTGTAGGCTGCTGCCCTTCTTACATTACAGGTGCTGTCCAGTGTGTTGTGGTGTAGGCCGCTGCCCTTCTCACATTACAGGTGCTGTCCTTTGTGTTGTGGTGTAGGCCGCTGCCTTTCTTACATTACAGATGCTGTCCTGTGTGTTGTGGTGTAGGCCGCTGCCCTTATTCTTACATTACAGGTGCTGTCCTGTGTGTTGTGGTGTAGGCCGCTGCCCTTCTTACATTACCAGTGCTGTCATGTGTATTGTGGTGTAGGCCGCTGTCCTTCTTACATTACAGGTGCTGTCCTGTGTGTTGTGGTGTAGGCCGCTGCCCTTCTTATTCTTACATTACAGGTGCTGTCCTGTGTGTTGCGGTGTAGCCGCTGCCCTTCTTATTCTTACATTACAGGTGCTGTCCTGTGTGTTGTGGTGTAGGCTGCTGCCCTTCTTACATTACAGGTGCTATCCTGTGTGTTGCGGTGTAGCCGCTGCCCTTCTTATTCTTACATTACATGTGCTGTCCTGTGTGTTGCGGTGTAGCCGCTGCCCTTCTTACATTACAGGTGCTGTCCTGTGTGTTGTGGTGTAGGCCGCTGCCCTTCTTACATTACAGGTGCTGTCCTGTGTGTTGTGGTGTATGCCGCTGCCCTTCTTATTCTTACATTACAGGTGCTGACCTGTGTGTTGTGGTGTAGGCCGCTGCTCTTCTTATTCTTTCATTACAGGTGCTGTCCTGTGTGTTGTGGTGTAGGCCGCTGCCCTTCTTACATTACAGGTGCTGTCCTGTGTGTTGTGGTGTAGGCCGCTGCCCTTCTTACATTACAGGTGCTGTCCTGTGTGTTGTGGTGTAGGCCGCTGCCCTTCTTACATTACAGGTGCTGTCCTGTGTGTTGTGGTGTAGGCCGCTGCCCTTCTTATTCTTACATTACAGGTGCTGTCCTGTGTGTTGTGGTGTAGGCCGCTGCCCTTCTTACATTACAGGTGCTGTCCTGTGTATTGTGGTGTAGGCAGCTGCCCTTATTCTTACATTACAGGTGCTGTCCTGTGTGTTGTGGTGTAGGCCGCTGCCCTTCTTACATTACCGGTGCTGTCCTGTGAGTTGTGGTGTAGGTCGCTGCCCTTCTTATTCTTACATTACAGGTGCTGTCCTGTGTGTTGTGGTGTAGGTCGCTGCCCTTCTTACATTACAGGTGCTGTCCTGTGTGTTGTGGTGTAGGCCGCTGCCCTTCTTATTCTTACATTACAGGTGCTGTCCTGTGTGTTGTGGTGTAGGCCGCTGCCCTTCTTACATTACAGGTGCTGTCCTGTGTGCTGTGGTGTAGGCCGCTGCCCTTCTTATTCTTACATTACAGGTGCTGTCCTGAGTGTTGTGGTGTAGGCCGCTGCCCTTCTTATTCTTACATTACAGGTGCTGTCCTGTGTGTTGTGGTGTAGCCGCTGCCCTACTTACATTACAGGTGCTGTCCTGTGTGCTGTGGTGTAGGCCGCTGCCCTTCTTATTCTTACATTACAGGTGCTGTCCTGTGTGTTGTGGTGTTGGCCGCTGCCCTTCTTACATTACAGGTGCTGTCCTGTCTGTTGTGGTGTAGGCCGCTGCCCTTCTTACATTACAGGTGCTGTCCTGTGTGTTGTGGTGTAGGCCGCTACCCTTCTTACATTACAGGTGCTGTCCTGTGTGCTGTGGTGTAGGCCGCTGCCCTTCTTATTCTTACATTACAGGTGCTGTCCTGTGTGTTGTGGTGTTGGCCGCTGCCCTTCTTACATTACAGGTGCTGTCCTGTGTGTTGTGGTGTAGGCTGCTGCCCTTCTTACATTACAGGTGCTGTCCTGTGTGTTGTGGTGTAGGCCGCTGCCCTTCTTACATTACAGGTGCTGTCCTTTGTGTTGTGGTGTAGGCCGCTGCCCTTCAATAAAAATAAAAACTTTTACAATATTCTGCCACCCCCTATGTATATGGACAACAGTAGCCAGCCAGCCCCTATATGGACAACAGTAGCCAGCCAGCCCCTATGTATGGACAACAGTAGCCAGGCAGCCCCTATGTATATGGACAACAGTAGCCAGCCAGTCCCTATATGGACAACAGTAGCCAGCCAGCCCCTATGTATGGACAAAAGTAGCCAGCCAGCCCCTATGTATGGACAACAGTAGCCAGCCAGTCCCTATATGGACAACAGTAGCCAGCCAGCCCAGTATGTGATGTATCACACAACAGTAGCTACCAGCTCCCTCCCTCTGCTTGCACGCTCCACAGCCAGAATAACAAAATGGCGGCGATCGCGGGACCTTTTATAGAATCTAAAACCCGCGAGAATCCAACAGCAGGATGATGGCGTTTTGCCTCGATTTCAGATCTGAGCCATATATATATATATGTACAGTATTGAAAAGTGGGTGAAAATTATTGTGGCCAGTGAAATAGAACCTATTGATATGTCTTCTATTTTGACATGTGACAGATATCATAATACTAGTATGGCTCTTTTGTTGTGACATTATGGTCATTTATCCAGATATGCAGAATTATAAACCCATATGTACAGTATAGATTTTAAATTAAATGATTCCTGTGAAAATGTTCCTTTTTTAACAGACTAAATAAAATGAAGACAAATAAATGGCAGCTAACGATACGGAGAAAATATAGAAACATGTTTAACTTTCCAAGACTATTCATAGCATTCAAGGTCATTAGTAACACACAAGTGATAGCAATACATATTCTATACACATTAACAGGGGAGTCGCCATATGGACACAATTGTGCAATGTACACGCGAGGTGGTAAAACATATAAATAGCAACATTGTGTCCAGCAAACCAGTCACTGGACATCTCTCCACCATGAAACTGCTTCTGGTCTGTCTGCTCCTCGGAGCTGCCGGTGAGTCTCATTAGCTTACAGATACCATGGTGCATCTAGTGGTAACGGCTTTATGTGTTATATTGTGTAATGGTGCCGCGGTGCTAGTCAGTGTGTCATCTCTTACAGCTGCCTTGGAGGATGATAAGATAGTCGGAGGTTACACCTGTGCCGAGCACGGTGTTCCCTACCAGGTGTCCCTGAATGCTGGGTACCACTTCTGTGGAGGGTCAATGGTTACCAACCTGTGGGTGATCTCTGCTGCTCACTGCTACCAGTCGTAAGTACAGTCATTGTACTGTGGATGGTGTTTATAATGGTTGGTTGGGTGGCTGGGTGGTTGGCTGAGTAGTTAGTTGGTCAGTCATTTGGTAGGCTGGTTGAATGGCTAGTTAGATGCCTGGTTGATCTCTAAGGACACTTTAAAAGTCTACTGTCTGCATGTCAGAGATCATATACTTACTGGTCATTTTTAATAATTTTATAGACTAAAGCAAGTATTATTACAATATTAATGCTAGTTTTGTTCGACCTGCTTTTCAAAACATTAGAGTTGTAGGGCATACCTAGAGCTGATATATTATATATGATATACATTATCACTATGTGAATCATTGAGTTGCTGAGTGAAGTGGAATCACTTCTGCTGGTGCCCATAAGCTGTGTTATATCTCACAGTATAGATGTGTCAGAGTGGGCTACATAAGTCTTACTTCCCCCCCCATGTTGTCTCCAGGATCCCTTAATAATCTCAATAAGCAGATTTACACTTCTCTGTCTGATTGTTCTGTATCTGTATCTTCATCCAGGAGCCTCCAGGTCAGAATGGGAGAACATAACATCTTTACAACTGAGGGCACCGAGCAGTTTATCAACTCTGTCAGGGTCATCCAACATGGCGCCTACAACTCCAGAACCCTGGACAATGACATCCTGCTGATCAAGCTCGCCTCCGTCGCCACCCTCAACGCCTACGTCCAGACTGTTACTCTGCCTTCTGGCTGCGCAGCCTCTGGCACCAACTGCCTGATCACTGGCTGGGGAAACACACTCAGCAGCGGCAGTAAGTTACAGATCACTAACTAATGTCCATTATTTGCCCCGGACCTGGGTGGAGAGTTACAGCTGTAGTCCAGGAGCTATTTGCAATGTTAATAAGCTAGTAAAGTAACTTTTTTGTGAAAAATATTGTTTTTGTCTTCGAAAAAAGAAAATAATTTTCATACAAATAGAAATGTTTATTTGATAAAATGCACAAATATAGAGCATTCAGAGGCATTCCCGACACCGATAATTCCTTATACAATGGAAAGGAAATGACGGCTTTAGTTTGGAGGATGTATAAGGACATAGAGTATTACAGCAACATACCGTATACAGGAAGATGGAAGAATATTAAATACAGCTAATTAATAACTGTTTTCTGCAGCCAACATGCCAGCCGAACTGCAGTGCCTGGACGCCCCCATCCTGACCACCGCTCAGTGTAACAGCGCCTACCCAGGAGAGATCACTGATAACATGATCTGTGTTGGTTACATGGAAGGAGGCATGGATTCCTGCCAGGTAATGTCACAGCTGTATCACTATGGTACTGAGACCATGGTATCACTATAACATGTATGTGATGTACACACGCTGTATGATCACACAGTAGGCAGCTTAGTAATTATCCAGTACCCATCATGATGTGGTATGAATGTCTAACAATCTCTCTCTTGTGCTCAGGGTGACTCTGGTGGACCCGTGGTCTGTAACGGACAGCTCCAGGGTCTTACCTCCTGGGGATACGGCTGTGCCCTGAGGAACTTTCCCGGTGTCTACACCAAGGTCTGCAACTACAACGCCTGGATCTCCAGCACTATGGCCTCCAACTAATCTCCTACATAATATATTTATACAGAGCATTTCATCTCATGTTTATCATCAAGTCTTTCACTTAAAGTAAAGCTTTATAATTTGTGTTCTGAATAAACGTATTTCTTGGTGACAATGTGTGTTATGGTAGTTTTGTACTTATTGCCATAGAGTGGGCATCACACCTAATAGGGCAATAGTTGTATCTCAGCACTCTGAGACAGATACAGTAATTAGTAGAGGCATACTTTGCCAACCCTCCTGATTCGGCGCTGGAGCCTCCCGAAAATCGAGTTCCACTCCTGGCCCCCCATAAAGGCAGGCAAGACTTGTCCAGCCACCCCACCCCCCACAGTTACCATAAAACCCCTGCAGCAGGGGGGGGATGCGATTCGTGCTGAATCGTGTCATTGTGGCCCCGCCCCCCGCTTCACAATGCTGAAAATAAGGGGAAGAGAGGCGCATTTGTGCTCTCTCCTCCATATCTGAATACTCCTGGTGGCTTTGTATGGGTGTAGTCTGACCAAGGTCTGCAACTAAATCTCCTGGAGATCCAACACTAGGGCCACCAACTAGTTTGCTACATAATATATTTACACAGATCATTTCATCTCATATATATATATAATTATTTCATGGTGAAATTATGTGATAACAGTTCTTCTGGCCTCACTACATGTGATGTGTGATATATGTAGTTACTCAGATAGATAAACCTTGTACTGTATCTCTATTTAGGCACAGGCAGTAAATCTTCATGAATTCGGAGTCTTTAACAACAGCCCTTAGATTACTGGATATTACAGTCCCAATCACCACAGCCACTGGTATATATGTGGATAGTTCTCATACTTACCTGCTCTCCTGGAAAGTGCAGGAGAATCCCGCGGGCCTCCGGAATAGTGGTTGAGCTCCGACATCCTCCCACTTCCTAGTGCAGTGGGCAGGATGGAGAGGTAAGATCAGGAATCGCAGATACGTAGGAAGGGGCCAGTGCTAAAATGATGCAAATTGTGTCGTTTTAGCCCTGACGCCTCCACACAGACCCGCAATTTGCAGCATGGTCTAATTTTGTAGAACTCGGCTCAGCCCCCGGAGTGGTCAGCTGCATCTTCTCTCCAGGCTTCTCCCAGAGAGGAGAAACATAAAGGGCTCCATTTATTAACATTATTTATACTAAAATAAAGTGATAAAGGCAGTTTTGTGTTTTCACACCCTTTTCACATTATTTTAGTATCACCTGTAGTTATTACAGGGCAATTGGAGTAGAATTCGTAAAATTCTACTCCAACCCCTAATTATCACTTATTTTTAGTAAAGCAGATCACATTTCCCATAACTGTAATGGGAAATGTGATCCGACCATAGTTACTAAAAATAAATGTGAAAAAAATATCTGGGGAAGCCCTGTGATAATAATGCAACCTGGAGGTGGCGTTATCCAGGGTCTCCCCCGGTTACCGGCCTCCTGCCCTGCTCTAACGGGGAGAGCAGAGCCGGGAGTCGGTCCCAGTGATCAGCTGTATGGTCTAAACAGACCGCAAGCTGATCACTGCTACACAGACCGCAAGCTGATCTCTGCTACACAGACCGCAAGCTGATCTCTGCTACACAGTCCGCAAGCTGATCACTTCTAAACAGACCGTAAGCTGATTACTGTAAAAAATAGTAAAAAAAAAAAAAATTACCTGACTCCAGGGACCAGTGATTGGGCCTCCGGAGATGACTCCCCTCCGGTCAGCTGGTCTCCCATAGTGCACTGCTGCCCGGTCATCAGGTGATCGGTCCCAGTGCAGTATGGGAGATCACCTGACCGGAGGAATGGAGAACATCACCGGAGGCCTGGAGCATGCAGGTAAGTGCAAGTAAGGGAGAGGGATGTCGCAGGGGGTTCGCAATTGCGGGGGGTGGGGCTTAGCGCCGGGGGCGGGGCTTAGCGCCGGAGGGGGATAGCAGCGGAGACTGGTCGGCGCATGCGCGGGCACTTAATCACGGTATTTTTTGCGAAAATACCGTGATAAGGCTCCGAAGGGGATTCGCAGGTACAGAGCTTTATCGCAAGCTCTGTCCCTGTAAGGGATTTGTAGTAAATCCCTGTGATATTGCCTGAATTCCCAATACGAATTCAGTCGTTAATATCACACTACAATCTGCATTCAATATGCGGATTGTAGTAAATAGAGCCCATAGTCTGTAATTATGATCATTCTATGCAGATAGATACTTGCAGCTACAGAAGACACCGAAGACACTTGTGGAGATGCTTGTAGAGGTTATGGAGGCACATACAGGTAATAAGATATAAACCTATCAGTGCCAGGAACTTTATCATCAGCATTAGCAGCTAACACCAGCAAGAACACAAATGTGGCCTTGTATACGGCACTGTCACATGGTACACAATGCTAGACTAAAGCAAAATATAACAGAACTAGCAGAGTGCAGATACTGTAACCGCACTGTGAATACAAGATTCCTAACAATGCAGAATACAGTAATACAATATTAGAGGTGCTGTGGATAACAAAAAAACCCTCCCTGGGCAGGATGCACTATGTACAAAAATGCGGTCAAACCACAGGTCCCATATGCACGAATCTCCGAAAAGCAAATCTTTCCGGAACTTGGTCCCGATAGGCAATGCCATCTTTAGAATGCGTTTCCCAACAGAAGCCTATGGGTTTGTTTTCTGAGCTATCCGATAGGAACCCTCCCAGGGTCCCCCACACCTCACACATGCACAGAGGGACTCCCGAAAGTCCCCACATTGCAGAACAGCTCTTTTTGGGAGAAATCCGAACCCCCCCGAGCCCCTCCGATCCGAGTCCGATCCGAATCAGGCTCGACTTTTCCCGCCTGACTCGGATCTGAAATCGAGGCAAAACGTCATCATCCCGCCTTCCGAGTCTCGCGGGTTTTGGATCCTATATAAGGTACCCACGTCGGCGCCATTTTCTCACTCGGCTGTGGACAGTGAAGAGGGAGGGTGGGAGTTAGGGCTGTGTAGTGTAGTGTAGTGTAGTGCTGCTGTTGTCCACTACTTCAAAGTCCATAGGGGCTGGCTGTGTTGTGCTGTGCTGCTGTTGTTAATAGGGGCTGTGTCCACTACTTCAAAGTCCATAGGGGCTGGCTGGACTGTGTTGTGCAGTCAGTTCTCCATAGCGGCTGTGTCCACTCCAAAGTCCTGTGCAGTGTCCCAGTCCTAAACGGGTGCTGTAGTGTTGTCCAGGGGGTGCTCTGTCCATCAGGGGTGCTCCCCCCAAGTGCTAAAAAAATAATATATTTTCTGTGTTTGTGAATTGTGTGCGCAGTAGCCGCACGTGCATCAACAAAGTAGTGCCAAGCGTGCGCCTGTGTCATAAGTAAAGGGCCGGCTGGCTTGACCGTTAAAGGGTGCTGTAATCCCCGAAAGTACACTCCAGTCCAAACCAAAAAAAAAATTATTTTCTGTGTTTGTGAATTGTGTGCGCAGTAGCCGCACGTGCATCAACAAAGTAGTGCCAAGCGTGCGCCTGTGTCATAAGTAAAGGGCCGGCTGGCTTGACCGTTAAAGGGTGCTGTAACCCCCAAAGTACACTCCAGTCCAAACCAAAAAAAAAATTATTTTCTGTGTTTGTGAATTGTGTGCGCAGTAGCCGCATGTGCATCAACAAAGTAGTGCCAAGCGTGCGCCTGTGTCATAAGTAGAGGGCCGGCTGGCTTGACCGTTAAAGGGTGCTGTAACCCCCGAAAGTACACTCCAGTCCAAACCAAAAAAAAAATTATTTTCTGTGTTTGTGAATTGTGTGCGCAGTAGCCGCACGTGCATCAACAAAGTAGTGCCAAGCGTGCGCCTGTGTCATAAGTAAAGGGCCGGCTGGCTTGACCGTTAAAGGGTGCTGTAACCCCCGAAAGTACACTCCAGTCCACACCAAAAAAAAAATTATTTTCTGTGTTTGTGAATTGTGTGCGCAGTAGCCGCACGTGCATCAACAAAGTAGTGCCAAGCGTGCGCCTGTGTCATAAGTAAAGGGCCGGCTGGCTTGACCGTTAAAGGGTGCTGTAACCCCCGAAAGTACACTCCAGTCCAAACCAAAAAAAAAATTATTTTCTGTGTTTGTGAATTGTGTGCGCAGTAGCCGCACGTGCATCAACAAAGTAGTGCCAAGCGTGCGCCTGTGTCATAAGTAAAGGGCCGGCTGGCTTGACCGTTAAAGGGTGCTGTAACCCCCGAAAGTACAGTCCAGTTCAAACCAAAAAAAAAATTATTTTCTGTGTTTGTGAATTGTGTGCGCAGTAGCCGCACGTGCATCAACAAAGTAGTGTCAAGCGTGCGCCTGTGTCATAAGTAAAGGGCCGGCTGGCTTGACCGTTAAAGGGTGCTGTAACCCCCAAAGTACACTCCAGTCCAAACCAAAAAAAAAATTATTTTCTGTGTTTGTGAATTGTGTGCGCAGTAGCCGCACGTGCATCAACAAAGTAGTGCCAAGCGTGCGCCTGTGTCATAAGTAAAGGGCCGGCTGGCTAGACCGTTAAAGGGTGCTGTAACCCCCGAAAGTACACTCCAGTCCAAACCAAAAAAAAAATAATTTTCTGTGTTTGTGAATTGTGTGCGCAGTAGCCGCACGTGCATCAACAAAGTAGTGCCAAGCGTGCGCCTGTGTCATAAGTAAAGGGCCGGCTGGCTTGACCGTTAAAGGGTTCTGTAACCCCCAAAGTACACTCCAAACCAAAAAAATATATATTTTCTGTGTTTGTGACTTGTGTGCACTGTGGCTGCACATGCACCAACAAAGGAGCAGCGCCAAGCGTGCGCCTGTGTCCCATAAGTAAAGAGCCGGCTGGCTCATTTCTTAAAGGGTGGTGTAACCCACAAAGTGCACTACTCTCCAGCAAAAATAAAAAAATATTTTCTGTGTTTGTGTGCGCTTTAGCCGCACGTATATATATCAATATAACATAAATGGAGGACCAAACTTTCTCCGATAAAAATAAAATAGGGAAAGATCATGAACCACTTCCTCCTAGTGCTGTTGCTGCTGCTGGGAGTTGTTCATCATCCCAGAGAGGAAGTAGGAACATCACTACTTTTACTAAACAATTAACCATCCAACAGTCCCTAGCGATGAGGATGAAGTACGACAGCAGTCATCCTGAAGCAAAACGTATAACTGAGGCCTTGACTGCTATGTTGGTGTTAGATGTGCGTCCGGTATCCGACATTAGTGCAGTGGGATTTAGACAATTGATGGAGGTAGTGTGTCCTCGGTTCCAAATCCCGTCTAGATTCCACCTGCATCCTCAAAGCAGCAGCGACAAGCGTGCGTCTGTCTGTTAAAGGGTGGTGACACCCTCAAAGTGTGCTACACAAACAATTAAAATATTCTTCTTTTTTCTGTCTTTGTGAATTGTGTGGGCTGTAGCCGCACCTGCATCCTTAAAGCAGCAGCGACAAGCGTGCGTCTGTCTGTTAAAGGGTGGTGACACCCTCAAAGTGTGCTACACAAACAATAAAAATATTCTTCTTCTTTTTTCTGTCTTTGTGAATTGTGTGGGCTGTAGCCGCACTTGCATCCTCAAAGCAGCAGCGATAAGCGTGCGTCTGTCTGTTAAAGGGTGGTGTAACCCTCAAAGTGTGCTCCACAAACAATAAAAATATTCTTTTTTTTTTCTGTCTTTGTGAATTGTGTGGGCTGTAGCCGCACTTGAATCCTCAAAGCAGCAGCGACAAGCGTGCGTCTGTCTGTTAAAGGATTACATCGGTGACAGCATCCAAGTAGGCATGTCAGACAGTCCGTACCTGTACTGGCAGGAAAAAGAAGCAATTTGGAGGTCCCTGTACAAACTGGCTCTATTTTACCTGAGTTGCCCCCCCTCCAGTGTGTACTCCGAAAGAGTGTTTAGTGCAGCCGGGAACCTTGTCAGCGAAAGGCGTAGGAGGTTGCTTCCACAAAATGTAGAGAAGATGATGTTCATAAAATTAATTATCAACTCTTCCAGGGAGACCAGCCTCCAGAACGTACAGAGGGACCTGTGGTTCCAGCAGGGACGAATTAATACTCTGTGAGGATGAGGATGTACACACTGAAGAGGGTGAGGAATCGGTGGATGAGGAGGATGAGGATGACATCTTGCCTCCGTAGAGCCAGTTTGTGCAGGGACAGATTAATTGCCAGCTTGTTTTGTGGGGGCCCAAACGAACCAATCATTTCAGCCACAGTTGTGTGGCAGACTCTAGCGCTGAAATGATTGGTTTGTTAAAGTGTACATGTCCTGTTTATACAACATAAGGGTGGGTGGGAGGGCCCAAGGACAATTCCATCTTGCACCTCTTTTTTTTCTTTGCATTATGTACAGTTTGGGGCCTAGTTTTTCAATGCCATCCTGTCTGCCACTGCAATTTCACGCCTAGATAGGTCACGTGTTCGTGCCGCCCACTCGTGTCGCTTAGCATAGTCATCCAGCTACCTCGGTGCAACCTTTTGGACATAAAAACACTATTGTGAGGTGTGAGGTATTCAGAATAGACTGGAAATGAGTGGAAATTAAGGTTATTGAGGTTAATAATAGCATAGGAGCAGAAAAACCTACAAATTCTGTGATTTTAGCTGTTTTTATGCTTTTTTTCAAAAAAATACAGATCCAAAACACAAAACCCAGAACCCAAAACACGGAAGGGTGGTTTTGGCAAAACCAATCCAGATCCAAAACACGAAGAAAGATCCAGATCCAAAACCAAAACACAAAACACGAAAAGTGGCCGGTGCACACCCCTAGTTTAAACCATCATGCATAGGGCGTTACTAAATGCTGGTATTCATGCAATGATTGCCGGGATGCATCCAAAATGGGAATACATATAAGTCCCTTTCCGTGATGTTTGGCGCCATTTGATTCACCCGGCTGTGCTGTACTCTGCTGTGTGACTGAGCTGTTGGCTGTGCTGAGTCCATCCAAGGACTGTGCTGTGTCCATCCAGGGGCTGTGATGTCTGTCCAGGGGCCATGCTGTCCATCCAGGGGCTGTGCTGAGTCCATCCAGGGGCTGTGCTGAGTCCATCCATGGGCTGTGCTGTGTCCATCCAGGGGCTGTGCTGAGTCCATCCAGGGGCTGTGATGTCTGTCCAGGGGCTGTGCTGTGTCCATCCAGGGGCTGTGCTGTGTCCATCCAGGGTCTGTGATGTCCGTCCAGGGGCTGTGCTGTGTCCATCCAGGGGCTGTGCTGTGTCCATCCAGGGGCTCTGATGTCCGTCCAGGGGCTGTGCTGAGTCCATCCAGGGGCTGTGCTGTGTCCATCCAGGGGCTGTGATGTCCATCCAGGGGCTGTGCTGTGTCCATCCAGGGTCTGTGATGTCCGTCCAGGGGCTGTGCTGAGTCCATTCAGGGGCTGTGCTGTGTCCATCCGGGGGCTGTGCTGTGTCCATCCAGGGGCCATGCTGTCCATCCATAGGGCTGTGCTGTGTCCATCCAGGGGCTGCAGTGTCCATCCAGGATCTCTGTATCTCTCCGGTGGGCTGGTCCCCACGCAGATTGCGGGTGAGTTTCGGTTAGTGCAGCATATATCCTATACATGGTGGTATCCTATACATTGTGATGTTCCGTTAATTATGCCATCCCAGTAGGTCCTTTAGAGCAGTTGCTGCATTTTGACGATTTTTGATTTTAGTTCGCAGTTTTGGTTATGGTGACTTTCTGGTTACGTTTATTATAGGTCAGTTTTTCGTTTGTTGTCTTGCACTCGGAGGCCGGGCAACGCTTGGGATTTCAGTGGGCTTCAGGTGAATTAGCAATGTTTGCCTTTGGACGGTGCGGGTTCCGGCTCCTATTTCAAGAAATCCATTTTCGTTTTCATTGGTGTTTTCGTGCCGGCACTGAACAGGTCGGTTTAGCGCATCATCTGGACTGATTTCTCTTCATGTGTGCTGGAAGGAGTGACGTCTGTTCTGACCTCCTCTTTTCTGCGCAGTCTCCTTTTTTCCAGTTTTGGGGATTACAGTTGCACACGTCATGATTGTAGGTTTTGTGTCCTGTTGTCTGTTGGAGTTTGAGATAGTCATGTTAGCAGGTTATGGTTGTTTGGTAGGTTTTGTAGCGTACTGGTAAGTGGACCGCATATCACACTAGACATTTAGGGTTTGAGTTTCAGTAGAAACCTTTAAAAAAAAAAGACAGTGACTGGGTTTGTAAGTTGTTTGCTTAAATTGCGGGTTGTTTATAGGTTTACACAGTTGGAGTGAGCACTTAGTTGTTGGGGCAAGGTTTCTGATTCAATTTAACGGTGTAATAATTCGGCCTTCAGTGGCAATTTGGCTGCAAATTTTTTACTAATGCGGCTGGCTAGCCAGATTTTTATTATTTTTGGCTTACAGTTGGAGGGAAATTTTTCTGCGCGGGTTATTCCGATGCAGGTCTTACGAGCAATTGTTGCCGTTGTAGCCTTTCCCAATTTTCGTGGCCATATATATAGTCAGCGCTACTGAGTTTTGGAATTAATTTCTAGTGCGACAGAATTGGGTTTGGCTCATGCCATCAACAACCGAAGCTCGTTCTTTTTGCGTTTTCTTCAGCGTTTAGTGTTGTGCGTTCAGTTTCCGAATTTTAGATTTCGAACATACAATTTTGCGCTGCGGCCCCTAGTTCCAAGGATACCCCGGACGTTATTGCCTGCCTAGCAATTTTGGCGAGCTTATGGTGCTCATCCACCTTTGGCGGGTAAATTTTTTCAATACTCGCTTTACTTCTTTGTTTGGTACCATTCGTGCAGGGTGGGTTCAAAGTAGGGGTGAGTGGGTTCGGATTTCTGAAATCCGAACCCCCCCGAGCCCCCCCGATCCGAGTCCGAACCGAGTCAGGCTCGACTTTTCCCGCCTGACTCGGATCTGAAATCGAGGCAAAACGTCATCATCCCGCCTTCCGAGTCTCGCGGGTTTTGGATCCTATATAAGGTACCCGCGTCACGCCATTTTCTCACTCGGCTGTGGACAGTGAAGAGGGAGGGTGGGAGTTAGGGCTGTGTAGTGTAGTGTAGTGTAGTGCTGCTGTTGTCCACTACTTCAAAGTCCATAGGGGCTGGCTGTGTTGTGCTGTGCTGCTGTTGTTAATAGGGGCTGTGTCCACTACTTCAAAGTCCATAGGGGCTGGCAGGACTGTGTTGTGCAGTCAGTTATCCATAGGGGCTGTGTCCACTCCAAAGTCCTGTGCAGTGTCCCAGTCCTAAAGGGGTGCTGTAGTGTTGTCCAGGGGATGCTCTGTCCATCAGGGGTGCTCCCCCCAAGTGCTAAAAAAATAATATATTTTCTGTGTTTGTGAATTGTGTGCGCAGTAGCCGCACGTGCATCAACAAAGTAGTGCCAAGCGTGCGCCTGTGTCATAAGTAAAGGGCCGGCTGGCTTGACCGTTAAAGGGTGCTGTAACTCCCGAAAGTACACTCCAGTCCAAACCAAAAAAAAATAATTTTCTGTGTTTGTGAATTGTGTGCGCAGTAGCCGCACGTGCATCAACAAAGTAGTGCCAAGCGTGCGCCTGTGTCATAAGTAAAGGGCCGGCTGGCTTGACCGTTAAAGGGTGCTGTAACCCCCAAAGTACACTCCAGTCCAAACCAAAAAAAAAATTATTTTCTGTTTGTGAATTGTGTGCGCAGTAGCCGCACGTGCATCAACAAAGTAGTGCCAAGCGTGCGCCTGTGTCATAAGTAAAGGGCCGGCTGGCTTGACCGTTAAAGGGTGCTGTAACCCCCGAAAGTACACTCCAGTCCAAACCAAAAAAAAAATAATTTTCTGTGTTTGTGAATTGTGTGCGCAGTAGCCGCACGTGCATCAACAAAGTAGTGCCAAGCGTGCGCCTGTGTCATAAGTAAAGGGCCGGCTGGCTTGACCGTTAAAGGGTGCTGTAACCCCCGAAAGTACACTCCAGTCCAAACCAAAAAAAAAATTATTTTCTGTGTTTGTGAATTGTGTGCGCAGTAGCCGCACGTGCATCAACAAAGTAGTGCCAAGCGTGCGCCTGTGTCATAAGTAAAGGGCCGGCTGGCTTGACCGTTAAGGGTGCTGTAACCCCCCAAAGTACACTCCGGTCCAAACCAAAAAAAAAATTATTTTCTGTGTTTGTGAATTGTGTGCGCAGTAGCCGCACGTGCATCAACAAAGTAGTGCCAAGCGTGCGCCTGTGTCATAAGTAAAGGGCCGGGCTGGCTTGACCGTTAAAGGGTGCTGTAACCCCCGAAAGTACACTCCAGTCCAAACCAAAAAAAAAATAATTTTCTGTGTTTGTGAATTGTGTGCGCAGTAGCCGCACGTGCATCAACAAAGTAGTGCCAAGCGTGCGCCTGTGTCATAAGTAAAGGGCCAGCTGGCTTGACCATTAAAGGGTGCTGTAACCCCCAAAGTACACTCCAGTCCAAACCAAAAAAAAAATTATTTTCTGTGTTTGTGAATTGTGTGCGCAGTAGCCGCACGTGCATCAACAAAGTAGTGCCAAGCGTGCGCCTGTGTCATAAGTAAAGGGCCGGCTGGCTTGACCGTTAAAGGGTGCTGTAACCCCCAAAGTACACTCCAGTCCAAACCAAAAAAAAAATTATTTTCTGTGTTTGTGAATTGTGTGCGCAGTAGCCGCACGTGCATCAACAAAGTAGTGCCAAGCGTACGCCTGTGTCATAAGTAAAGGGCCGGGCTGGCTTGACCGTTAAAGGGTGCTGTAACCCCCGAAAGTACACTCCAGTCCAAACCAAAAAAAAAATAATTTTCTGTGTTTGTGAATTGTGTGCGCAGTAGCCGCACGTGCATCAACAAAGTAGTGCCAAGCGTGCGCCTGTGTCATAAGTAAAGGGCCGGCTGGCTTGACCGTTAAGGGTGCTGTAACCCCCGAAAGTACACTCCAGTCCAAACCAAAAAAAAAATTATTTTCTGTGTTTGTGAATTGTGTGCGCAGTAGCCGTACGTGCATCAACAAAGTAGTGCCAAGCGTGCGCCTGGGTCATAAGTAAAGGGCCGGCTGGCTTGACCGTTAAGGGTGCTGTAACCCCCGAAAGTACACTCCAGTCCAAACCAAAAAAAAAATTATTTTCTGTGTTTGTGATTTGTGTGCGCAGTAGCCGCACGTGCATCAACAAAGTAGTGCCAAGCGTGCGCCTGTATCATAAGTAAAGGGCCGGCTGGCTTGACCGTTAAGGGTGCTGTAACCCCCGAAAGTACACTCCAGTCCAAACCAAAAAAAAAATTATTTTCTGTGTTTAGCCGCACGTATATATCAAATCGATATAACATAAATGGAGGACCAAACTTTCTCCGATAAAAATAAAATAGAGAAAGATCAAGAACCACTTCCTCCTAGTGCTGAAGCTGCTGCCACTAGTCATGACATAGACGATAACATGCCATCAACGTCGTCTGCCAAGGCCGATGTCCAATGTCATAGTAGAGGGCACATACAATCCCAAATGGCAAAGTTCAGGAAAATTACCTTGAAAAAGACATTTAAATCAGCTGAAGAGAAATGTAAACTTGCCAATATGCCATTTACGACACGGAGTGGCAAGGAACGGCTAAGGTCGATCCCTAGTATGTTCATGACTAGTGGTTCAGCTTCACATGACGATGGAAGCACTCCTCCCACTAAAAAAATCAAAAGAGTTAAGCTGGCAAAAGCACAGCGAAGAACTGTGCTTTCTAAGAAGATATCACAAATCCCCAAGGAGAGTCCAAGTGTGGTGGTGGTTGCGATGCCTGACCTTCCCAGCACTGGACGGGAAGAGGTGGCTCCTTCCACCATTTGCACGCCCCCTGCAAGTGCTGAAAGGAGCACCCACAGTCCACTTGCTGATATGCAAATTGAAGATGTCACTGTTGAAGTACAACAGGATGAGGATACTGGTGTAGCTGGCGCTGAGGTGGAAGTTGGCGAGGAGGATTCTGATGGTGATGTGGTTTGTTTAAATCAGGCTCCGGGGGAGACAGTTGTTGTCCGTGGGATGAAAAAGCCCATCACGGTCATGCCTGGGCAGGAGACCAAACATTCCACCTCTTTGGTCTGGCAATATTTCTATCCAAATCCGGACAACAACTGTCTTGCCATATGTACCATATGTAAAGGTGAAATAAGTAGGGGTAGGGACGTCAACCACCTAGGAACATCCTCCCTTATACGGCACCTGCAGCACGTTCATAAAAAGTTACTGTCAAGTTCAGAAACTTTGGCTAAGACCGTAAGCAGTCCAGGGACACCTAAATCCCGTTGTCCTGTTGTATCCAAGCGCCTGCAAACCACACCGTCAACTCCTTCCTCGTCAATTTCCTCCTTAGTCAGGATCGGAAGTAGTCCTGCAGGCCATGTCACTGGCATGACTGACTCTCCTATCCGGGATTCCTCCGGAGGATCCTGCATTGCTACGCCTACTGCTGCCGCTGCTGCTGTTGCTGCTGCTGGGAGTCGTTCATCATCCCAGAGAGGAAGTAGGAACACCACTACTTTTACTAAACAATTGACCCTCCAACAGTCCTTAGCGAGGAGGATGAAGTACGACAGCAGTCATCCTGAAGCAAAACGTATAACTGAGGCCTTGACTGCTATGTTGGTGTTAGACGTGCGTCCGGTATCCGCCATTAGTGCAGTGGGATTTAGACAATTGATGGAGGTAGTGTGTCCCCGGTTCCAAATCCCGTCTAGATTCCACTTCACTAGGCAGGCGATACCGAGACTGTACAGAAACGTCAGAAAAAGTGTCCTCAGTGTCCTGAAAAATGCCGTTGTACACAATGTCCACTTAACCACGGACATGTGGACAAGTGGAACAGGGCAGACTAAGGACTATATGACTGTGACAGCCCACTGGGTAGATGTATCACCGTACGCAGCAACAGCAGCAGCGTCACCAGTAGCAGCATCTCAGAAACGCCAGCTCGTTACAAGGCAGGCTACGCTGTGTATCACCGGTTTCAGTAAGAGGCACACCGCCGACAACCTCTTAGAGAAACTGAGGGAAATCATCGCCCAGTGGCTTACCCCACTTAGACTCTCCTGGGGATTTGTGATATCTGACAACGCCACCAATATTGTGCGGGCATTACATCTGGGCAAATTCCAGCACGTCCCATGTTTTGCTCACACAATAAACTTGGTGGTGCAGAATTTTCTGAAAAGCGACAGGGGCATGCAGGAGATGCTTTGGGTGGCCCGAAAAATTTCTGGCCACTTTCGCCATTCAGCGACTGCGTGCCGAAGACTGGAGCGCCAGCAAACACTCTTGAACCTGCCCCGCCATCACCTGAAGCAAGAGGTTGTGACGCGGTGGAACTCAACCCTCTATATGCTTCAGAGGATGGAGGAGCAGCAAAAGGCCATACAAGCCTATACATCCACCTATGACATAGGCAAAGGAGGGGGTATGCACCTGACTCAAGCGCAATGGAGAATGATTTCCGTGTTGTGCAAGGTTCTCCAGCCCTTCGAACTTGCCACACGTGAAGTCAGTTCAGACACAGCCAGCTTGAGTCAGGTCATTCCCCTCATCAGGCTTTTGCAGAAGCAGCTGGTGAAAGTGAAGGAGGAGCTAAGACGGAGCAATTCCGCTCGGCATGTGGGACTTGTGGATGAAGCCCTTCATTCGCTTTGCCAGGATTCCAGGGTGGTCAATCTGTTGAAATCAGACCACTACATTTTGGCCACCGTGGTTGATCCTAGGTTTAAAGCCTATGTGGTGTCTCTCTTTCCGGCCGACACAAGCCTGCAGAGGTGCAAAGACCTGCTGGTGAACACACTGTCAGCTGAAGCGGAACGTGACATGTCAACGGCTCCTTCTTCATTTTCTCCCGCAACTGGGGCTGCCAGGAAAAAACTTAGGTATCCTAAGCAACCCGCTGGCGGTGATGCAGGGCAGGCAGGACCAAGTTTGGACATCTGGTCCGGACTGAAGGACCTGGCAACAATTTCTGACATGTCTACTGTCACTGCATATGATACTGTCACCATTGACAGAATGGTGGAGGATTACATCGGTGACAGCATCCAAGTAGGCATGTCAGACAGTCCATACCTGTACTGGCAGGAAAAAGAGGCAATTTGGAGGCCCCTGTACAAACTGGCTCTATTTTACCTGAGTTGCCCCCCCTCCAGTGTGTACTCCGAAAGAGTGTTTAGTGCAGCCGGGAACCTTGTCAGCGAAAGGTGTAGGAGGTTGCTTCCACAGAATGTGGAGAAGATGATGTTCATCAAAATGAATTATCAGCTCTTCCAGGGAGACCAGCCTTCAGAAGGTACAGAGGGACCTGTGGTGGTGGATTCAAGTGGGGACCAGTTAATACTTTGTGAGGATGAGGATGTACACACTGAAGAGGGTGAGGAATCGGTGGATGAGGAGGATGAGGATGACATCTTGCCTCCGTAGAGCCAGTTTGTGCAGGGACACATTAATTGCCAGCTTGTTTTGTGGGGGCCCAAACGAACCAATCATTTCAGCCACAGTTGTGTGGCAGACCCTGGCGGTGAAATGATTGATTTGTTAAAGTGTGCATGTCCTGTTTATACAACAAGGGTGGGTGGGAGGGCCCAAGGACAATTCCATCTTGCACTTCTTTTTTTTCTTTGCATTATGTACAGTTTGGGGCCTAGTTTTTCTAACTGCCATCCTGTCTGCCACTGCAGTGTCACTCCTAGATGGGTCACGTGTTTGTGCCGCCCACTCGTGTCGCTTAGCATAGTCATCCAGCTACCTCGGTGCAACCTTTTGGACATAAAAACACTATTGTGAGGTGTGAGGTGTTCAGAATAGACTGGAAATGAGTGGAAATTAAGGTTATTGAGGTTAATAATAGCATAGGAGCAGAAAAACCTACAAATTCTGTGATTTTAGCTGTTTTTATGCTTTTTAAAAAAAAAATACAGATCCAAAACACAATACCCAGAACCCAAAACACGGAAGGGTGGTTTTGGCAAAACCAATCCAGATCCAAAACACGAAGAAAGATCCAGATCCAAAACCAAAACACAAAACACGAAAAGTGGCCGGTGCACACCCCTAGTCCAAAGCCTCTGCGGCGGTGGTGCCAGTGGGGATCCCATTCTATGTAAGCTTATAGGTATTTATACAAACCCAGTCATTTATTCCATGAAGGGTTAGGGGTCCCCCGCTCACGTCGTCTCCTTTCGGCCCGTTTATCTGCAGCTTTTTATACATTGCTTGTGTTCGGGGTCAGGTAGCTTCTGACAGGTGTGAGGCCTCGTTTTTACATTTGAACTTTTCAGCTGCCTTTAGTTGGTTGCTTCCAATGAGGCATCTTCATTGTCAGGTCTTTTGTATAAGATATTGTTTTAAGAAGATCAGTGGTGCTTTCCAAGTTTTCTGTGGGCTATAGAGACCAAACAGGTGGGGGTGGATAGTTTACTTTTCTCACCAATCAGAGGTTTTATTTGCCCGATACGCCTTGCAGTGCATTATAGATGTGGTGTTCCGCAAGTTGAACACAGAAGCCTGCCATGCTGTGTCACTGGGTGGCTTGGTTGTGAGTCATGGCTTTTAGTTGGTGATTTAACTCGGTATTTTCAATCCTGATGGATTGCATCTTGATCACTTGGATCTGTTGGCTTATTATGGAATTCTTGTGCCGGCCTAGGTCGTTTTGGGTGGCGGGCCAGTTTTCTTTGGAGTCTGGCTTTGGCGGGAGCACGCTGGAGCTCAGTATTTGAATGTGGCGTAAGATATGTTGTGGGGGCACTTGCCCTCGATGAACGTGGTGAATTTGTCCACTTTGTGCGGGTGGACCCGGGCGCTTTTGTACGAAAGCATCTCGGATTGACCCAGGAGGGAAGTGGGACTCTCGCAGCGTTAGTGCGTCTAGAGGGGGGACGTTTCAGTCGTTCCCTGAGTATTTGAGCAATGTAAAAGCTAGGACTGAGTCTGCATCATCTCTTTGCCACCCTGGTTAGGTTAATTAATTAATTATAAATAAAAGCTGTGACCTTTTAGCCAAGCTCTTGTTGTCTGTGTCGTTATTTATTAGTTTAAGTTAAGTAAGCTAGACAAGGTTGTTAAGTGTTAGAAGCAATAAACCAATGTATATCTTATAGAAGGCGAAGGCTGGATAAGCGTGAGAATAACTAAAATATACTGCGTTTTTTGCTGTATGGCTGTTGATGACAGTCTTGTTGCTGGACAGATTAAAAGGCTGTCTGGTCAGCTGTTTGGGTGAGCCAATGATATTGCTTGAGGGAGTGGTCAGATGATCAGTATATAGTGGCTTGTTTGCATGTTAGACAGCCTCTTTTTTTGGGATCTTTGAAACCCACCATCCCACCCATTACTGTTTTTTGTTGTATCACACTAACTTTTGCTTCCCAATTTCAGGGGAGGCAGAGCATGGCGGGAGTACGCTGCAGCTCAGTGGCTTTATGTGGCATAAGATACGTTGTGGGGGCACTTGCCCTCGATGAACCTGGCGAATTTGTCCGCTTTGTGTGGGTGGACCTGAGCGCTTTTGTATGAAAGCGTCTCGGATTTGCCCAGGAGGGAAGTGGGACCCTCGCAGCGTTAGTGCGTCTAGAGGGGGGGACTTTTATGTCGTTCCCCGAGTATTTGAGCAATGTAAACGCTAGAACTGAGGGCCTGATTCAGAGTTGGACGCTCTGAATGAGCGCTCGCTCTGAATCAGGGCGTTTTTGTTTTTTTTGTTGTGGCCTCTTACCACCCACAGCTTATGCGAGCGGCCATGATGATGGTCGCGATGGTCAAGACCATCGCGACCATCGGGCTTACGACAAGACCCTTGTGATAGGGTCTCGTTGCCGCAAGCCCCAGAGTGCTTTCAGCTCTAACAGAGCCGAAAGCACTCCCACTGACATCACTTGTGATGTCAGTGGGGCCGGCCCCATACGGTAGGCGTTCCCATGGGAACACCTCCGTCTGTGCTGCCACGCCTCCGGCCCACCCACCAAAGGGTCCGCCCACCACATCGAAAGCACGGCCACTTTGGTACGAGACCCGCTTGCGAGCGCACAGCGCTTGCGAGAGGGTCTGAATCAGGCCCTGAGTCTGCAGCGTCTCTTTGCCACCCTGGTTAGGTTAATTAATTAATTATAAATAAAAGCTGTGACCTTTTAGCCAAGCTCTTGTTGTCTGTGTCGTTATTTATTAGTTAAGTAAGCTAGACAAGGTTGTTAAGCGTTAGAAGCAATAAACCAATGTATATCTTATGAGCTGTGAGGTGGTTAGAAATGCCTGAAAATAATGTTATTAAGGTTAATAATACTGTAGGAACAAAAATTGGCCCACATTATTTGGTTTAAGCTGTTTATATAATTTAAAAAAAAATACAGATCCAAAACCAAAACCTAAAAACAAAACATCAAGGAAAAAGATCCAAAACCAGATCCAGATCCAAAACCAGGGGAGATACAGATCTTAGTGTGTATCCAAAACACAAGTACTATGAAACTTCAGGCCGTATCCTTAGTTAGTATCCATAACACAATTACTGTGATGCCTCAGGCCATACCTTTAGTGTGTATCCATAACACAATTACTGTGATGCCTCAGGCCATACCCTTAGTGTGTATCCATAACACAATTACTGTGATGCCTCAGGCCATACCTTTAGTGTGTATCCATAACACAATTACTGTGATGCCACAGGCCATACCCTTAGTGTGTATCCATAACACAATTACTGACATGACACACCCCTTTATTGTCACTGTGAACATTCCTTTCCATATGCACCTTGACCACAGTAGTGCCTCTTATACAGTACCCCCAGTATGTAATGTCCCCAGTTGTGGTCCCTCTTATGTAGGCCCATAGTAGTGCCTCTTATACAGTATCCCCAGTAGTGGTCCCCCTTAAACAGCCCCCCATTAGTTCACCTTATACAGTACCCCCAGTATGCAATGCCCCCAGTAGTGGTCCCCCTTATTCAGCCCCTCATTAGTTCCCCTTATTCAGTGCCCCCAGTAGTGGTCCCCCTTATGCAGGCCCCCAGCAGTGATCCCCTAGTAGTAAGCCCCCTATATAGTGCCCCAAGTAGTAGTCCCCAGAAGAGGTTCCCCCTCCCGATGCAGTGCCCTCAGTAGTAGCACCCCCAGTAATGGTGTCCCCAGAAGTAGCTCCCCTCCCAGTAATGGTGTCCCCAGTAGTAGTAGCTCCCCCCAGTAATGGTGTCCCCAGTAGTAGTAGCTCCCCCCCCCAGTAATGGTGTCCCCAGTAGTAGTAGCTCCCCCAGTAATGGTGTCCCCAGTAGTAGTAGCTCCCCCCCAGTAATGGTGCCCCCAGTAGTAGTAGCTCCCCCCCAGTAATGGTGTCCCCAGTAATAGTAGCTCCCCCACAGTAATGGTGTCCCCAGTAGTAGTAGCTCCCCCACAGTAATGGTGTCCCCAGTAGTAGTAGCTCCCCCCCAGTAATGGTGTCCCCAGTAGTAGTAGCTCCCCCCCAGTAATGGTGTCCCCAGTAGTAGTAGCTCCCCCCCAGATATGGTGCCCACAGTAGTAGTAGCTCCCCCCAGTAATGGTGTCCCCAGTAATAGTAGCTCCCCCACAGTAATGGTGTCCCCAGTAGTAGTAGCTCCCCCCAGTAATGGTGTCCCCAGTAGTAGTAGCTCCCCCTCAGTAATGGTGTCCCCAGGAGTAGTAGCCCCCCCAGTAATGGTGTCCCCAGTAGTAGTAGCTACCCCCCAGTAATAGTGTCCCCAGTAGTAGTAGCTCCCCCCCAGTAATGGTGTCCCCAGTAGTAGTAGCTCTGCCCCCAGTAATGGTGTCCCCAGTAGTAGTAGCTACCCCCCCAGTAATGGTGTCTCCAGTAGTAGTAGCTACCCCCCCAGTAATGGTGTCCCAAGTAGTAGTAGCTCCCCCCCAGTAATGGTGCCCCCAGTAGTAGTAGCTCCCCCCAGTAATGGTGTCCCCAGTAGTAGTAGCTACCCGCCCAGTAATGGTGCCCCCAGTAGTAGTAGTAATTCCCCCCCAGTAATGGTGCCCCAGTAGTAGTAACTCCCCCACAGTAATGGTGTCCCCAGTAATAGTAGCTCCCCCCCAGTAATGGTGTCACCAGTAGTAGTAGCTCCCCCCAGTAATGGTGTCCCCAGTAGTAGTAGCTCCCCCCCAGTAATGGTGTCCCCAGTAGTAGGAGCTCCCCCCCCAGTAATGGTGTCCCCAGTAGTAGTAGCTCCCCCCCAGTAATGGTGTCCCCAGTAATAGTAGCTCCCCCCCCAGAAATGGTGTCCCCAGTAATAGTAGCTCCCCCACAGTAATGGTGTCCCCAGTAGTAGTATTAGCTCCCTCCCCAGTAATGGTGTCCCCAGTAGTAGTAGTAGCTCCCCCCCAGTAATGGTTCCCCCCGTAGTAGTAGCTACCCCCCCAGTAATGGTGCCCCCAGTAGTAGTAGTAGCTCCCTCCCAGTAATGGTGCCCCCAGTAGTAGTAGCTCCCCCCCAGTAATGGTGCCTTCAGTAGTAGTAGCTCCCCCCAGTAATGGTGTCCCCAGTAATAGTAGCTCCCCCTCAGTAATGGTGTCCCCAGTAGTAGCAGCTCCCCCCAGTAATGGTGTCCCCAGTAGTAGTAGCTCCCCCCCAGTAATGGTGTCCCCAGTAATAGTAGCTCCCCCCCCAGAAATGGTGTCCCCAGTAATAGTAGCTCCCCCACAGTAATGGTGTCCCCAGTAGTAGTATTAGCTCCCTCCCCAGTAATGGTGTCCCCAGTTGTAGTAGTAGCTCCCCCCCAGTAATGGTTCCCCCAGTAGTAGTAGCTACCCCCCCAGTAATGGTGCCCCCCGTAGTAGTAGTAGCTCCCCCCCAGTAATGGTGCCCCCAGTAGTAGTAGCTCCCCCCCAGTAATGGTGCCCCCAGTAGTAGTAGCTCCCCCCAGTAATGGTGTCCCCAGTAATAGTAGCTCCCCCACAGTAATGGTGTCCCCAGTAGTAGTAGCTCCCCCCCAAGAAATGGTGTCCCCAGTAATAGTAGCTCCCCCCCAGTAATGGTGCCCCCAGTAGTAGTAGCTCCCCCCCAGTAATGGTGCCCCCAGTTGTAGTAGTAGTAGTAGCTCCCCCCCCCAGTAATGGTGCCCCCAGTAGTAGTAGTAGTAGCAGCTCCCCCCTAGTAATGGTGCCCCCAGTAGTAGTAGCTCCCCCCCAGAAATGGTGTCCCCAGTAGTATTAGCTCCCCCCCAGTAATGGTGCCCCCAGTAGTAGTAGCTCCCCCCTAGTAATGGTGTCCCCAATAATAGTAGCTCCCCCACAGTAATGGTGTCCCCAGTAGTAGTAGCTTCCCCCCAGTAATGGTGCCCCCAGTAGTAGTAGCTCCCCCCCAGTAATGGCGTCCCCAGTAATAGTTGCTCCCCCCCATGAATGGTGTCCCCAGTAGTAGTAGCTCCACCCCATTAATGGTGTTCCCAATAGTAGTTGCTCCCCCACAGTAATGGTGTCCCCAGTAATAGTAGCTCCCCCACATTAATGGTGTCCCCAGTAGTAGTAGCTAGGATCTCAAAGCAAGGCAAAACGTCATCATCCAGCTGTGTCGGATTCTCGTGAGTTTTGGATTGTATATACGTTCCTCCCCCATGGTGATCAGCACCATTTGCTTGCTGAGTCCCAGGCTGTCAGGGCTGTGCTTCATCCAAGAGGGGCTGCTGTGTCCATCCAGAGGTTGGTGTTGCTGTGTCCATCCAGGGGCAGTGGCTGCTATGTCCATGCAGGGGTTGCTGTTGCTGTGTCCATCCAGGGGTTGCTGTGTCCATCCAGGGGTTTCTGACTGTGTCCATCCAGGGGCAGGGGCTGCAGGGGTGTTTTCGTAAAAAATATTGACACTGCTAGTGGAAAGTAAACATAATGCATTCGTAAAAAATATTGTCACACTGTAAGTGGAAAGCGCACTGTATTCGTAAAAAATATTGTCACTCTGTTAGTGGAAAGCGCACTGTATTCGTAAAAAATATTGTCACACTGTAAGTGGAAAACGCAGTGTATTCGTAAAAAAAATGTGACACTAAGTGGAAAATGCAGTGTATTCGTAAAAAATATTGTGACACTGTTAGTGGAAAGTGCACTGTATTCGTAAAAAGTATTGTGACACTGTTAGTGGAAAATGCAGTGTATTCGTAAAAAATATTGTGACATTAAGTGGAAACGCAGTGTATTCGTAAAAAATATTGTCACACTGTAAGTGGTAGCGCAGTGTGTTATTCTTTTCTTATTCATAAAAAAATCTTGTGACACTGTAAGTGGAAACTTCACAATTTTACAATTTAATAACACAAAGTTAGCAATAAAAAAATTCAACTTTTCATTCTTTGCTCAATCATGAATAAATGATTAGTCTACATGCCGACTACAAGACCACAAACAAAGTGCTAAATAACGTGCATAATATATTAAACAGAATGACATCATGAACGCCTCAGCTGAGATTCACATAAACATATTTTCAAAAGTTGAAAATAGAGAATATGGTTTTAAAAAACTGCATTCTCTGATTATAGTGTCCCTACTCCCAGTCCCTACCCATGGCCCCTCTACCTGAATTTCAGTGAGTCACAGGGGCAACTCCATTAAACCGTATTCTAGAGTGCAGCTGCTCCTCCTGTAGCCCAGGTCAGAAGATGTGTAGGGGGCGTGGTGGTGATATGGACTAAAATGGAGCTCACATCCACTAAACTGGACAATTAATCCCCAATCTAACAGGGAGCACAGCGGTAATTTATACACAACACAGGATGGGATGACGATATAGGCTTGGGTATTGGTATAATCTGGGGTGATGTATATACAGTACAATCTTCTTCACACAATATTAATTTGTCCCCTCTGGAATCCACCATTACAGGTGCCTCTGTAATTTTTGCTCGTAATTGACGGTAAAGGTCTTTCTCGTAGAATTTGTAGTTCATTTTGATGGACATCATCTTTTCCACATTTTGGGGAAGTAGTCTCACTCCGATCACTGACAAAGTTCCCGGCTGTGCTGAAAACTCTTTATGAGTACACACTGGAAGGTGGGCAGCTCAGGTAAAGCAAAGGCAGTTTGTGCAAAGGCCTCCAAATTACCATTTTTTCCTGCCAGTAGTCAAACGGACTGTCTGATATGCCTATTTGGATGCTATCATTACATTTTTTTAAATAGTCCTCAACCATTCTTTGAATGGTGACCATATCAGGTGGAGTCACATCAGAGGTGTCATTAATTGTAGGCAATTCTGACCCAAACAGATATCAAAATTTGGTTGTGTTGACTCAATTGCATTACCAGTGGGTGTTTTGAAAGTTTAGCTCTTTCTTAGCAGATGCACTTGCTGGAGAAACTGAAGGAGAAGCCATCACTGTATCATGTGCCACTTGAAATGAAAATTTGTTTATCAACAGCTCTTTACATCTCTTCAGATCTGTGTCCATTGGGAAGAAGAAACAATGGCCCTCATTCAGAGCCGCTCGTTAGCGGCTGTACGCTCGTTCCGAGCGATGTTTGCACATCTGCGCATGCGTACGCTTTTTAGTACGCATGCGCGAACCAGTCAGTGCGGCCGAAAATCCTTTGTACGCTATATAGCGAGTGCCTGCTATTTTGAGTGACAGAAAGAGGCGTATGTGGGTGGTAACAGGGGAAGGTGCTTGAAAATGGGGAGTGGAGATCCGAACGCAGGCGTGCTTAAAGGTCAAAGCGGGCGTTTTATGGGTGTGTATATTTAAAACAGCAGCGTCATTGACCACGTCACTGGGTTATTTTATAGCCAGAACTGCACGCAAATTTGTGGTAGCAAACACCAACCACAAGAATAGCGAGCAGTTCATACGCTGGTCGATGTACTCGATTAATCTAATAAATAGCGGACATGACGTAGGATGCGTGCGGCCAGGGGGCGTTTTTAACAAATAAACGAGCGTATGTTTTGCTCGTTCGTTCAGACTTAGAGGTGTGGACAGACAGCAATGTGCGTACGGATCATTTGAATAGCCACCCCTTGTTTTTAAACGAACGACCGCAAATAGCGAACGGCTCTGAATGAGGGCCAATGTCTTCATCTCTTCTGGGATGAAAATCCATTCCCAGCAGTAAGCATGGCGCTCAAGGATTCTCAAGAAAGACACAACGTAAAATTTAAACCTTAAATCTGAAATCTTGCATTTGCTCTGTTCCGCTTGTTCATCTGTGCTGGTAAGTGGACAGTGGGTACAATGGCAGTTTGACGGCCACTAACTAACTACAGATGTGTCCACATACACCTTTCATAAAATCGAGCCATGTCACAAAATGTGCCATGCCTTTGAATCTGTATATTATCCACGCCTTGTTTTTTCTTAAAATTTGCTACTTTAATCTGATACTTTATATGAATAGTTTTGCAGGAAAATTTTTTTTTATGATCTATCTAATTGCTACTGGTCATGGTGCATCTTAGCCATGACGGCATCTTGTGCCAAATGAAGAAAAAAAGGAAAGGTGTATGAGGACACATCTGTATGTTTTTTTAATATCCCTGTACAGGTTGGGAAAAAGTTTCAAGTGGAATCTTTGCAAAGGATTATTTAACAGTCAATTGTTTTGGAAAGCACTACTAAAAGTCTTCCTGGTCCCCTACTGGGATGAAAATCCACTTCCAGCAGCAGCAGGCATGGTGCTCAAGGATTCTTCTTGGGCAAGGACTGATGTGAATGAGTAAAATAATTTTTGTAAATGCCTCACCTCCTCCCATAACCTCCTCCCTCATAAATTTAATTTGGAATCCAAAAATTAAATTAAATTAAATTTGCTACCAATCAACACCTCCTATCCCTGCCTTTAACTACATACATACTCCAACTCCCTCAGGCCTCTTGAATAATAAAAACATTTGTTTCCTGATGTGCCATGTTGGAAGTTGAACTGCCATGTGTTTGTGCCGCCCACTGCTGCCGCTTAGCTTAGTCAGCCAGCTAGCTTGGAGCAAATTTGGGCCTAAACTAGATGAAAACAATATAGTGAGCTGTTAGGTGGTCAAAATTGACTGGAAACAAGTGGAAATAAATGTTAATGAGGTTAATAATACTATAGGAACAAAAACAGGCCCAAATCATGTGATTTTAGCTATTTTTATGATTTTTTTAGATAAAATACAGATTCAAAAACAAAAAAAACAAAAAAAACCACACAAGGGCGGTTTTGGCAAAACCAATCCAGATCAAAAACAAAAGGAGATAAAGATCCAAAACCCAAACCAAAACACAGGGGCTGGTGCACATCTCTAGTGTGTATCCATAACACAAGTACTGTGACGCCTCAGGCCATACCCTTAGTGTGTATCCATAACACAAGTACTGTGACGCCTCAGGCCATACCCTTAGTGTGTATCCATAACACAAGTACTGTGACGCCTCAGACCATATCCTTAGTGTGTATCCATGACACAAGTACTATGATGCCTCAGGCCGTACTCTTAGTGTGTTTCCATAATACAAGTACTGTGCCGCCTCAGGCTGTACCCTTAGTGTGTATCCATAACACAAGTACTGTGATGCCTCAGGCCGTACCCTTAGTGTGTATTCATAACACAAGTACTGTGATGCCTCAGGCCATACCCTTAGTGTGTATCCATAACACAAGTACTGTGATGCCTCAGGCCGTACTCTTAGTGTGTTTCCATAATACAAGTACTGTGCCGCCTCAGGCTGTACCCTTAGTGTGTATCCATAACACAAGTACTGTGATGCCTCAGGCCGTACCCTTAGTGTGTATTCATAACACAAGTACTGTGATGCCTCAGGCCATACCCTTAGTGTGTATCCATAACACAAGTACTGTGATGCCTCAGGCTGTACCCTTAGTGTGTATCCATAACACAAGTACTGTGATGCCTCAGGCCATACCCTTAGTGTGTATCCATAACACAAGTACTGTGATGCCTCAGGCCATACCCTTAGTGTGTATCCATAACACAAGTACTGTGATGCCTCAGGCTGTACCCTTAGTGTGTATCCATAACACAAGTACTGTGATTTCACAGGCCATACCCTTAGTGTGTGTTCATAACACAAGTACTGTGATGTCACAGGCCATACCCTTAGTGTGTATCCATAACACAAGTACTGTGACGCCTCAGGCCGTACCCTTAGTGTGTATCCATAACATAAGTACTGCGATGCCTCAGGCCATACCCTTAGTGTGTATCCATAACACAAGTACTGTGAAGCCGCAGGCCGTACCCTTAGTGTGTATTCATAACACAAGTACTGTGAAGCCGCAGGCCATACACTTAGTGTGTATCCATAACCAGGGCCGGATTATAGGCAGGGCGGCAGGGGCGGTCGTCCAGGGCCCCCACATACACAGGGCCCCCACAACTAGAACAAAGAAAAACCAGAGTGTGCGCTCAGGTCCTCCTCGGCGGCTGCTCAGCTGCTTCCTAACAGCAGCCACCGATGAGGACCGGCGTTGTAACACAGCAGTACATCTAGGAAGCTCCTCCGAGGAGCTCCACTGTACTGCACTGTTCCCGAGTAAGCAGCAGTCAAAGTCTTGCGAGATCATGACGTCACATCTCGCAAGACTTTGATTGCTCACTCAGGACCATAGCCGGGCTATAACTAATCGCTGTAAGCAACTCACAGAGCACTGCAGGGGAGACTCCGAGTCCTCAAAGATGAATCAGACGTCCAAGCTAATTCCCCGGGTGTGGTTGTGAGCTGAGCCACTGTAGACAGCTGACAAGCAGGTACCACACATTTCTACACATATAACAGGCACATATTACAGGTCACATTTATATCATTGCAGGTCAAATCCAATCAAGGTTATACACATACATATATAAAATATGTGTGTGTATATATATATATATTATATATATACATACACACATATTTTATATATGTATGTGTGTGGATACATGTATTTATATGTATGTATATGTATATATGTATTGATATGTAGATACATGTGTGTGTATATACATATATATGTATCTATATATATGTGTGTATATACAGATATATATATATATATATACACACATATATCTATATACAGATATATCTAATTATATATATATACACGCACACACAATATATATATAGAGAGAGAGAGAGAGATTTCCACCTACTGTAACTAAAGATTATTTTGGGGTACAGAAATATGTCTGTGTGATTTTAATTGTTTTTAGTTAACTTTAGAAATATTGGAAAATCATTTGTAACTTTTTTTATATTTGATAATGTAATTGATGGGGCCCCCACAGACCTTAATCCGGCCCTGTCCATAACACAAGTACATAACACAATGTCACAGGCCGCACCCTTAGTGTGTATCCATAACACAAGTACTGTGACGCCTCAGGCCATACCCTTAGTGTGTATCCATAACACAAGTACTGTGATGCCTCAGGCCATACCCCAGTGTGTATCCATAACACAAGTACTGTGACGCCTCAGGCCATACCCTTAGTGTGTATCCATAGCACAAGTACTGCGATGCCTCATGCCATACCCTTAGTGTGTATCCATAACACAAGTACTGTGATTCCGAAGGCCGTACCCTTAGTGTGTATCCATAACACAAGTACTGTGATTCCGCAGGCCGCACCCTTAGTGTGTATCCATAACACAAGAACAGTGATTCCGCAGGCCGTACCCTTAGTGTGTATCCATAACACAAGTACTGTGATTCCGCAGGCCGCACCCTTAGTGTGTATCCATAACACAAGTACTGTGATTCCGCAGGCCGCACCCTTAGTGTGTATCCATAACACAAGTACTGTGACGCCTCAGGCCGTACCCTTAGTGTGTATCCATAACACAAGTACTGTGACGCCTCAGGCCGTACCCTTAGTGTGTATCCATAACACAAGTACTGTGATGCCTCAGGCCGCACCCTTAGTGTGTATCCATAACACAAGTACTGTGACGCCTCAGGCTGTACCCTTAGTGTGTATCCATAACACAAGTACTATGACGCCTCAGGCCATAGCCTTAGTGTGTATCCATAACACAAGTACTGTGATTCCGCAGGCCGCACCCTTAGTGTGTATTCATGACACAAGTACTGTGATTCCGCAGGCCGCACCCTTAGTGTGTATCCATAACACAAGTACAGTGATTCCGCAGGCCGCACCCTTAGTGTGTATCCATAACACAAGTACTGTGATTCCGCAGGCCGTACCCTTAGTGTGTATCCATAACACAAGTACTGTGATTCCGCAGGCCGCACCCTTAGTGTGTATCCATAACACAAGTACTGTGATTCCGCAGGCCGTACCCTTAGTGTGAATCCATAGCACAAGTACTGTGATTCCGCAGGCAGTACCCTTAGTGTGTATCCATAACACAAGTACTGTGATTCTGCAGGCCGCACCCTTAGTGTGTATCCATAACACAAGTACTGTGATTCCGCAGGCCGCACCCTTAGTGTGTATCCATAACACAAGTACTGTGATGCCTCAGGCCGCACCCTTAGTGTGTATCCATAACACAAGTCCTGTGACGCCTCAGGCCGTACCCTTAGTGTGTATCCATAGCACAAGTACTGTGACGCCTCAGGCCATACCCTTAGTGTGTATCCATAACACAAGTACTACGATGCCTCATGCCATACCCTTAGTGTGTATCCATAACACAAGTTCTGTGATTCCGCAGGCCGTACCCTTAGTGTGTATCCATAACACAAGTACTGTGATTCCGCAGGCCGCACCCTTAGTGTGTATCCATAACACAAGTACAGTGATTCCGCAGGCCGTACCCTTAGTGTGTATCCATAACACAAGTACTGTGATTCCGCAGGCCGTACCCTTATTGTGTATCCATATCACAAGTACTGTGATTCCGCAGGCCGTACCCTTAGTGTGTATCCATAACACAAGTACTGTGATTCCGCAGGCCGCACCCTTAGTGTGTATCCATAACACAAGTACTGTGATTCCGCAGGCCGTACCCTTAGTGTGTATCCATAACACAAGTACTGAGATTCCGCAGGCCGCACCCTTAGTGTGTATCCATAACACAAGTACTGCGATTCCGCAGGCCGCACCCTTAGTGTGTATCCATAACACAAGTACAGTGATTCCGCAGGCCGTACCCCCAGATATATCCATGACACAAGTACTGTGATTCCGCAGGCCGTACCCTTAGTGTGTATCCATAACACAAGTACTGTGATTCCGCAGGCCGTACCCTTAGTGTGTATCCATAACACAAGTACTGTGATTCCGCAGTCCGCACCCTTAGTGTGTATCCATAACACAAGTACTGTGATTCCGCAGGCCGTACCCTTAGTGTGTATCCATAACACAAGTACTGTGATTCCGCTGGCCGTACCCTTAGTGTGTATCCATAACACAAGTACTGTGATTACGCAGGCCGCACCCTTAGTGTGTATCCATAACACAAGTACTGTGATTACGCAGGCCACACCCTTAGTGTGTATCCATAACACAAGTACTGTGATTCCGCAGGCCGTACCCTTAGTGTGTATCCATAACACAAGTACTGTGATTCCGCAGGCCGCACCCTTAGTGTGTATCCATAACTCAAGTACTGTGATTCCGCAGGCCGCACCCTTAGTGTGTATCCATAACACAAGTACTGTGATTCCTCAGGCCGTACCCTTAGTGTGTATCCATAACACAAGTACTGTGATACCGCAGGCCGTACCCTTAGTGTGTATCCATAACACAAGTACTGTGATTCCGCAGGCCGTACCCTTAGTGTGTATCCATAACACAAGTACTGTGATTCCGCAGGCCGTACCCTTAGTGTGTATCCATAACACAAGTATTGTGATTCCGCAGGCCGTACCCTTAGTGTTTATCCATAACACAAGTACTGTGATTCCGCAGGCCGCACCCTTAGTGTGTATCCATAACACAAGTACTGTGATTCCGCAGGCCGCACCCTTAGTGTGTATCCATAACACAAGTACTGTGATTCCGCAGGCAGCACCCTTAGTGTGTATCCATAACACAAGTACTGTGATTTCGCAGGCCGCACCCTTAGTGTGTATCCATAACACGAGTACTGTGATTCCGCAGGCCGCACCCTTAGTGTGTATCCATAACACAAGTACTGTGATTCCGCAGGCCGCACCCTTAGTGTGTATCCATAACACAAGAACAGTGATTCCGCAGGCCGTACCCTTAGTGTGTATCCATAACACAAGTACTGTGATTCCGCAGGCCGCACCCTTAGTGTGTATCCATAACACAAGTACTGTGATTCCGCAGGCCGCATCCTTAGTGTGTATCCATAACACAAGTACTGTGACGCCTCAGGCCGTACCCTTAGTGTGTATCCATAACACAAGTACTGTGACGCCTCAGGCCGTACCCTTAGTGTGTATCCATAACACAAGTACTGTGATGCCTCAGGCCGCACCCTTAGTGTGTATCCATAACACAAGTACTGTGACGCCTCAGGCTGTACCCTTAGTGTGTATCCATAACACAAGTACTATGACGCCTCAGGCCATAGCCTTAGTGTGTATCCATAACACAAGTACTGTGATTCCGCAGGCCGCACCCTTAGTGTGTATTCATGACACAAGTACTGTGATTCCGCAGGCCGCACCCTTAGTGTGTATCCATAACACAAGTACAGTGATTCCGCAGGCCGCACCCTTAGTGTGTATCCATAACACAAGTACTGTGATTCCGCAGGCCGTACCCTTAGTGTGTATCCATAACACAAACACAAGTACTGTGATTCCGCAGGCCGCACCCTTAGTGTGTATCCATAACACAAGTACTGTGATTCCGCAGGCCGTACCCTTAGTGTGAATCCATAGCACAAGTACTGTGATTCCGCAGGCAGTACCCTTAGTGTGTATCCATAACACAAGTACTGTGATTCTGCAGGCCGCACCCTTAGTGTGTATCCATAACACAAGTACTGTGATTCCGCAGGCCGCACCCTTAGTGTGTATCCATAACACAAGTACTGTGATGCCTCAGGCCGCACCCTTAGTGTGTATCCATAACACAAGTCCTGTGACGCCTCAGGCCGTACCCTTAGTGTGTATCCATAGCACAAGTACTGTGACGCCTCAGGCCATACCCTTAGTGTGTATCCATAACACAAGTACTACGATGCCTCATGCCATACCCTTAGTGTGTATCCATAACACAAGTTCTGTGATTCCGCAGGCCGTACCCTTAGTGTGTATCCATAACACAAGTACTGTGATTCCGCAGGCCGCACCCTTAGTGTGTATCCATAACACAAGTACAGTGATTCCGCAGGCCGTACCCTTAGTGTGTATCCATAACACAAGTACAGTGATTCCGCAGGCCGTACCCTTAGTGTGTATCCATAACACAAGTACTGTGATTCCGCAGGCCGTACCCTTAGTGTGTATCCATAACACAAGTACTGAGATTCCGCAGGCCGCACCCTTAGTGTGTATCCATAACACAAGTACTGCGATTCCGCAGGCCGCACCCTTAGTGTGTATCCATAACACAAGTACAGTGATTCCGCAGGCCGTACCCCCAGATATATCCATGACACAAGTACTGTGATTCCGCAGGCCGTACCCTTAGTGTGTATCCATAACACAAGTACTGTGATTCCGCAGGCCGTACCCTTAGTGTGTATAAATAACACAAGTACTGTGATTCCGCAGTCCGCACCCTTAGTGTGTATCCATAACACAAGTACTGTGATTCCGCAGGCCGTACCCTTAGTGTGTATCCATAACACAAGTACTGTGATTCCGCTGGCCGTACCCTTAGTGTGTATCCATAACACAAGTACTGTGATTACGCAGGCCGCACCCTTAGTGTGTATCCATAACACAAGTACTGTGATTACGCAGGCCACACCCTTAGTGTGTATCCATAACACAAGTACTGTGATTCCGCAGGCCGTACCCTTAGTGTGTATCCATAACACAAGTACTGTGATTCCGCAGGCCGCACCCTTAGTGTGTATCCATAACTCAAGTACTGTCATTCCGCAGGCCGCACCCTTAGTGTGTATCCATAACACAAGTACTGTGATTCCGCAGGCCGTACCCTTAGTGTGTATCCATAACACAAGTACTGTGATTCCTCAGGCCGTACCCTTAATGTGTATCCATAACACAAGTACTGTGATTCTGCAGGCCGTACCCTTAGTGTGTTTCCATAACACAAGTACTGTGATTACGCAGGCCACACCCTTAGTGTGTATCCATAACACAAGTACTGTGATTCCGCAGGCCGTACCCTTAGTGTGTATCCATAACACAAGTACTGTGATTCCGCAGGCCGCACCCTTAGTGTGTATCCATAACTCAAGTACTGTCATTCCGCAGGCCGCACCCTTAGTGTGTATCCATAACACAAGTACTGTGATTCCGCAGGCCGTACCCTTAGTGTGTATCCATAACACAAGTACTGTGATTCCTCAGGCCGTACCCTTAATGTGTATCCATAACACAAGTACTGTGATTCTGCAGGCCGTACCCTTAGTGTGTTTCCATAACACAAGTACTGTGATTCCGCGGGCCTTACCCTTAGTGTGTATCCATAACACAAGTACTGTGATTCCGCGGGCCGCACCCTTAGTGTGTATCCATAACTCAAGTACTGTGATTCCGCAGGCCGCACCCTTAGTGTGTATCCATAACACAAGTACTGTGATTCCGCAGGCCGCACCCTTAGTGTGTATCCATAACACAAGTACTGTGATTCCGCAGGCCGTACCCTTAGTGTGTATCCATAACACAAGTACTGTGATTCCTCAGGCCGTACCCTTAATGTGTATCCATAACACAAGTACTGTGATTCCGCAGGCCGCACCCTTAGTGTGTTTCCATAACACAAGTACTGTGATTCCGCAGGCCGTACCCTTAGTGTGTATCCATAACACAAGTACTGTGATTCCGCAGGCTGTACCCTTAGTGTGTATCCATAACACAAGTACTGTGATTCCGCAGGCCGTACCCTTAGTGTGTATCCATAACACAAGTACTGTGATTCCGCAGGCCGTACCCTTAGTGTTTATCCATAACACAAGTACTGTGATTCCGCAGGCCGTACCCTTAGTGTTTATCCATAACACAAGTACTGTGATTCCGCTGGCCGTACCCTTAGTGTGTATCCATAACACAAGTACTGTGATTCCGCAGGCCGTACCCTTAGTGTGTATCCATAACACAAGTACTGTGATTCCGCAGGCCGTACCCTTAGTGTTTTTCCATAACACAAGTACTGTGATTCCGCAGGCCGTACCCTTAGTGTGTATCCATAACACAAGTACTGTGATTCCGCTGGCCGTACCCTTAGTGTGTATCCATAACACAAGTACTGTGATTCCGCAGGCCGTACCCTTAGTGTGTATAAATAACACAAGTACTGTGATTCCGCAGTCCGCACCCTTAGTGTGTATCCATAACACAAGTACTGTGATTCCGCAGGCCGTACCCTTAGTGTGTATCCATAACACAAGTACTGTGATTCCGCTGGCCGTACCCTTAGTGTGTATCCATAACACAAGTACTGTGATTACGCAGGCCGCACCCTTAGTGTGTATCCATAACACAAGTACTGTGATTACGCAGGCCACACCCTTAGTGTGTATCCATAACACAAGTACTGTGATTCCGCAGGCCGTACCCTTAGTGTGTATCCATAACACAAGTACTGTGATTCCGCAGGCCGCACCCTTAGTGTGTATCCATAACTCAAGTACTGTGATTCCGCAGGCCGCACCCTTAGTGTGTATCCATAACACAAGTACTGTGATTCCGCAGGCCGTACCCTTAGTGTGTATCCATAACACAAGTACTGTGATTCCTCAGGCCGTACCCTTAATGTGTATCCATAACACAAGTACTGTGATTCTGCAGGCCGTACCCTTAGTGTGTTTCCATAACACAAGTACTGTGATTCCGCGGGCCTTACCCTTAGTGTGTATCCATAACACAAGTACTGTGATTCCGCGGGCCACACCCTTAGTGTGTATCCATAACTCAAGTACTGTGATTCCGCAGGCCGCACCCTTAGTGTGTATCCATAACACAAGTACTGTGATTCCGCAGGCCGCACCCTTAGTGTGTATCCATAACACAAGTACTGTGATTCCGCAGGCCGTACCCTTAGTGTGTATCCATAACACAAGTACTGTGATTCCTCAGGCCGTACCCTTAATGTGTATCCATAACACAAGTACTGTGATTCCGCAGGCCGCACCCTTAGTGTGTTTCCATAACACAAGTACTGTGATTCCGCAGGCCGTACCCTTAGTGTGTATCCATAACACAAGTACTGTGATTCCGCAGGCTGTACCCTTAGTGTGTATCCATAACACAAGTACTGTGATTCCGCAGGCCGTACCCTTAGTGTGTATCCATAACACAAGTACTGTGATTCCGCAGGCCGTACCCTTAGTGTTTATCCATAACACAAGTACTGTGATTCCGCAGGCCGTACCCTTAGTGTTTATCCATAACACAAGTACTGTGATTCCGCTGGCCGTACCCTTAGTGTGTATCCATAACACAAGTACTGTGATTCCGCAGGCCGTACCCTTAGTGTGTATCCATAACACAAGTACTGTGATTCCGCAGGCCGTACCCTTAGTGTTTTTCCATAACACAAGTACTGTGATTCCGCAGGCCGTACCCTTAGTGTGTATCCATAACACAAGTACTGTGATTCCGCTGGCCGTACCCTTAGTGTGTATCCATAACACAAGTACTGTGATTCCGCAGGCCGCACCCTTAGTGTGTATCCATAACTCAAGTACTGTGATTACGCAGGCCGCACCCTTAGTGTGTATCCATAACACAAGTACTGTGATTCCGCAGGCCGTACCCTTAGTGTGTATCCATAACACAAGTACTGTGATTCCTCGGGCCGTACCCTTAATGTGTATCCATAACACAAGTACTGTGATTCCGCAGGCCGTACCCTTAGTGTGTTTCCATAACACAAGTACTGTGATTCCACGGGCCGTACCCTTAGTGTGTATCCATAACACAAGTACTGTGATTCCGCAGGCCGCACCCTTAGTGTGTATCAATAACTCAAGTACTGTGATTCCGCAGGCCGCACCCTTAGTGTGTATCCATAACACAAGTACTGTGATTCCGCAGGCCGCACCCTTAGTGTGTATCCATAACACAAGTACTGTGATTCCTCAGGCCGTACCCTTAGTGTGTATCCATAACACAAGTACTGTGATACCGCAGGCCGTACCCTTAGTGTGTATCCATAACACAAGTACTGTGATTCCGCAGGCCGTACACTTAGTGTGTATCCATAACACAAGTACTGTGATTCCGCAGGCCGTACCCTTAGTGTGTATCCATAACACAAGTATTGTGATTCCGCAGGCCGTACCCTTAGTGTTTATCCATAACACAAGTACTGTGATTCCGCAGGCCGCACCCTTAGTGTGTATCCATAACACAAGTACTGTGATTCCGCAGGCCGCACCCTTAGTGTGTATCCATAACACAAGTACTGTGATTCCGCAGGCAGCACCCTTAGTGTGTATCCATAACACAAGTACTGTGATTTCGCAGGCCACACCCTTAGTGTGTATCCATAACACGAGTACTGTGATTCCGCAGGCCGCACCCTTAGTGTGTACCCATAACACAAGTACTGTGATTCCGCAGGCCGTACCCTTAGTGTGTTTCCATAACACAAGTACTGTGATTCCGCAGGCCGTACCCTTATTGTGTATCCATAACACAAGTACTGTGATTCCGCAGGCCGTACCCTAGTGTGTATCCATAACACTAGTACTGTGATTCCGCAGGCCGTACCCTTAGTATGTATCCATGACACAAGTACTGTGATTCCGCAGGCCGTACCCTTAGTGTGTATCCATAACACAAGTACTGTGATTCCGCAGGCCGTACCCTTAGTGTGTATCCATAACACAAGTACTGTGATTCCGAAGGCCATACCCTAAGTGTTTATCCATAACACAAGTACTGTGGTTCCGCAGGCCGTACCCTTAGTGTGTATCCATAACACAAGTACTGTGATTCCGCAGGCCGTACCCTTAGTGTGTATCCATAACTCAAGTACTGTGATTCCGCAGGCCGTACCCTTAGTGTGTATCCATAACACAAGTACTGTGATTCCTCAGGCCGTACCCTTAATGTGTATCCATAACACAAGTTCTGTGATTCCGCAGGCCGTACCCTTAGTGTGTTTCCATAACACAAGTACTGTGATTCCGCAGGCCGTACCCTTAGTGTGTATCCATAACACAAGTACTGTGATTCCGCAGGCCGTACCCTTAGTGTGTATCCATAACACAAGTACTGTGATTCCGCAGGCCGTACCCTTAGTGTGTATCCATAACACAAGTACTGTGATTCCGCAGGCCGTACCCTTAGTGTTTATCCATAACACAATACTGTGATTCCGCTGGCCGTACCCTTAGTGTGTACCCATAACACAAGTACTGTGATTCCGCTGGCCGTACCCTTAGTGTGTATCCATAACACAAGTACTGTGATTCTGCAGGCCGTACCCTTAGTGGGTATCCATAACACAAGTACTGTGATTCCGCAGGCCGTACCTTTAGTGTTTTTCCATAACACAAGTACTGTGATTCCGCAGGCCGTACCCTTAGTGTGTATCCATAACACAAGTACTGTGATTCCGCAGGCCGTACCCTTAGTGTGTATCCATAACACAAGTACTGTGATTCCGCAGGCCGTACCCTTAGTGTTTATCCATAACACAAGTACTGTGATTCCGCAGGCCGCACCCTTAGTGTGTATCCATAACACAAGTACTGTGATTCCGCAGGCAGCACCCTTAGTGTGTATCCATAACACAAGTACTGTGATTCCGCAGGCCGCACCCTTAGTGTGTATCCATAACACAAGTAATGTGATTCCGCAGGCCGCACCCTTAGTGTGTATCCATAACACAAGTACTGTGATTCCGCAGGCCGCACCCTTAGTGTGTACCCATAACACAAGTACTGTGATTCCGCAGGCCGTACCCTTAGTGTGTTTCCATAACACAAGTACTGTGATTCCGCAGGCCGTACCCTTAGTGTGTATCCATAACACAAGTACTGTGAATCCGCATGCCGTTCCCTTAGTGTGTATCCATAACACAAGTACTGTGATTCCGCAGGCCGTACCCTTAGTGTGTATCCATAACACTAGTACTGTGATTCCGCAGGCCGTACCCTTAGTGTGTATCCATAACACAAGTACTGTGATTCCGCAGGCCGTACCCTTAGTGTGTATCCATAACACAAGTACTGTGATTCCGCAGGCCGTACCCTTAGTTTGTATCCATAACACAAGTACTGTGATTCCGCATGCCGTACCCTTAGTGTGTATCCATAACACAAGTACTGTGATTCCGCAGGCCGTACCCTTAGTGTGTATCCATAACACAAGTACTGTGATTCCGCAGGCCGTACCCTTAGTGTGTATCCATAACACAAGTACTGTGATTCCGCAGGCCGTACCCTTAGTGTGTATCCATAACTCAAGTACTGTGATTCCGCAGGCCGTACCCTTAGTGTTTATCCATAACACAAGTACTGTGATTCCGCAGGCAGCACCCTTAGTGTGTATCCATAACACAAGTATTGTGATTCCGCAGGCCGCACCCTTAGTGTGTATCCATAACACAAGTACTGTGATTACGCAGGCAGCACCCTTAGTGTGTATCCATAACACAAGTACTGTGATTCCGCAGGCCGCACCCTTAGTGTGTATCCATAACACAAGTAATGTGATTCCGCAGGCCGCACCCTTAGTGTGTATCCATAACACAAGTACTGTGATTCCGCAGGCCGCACCCTTAGTGTGTACCCATAACACAAGTACTGTGATTCCGCAGGCCGTACCCTTAGTGTGTTTCCATAACACAAGTACTGTGATTCCGCAGGCCGTACCCTTAGTGTGTATCCATAACACAAGTACTGTGAATCCGCATGCCGTACCCTTAGTGTGTATCCATAACACAAGTACTGTGATTCCGCAGGCCGTACCCTTAGTGTGTATCCATAACACTAGTACTGTGATTCCGCAGGCCGTACCCTTAGTGTGTATCCATAACACAAGTACTGTGATTCCGCAGGCCGTACCCTTAGTGTGTATCCATAACACAAGTACTGTGATTCCGCAGGCCGTACCCTTAGTTTGTATCCATAACACAATACTGTGATTCCGCATGCCGTACCCTTAGTGTGTATCCATAACACAAGTACTGTGATTCCGCAGGCCGTACCCTTAGTGTGTATCCATAACACAAGTACTGTGATTCCGCAGGCCGTACCCTTAGTGTGTATCCATAACACAAGTACTGTGATTCCGCAGGCCGTACCCTTAGTGTGTATCCATAACTCAAGTACTGTGATTCCGCAGGCCGTACCCTTAGTGTTTATCCATAACACAAGTACTGTGATTCCGCAGGCCGCACCCTTAGTGTGTATCCATAACACAAGTACTGTGATTCCGCAGGCCATACCCTTAGTGTGTATCCATAACACAAGTACTGTGATTCCTCAGGCTGTACCCTTAATGTGTATCCATAACACAAGTACTGTGATTCCGCAGGCCGTACCCTTAGTGTGTTTCCATAACACAAGTACTGTGATTCCGCAGGCCGTACCCTTAGTGTGTATCCATAACACAAGTACTGTGATTCCGCAGGCCGTTCCCTTAGTGTGTATCCATAACACAAGTACTGTGATTCCGCAGGCCGTACCCTTAGTGTTTATCCATAACACAAGTACTGTGATTCCGCTGGCCGTACCCTTAGTGTGTACCCATAACACAAGTACTGTGATTCCGCAGGCCGTACCCTTAGTGTGTATCCATAACACAAGTACTGTGATTCTGCAGGCCGTACCCTTAGTGTGTATCCATAACACAAGTACTGTGATTCCGCAGGCCGTACCTTTAGTGTTTTTCCATAACACAAGTACTGTGATTCCGCAGGCCGTACCCTTAGTGTGTATCCATAACACAAGTACTGTGACTCCGCAGGCCGTACCCTTAGTGTGTATCCATAACACAAGTACTGTGATTCCGCAGGCCGTACCCTTAGTGTTTATCCATAACACAAGTACTGTGATTCCGCAGGCAGCACCCTTAGTGTGTATCCATAACACAAGTACTGTGATTCCGCAGGCCGCACCCTTAGTGTGTATCCATAACACAAGTACTGTGATTCCGCAGGCAGCACCCTTAGTGTGTATCCATAACACAAGTACTGTGATTCCGCAGGCCGTACCCTTAGTGTGTATCCATAACACAAGTACTGTGATTCCGCAGGCCGCACCCTTAGTGTGTATCCATAACACAAGTACTGTGATTCCGCAGGCCGCACCCTTAGTGTGTACCCATAACACAAGTACTGTGATTCCGCAGGCCGTACCCTTAGTGTGTTTCCATAACACAAGTACTGTGATTCCGCAGGCCGTACCCTTAGTGTGTATCCATAACACAAGTACTGTGATTCCGCAGGCCGTACCCTTAGTATGTATCCATAACACAAGTACTGTGATTCCGCAGGCCGTACCCTTAGTGTGTATCCATAACACAAGTACTGTGATTCCGCAGGACGTACCCTTAGTGTGTATCCATAACACAAGTACTGTGATTCCGCAGGCAGTACCCTTAGTGTGTATCCATAACACAAGTACTGTGAATCCGCATGCCGTACCCTTAGTGTGTATCCATAACACAAGTACTGTGATTCCGCAGGCCGTACCCTTAGTGTGTATCCATAACACAAGTACTGTGATTCCGCAGGCCGTACCCTTAGTGTTTATCCATAACACAAGTACTGTGATTCCGCAGGCCGCACCCTTAGTGTGTATCCATAACACAAGTACTGTGATTCCGCAGGCCATACCCTTAGTGTGTATCCATAACACAAGTACTGTGATTCCTCAGGCTGTACCCTTAATGTGTATCCATAACACAAGTACTGTGATTCCGCAGGCCGTACCCTTAGTGTGTTTCCATAACACAAGTACTGTGATTCCGCAGGCCGTACCCTTAGTGTGTATCCATAACACAAGTACTGTGATTCCGCAGGCCGTTCCCTTAGTGTGTATCCATAACACAAGTACTGTGATTCCGCAGGCCGTACCCTTAGTGTGTATCCATAACACAAGTACTGTGATTCCGCAGGCCGTACCCTTAGTGTTTATCCATAACACAAGTACTGTGGTTCCGCAGGCCGTACCCTTAGTGTGTATCCATAACACAAGTACTGTGATTCCGCAGGCCGTACCCTTAGTGTGTATCCATAACTCAAGTACTGTGATTCCACAGGCCGTACTCTTAGTGTTTATCCATAACACAAGTACTGTGATTCCGCAGGCCGTACCCTTAGTGTTTATCCATAACACAAGTACTGTGATTCCGCTGGCCGTACCCTTAGTGTGGACCCATAACACAAGTACTGTGATTCCGCAGGCTGTACCCTTAGTGTGTATCCATAACACAAGTACTGTGATTCTGCAGGCCGTACCCTTAGTGTGTATCCATAACACAAGTACTGTGATTCCGCAGGCCGTACCTTTAGTGTTTTTCCATAACACAAGTACTGTGATTCCGCAGGCCGTACCCTTAGTGTGTATCCATAACACAAGTACTGTGATTCTGCAGGCCGTACCCTTAGTGTGTATCCATAACACAAGTACTGTGATTCCGCAGGCCGTACCTTTAGTGTTTTTCCATAACACAAGTACTGTGATTCCGCAGGCCGTACCCTTAGTGTGTATCCATAACACAAGTACTGTGATTCCGCAGGCCGTACCCTTAGTGTGTATCCATAACACAAGTACTGTGATTCCGCAGGCCGTACCCTTAGTGTTTATCCATAACACAAGTACTGTGATTCCGCAGGCAGCACCCTTAGTGTGTATCCATAACACAAGTACTGTGATTCCGCAGGCCGCACCCTTAGTGTGTATCCATAACACAAGTACTGTGATTCCGCAGGCAGCACCCTTAGTGTGTATCCATAACACAAGTACTGTGATTCCGCAGGCCGTACCCTTAGTGTGTATCCATAACACAAGTACTGTGATTCCGCAGGCCGCACCCTTAGTGTGTATCCATAACACAAGTACTGTGATTCCGCAGGCCGCACCCTTAGTGTGTACCCATAACACAAGTACTGTGATTCCGCAGGCCGTACCCTTAGTGTGTTTCCATAACACAAGTACTGTGATTCCGCAGGCCGTACCCTTAGTGTGTATCCATAACACAAGTACTGTGATTCCGCAGGCCGTACCCTTAGTATGTATCCATAACACAAGTACTGTGATTCCGCAGGCCGTACCCTTAGTGTGTATCCATAACACAAGTACTGTGATTCCGCAGGCCGTACCCTTAGTGTGTATCCATAACACAAGTACTGTGATTCCGCAGGCAGTACCCTTAGTGTGTATCCATAACACAAGTACTGTGAATCCGCATGCCGTACCCTTAGTGTGTATCCATAACACAAGTACTGTGATTCCGCAGGCCGTACCCTTAGTGTGTATCCATAACACAAGTACTGTGATTCCGCAGGCCGTACCCTTAGTGTTTATCCATAACACAAGTACTGTGATTCCGCAGGCCGCACCCTTAGTGTGTATCCATAACACAAGTACTGTGATTCCGCAGGCCATACCCTTAGTGTGTATCCATAACACAAGTACTGTGATTCCTCAGGCTGTACCCTTAATGTGTATCCATAACACAAGTACTGTGATTCCGCAGGCCGTACCCTTAGTGTGTTTCCATAACACAAGTACTGTGATTCCGCAGGCCGTACCCTTAGTGTGTATCCATAACACAAGTACTGTGATTCCGCAGGCCGTTCCCTTAGTGTGTATCCATAACACAAGTACTGTGATTCCGCAGGCCGTACCCTTAGTGTGTATCCATAACACAAGTACTGTGATTCCGCAGGCCGTACCCTTAGTGTTTATCCATAACACAAGTACTGTGGTTCCGCAGGCCGTACCCTTAGTGTGTATCCATAACACAAGTACTGTGATTCCGCAGGCCGTACCCTTAGTGTGTATCCATAACTCAAGTACTGTGATTCCACAGGCCGTACTCTTAGTGTTTATCCATAACACAAGTACTGTGATTCCGCAGGCCGTACCCTTAGTGTTTATCCATAACACAAGTACTGTGATTCCGCTGGCCGTACCCTTAGTGTGGACCCATAACACAAGTACTGTGATTCCGCAGGCTGTACCCTTAGTGTGTATCCATAACACAAGTACTGTGATTCTGCAGGCCGTACCCTTAGTGTGTATCCATAACACAAGTACTGTGATTCCGCAGGCCGTACCTTTAGTGTTTTTCCATAACACAAGTACTGTGATTCCGCAGGCCGTACCCTTAGTGTGTATCCATAACACAAGTACTGTGATTCTGCAGGCCGTACCCTTAGTGTGTATCCATAACACAAGTACTGTGATTCCGCAGGCCGTACCTTTAGTGTTTTTCCATAACACAAGTACTGTGATTCCGCAGGCCGTACCCTTAGTGTGTATCCATAACACAAGTACTGTGATTCCGCAGGCCGTACCCTTAGTGTGTATCCATAACACAAGTACTGTGATTCCGCAGGCCGCACCCTTAGTGTGTATCCATAACACAAGTACTGTGATTCCGCAGGCCGTACCCTTAGTGTGTATCCATAACACAAGTACTGTGATTCCGCAGGCCGCACCCTTAGTGTGTATCCATAACACAAGTACTGTGATTCCGCAGGCCGCACCCTTAGTGTGTACCCATAACACAAGTACTGTGATTCCGCAGGCCGTACCCTTAGTGTGTTTCCATAACACAAGTACTGTGATTCCGCAGGCCGCACCCTTAGTGTGTATCCATAACACAAGTACTGTGATTCCGCAGGCCGTACCCTTAGTATGTATCCATAACACAAGTACTGTGATTCCGCAGGCCGTACCCTTAGTGTGTATCCATAACACAAGTACTGTGATTCCGCAGGCCGTACCCTTAGTGTGTATCCATAACACAAGTACTGTGATTCCGCAGGCCGTACCCTTAGTGTGTATCCATAACACAAGTACTGTGAATCCGCATGCCGTACCCTTAGTGTGTATCCATAACACAAGTACTGTGATTCCGCAGGCCGTACCCTTAGTGTGTATCCATAACACAAGTACTGTGATTCCGCAGGCCGTACCCTTAGTGTGTATCCATAACACAAGTACTGTGATTCCGCAGGCTGTACCCTTAGTGTGTATCCATAACACAAGTACTGTGATTCCGCAGGCCGTACCCTTAGTGTGTTTTAATAGTTTATTAAGCTGCCATTCTATCTGCCACTGCAGTGCCACTCTGTTTCCTAGATGTGCCGGAGGTCAGCGAACATCTCTAATATGAGCACTTCTGGTTCTGCTGCCAGAGCAGCTACTCACAGCTCATGTCATGGAATAGTGTGCTAAGATTGTGGTGCTTATGTTCTGTAGCTTAGATTTGCTTTGAATTTACCCCCACATTGCAGATTCCATTAGAACTTGTCACTTCAAGAAAAGTGATTGATGCCTTTGTCTTGCCGAAATGAATGGTAAAGAAAGAGGTTTAACAATGTGGAACTTGACTTAGTTCTAGCGAGCATAAATCATTTCTCCAAGCTTCCATTCTTATGGTAGTGACACGTCCTAGTCTCGTGACTCTGCAGTAAGTTTTCTAATAACTTATCTTGCATGGTTACTGGAGCCATAAATCCAAGTGAGTCATAGACATGTTCTGCCCCCCAGGTCAGTACACTTTAATCCCCTTGGGGCTGCGCATATTTGCCTGAGTGAGCCTTGTCCTGCAGTAAGTCTATGGGCTGGCCGGCAGCAGCATAGTCCCCTCGCTCCTCTCCGAGCAGCTGTGGGCTGTGTAACTCATCCTCCCTTCATACATCTGCAGCAGTCACGGTGACCCTCTATGACAGGTAGCATGGGTATTAAAGTGCAGCAGTGGCAGCTATTGGGAGTGGTGGACAGGGGGGAAGGCATATTTTGCTTGCCCCAGTGACCCTTTCTGGGTACTTTTATCCTCTCGTCCTCGAGACCAGGAGAAACTGCAAAAAGTAATATGGCAAATGTGTGACAGTGGGGGACAGTGTGATCTGTGAGGGGGGGGCAAGTGAGGGGACAGTGTGATCTGTGAGGGGGGGCCAAGTGAGGGGACAGTGTGATCTGTGAGGGGGGGGGGCAAGTGAGGGGACAGTGTGATCTGTGAGGGGGGGGCAAGTGAGGGGACAGTGTGATCTGTGAGGGGGGCCAAGTGAGGGGACAGTGGGATCTGTGAGGGGGGGGCAAGTGAGGGGACAGTGTGATCTGTGAGGGGGGCCAAGTGAGGGGACAGTGTGATCTGTGAGGGGGGGGGCAAGTGAGGGGACAGTGTGATCTGTGAGGGGGGGGCAATGAGGGGACAGTGTGATCTGTGAGGGGGGGGCAATGAGGGGACAGTGTGATCTGTGAGGGGGGCCAAGTGAGGGGACAGTGTGATCTGTGAGGGGGGGGGCAATGAGGGGACAGTGTGATCTGTGAGGGGGGCCAAGTGAGGGGACAGTGTGATCTGTGAGGGGGGCCAAGTGAGGGGACAGTGTGATCTGTGAGGGGGCCAAGTGAGGGGACAGTGTGATCTGTGAGGGCAGCTGTGTAGTGGGGACAGTGTGATCTGTGAGGGGGGGGCCAAGTGAGAGGACAGTGTGATCTGTGAGGGGGGGCCAAGTGAGGGGACAGTGTGATCTGTGAGGGGGGCCAAGTGAGGGGACAGTGTGATCTGTGAGGGGAGCCAAGTGAGGGGACAGTGGGATCTGTGAGGGGGCCAAGTGAGGGGACAGTGTGATCTGTGAGGGGGGGCCAAGTGAGGGGACAGTGTGATCTGTGAGGGGGGCCAAGTGAGGGGACAGTGTGATCTGTGAGGGGGGGCCAAGTGAGGGGACAGTGTGATCTGTGAGGGGGGGGGCAAGTGAGGGGACAGTGTGATCTGTGAGGGGGGGGGCCAAGTGAGGGGACAGTGTGATCTGTGAGGGGGGGCCAAGTGAGGGGACAGTGTGATCTGTGAGGGGGGGGCCAAGTGAGGGGACAGTGTGATCTGTGAGGGGGGGGCCAAGTGAGGGGACAGTGTGATCTGTGAGGGGGGCCAAGTGAGGGGACAGTGTGATCTGTGAGGGGGGGCCAAGTGAGGGGACAGTGTGATCTGTGAGGGGGGCCAAGTGAGGGGACAGTGTGATCTGTGAGGGGGCCATGTGAGGGGACAGTGTGATCTGTGAGGGGGGCCAAGTGAGGGGACAGTGTGATCTGTGAGGGGGGCCAAGTGAGGGGACAGTGTGATCTGTGAGGGGGGTGCAAGTGAGGGGACAGTGTGATCTGTGAGGGGGGGGCAAGTGAGGGGACAGTGGGATATGTGAGAGGGGGGCAAGTGAGGGGACAGTGTGATCTGTGAGGGGGGGCCAAGTGAGGGGACAGTGTGATCTGTGAGGGGGCCATGTGAGGGGACAGTGTGATCTGTGAGGGGGGGGGCCAAGTGAGGGGACAGTGTGATCTGTGAGGGGGGCCAAGTGAGGTGACAGTGTGATCTGTGAGGGGGGCCAAGTGAGGGGACAGTGTGATCTGTGAGGGGGCCAAGTAAGGGGACAGTGTGATCTGTGAGGGGGGGCCAAGTAAGGGGACAGTGTGATCTGTGAGGGGGCCAAGTGAGGGGACAGTGTGATTTGTGAGGGGGCCAAGTGAGGGGACAGTGTGATCTTTGAGGGCAGCTGTGTAGTGGGACAGTGTGATCTGTGAGGGGGGGGCAAGTGAGGGGACAGTGTGATCTGTGAGGGGGGGGGCAAGTGAGGGGGGCCAAGTAAGGGGACAGTGTGATCTGTGAGGGGGGGCCAAGTGAGGGGGACAGTGTGATCTGTGAGGGGGCCAAGTGAGGGGACAGTGTGATTTGTGAGGGGGCCAGATGTGTAGGGGACAGTGTGATCTGTGAGGGGGGCAGCTGTGGAGTGGGACAGTGTGATCTGTGAGGGGGGGGCAAGTGAGGGGACAGTGTGATCTGTGGAGGGGGGGGGGCATGTGAGGGTGACAGTGTGATCCTGTGAGGGGGCCAAGTGAGGGGACAGTGTGATCTGTGAGGGGGGCCAAGTGAGGGGACAGTGTGATCTGTGAGGGGGGGGCCAAGTGAGGGGGACAGTGTGATCTGTGAGGGGGCGCAAGTGAGGGGACAGTGTGATCTGTGAGGGGGGCCAAGTGAGGGGACAGTGTGATCTGTGAGGGGGGGGGCAAGTGAGGGGACAGTGTGATCTGTGAGGTGGGGCCAAGTGAGGGGACAGTGTGATCTGTGAGGGGGCCAAGTGAGGGGACAGTGTGATCTGTGAGGGGGGGCGGCAAGTGAGGGGGACAGTGTGATCTGTGAGGGGGGGGGGGCCAAGTGAGGGGACAGTGTGATCTGTGAGGGGGGGGCCAAGTGAGGGGACAGTGTGATCCGTGAGGGGGGGCAAGTGAGGGGACAGTGTGATCTGTGAGGGGGGCCATGTGAGGGTACAGTGTGATCTGTGAGGGGGGCCAAGTGAGGGGACAGTGTGATCTGTGAGGGGGGCGGCAAGTGAGGGGACAGTGTGATCTGTGAGGGGGGGGGGCAAGTGAGGGGACAGTGTGATCTGTGAGGGGGGGGGGCAAGTGAGGGGACAGTGTGATCCGTGAGGGGGGGGCCACGTGAGGGGACAGTGTGATCTGTGAGGGGGCCATGTGAGGGTACAGTGTGATCTGTGAGGGGGCCAAGTGAGGGGACAGGTGTGATCTGTGAGGGGGGCCAAGTGAGGGGGACAGTGTGATCTGTGAGGGGGGGGGCATGTGAGGGGACAGTGTGATCTGTGAGGGGGGCCACGTGAGGGGACAGTGTGATCTGTGAGGGGGGGGGCCAAGTGAGGGGGACAGTGTGATCTGTGAGGGGGGGCCAAGTGAGGGGACAGTGTGATCTGTGAGGGGGGCCAAGTGAGGGGGACAGTGTGATCTGTGAGGGGGGGCCAGTGAGGGGACAGTGTGATCTGTGAGAGGGGGGGGCAAGTGAGGGGACAGTGTGATCTGTGAGGGGGGGGGGCAAGTGAGGGGACAGTGTGATCTGTGAGTGGGGGCCAAGTGAGGGGACAGTGTGATCTGTGAGGGGGCCAAGTGAGGGGACAGTGTGATCTGTGAGGGGGGGCGGCAAGTGAGGGGGACAGTGTGATCTGTGAGGGGGCCAAGTGAGGGGGACAGTGTGATCTGTGAGGGGGGGCCATGTGAGGGGACAGTGTGATCTATGAGGGGGGGCCATGTGAGGAGACAGTGTGATCTGTGAGGGGGGGGCCAAGTGATGGGACAGTGTGTTCTGTGAGGGGGGGCCAAGTGAGGGGACAGTGTGATGTGTGTTGGGGGCCAAGTGAGGGGACAGTGTGATGTGTGTTGGGGGGCTGTGTGAGGGGACTGTTTGATCTGCGAGAGGGGGCAGTGCCATCTCTGAGGGGGGCTGTGTGAGGGGATAGTGGCCCTCATTCAGAGCCATTCGATATTTGCGTTTGTTCATTCAAAAACAAGGGGTGGCTATTCAAATGATCCGTTCGCACATTGCATTCTGTTCACACCTCTAAGTCTGAACGAGCGAGCAAATATACGCTCGTTTATTTGTTAAAAACGCCCCCTGGCCGCTCGCACCATACGTCATGTCCGCTATTTATTAGATTAATCGAGTACATCGAACAGGATATGAACTGCTCGCTATTCTTGTGGTTGGTTTTTTCAACCGCTATTTTGCGAGCAGTTCTGAGTTTAAAAAAACCAAGTGACGTGGTCATTGACGCTGCTGTATTAATTATGCACACCCATAAAACGTCCGTTTTGACCTTTAAGCACGCCTGCGTTCTGATCTCCACTCCCCGTTTTAAAGCACCTTCCCCTGTTACCACCCACATACGCCTCATTCTGTCACTCAAAATAGCAGGCATTCGCTATATTGCGTACAAACGATTTTCAGCCGCACTAACTGGTTTGCGCAAGCGTACTAAAAACTGTACGCATGCGCAGATGTGCGAACATCGCTTGGAACGAGCGTACTGCCGCTAGCGAGTGGCTCTGAATGAGGGCCAGTGATCTGTTTGGGGGGCTCTGTGAAGGGACTGTGTGACCTGGGAGAGAGGTTGTGTGATCTGTGAGGGGGGCTGTGTGACCTGTGAGGGGAGCTGTCTGAAGAGGCAGTGTGATCTGTGAGGAGGGGGAAGTGTGATCTTTGACGGGCGCAGTGGGATTGTGAGATGGGGCAGAGCAACATGTTTGCGAGCAGTGTGATCTGTGAGTCAGCACGAGTGAGGCTATGGGGCCAGTGTGTGTATTCCATTTACTTATAAGACAGCATCTATACATAAACGCTTCATTTGTAATGCAAATAGGTAAAACTTGCAGGGGAACTGCTCTGGACTAAGGGAACCGCTGGGAGTCACCGGAGTACAGTTGTGGAGGTTCGCTTACTGGGGCTGAAGGAGGGATTGCTGTCCTTCTCAGTGATGCTGAATATCCTGTGCAACCAGGGAACAGGTCCGTCAGCTGTTCAGCCCTTATAGACAGACCGTATTGATTAGGAGCATCACAGCTATTAGCTTTAATGTCCAACTAAGGAACTGTCACGTCCTGCAGATTCAGCTACAATCCAGTTACATTAACACACGGTTAGTACCAGGGGTGTATCTAGTCACCCAAGCGCCCCTCTCAATGTAATGGCGCCCCCCCCCCCCCCCCTGTGCAGTGCCCCCAATAGTAATCCTGCAATAGTAATCCCCCCTATGCTGCATTGCCCCCAGTAGTAGTACCCCCTATACAAAGCCCCCAGTAGTAGTCCCCCCTATACAGTGCCCCCAGTAGTAGTCCGCACATACAGTGCCCCTCAGTAGTAGACCCCAGTAGTAGTCCCCCCTATACAGTTCCCCCAGTAGTAGTCCCCCCTATACAGTGCCCCCAGTAGTAGTCCCCCCTATACAGTGCCCCCAGTAGTAGTCCCCCCCTATACAGTGCCCCCAGTAGTAGTCCCCCCTATACAGTGCCCCCAGTAGTAGTCCCCACATACAGTGCCCCTCAGTAGTAGACCCCAGTAGTAGTCCCCCCTATACAGTGCCCCCAGTAGTAGTCCCCCCCTATACAGTGCCCCCAGTAGTAGTCCCCCCTATACAGTGCCCCCAGTATTAGTCCCCCCTATACAGTGCCCCCAGTAGTAGTCCCCACATACAGTGCCCCTCAGTAGTAGACCCCAGTAGTAGTCCCCCCCCTATACAGTGCCCCCAGTAGTAGTCCCCCCCTATACAGTGCCCCCAGTAGTAGTCCCCCCTATACAATGCCCCCAGTAGTAGTCCCCCTATACAATGCCCCCAGTAGTAGTCCCCACATACAGTGCCCCTCAGTAGTAGACCCCAGTAGTAGTCCCCCCCTATACAGTGCCTCCAGTAGTAGTCCCCCCCTATACAGTGCCCCCAGTAGTAGTCCCCCCCTATACAGTGCCCCCAGTAGTAGTCCCCCCTATACAGTGCCCCCAGTAGTAGTCCCCACATACAGTGCCCCTCAGTAGTAGACCCCCCCTATACAGTGCCCCCAGTAGTAGTCCCCCCTATACAGTGCCCCCAGTAGTAGTCCCCCCTATACAGTGCCCCCAGTAGTAGTCCCCCCTATACAATGCCCCTCAGTAGTAGTCTCCACATACAGTGCCCCTCAGTAGTAGACCCCAGTAGTAGTCCCCCCCTATACAGTGCCCCCAGTAGTAGTCCCCCCTATACAATGCCCCCAGTAGTAGTCCCCCCTATACAGTGCCCCCAGTAGTAGTCCCCACATACAGTGCCCCTCAGTAGTAGTCCCCACATACAGTGCCCCTCAGTAGTAGACCCCAGTAGTAGTCCCCCCTATACAGTGCCCCCAGTAGTAGTCCCCCCCTATACAGTGCCCCCAGTAGTAGTCCCCCCTATACAGTGCCCCCAGTAGTAGTCCCCACATACAGTGCCCCTCAGTAGTAGACCCCAGTAGTAGTCCCCCCCTATACAGTGCCCCCAGTAGTAGTCCCCACATACAGTGCCCCTCAGTAGTAGACCCCAGTAGTAGTCCCCCCTATACAGTGCCCCCAGTAGTAGTCCCCCCTATACAGTGCCCCCAGTAGTAGTCCCCACATACAGTGCCCCTCAGTAGTAGACCCCAGTAGTAGTCCCCCCCTATACAGTGCCCCCAGTAGTAGTCCCCCCCTATACAGTGCCCCCAGTAGTAGTCCCCCCCTATACAGTGCCCCCAGTAGTAGTCCCCCCTATACAGTGCCCCCAGTAGTAGTCCCCACATACAGTGCCCCTCAGTAGTAAACCCCAGTAGTAGTCCCCCCTATACAGTGCCCCCAGTAGTAGTCCCCCCTATACAGTGCCCCCAGTAGTAGTCCCCACATACAGTGCCCCTCAGTAGTAGACCCCAGTAGTAGTCCCCCCCTATACAGTGCCCCCAGTAGTAGTCCCCCCCTATACAGTGCCCCTAGTAGTGGAATTAGTGAGCTCCAGCCAGCTCCCTCCGCGGTCGAGGCAGCAGCAAATGAGAGTCTGTCTAACTCTCATTAGCTGGCTGCTATTACAATTGTTTGCAAATGGTGTAGGGTAGACCGCTATCACTGTGGTCTACCCTACACTTGTGGGGCCGGGGGGACTTGTCCACCCCTTGGCTACTGGTGGCACTGCCGGGCGGCGCCCCCCCCTTTGGTCGGCGCCCCTGACGAGTGCCATCCTGGCCAATGGGTAGATACGCCCCTGGTTAGCACACAAGTCTCAGTTATGAAGCAGACACCCTTTATAAATAGCTCCCTCAGGCATGCGATGTGACTAGGATGCACTAGGAGACTGTGCTCATTAATGTGTAGATCTGTGTGCGACTGAGTCAATCAGCACGCAAAATGCTATGATGCAACGGCCGCTACTTTTTTCCACCCAAGTTCCCTTTACAGGCTGAGGGCCTGATTCAGAGATGCATGCTAACCCGATGGTTAGCGCACATCTCCGATGGTTGGAAGACTGCGCATGCGCCTCTCCGACTGCTAGTCCGATCGCAGTGTCTCCCAGTCGCAGCCTGATTAACTAGCTGCAGCATTTGGTAGGCGGAGAGGGGGCGTTCCCTGACAGCGTTCACGGAAAAGGGGGCATCGTCACCCCCGTTTTCTGGGAGGCACGAGGCCAGTATCTGCATGGGTGCACGCAGACTTCCTGGCCTCGCAAGCTGCCAGGACCCAGGAATATCGGCAACATGGTCGCAATTGTTCCGATAGTGACCCCAGGCTATGACATCGGCCGCATCCCTGGGATCACACAAATGCAGCAAGGAAGTGTGTGACACCTGCTTCTACATTTTAAATTGACGGAATTGCACAGTCGCTTGTGTGCAGCTGTACAATTCCATCCTTCTCTCAATTAGGCCCTGAGTTGCACACAGATATACAGATGTCACATATCAAATTACTGAGCCCAATCACCTGGTGTTTCCTAACCACAACACATTGGCAAAGTTGCACAGGACCTGGCAACCACTGACTCCAGGCATCTGGTATGATGCTGTAATGGATGAGCAAGGACACATCTGGTGCATCCCAATAACCACCATACAGTACAGAGAGCATGCAGGTGACCACCACAAAGGACATCCCAATAACCACCATACAGTACAGAGAGCATGCAGGTGACCACCACAAAGGACATCCCAATAACCACCATACAGTACAGAGAGCATGCAGGTGACCACCACAAAGGACATCCCAATAACCACCATACAGTACAGAGAGCATGCAGGTGACCACCACAAAGGACATCCCAATAACCACCATACAGTACAGAGAGCATGCAGGTGACCACCACAAAGGACATCCCAATAACCACCATACAGTACAGAGAGCATGCAGGTGACCACCACAAAGGACATCCCAATAACCATACAGTACAGAGAGCATGCAGGTGACCACCACAAAGGACATCCCAATAACCACCATACAGTACAGAGAGCATGCAGGTGACCACCACAAAGGACATCCCAATAACCACCATACAGTACAGAGAGCATGCAGGTGACCACCACAAAGGACATCCCAATAACCACCATACAGTACAGAGAGCATGCAGGTGACCACCACAAAGGACATCCCAATAACCACCATACAGTACAGAGAGCATGCAGGTGACCACCACAAAGGACATCCCAATAACCACCATACAGTACAGAGAGCATGCAGGTGACCACCACAAAGGACATCCCAATAACCACCATACAGTACAGAGAGCATGCAGGTGACCACCACAAAGGACATCCCAATAACCACCATACAGTACAGAGAGCAGGCAAGGTGACCACCACAAAGGACATCCCAATAACCACCATACAGTACAGAGAGCATGCAGGTGACCACCACAAAGGACATCCCAATAACCACCATACAGTACAGAGAGCATGCAGGTGACCACCACAAAGGACATCCCAATAACCACCATACAGTACAGAGAGCATGCAGGTGACCACCACAAAGGACATCCCAATAACCACCATACAGTACAGAGAGCATGCAGGTGACCACCACAAAGGACATCCCAATAACCACCATACAGTACAGAGAGCATGCAGGTGACCATCACAAAAGACATCCCAGTCACTGCCATACACAAAAGTGATCACACTGCAAATTGACTGTGAATATATAAAATATAAACAAAATAAACTAAACTTGATTAAAAATTATAGAAAAAAGACCTGTAAAGCTTAAATAATAACTTATTCAAGCACAAATGTTTTAATTCTTATCACCGTCCAAAGATGTAATAGTAGGGACACATGACAGGTGGGTGGAAGTAATATTAGGGACACATACAGATAAGACCAGTTACATCTTTCCCGGCAGCGCCGCAAATCGCTCCACGCATGGCGTTCGCACCCACTCCTCCATAGGATTGCACGGTGCGATCGCAGTACACTCCATAGCGCGCCGTAGCATATGCAGTCGCGGGTAATCGCATGGCGCGATGCGTGCACACGTAGCGTGATCAGCAATCATGTGTCTAGGCTCATCTGTATGGCAGCTAGGGGGCAGGGACGTATTAGAAGAGCAGCGGCTCCATGTGCAGTTACTAAGTGTGTGCTATCCCTTCTCTCTAGCGACTGGTGCAGGTGACTAGACTCTGACAATGCGCTATTTTCCCAGCAAGATGTGCGTTACCGCTGCCGCATTACTCCAGATAGGTGAGTATTAAACACGGGTGCAGGGTGTGCAGTGTGGGCCCTTGTGCACTCATTACATGATAACAACTGAGGGATAATATTAGTACTAAGGATACTAATGATATTGGAGTAATAGTGGGGACACAGATGATATGGAGGTAGCAGTAATGACAGGGATGGCAGATAGTAACAAGACACAGATGACAATTTGTGGGTGGTAGTAGTGACACATGGTAGCTGGGGAGGTGGTGGGGGTGATGACGGTGGTAGTAGTAGGGAATGGGTGGGGGTAGTAGTAGTGACACATGGTAGCCTTAGGAGGTGGTGGGGGTGATGATGGTGGTAGTAGTAGGGACTGGGTGGGGGTAGTAGAAGTGACACATGGTTGCCTTAGGAGGTGGTGGGGGTGATGATGATGGTGGTAGTAGTAGGGACTGGGTGGGGGTAGTAGTAGTGACATATGGCAGTTGGGGAGGTGGTGGGGCTGATGATGTTGGTAGTAGTAGGGACTGGGTGGGGGTAGTCGTAGTGACAAAAAATTTAGCTTTAGGAGGTGGTGGGGGTGATGATGGTGGTAGTAGTAGTAGGGACTGGGTGGGGGTAGTAGTAGTGACACATGGCAGTTGGGGAGGTGGTGGGGCTGATGATGCTGGTAGTAGTAGGGAATGGATGGGGGTAGTAGTAGTGACACATGGTAGCCTTAGGAGGTGGTGGGGGTGATGATGGTGGTAGTAGTCAGTGGCAAACGCAGGATTTCTAGAGGGGGGGTTCCAAATGCTTGATTTTAGAGTGAGTGTAGCCAGTCCATGAAGAGGGCAGAATTAGCACTTAACCAGCTTTAATATGCGTCATACAAAGTATATTGTGTGTCATAATTCCAACATATAGAGGACCAGCAATCACAGTAACCCATTATATGAGGCAGTAGGTCCATCCTACCTGAGCTGAATGTATTTAAGTCAGATGCTGGCACCATTCCAGAGCATTAGAGCAAGTTCGGGAGTCTGGGGGAGCAGCAGAATAACCTAGCACTGCCCTGGACATACTGTATATGTACATATTGGGCTCTATAGTAGTGCATCCCTAACAGTGCATGTTTTCCAGATCTCCTAGTTGGTGCACAGGTTATTTATTACTGACTGATACATGTTAAAAGATCCACAGGTGGTGCTAATTATTTCATTTGTGATACTGTGAAGAACATGCAGCACTAGTAAAATTACCTTACTATTTCTATTGTGGTCATGGTGTGGGCTGGGGAAGGGGGTTTCCAGGCAGACGGAAACTCCCCCTGCGTTTGCCTATGGTAGTAGGGACTGGGTGGGGGTGGTAGTAGTGACACATGGCAGCTGGGGTGGTGGTGGGGGTGATGATGTTGGTAGTAGTAGGTACTGGTTGGGGGTAGTAGTAGTGACACATGGCAGCTGGGGAGGTGGTGGGGGTGATGATAGTAGTAGTAGGTACTGGGTGGGGGTAGTAGTAGTGACACATGGCAGCTGGGGAGGTCGTAGGGGTGATGATGGTAGTAGTAGGGACTGGGTGGTAGTAGTCATAGTGACACATGGTAGCTTGAGTGGTGGTAGTGATGATGGTGGTAGTAGTAGGGACTGGGTGGGGGTAGTAGTAGTGACACATGGCAGTTGTGGAGGTGGTGGGGGTGATGATGGTGGTAGTAGTAGGGACAGGGTGGGGGTAGTAGTAGTGACACATGGCAGTTGTGGTGGTGGTGGGGGTGATGATGGTGGTAGTAGTAGGGACTGGGTGGGGGGGTAGTAGTGATGCATGGCATCTGGGCAACTGGGGACATGATGGTGGTAGTAGTAGGGACTGGGTGGGGGAGTAGTAGTGACACATGGCAGTTGTGGAGGTGATGATGGTGGTAGTAGTCGGGACTGGGTGGGGGTAGTAGTAGTGACACATGGCAGTTGTGGTGGTGGTGGGGGTGATGATGGTGGTAGTAGTAGGGACTGGCTGGGGGTAGTAGTAGTGACACATGGCAGTTGTGGAGGTGGTGGGGGTGATGATGGTGGTAGTAGTAGGGACTGGGTGGGGGTAGTAGTAGTGACACATGGCAGTTGTGGTGGGGGTGATGATGGTGGTAGTAGTAGGGACTGGGTGGGGTAGTAGTAGTGATGCATGGCATCTGGGCAACTGGGGACATGATGGTGGTAGTAGTAGGGACTGGGTGGGTGTAGTAGTAGTGACAAAAATGTTAGCTTTAGGAGGTGGTGGGGGTGATGATGGTGGTAGTAGTAGGGACTGGGTGGGGGTAGTAGTAGTGACACATGGCAGCTGGGGAGGTCGTAGGGGTGATGATGGTAGTAGTAGGGACTGGGTGGTAGTAGTCATAGTGACACATGGTAGCTTGAGTGGTGGTAGTGATGATGGTGGTAGTAGTAGGTACTGGGTGGGGGTAGTAGTAGTGACACATGGCAGTTGTGGAGGTGGTGGGGGTGATGATGGTGGTAGTAGTAGGGACTGGGTGGGGGTAGTAGTAGTGACACATGGCAGTTGTGGTGGTGGTGGGGGTGATGATGGTGGTAGTAGTAGGGACTGGGTGGGGGGGTAGTAGTGATGCATGGCATCTGGGCAACTGGGGACATGATGGTGGTAGTAGTAGGGACTGGGTGGGGCAGTAGTAGTGACACATGGCAGTTGTGGAGGTGATGATGGTGGTAGTAGTCGGGACTGGGTGGGGGTAGTAGTAGTGACATATGGCAGTTGTGGAGGTGGTGGGGGTGATGCTGGTAATAGTATGGACTGGGTGGGGCTAGCAGTAGCACAAGGCATCTGGGGAGCTGGGGACATGATGGTGGTAGTAGTAAGGACTGGGTTGTGATAGTAGTTGTAGTTGAGGGGGGTGGGGATGATGATGTGGTAGTAGTGGGGACTGGCTGGGGGTAGTAGTAGTGACACATGGAAGTTTTGGAGGTGGTAGGGGACATGATGGTGGTAGTAGCAGGGAATGGGTGGGGTAGTAGTAGTGACACATGGTATCTGGGCAGCTGGAGACATGATGGTGGTATTAGTATGGACTGGGCGGGGTAGTAGTAGTGACACATTTCATCTGGGCAGCTGGGGACATGATGGTGGTAGTAGTAGGGACTGGGGGGCTAGTAGTAGTGACACATTTCATCTGGGCAGCTGGGGACATGGTGGTAGTAGTAGGGACTGGGTGGGGCAGTAGTAGTAACACATGGCAGTTGTGGAGGTGGTGGGGGTGATGATTGTGGTAGTAGTCGGGACTGGGTGGGGGTAGTAGTAGTGACACATGGCAGTTGTGGAGGTGGTGGGGGTGATGCTGGTAGTAGTACGGACTGGGTGGGGCTAGCAGTAGCACATGGCATCTGGGGAGCTGGGGACATGATGGTGGTAGTAGTAAGGACTGGGTTGTGATATTAGTTGTAGTTGAGGGGGGTGGGGGTGATGGTGAGCAGCAGGAATGTGAGAGAACCATTTGATGGGTGTGTCGGGCTGTGTTCTGGGTGTGTAGTCAGTTACTCACCATTCCGAGTTGTGCTCATGCCTTATGGACGTCAAATCCAGACAGACCTCCTGCACCCAGCACCTGCACTTACGTACTGAAGAGTGTGGTGGTGCGATCGCATAGATTTGTATACATTAGGATGAGTGTATATAGTCATGTGACATTTGTATTCCATTTGCAGCAGGTGGAGTTTTACATCATGTATTTCCCTAATGGGCCTGATTATGAGTTGCACTCAGTCGCACATGTGGTGGCATCTAGCGTTTCATAAAAAAACAGAATCAGGTCCAAATTATGCCCAAACAATGGAGAAGTCACCAATCGGCATCGGTAGAGGTGACATCCAATCACGGCGACTAGTGAAGGGGACCATCATCTTTAGCATCTGTTATTTGCAGGCGTATACGCTTTTATGCTGTTATCTGCATCTGCTCGCCATCGCCGTACTTGGCCTATAGAGCTGACTCAGAGGTGGACGCTGTTCCGATATTTACGGAGTTGGCCAGTGTTTAGAGAATTGCACGTCCAGAGCTCATGTGCCTTGATACAGCTGCGACATCGGTCGCAGTGCGCTGTCAGCTGCAGAATGTCTTGAGTGACATACTGCAGCCTTTTGGGGGTGGAGACGGGGAGTGTTGCACAAAACGGAGGCATGTCACCTCCATTTTGTGGGTGTGCTGAAGCCAGTGTCTGCATCTTCCCATGCAGATTCACCGGCCTCGCCGGCTTAGATGTGGTGAACATTGTGAGTAACCTTAGGGTAACTGAGATGTCCAATCCTGCGACCGATGGTAGTGATGTTGATCTGATGCTGCATCTGCTGATGCAGCCAGCGGATCAGAGAAGCCGGCAGTGGGCATCTTTTGCATAGTTTAGCACAGTGGCTGCGCAGAAAGACACGGGCTGTGCTATGGCGTCCATCTCTGAATCAGGTCCTATATATTAAAGCCCCCATCCCAGCATTAGTGCCAGAATCAAACAAATCCGCATGGGCGCATATGAGTGTGGTCACATTTCTATATCGATCTATTGTTCCGACATGGAATGGAATGACAGATTGTGGTGATCACATAGTGTCGATGGACTAACTGCGTGCTCCCATTGTCGCGTGCAATAACGGCCGGTCGGCAGCGCGGCCAACCGGACAATATCACATGTGGCGCCGTTTCAGGTACTGAAGGACAGAAGGAAGGTTTGTTCCATCATTCCTTACATCGCTCAATGTGCCATTTCATACCTAGTACACAATGGGCCTGATTCAGACCCGGTCGCAAGCGCTGAGTGCTCGCATCCGGGTCGATGGTGGCCCACAGCGCATGCGCACGATGGAGCCGGCTCCGTCGTGTGCATGCGCGAGACCCGGCTAGCGACGGGCCATCCGTCGCTCCGGGTCTCGCACCAAAGGGGGCGTGCTGTCGATGTTGAGTGACAGCTCGCCCCCTTTGGTGGGCGGGCTGGGGTGGTGGCTGCCCAAACGGAGGCGTTCCCATGAGAACGCCTACCATTTGGGGGCGGCCCCATTGACATCACAAGTTTTGTCAGTGGGAGAGCTTTCGGCTCTGTTTGAGCCGAAAGCTCTCTGGGGCTTGCGGCCACGAGACCCTTCCACAAGGGTCTCATCGCAAGCCCGATGGTCGCGATGGTCTTGACCATCGCGACCATGATGCTGAGCGCTCGCATTAACAGCTATGCTAGTGGCCAAGAGGCCGCTCCAGAAAAAAAAAGTTCGGCCCTGATTCAGAGCGAACGCTCTGTCAGAGCGAGTGGCTCTGAATCAGGCCCAATGATCCCTATGGCATTTTTATATAAGCTTTCTCATGTATGAAACAGGATGTAGTCAGCATCCACCAATGCTAGAATCCCGACACCAGAATCCCGACCGCCGGCATCTCAAAGGTAAGTTTCAGGGGTTAGGGGGAGGGTTAGGCACCGGCCAGGGGGAGGTTAGGGTTAGGCACTAAGATGGGAGGTTAGGGTTAGGCACTAAGGAGGGAGGGTTAGGCACCGGCACAGGGGAGGTTAAGGTTAGACACTTGCATGGGGGAGGTTAGGGTTAGGCACCAGCATGGTGGAGGTTAGGGTTAGGCACTAAGGAGGGAGTGTTAGGGTTAGGCATCAGCACGGGGGAGGTTAGGGTTAGGCACTAAGGAGGTAGGGTTAGGCATTGGCACGGGGGAGGTTTGGGTTAGGCACTAAGAAGTGAGGGTTAGGGTTAGGCACCGGCATGGGGGAGGTTAGGGTTAGGCACTAAGGAGGGAGGGTTAGGCACCAGCATGGGGGAGGTTAGGGTTAGGCACTGGGAATGGTGGGTAAGGGTTAGGCATCGGCACAAGGGAGGTTAAGGTTAGGCACTGGGAATGGAGGGTTAGGGTTAGGCATCGGCACGAGGGAGGTTAGGGTTAGGCACTGGGAAGGGAGGGTTAGGGTTAGGCACCAGCACGGGGGAGGTTAGGGTTAGGCACCAGCACGGAGGAGGTTAGGGATAGTCACTGGCACAGTGGAGGTTAGGGTTAGGCACTAAGGAGGGAGGGTTAGGGTTAGGCATCAGCACGTGGGAGGTTAGGGTTAGGCACTAAGGAGGGAGGGTTAGGCACTGGCATGGGGGGGTTAGGGTTAGGCACTGGGAATGGAGGGTTAGGGTTAGGCATCGGCACGAGGGAGGTTAAGGTTAGGCACTGGAAATGGAGTTAAGGTTAGGCATCGGCACGAGGGAGGTTAAGGTTAGGCACTGGGAAGGGAAGGTTAGGGTTAGGCACCAGCACGGGGGAGGTTAGGATTAGGCATCGGCACGTGGGAGGTTAGGGTTAGGCACTAAGGATGGAGGGTTAAGGTTACGCACTGGCATGGGGGAGGTTAGGGTTAGGCACTAAGGAGGGCTGGATTAGGCACCGGCACGGGGTATGTTAGGCACTGGGAAGGGAGGGTTAGGCACCGGCACGAGGGAGGTTAGGGTTAGACACTAAGGAGGAAGGGTTAGGGTTAGGCACCAGCACGGGGGAGGTTAGGGTTAGGCACTAATAAGAGAGGGTTAGGCACCAGCACGGGGGAGGTTAGGGTTAGGCACTGGGAAGGGAGGGTTAGGCACTAAGGAGGGAGGGTTAAGGTTACGCACTGGCATGTGGGAGGTTAGGGTTAAGCACTAAGGAGGGAGGGTTAGGGTTATGCACCGGCACGGGGGAGGTTAGGGTTAGGCACTAAGGAGGGAGGGTTAGGCACCGGCACGGGGGAGGTTAGGGTTAGGCACTAAGGAGGGTGGTTTAGGGTTAGGCACTGGCACGAGGGAGATTAGGGTTAGCACTAAGGAGGGAGGGTTAGGCATCGGCACGGGGGAGGTTAGAGTTAGGCACTAAGGAGGGAGGGTTAGGGTTAGGCACCAGCATGGTTGAGGTTAGGGTTAGGCACTAAGGAGGGAGGGATAGGGTTAGGCATCGGCACGTGGGAGGTTAGGGTTAGGCTCTTTTGGAGGGAGGGTTAAGGTTACGCATTGGCATGGGGGAGGATAGGGTTAGGCACTAAGGAGGGAGGGTTAGGCACCGGTATGGGTAAGGTTAGGGTTAGGCACTGGGAAGGAAGGGTTAGGCACCGGCACGAGGGAGGTTAGGGTTAGGCACTAAGGAGGGAGGTTTAGGGTTAGGCACCGGCACGGGGGAGGTTAGGGTTAGGCACTAAGGAGGGAGGGTTAGGCACCGGCACAGGGGAGGTTAGGGTTAGGCACTAAGGAGGGAGGGTTAGGGTTAGGCACCGGCATGGGGGAGGTTAGGGTTAGGCACTAAGGAGGGAGGGTTAGGGTTAGGCATCGGCATGTGGGAGGTTAGGGTTAGGCTCTAAGGAGGGAGGGTTAAGGTTACACACTGGTATGGGGAGGTTAGGGTTAGGCACTAAGGAGGGAGGGTTAGGCACTGGCACGGGGGAGGTTAGGTTTAGGCACTGGGAAGGGAGGGTTAGGGTTAGGCACCGGCACGAGGGAGGTTAGGGTTAGGCACTAAGGAGGGAGGGTTAGGGTTAGGCACCGGCACGGGGGAGGTTAGGGTTAGGCACTAAGGAGGGAGGGTTAGGGTTAGGCACTGGCACGAAGGAGGTTAGGGTTAGCACTAAGGAGGGAGGGTTAGGGTTAGGCACCGGCACAGGGTAGGTTAGTGTTAGGCACTGGGAATTGTGCGTTAGGGTTAGGCATCGGCACGAGGGAGGTTAAGGTTAGGCTCTGGGAATGGAGGGCTAGGGTTAGGCATCGGCACAAGGGAGGTTAGGGTTAGCACTGGGAAGGGAGAGTTAGGGTTAGGCACCAGCACGGGGGAGGTTAGGGTTAGGCACCAGCATGGGGGAGGTTAGGGTGTGGCACTGGCACAAAGGGGGTTAGGGTTAGGCACTAAGGAGGGAAGGTTAGGCACCAGCACGGGGAAGTTAGGGTTAGGCACTGGGAATGGTGGGTTAGAGTTAGGCATCGGCATGAGGGAGGTTAGGGTTAGGCACTGGGAATGGTGGGTTAGGGTTAGGCATCAGCACAAGGGAGGTTAAGGTTAGGCACTGGGAAGGGAGGGTTAGGGTTAAGCATCGGCACGAGGGAGGTTAGGGTTTAGGCACACGGAAGGGAGGGTTAGGGATAGGCATCTGCACGAGGGAGGTTAGGTTTAGGTACTGGGAAGGGAGGGGTAGGGGTAAGGGTTAGTCTTACCTTACCACCAGGATCCCATACCCAACACATACAGAACCACTTGTAAAACACAATGCACCTAGATCTTACTAAATTAGAGTCTACTGTGCTGCCGTAGATGAGGGAGCCCACACTGAGGTTGCAAACGAGGCCCCTCCTCTTAAAACGCTCCTGGGTATAGTCCTCTGTGGTTATAGTATGTGAGCATTGCTATAGGGTGCAAATACTATTTATTCTCTTTTATCTGTTCCCCTTAAAAGATAAGTTCACCTCTGTGGTTATAGTATGTGAGCATTGCTATAGGGTGCAAATACTATTTATTCTCTTTTATCTGTTCCCCTTAAAAGATAAGTTCACCTTTGTTTTCTTTTTTTGTTATAGTGAAATAGTCCGTATAGACCTAAATTGTGTGCGTGTGTATATATATATAAATATATATATATATATATATACTGTATATATACAGTGTATATATATATATATATATATATATATATATGTGTGTGTGTGTGTGTGTGGTCCCTGTTGTGACTGAAACATTGGCTGATTTGTGGATTATTATATTTGAATAATTAGATCATTCCTAAACTTTGTTACAGACTGGTGAGCGCCCTGCCCTGTGTAAGTTTGGATGTACTCCGTTGGATAGATTGATGTGATTCTCTTTCGGTTGCTACTCCACCCCAGCTAGCGGAGTGGAGTGTGTGTTGTTTCTGTGTTACATATACTGTATATAACTTTAACAATACAATTCACTGCTTTAAGGGGGTGTTACTTTGTATGCAGTCCCATGGATACATTCCGGCTTTATGTGTCCAGTCATTTCATTCTCCCTGATATCATGTAAATGACACAGCAATGAGAGCTAGATGTGGGCAGAGGAGAGACATCACATGCAGGTAACATTCTAGACACTTTGTTAAAAATCTATCTAGCTAAGAATGAAATACATGAGGTACAGTTACTAAAGTGAGAGTTTCTAGAAGTGGAGATGTTGCCAATAGCAACAAATCAGATTCTACATAACATTTACAAAGCACCTTCTAGAAGATAATAGCTAGAATCTGATTGGTTGCTATGGGCAACATCACGGCGAGTCTTCCCAATGTTTTAAAGTGCCAATCATTTAAAGGCAATATCAGGTTGGTTTTGCCTTTTAAATGATTGCCGCTTTAAAAAACTGGGTAGACTCATCGGAATCACGTCAATGCTTCCATCTCACAGACGAGATGCAATCGGGAAACCGGCTGACGTGATCCCGACAGCCGGCTTCCCGACTGCTTTATTCCAGCGTGGGTTAAATGACAGGCGTCTATATCTAGACGCCTGTCATTTTCCCAATGCCGGGAGACAGGCGCCCAGCATCCCGATTGAAGGGATGCCGGACGCCACGAGCAGACAGACGCGGGGGGGTGGGTTAGGTTTAGCGCACCCGGGGGGGACGTAGGCTTAGGCACCCCCCGGGAGGGTTAGGTTAGGAGAAGGGAGGGTTAGGGATAGGCACCCCTCGGGGGGATTTAGGATTAGGCACCCCTCAGGGGACTTAGTTTTAGACAGCGGGGAAGGGGGGGGTTAGGATTAGGCACTTACAGGGGGGATTAGGGTTAGGCACTTGGGGGGGAGGTTAGGGTTAGGCACCCCTAAGGAGGGTTAGGGGGGTTAGTGATTACTTACCTCAGGACGATCAGGATTTCTAGCGCTGTCGGGCTGCCGCTGCCGGGATCTATTCAGCTGTCGGGCTGCCGCTGCCGGGAATCGAATCGCCGGCCATGCACCCAGCGGTATTTCATACCGATTCCCTCACAGACTGTTACATTTCCTTCAGAAACTTTTATTAACAAATTAAGTCCTTTTGGATCTATGATTTCTCTGTAATAAATACACAATGAGGGTGATTCAGCTGCAGACGCAAGTGCTATCGCAGCTCTTAACATGTTAGCAAGTGCGATAGCACCATTTTGGTAAGGCAGCAGGAGGCATCATCACTGCAATTACATCAGCCGGCTGAGTGACCCACGGGATCACACAAGTCTCCCACCGCAGATACAACAAAGACGCCAGGAAATCTCCGTCTGCCGGCGGAGATCCTGACCTCTTCCCTCCCCACCAATGGCGGAAACACACCTCTGTTTTGGGAAAAGGAGGTCGTCGTCGCCCCCGCCCCCAAATGACAGAATACTGTAAATCACTGACAGTCTTCTGCTGCTCCACGTGCGAACACGCAGAACTAGAGATGTGCGTGTATTGGTTTTGGTTTTGGATCTGGATCTCCCCTGGTTTTTGATCTGGATTGGTTTTGCATTTCCAGTCAAATTTGACCACCTCACAGCTCACAATATTGATTTGTTCATCTTGTTTAGGCCCAAAATGTGCACCAAGATAGCTGGCTTACTAAGCTAAGCTGCAGCAGTGGGCGGCACAAACACATGGCAGTTCAACTTCAAACATGGCACATCAGGAAACACTTTTATTATTCAAGAGAGGCCTGAGGGAGTTGGAGTATGTATGTAGTTGAAGGTAGGGCAGACACAGGAAGGGTTGATTGGTAGTAAATTTAATTTCGTTTTTTGATTCAAAAGAAAATTTATGAGGGAGAAGGGGAGGAGGCATTTACAAAACAATGTGATACAGTACATTTACATCAGTCCTTGCCACAGAAAAATTCTTGAGCATGGCTGCTGCTGCTGGGAGTTGATTTTCTCATCCCAGAAGGCGACCAGGAAGAGTGCTTTTTAAAAAAAAAAACAATTGACTTAAATAATGCTTTGCAAACCTTCTATAAAGGCATTTCCCAACCTGTACAGGGACATAAGATAAACATAGTTACTGTAGTTAGTGGCCTCAAAGTGCCACTCAACCAGCACAGATATGTGGACAAGTGTAAGAACTATGATTTAAGGGCAGGGGTAGCCAACCCTGGTCCTTGAGAGCTACCAACAGTGCATGTTTTCCAGGTCTCCTCACAGAATCAAAACTATAATAATTAACTCCACCTGTGGATCTTTATAAATGTTTTGGTGAGTAATGAATACACCTGTGTACCAGCTAGGTCATCTGGAAAATGTGAGCTCTCGAGGACCGAGGTTGGCTACCCCTGATTTAAGGCCTTACGTTGTGTCTTTCTTGAGAATCCTGTATCTGCTTCTGCGGCTAGGAGTGGATTTTCATCCCAGAAGGGGACCATGAAGAGTGCTTCCAAAAAACAATTGACTTAAATAATCCTTTGCAAACCTTCTGTTCTGTAAAGGCATTTTCCAACCTGTACAGGGACATTAAAAAAAAACAAATTTAGTTAGTGGCCTTCAAACTGCCGTTGTTCCCACTGTCCACATAACCATATGAGATATGTGAACAAGCGGAACAGAGCATTAAATGCAACATTTCAGATTTAAGGTTTAAGTCTTACACTGTGTCTTTCTTGGGAATTCTTTCTTGAGCACCATGCCTGCTTGCTGGGAGTGTATTTTTTAATCTCAGAAGGGGACCAGGAAGCATGCTTTCCAAAAAATAAATAAACAGTTGACTTAAATAATCCTTTGCAAACCTTCTGTTTTGTAATGGAATTTCCCAACCTGTACAGGGACATTAAAAAAAAAAAGTTAGTGGCCTTCAAATTACCATTGTTCCCACTGTCCACATCTTACATATGTGAATATGTTATAATGTAGCAGGCCAAAAATTGGGTGTACTACACATGGCTGATTGATCAACCATGGGGACTGGATTAGAGTCATAAGGAAGAGGAGGCTGCAAACTGGGCGTCATGTTATGAGTTGGCCATATGGGGTATGTTGCTGTTAAGGGATCAGGCTGGTTATCATGATCAGTGGACACATTATTATTATTATTATAGTTGTTATTATTATTTTGGGTTGCCATCTCCTGAAGGGTGTTTACCAACAGACAGAGACTACCTATCAGCTCAGGCATAGACACTTCCTGAGGACAGAGCTCTGTTCTCTGGAGGGAAGCCGGATTGGTGGGAGCCCCTGTTGCAACATCTGAAGCTCTTATCTCTCCACATCATCTATTATAGATGAAAAAAAATGTAATCGGGGACATCTAGCGCCTCTTTCTGTACCCTGCTCACCCTTTTTGGACAGGAAGTCCAGGATGGATGGTTTGGAAGAAGAAGGCCTAGCAACAGATGGGAATGATCATTATCAAGACCTGGTTCCCCCAGTGGGTGTAGTCTGGGAGGTATTGGTTGGCATGCAGGCAGCGGAATAACAAAGGCCTCCATGTATGTGCTTACTATTCCGTATTTCAGTTTGCGATACAGGCAGGAATAAAGTCGGCTACAGAACACAGTGTCAGAATCACTGGATGTCTTAGTGCATTCAGGCCAAATACGATCCATGAATTCCCATACAAATTCCGGACAGATGAATCCTTTGCTTGTAATAATCTTTGGTAATTCCTGGCAAAGGTGAGTGTTATAGCCAGACACTTTGAAGGCTGTAACTTTGAACTGCTTTATAGAAAACATGTGAATGAAACCTTTCCACAATGCAGAACATGATGGAAAAATCCCTTGAAGTTCAGCATCTAGAGCATCGTTTTTTCATGTTCTCTGAGGCCTCTCCTGACTTTTGTTTACATTTTTGAATAGAACAGTTTTAGAATTTAGGATGTCTACTCTATATAGGTTTGTAAATAAATATAGGCTTTAGTTTTTTAGAGCATATAACTTTATAAGCTGTTAGGATAACATTTCTGCTATGTTTAAGATTAAAAAAAAACTTTTTGTAACCCAATAACTTAAAAAAAGGTTTTCATTGCAATATTCATGCAGCCCCTTGACAGACAACAGTACAGCACCCCTACACACCTACGCCGATGACAGGTGTGGCTAACATGCATACAATAAAAATTGTTTATTTATTATTTTGGGCAGCAGCCCCTCGACAGACAGGAGCACAGCACCCCTGTGCACCTATGCTGATGACAGTGACAGCCAGGTGTGGCTAACATGCACACAAAAAAAAATTGACAAAAAAGACAATATATTTTTATTTTTTTTTTAGCTCCAGAACTTGGGCCCAGAGCACAGATTGATCATGACTGGAGTCGGGCAGCACTAGGTTGCAACTTGCGTTGCTGGCTGGATACACACACACACACAGACAGTTAAAGTTAAAGATAAAAAAAGACAATTTATTTTTATTTTTTTTATGCTCCAGAACTTTTGCGCAGAGCACAGATTGATCATGACTGGAGTCGGGCAGCACTAGGTTGCAACTTACGTTGCTGGCTGGATCTTGTGTGATTAAGCCTAACATGCACACACACAGAAAAATATTACACTAAAAGAAACTTTTTTTTTTTTTTACAATATATATATATATATTTTTTGGGGAGTCCAGAACTTGGGCCCAGATGGACGCAGCACCAGTCCGATTGTATTCTGCACCAGCCCAGATGGACACAGCAGACAGCAGAGCACCAGCCCAGAATGGATCAGCACTGCAGCACTCCAGGATACAGCAGACAGCAGAGCACCAGCCCAGAATGGATCAGCACTCAGCAGCACCAGCCCAGAATGGATCAGCAGTGCACCAGCCCAGGACACAGGACACAGCACTACTCTCCCAGCTTACACTACCCACCCTCCCTGTTCAGTCTCCACAGCCGGAGTGAAATGGCTTCCGCCGTGTGGTCCCTATATACTACATTGATCATAGAGACTTATGCTCGCGAACCGTGAGATTTTCGACTCTATGGTTTTGCCTCGGTTACGAGATCTGAGTCAGGTGGGAAACTCCGAGCCTGCTTGGATCTGCAAAATTCGGGTGGGCTTGGTTCTCTGAGAACCGAACCCGCTCGTCTCTATGCAGAACCCGTACTGCACAAGCACAGATTTCCAACCATCGGCTGATGAGGTTGGCCTGTATGGTACAGTTAGATGGCTGCTAGTGATCTGAATGTATTTGGGAAATAAATAACTACTGTGTGCGGTGAGGCCCCCACCTCTCTCCCTCAGTGCCGCAACAAAGCTGGGAGGAGGTTTTAGCTGTTTGCAGCTCAGACTTCTTCTGCTGTGTGCTCACTGCACAGAAATACACAGCCGAATCCTGGACCTGGGCCGACGTCAATGTCAGTGTGGAGTTCAGCAGCTCAGATCTCCTCATTGTCCACCCTGACTTATACTGTGGCTCCATTTCTTCCTCCTTGGCATTTATTGATAAGATCATGAGCTGCAGCGCCTCTCCGGGTTTCTGCTGGTACCAGTAAACGTATCTGTAACTGGTTTCATCGTGCGCACAAGACAGAGCCGCGGTGGAGTTTACCTTGGCTGCAAAAAACACCTGTTCCTGAGTCACCTTGAGGCCGCGGCTGAGGCCTGGAAAACAGAAGAGGATAACATTAGAGAGTTACAGGATCAGGGGGCGACAGATGGTGGCTAACGGGTAAGAAGCCAATGTATTAACAATACAGCAGATATTAAAGGCTTCATCCCATCCCATCGATGTGCCATGAAGTTTGCAGACTATGCGGCAGATGACATTAGCTGAGAGGTCCCATTTCTGGTTATTACTTTCGGCAAGCGACGCTTATCTTTGCTCGCGCCTCTATGGGGTAAAATAAGAAAAGATTTCCTACCATAATATACCAATGTCATTGCGTAAAATTATCCGACGGATCTCCGTGGATAAGTGACTCTGCCCCAATAATTGAAACGTACGGAGATTTTTTTTGGAAAGAAAGGCAAACGTAATTTTTATTCATCCCGCTAGGTAATAGCACCTGAAGTATTAATTATACTGTAGGAATGTCACAGTTTACACTGTAGGAATGTAACAGTTTACACTGTAGGAATGTAACAGTTTACCCTGGAATGTAACAGTTTACACTGTAGGAATGTAACAGTTTACACTGGCAGATGATACTGTAGCTCTGACCCGGCAAAATCTATGATCATGGAGGCACTAAGTACAGACTTACACATTAACCAGCCAACACCAAGAAACAGCAACAGACATTTGGTCATCTCAGCGATGAGGATTAGTCCTTACAAGATAAGACACAAAAGTATTATCTATCAAATACTCTACAGAAGAAACATTGAATGTTTTCCAAATCATTATTGCTCACGTTCTTCAGAGCCTGGGGTACCTCTCAGTGACTATACAGTATTCCTGATTCTTCAATATGTTTATTGTACGTGCTCCAAGTCATTATATCTGTCCTCTCCTCTTTCTGTACATCACAGAGTAATTTACTCTCTCCGGATATACGTATTGCCTCCCACCTGTTTCCTCGCTCTACCACAAAGCAGCTGCCGTCATCTCAGATCTACAGTAACGATCCTAATTTCCGGGAACGGTAGAAGGATTTAGGGGCCTAATTATCAAGCTTTTTTTACATAAAGTTTCTGCGTAAATGTATGTTTCCCCGCTATGTAACCATAGCAGCGTCAGAGTCTCAGGAGGAGTCTTTCAAAAAAAGTAAAAGACTCCTCCAGTATCCAGGGGATGTAAGTCACAGGGACAGGGGTACTTACTGCTGCCCCTGCGAGTTACATTTACTACATGCTGTACAATAGACGGGAAATTTTTGATAAAATTAACAAATCTGTCACAGGGCCTGATACAGTACCGTTTGCAACTGCAATTGCGCACGTATTTGTTGCGTTCTGCGCATGCATATGCATCACAGTGCGCAAACTAGCCAGAGAGACTGACATTTGTGGGAGGTGACGGGGGAGTGGTCGGCGAAACGCAGGTGTCCCAGTGCGTTCGAATGCTGTTACAATGGGCGTACATAAATGAGTCACTGCCATGCCGTACGCAGCCTGAGTACTCATAGCGTGCGATGAAGTAAGCAATTCCTGAGTAAGGTCGGAGCTTGTGTAAGTGTGCGTGAGGCTGCGATGGTACCGATGGTTCTGCAGCCTTGCTAAACATTATGGATGTGCGCTAAGTAAAGTGGGCGACCTTGTGTAGTGCTTCGATGGGATAGCGATCGCAATGAAGTAGCATCCTATCGCAGTTGAAATGTGTGCGTAATCGCAATTGCATTCGCAGTTGCGATCCATAGTGAATCAAGCTCACAGTACAGACTGTTAAGGTAGAGTTAGGGTTAGGATACAGTTATGGCTAGGCTGCAGGTAGTGTTAGGGTTAGATTAGGGTTAGGATACAGTTATGGCTAGGCTGCAGGTAGTGTTAGGGTTAGATTAGGGTTAGGATACAGTTATGGTTAGGCTGCAGGTAGAGTTAGGGTTACATCCGTGTTAGGATACAGTTATGGCTAGGCTGCAGGTAGAGTTAGGGTTAGGATACAGTTATGGCTAGGCTGCAGGTAGTGTTAGGGTTAGATTAGGCTTAGGATACAGTTATGGTTATGCTGCAGGTAGAGTTAGGGTTAGATTAGGGTTAGGATACAGTTATGGTTAGGCTGCAGGTAGTGTTAGGGTTAGATTAGGGTTAGGATACAGTTATGGCTAGGCTGCAGGTAGTGTTAGGGTTAGATTAGGGTTAGGATACAGTTATGGTTAGGCTGCAGGTAGAGTTAGGGTTATATCCGTGTTAGGATACAGTTATGGCTAGGCTGCAGGTAGAGTTAGGGTTAGGATACAGTTATGGCTAGGCTGCAGGTAGTGTTAGGGTTAGATTAGGCTTAGGATACAGTTATGGTTATGCTGCAGGTAGAGTTAGGGTTAGATTAGGGTTAGGATACAGTTATGGTTAGGCTGCAGGTAGTGTTAGGGTTAGATTAGGGTTAGGATACAGTTATGGCTAGGCTGCAGGAAGAGTTAGGGTTAGATTCGTGTTAAGATACAGTTATGGCTAGGCTTCAGGTAGTGTTAGGGTCAGATTAGGGTTAGGATACAGTTATGGTTAGGCTGCAGGTAGAGTTAGGGTTAGATCCATGTTTGGATACAGTTATGGCTAGGCTGCAGGTAGAGTTAGGGTTAGATCCTGGTTAGGATACAGTTATGGTTAGGCTGCAGGTAGTGTTAGGGTTAGATTAGGGTTAGGATACAGTTATGGCTAGGCTGCAGGTAGAGTTAGGGTTAGATTAGGGTTAGGATACAGTTATGGCTAGGCTGCAGGTAGAGTTAGGGTTAGATTAGGGTTAGGATACAGTTATGGCTAGGCTGCAGGTAGAGTTAGGGTTAGATTAGGGTTAGGATACAGTTATGGCTAGGCTGCAGGTAGTGTTAGGGTTAGATTAGGATTAGGATACAGTTATGGCTAGGCTGCAGGTAGTGTTAGGGTTAGATTAGGGTTAGGATACAGTTATGGCTAGGCTGCAGGTAGTGTTAGGGTTAGATTAGGGTTAGGATACAGTTATGGTTAGGCTGCAGGTAGAGTTAGGGTTAGATCCGTGTAAGGATACAGTTAGGGCTAAGCTGCAGGTAGAGTTAGGGTTAGATTAGGGTTAGGATACAGTTATGGCTAGGCTGCAGGTAGAGTTAGGGTCAGATTAGGGTTAGGATACAGTTATGGTTAGGCTGCAGGTAGAGTTAGGGTTAGATCCATGTTTGGATACAGTTATGGCTAGGTTGCAGGTTGAGTTAGGGTTAGATCCTGGTTAGGATACAGTTATGGTTAGGCTGCAGGTAGTGTTAGGGTTAGATTAGGTTTAGGATACAGTTATGGCTAGGCTGCAGGTAGAGTTAGGGTTAGATTAGGGTTAGGATACAGTTATGGCTAGGCTGCAGGTAGTGTTAGGGTTAGATTAGGATTAGGATACAGTTATGGCTAGGCTGCAGGTAGTGTTAGGGTTAGATTAGGGTTAGGATACAGTTATGGCTAGGCTGCAGGTAGTGTTAGGGTTAGATTATGGTTAGGATACAGTTATGGTTAGGCTGCAGGTAGAGTTAGGGTTATATTCGTGTTAGGATACAGTTATGGCTAGGCTGCAGGTAGAGTTAGGGTTAGGATACAGTTATGGCTAGGCTGCAGGTAGTGTTAGGGTTAGATTAGGGTTAGGATACAGTTATGGGTATGCTGCAGGTAGAGTTAGGGTTAGATTAGGGTTAGGATACAGTTATGGTTAGGCTGCAGGTAGTGTTAGGGTTAGATTAGGGTTAGGATACAGTTATGGCTAGGCTGCAGGAAGAGTTAGGGTTAGATTCGTGTTAGGATACAGTTATGGCTAGGCTGCAGGTAGTGTTAGGGTCAGATTAGGGTTAGGATACAGTTATGGTTAGGCTGCAGGTAGAGTTAGGGTTATATCCATGTTTGGATACAGTTATGGCTAGGCTGCAGGTAGAGTTAGGGTTAGATCCTGGTTAGGATACAGTTATGGTTAGGCTGCAGGTAGTGTTAGGGTTAGATTAGGTTTAGGATACAGTTATGGCTAGGCTGCAGGTAGAGTTAGGGTTAGATTAGGGTTAGGATACAGTTATGGCTAGGCTGCAGGTAGTGTTAGGGTTAGATTAGGATTAGGATACAGTTATGGCTAGGCTGCAGGTAGTGTTAGGGTTAGATTAGGGTTAGGATACAGTTATGGCTAGGCTGCAGGTAGTGTTAGGGTTAGATTATGGTTAGGATACAGTTATGGTTAGGCTGCAGGTAGAGTTAGGGTTATATTCGTGTTAGGATACAGTTATGGCTAGGCTGCAGGTAGAGTTAGGGTTAGGATACAGTTATGGCTAGGCTGCAGGTAGTGTTAGGGTTAGATTAGGGTTAGGATACAGTTATGGGTATGCTGCAGGTAGAGTTAGGGTTAGATTAGGGTTAGGATACAGTTATGGTTAGGCTGCAGGTAGTGTTAGGGTTAGATTAGGGTTAGGATACAGTTATGGCTAGGCTGCAGGAAGAGTTAGGGTTAGATTCGTGTTAGGATACAGTTATGGCTAGGCTGCAGGTAGTGTTAGGGTTAGATTAGGGTTAGGATACAGTTATGGCTAGGCTGCAGGTAGTGTTAGGGTTAGATTAGGGTTAGGATACAGTTATGGTTAGGCAGCAGGTAGAGTTAGGGTTAGATCCGTGTTAGGATACAGTTATGGCTAGGCTGCAGGTAGAGTTAGGGTTAGGGTACAGTTATGGCTAGGCTGCAGGTAGTGTTAGGGTTAGATTAGGGTTAGGATACAGTCATGGTTATGCTGCAGGTTGAGTTAGGGTTAGATTAGGGTTAGGATACACTTATGGTTAGGCTGCAGGTAGTGTTAGGGTTAGATTAGGGTTAGGATACAGTTATGGCTAGGCTGCAGGTATAGTTAGGGTTAGATCCGGGTAAGGATACAGTTATGGCTAGGCTGCAGGTAGTGTTAGGGTTAGATTAGGTTTAGGATACAGTTATGGCTAGGCTGCAAGTAGAGTTAGGGTTAGATTAGGGTTAGGATACAGTTATGGCTAGGCTGCAGGTAGAGTTAGGGTTAGATTAGGGTTAGGATACAGTTATGGTTAGGCTGCAGGTAGAGTTAGGGTTAGATCCATGTTTGGATACAGTTATGGCTAGGCTGCAGTTAGAGTTAGGGTTAGATTATGGTTAGGATACAGTTATGGTTAGGCTGCAGGTAGTGTTAGGGTTAGATTAGGGTTAGGATACAGTTATGGCTAGGCTGCAGGTAGTGTTAGGGTTAGATTAGGGTTAGGATACAGTTATGGCTAGGCTGCAGGTAGAGTTAGGGTTAGATTAGGGTTAGGATACAGTTATGGCTAGGCTGCAGGTAGAGTTAGGGTTAGATCCGAGTTAGGATACAGTTATGGCTAGGCTGCAGGTAGAGTTAGGGTTAGATCCGGTTTAGGATACAGTTATGGTTATGCTGCAGGTAGTGTTAGGGTTAGATTAGGGTTAGGATACAGTTATGGCTAGGCTGCAGGTAGAGTTAGGGTTAGATCTGGGTTAGGATACAGTTATGGTTATGCTGCAGGTAATGTTAAAGTTAGATTAGGGTTAGGATACAGTTATGGCTAGGCTGCAGGTAGTGTTAGGGTTAGATTAGGGTTAGGATACAGTTATGGCTAAGCTGCTGGTAGAGTTAGGGTTAGATCCATGTTAGGATGCAGTTATGGCTAGGCTGCAGGTAGAGTTAGGGTTAGATTAGGGTTAGGATACAGTTATGGTTAGGCTGCAGGTAGTGTTAGGGTTAGATTAGTGTTAGGGTGCAGTTAGGATGCAGCTAGGGTTAGATTAGAGCTAGAGTGCTGTTAGGGTTAGGGTGCAGCTAAGGTTAGGGTTAAATTAGGGTAAGGGTGCACTTAGGGTTAGGGTGCGGCTGGGGTTAGGGTGAGATTATAACTAGAATACAGTTAGGGTTAGGGTGCAACTGGGTTTACTGTTAGATTAGGGTTAGGGTGCAGTTAGGATGTAGCTAGGGATAGATTAGGGTTAGGGTGCTGTAAGGTTGTAGCTATGGTTAGATTAGGGTGCGGTTAAGGTGCAGATATGGTTAGATTAGTGTTAGGATATGATTAGGGTTCATCTAGTGTTAGGGTTAGGGTGTAGCTAGGGTTAGGGTGTAGCTAGGATTAGGGTTAGATTAGGGTTAGGGTGTAGCTAGGGTTAGATTAGAGTTAGGGTGTAGCTAAGGTTAGGGTTAGATTAGGATTAGCGTGTAGCTAGGGTTAGATTAGAGTTAGGGTGTAGTTATGGTTAGATTAGGGTTAGGGTGCAACTAGGGTTAGATTAGGGTTAGGGTGTAGCTAGGGTTAGATTAGGGTTAGGGTGTGGTTAGGGTGCAACTAGGGTTAGATGAGGGTATAGCTAAGGTTAAATTAGGGTGTAGCTAAAATTAGATTAGGGTGTAGCTAGGGTTAGATTAGGGTATAGCTAGGGTTAGATTAGGGTGTAGCTAGGGTTAGATTAGGGTATAGCTAGGGTTAGATTAGCATGTAGCTAGGGTTAGATCAGGGTGTAGCTAGGGTTAGATTAGGGTGTAGCTAGGGTTAGATTAGGGTATAGCTAGGGTTAGATTAGGGTGTAGCTAGGGTTAGATTAGGGTATAGCTAGGGTTAGATGAGGGTTAGAGTGCAGCTAGGGTTAGATTGGGGTTATGGTGTAGCTAGGATTAGATTAGGGTGTAGCTAGGTTTTATTAGGGTGTAGCTAGGGTCAGATTAGGGTGTAGCTAGGGTTAGATTAGGGTATAGCTAGGGTTAGATTAGGGTTAGGGTGCAGCTAGGGTTAGATTAGGGTTAGGGTGTAGCTAGGGTTAGATTAGGGTATAGCTATGGTTATATTAGGGTGTAGCTAGGGTCAGATTAGGGTGTAGCTAGGGTTAGATTAGGGTGTATCTTGGGTTAGATTAGGGTATAGCTAGGGTTAGATTACGATTAGGGTGCATCTTGGGTTAGATTAGTGTTAGGGTGTATCTTGGGTTAGATTAGGGTTAGGGTGTTGCTAGGATTAGATTAGGGTATAGCTATGGTTATATTATGGTGTAGCTAGGGTCAGATTAGGGTATAGCTAGGGTTAGATTAGGGTGTATCTTGGGTTAGATTAGGGTATAGCTTTGGTTAGATTAGGGTTAAGGTGCAGCTAGGGTTAGATTAGAGTTAGGGTGTAGCTAGGGTTAGATTAGGGTTAGGGTGTAGCTAGGGTTAGATTAGGGTTAGGGTGTAGCTAGGGTTAGATTAGGGTATAGCTATGGTTATATTATGGTGTAGCTAGGGTCAGATTAGGGTATAGCTAGGGTTAGATTAGGGTGTATCTTGGGTTAGATTAGGGTATAGCTATGGTTAGATTAGGGTTAGGGTGTAGCTAGGGTTAGATTAGAGTTAGGGTGTAGCTAGGGTTAGATTAGGGTTAGGGTGTAGCTAGGGTTAGATTAGGATTGGGGTGCAGTTAGGGTTAGCTGAGGGTGCGGTTAGGGTTAGGCTGCAGTTAGGGCTAGAATTAGATTTGCAATCACAGTGTTTGTAATATCGATTTGTCAATAGGCCGACAGTCAACAGTCATAATGTTGACATTCTGTCAATGTCGACATTATGTCGACGTATTGTTGTAACTCATGTAAAGTCAGTGCTAAATGTTGTATGAATATGTTAACATAATACAATGCACCTTAACAATATATATGTGTATTATTATTTATGTACTATTGGCAATATTTATACATTTTTTCGTACTATTTGTAATGTTTATATTTTTCAAAGTTTAATCACAAAAGTCATGTTTTGTTTTTACTAAGATCACTGTTACAATGAGTGTATCGCTCCTCCAGACTAATAATTGGACGCAGTAGATACATTTGCCAAAATGTAAACCGTTTTTAACAAATATTTCTGGCTACATTGGACAAACTGTGCTTAATTCCTGGCCTGATTAGTTCCATTTACTCCATGCAACCTCTTTGGATATCAAATTATTATTATTATTATTATTATTATTATTATTATTATTATTATTATTATTATTATCCATTGCCATAGATATACTGTACATTGTACATGTGCTGTGAATATACTCAGTATCGAATAATGTAGTTATAAATTAAAAACCCTCTAATTCATATACGTCCATGCTTTATACATCCTCATGTACTATTTCCCCACTTTATCATAGTGATACAGATTGTGGTAGACAATAATTACTGTATATTTAAGTAACAATACAGTTAGGATAGTGCATTAAGGGCCAATATATCAATATTATTTTTACAAAAAAAATGTAAAAAAGGTGTTTTGTGTTCTCACACACTTTTCAAATTATTTTAGTATCACATGAATTTACTAAAGGGCAATTAGAGTAGAATTCACAACATTCTACCCCAAACACTAATAATAACATATTTTTAGTGAGCAGATAGCATATTCCATAATTGTAATGGGAAATGTGATCTGCCCAGATTTACTAAATATATATTGTATAAAATATACTGGAGGAAACCCTGTGATAATGGCGCCAGGGGCTGGCTGGCAACTTTTAGCCTGGGGGGCAAATGCATGCATGAGGCCCTGGCAGAGGAGTAGCGTGTAGCCAGGGTGCCCGAAGAACATGCGTGCTACGGCGCCGCCCCCCCTCAAGTGTTTCAGGGAGCAGGCGGGTCCATATGGGATTAATGTAAGGTAAAAATAAATTTTAGGGGCAGCCCCGTGTTGTAGTGCCCATATGCAGTGCCCCCGTGTGTCACAGTAGAGAACACCCTTATGCAGGCCTCCAGTAGTGCCCCCAGTAGTGATCCCCCCCTATGCAGTGCCCCCAGTAGTGGTCCCCCCTGTGCAGTGCCCCTTGTGCCCCCAGTAGATAGCCCCTTATATAGTGCCCCCAATAGTGGTACCCCCAGTAGTTAGCCCCTTATATAGTGCCCCCAATAGTGGTACCCCCTATGCAGTGCCCCTTATATAGGGCCCCCAGTAGCAGTCCACCCCCCATGCAGTGCCCCCAATAGTGGTAACCCTTATGCAATGCCCCTTAAATAGTGGCCCCAGTTGTAGTCTCCCCCCTATGCAGTGCCCCAAGTGGTAGTCCCCTCCCCCCTATGTAGTGCCCCTAGTAGTAGTCCCCTCCCCCCTATGCAGTGCCCCTAGTAGCAGTCCCCCCCTTGTAGTGCCTCCAGTAGTAGTAGTACCCCCTTGTAGTGCCCCCAGTAGTAGCCCCCCTTGTAGTGCCCCCAGTAGTAGTAGTCCCCCCCTTGTAGTGCCCACAGTAGTAGTAGTCCTCCCCTTGTAGTGCCCCCAGTAGTAGTAGTTCCCCCCTTGTAGAGCCCCCAGTAGTAGTAGTCCCCCCCTTGTAGTGCCCCCAATAGTAGTAGTCCCCCCCTTTGTAGTGCCCCCAGTAGTAGTAGTCCCCCCCTTTGTAGTGCCCCCAGTAGTAGTAGTCCCCCCTTTGTAGTGCCCCCAGTAGTAGACCCCCCTTGTAGTGCCCCCAATAGTAGTAGTCCCCACTTGTAGTTCCCCCAGTAGTAGTAGTCCCCCCCTTGTAGTGCCCCCAGTAGTAGTAGTCCCGCCCCCCTTGTAGTGCCCCCAGTAGTAGTAGTCCCGCCCCCCTTGTAGTGCCCCCAGTAGTAATCCACCCCCCTGGTAGTGCCCCCAGTAGTAATACCCCCCTGGTAGTGCCCCCATAGTAATCCCCCCCGTGGTAGTGCCCCCAGTAGTCCCCCCCCTGTAGAGAGAGACTTAATTAAAAAAATAAAAAACACTTACCTGAAACTCCCGCTCCTGGTCCCGACGCTTCTACCGGCTCCTCCGGCCGCTTTGCATTATGGGAGAGGCGTCGTCATGACGACGTCTCTCCCATTACCCACTGCGGGAGCCGGAAGATGGCTCCCGCAGTGGGAGCAGCAGCAGCCGATGAGAGTCTGACAGACTCTCAGCGGCTGCTGATTACAGCAAACACACAGCTGCTGGCTCCAGCGGCTGTGTGTTTGTGCTGTGTAGCGCTAACCGAACTCCGTCCGGTCAGCGCTACACACGCGGTGCAGTCTGTGTCACAGTGACACAGACTGCCCGCGGCCCGCATGACGCTGCGGCCCAGGGGGCACATGGCACCCTGCCCCCCGGCCCAGCCCGCCACTGAATGGCGCCATCTTCAGATGGCATTATTAGGGCTTTCCCCCAGTTCCACGACTCCTGCTCAGAGCACAGGGGCCCTGTGATCAAGCTGATCACTGCAAAAGAAAAACAACTGACCTGCATGCAGGGACCGGTGGGTGGTGCCCCGGTCAGCTGGTCTGTGGGCTTCTGCACTCTGACCCTGGTCAGTTGCTACATAAAGAAGCTGACCAGGGTCACAGTGCAGGAGCACGGAGACCAGCTGACCGGAGTCCCAGAGTGAGGACTTCTCCTGAGCACCGATCACCAGGCAGGTAAGTGTAAACTTTGGGAGGGGGGCGATTGCGGGATGGGTGGGTTGCACAGGGGGCGTGCGTATGATGGTGGGAGTTGGATGGGGAAGGTGCAAGTTTAATAGTTATTTTCACATCACAAAAGCAATATAATTGCTGATTGTAATAAATAGGGTCTGTAAGTGACCAAGGGACTGTGTAATATGGTGACAGTGATATCAGTGTGATCTGATGAAGAGCTCCCCCTGCAGGAGTGTCTGAGATCTGCCGGTAACTGTTCCTCTGGGCAGAGCAGGTTTTGTGCTGGGAGCTGCCTTGCTGTCTGTAGCTGTGCCTACTGACTGCACAGAAATACCCAGCAGAGTCCTGAGTGTTGGTTAGATTCAGTCTCAGTGTAGAGTTAAGCATGTGAGGCCTTTTGAATGTCCATCTCTGAAATCCTGCTTCAAAGTCTCCCATGTTGGCGTCTGTGGAATACACCATCAGCTGCAGGCCCTGGTTTGCTCTTTGTTGGTACCAGAGCATCACGTAATTATCTGGATTATTATGCTGGCATGACAGCTCCGCAGGTTCCCCTGGTTTGACTATTAAGAGCTTCTGGCTCTGAGTCACCTTCACCTCCTGGCACCACAAACCTGAAACAGACGGCAAAATTCAGTGCCCAATATTTACTAAGAAATGTAACTTTTACAGCTGTGTCCTTGTGGCTCAAGTCGCGCCAAATAATCTCTCTCTACGCGCCAAAATGTGCATCTTATTCACATAAATAAAATAACTGGGGGCGACAGAACTGCATTGCTAATGTACAATGACCACTGGGGCTGGCAGCATTTGTACATCTGTGCGCTGCGGAGTCTGATTCTGGGTGAGAAGGGATCCGATGCAACAGCCACTGCTTTCCCCATTATTATTATTAGCTAATATCACTACAAGACATTTCACAAGTCTGTACAGTCAGATACATTTATTCACAACCCTCAGCTCCTGTTCAAGTAGATATTACAATTTAATGTCACTATCACCGGCCCACAAACACAGCCAGACCACTTTAGCCAGAAGACAAATAACCTAACAGTGTGTCTCTAAGTCATCCGAGAAACTGGCGCCCCCAAGAAAACATCCATTAAAAATACAAACTCATCGCAGATAGCAGAGGGGTCGTATCAGTCCCAAAGCCCCCAGCTCAGCTAATCACTGCCCCCCAACCCATCCTAGCACAGGTTGAGTTTCCCATAAACAAATATTCAGAAATACGGATTTTTTTTAAACGTGTCTGAGATAGTGACACCTTTGCTTTCTGATGGTTCAATATACACAAACTTTGTTTAATGTACAAAATTATAAAAAAAATTGTATATTATCATCAGGCTGTGTGTAATGCAACATAAATTAATTTCATGTACAGAATGTACACAAACTTTGCTTGATGCACAAAATGATTTAAAAAATATTGTATAAAATGACCTGCAGGCTGTGTGTATGAGGTGTACAGTACAAGAAACATAAACGCATTCTGTGTTTACATGCGGGTCCCATCCCCAAGATGTCTCATTATGGTATGCAAATATTCCAAAATACTGAAAAATGCGATATTAAAAATACTTCTGGTCCCAAGCATTTTGGATATGGAAGACTCATTCTAGTATTCTGCAGATACTTCTAGCAGTATCCTCCATGGTATAACACAGCTAGTGACAAGCAACACACATCTTATATATATTCAGTTACAGAATGTTCCTTCTGTTTGGTTTTATGGAAGATGGAACAAAAACAAACATTTTAGATACTGTAGGCAGATAGACAGATAGATATGAGATACATACTGTATATTTGAGAGATAGATAGACAGATAGATAGATAGATAGATAGATAGATAGATAGATGTGAGATAGATAGATATGAGATAGATAGATATGAGATAGACAGATAGATAGATAGATTAGATAGATAGATAGATAGATAGATAGATAGATAGATACATAAATAGATACATAGATAGATATGAGATAGATAGATAGATAGATAGATAGTCAGACAGTTAGATAGATACATAGATAGATATGAGATAGTTAGATAGATAGATATATAGATATATATGAGATAGATAGATATGAGATAGATAGATATGAGATAGATAGATAGATAGATAGATAGATCAGATAGATAGATAGATAGATAGATAGATAGATAGATAGATAGATAGATAGACAGATACTAGATAGATAGATATATATTAGATAGATAGATAGATAGATAGATAGATAGATAGATAGATAGATAGATAGATAGATAGATAGATAGATAGATAGACAGATATTAGATAGATAGATAGATATTAGATAGATAGATAGATAGATAGATAGATAGATAGATAAAGTGCAGGTCACCTGAGAGGTACATCCTGCTCTTGTGTACAGGGGAATCACTACACACTTACCTGGGAGGAAGTGCAGGGTCAGGAGTAGCAGAAGCTTTTTGTCCATGTCACAATCTTTAAATTCTTTGAAACAAATGTAACAATGTAACTAAGACATTGATTTACAAATATATAATGTATATTTAAATCCCAGCCACTGATATCCAAACCTTAGACAACAAATGTAACATATTCTAGTACCATGTAATTAAGGATGATGTTTGCTAAATGTGAATTCCCCTTTCTTGTCTTATGTTCTGCAATTATAATGTATCTGTCTGTCTTGCCATAGTTAAGTGCTGCTCACCTCATGTACAGTAATTGTGATTGCTGTTTCTTATACCACATGATCTAACAAGCCATTTTGTTTCCTGCTCCCTCCCACACCAGGATGTGTCCTCTTATGACTATATCCAGCTGCTCTTATAAGTATTCATTTGTAAGACTCTTTGCCTTGTAGACATATTGCAGTTTTGCAAGCTGAGATGGCACCTACGTGGCTCTCTTCCCTTACTGTATTTTGGATAATACTTTGTTATGCCAAGGTATTAATATGACAGGTCTCACAGTGGGACTCATACTGAGTTGAATGCAAGCGGCCATAATTCCATACACCCTCTGAATTTGAGAGTGTCATAAGTTAAAGGGGCCTATTCATCATACCTAAACTTTCCCTGGAGGTAATTAGGTTTAGAACTCGCATGGAGTTCTACCTGATTACCGGGGGATTCATCATTCCTCCTCTCCATAAGTATCTGTTCCGAAAAGCTGTCATTTTTGTGATGACAGCTTTTCAGGAAAAGATAGTTATCCCTCTCTACACTAACTTACCGCAGCTGGAATCTGTGCTGCGCATGCGCTGTTACATCTGAAAAAACCAGCGCATGCGCAGCACTGCCTACAGTTGCGGTAATTTTGTGTGCACAACAAATAAATAATATATATAATAACATATTTAATTTATAATGTAATCTATAATTAAATTCACTAAAATTATAACTATAATTATAATATTGTTATATAATTATATTATACCTTTATAATTAAATTGAATATAATGTATAATTAAAAATTAAATTATGATTAATTTAATTTATAAAATAATAAATTATTTTATAGACAATCTCTATGATTTGATTTCAATAAAAAGCACAATAAATTAAAAAAATTATAAAATTCAATACAAAATATAAAATACAATTATAAAATAACTACAATACAAAAACTAAAATACAAGTAGCTTGTTTAAGAGTTTATAATAACTGAATATAATTAATATTGTAATTTTGTGGGTGTATGGGAAGGTTTTTTTCTATACACAATAGATTTTGGCTGTTGAATTCTGCAGGGGAAGTCAGCAAAGAGGAATCAGTGGAACAGATGGTTATCTACTTCCAGGGATTATTACATACAGTAGATGACGGATCCAGCAGGGGAGGTCTGCAGGTACTACAAATAATAGTGCTACATACTAATATTTTCTATCGGTTTCATTCACTAAGTTAATCAGTGTACAGCCTTTCATAGATAGAAGCCTTTATGGAAAATCCTAACTTAGCTAAAATACACAGCGAACGTAATCGATAATCAAAGTCTGGTGAGATTTAGGGGTATATTTACTGAGCAGCAAAATTTCAAAACCCTCAATTTTTACAGAATTTGCCTGCATGGATTTCAAAGAGCAGTAATATTTAATGCAAAACATGCCTGATTTACTGTTATTGCCTTTTAAATATGTCAGGCAAAATCGGCAACAATCTTGGATTTTCGGAAATCCATCACTTAGTAAATTTCCCCCTGAATGTTAATATTAGATCACATGGTCACATCATCTATGTAAACTTTTCATTTTTATATTAAGTTTCTGCAAACGATAACAAACTCTATCTGCTGCCTGCAGGATGTTCTCAATTACATTGTATCGTTGTCATGTTTTAAACTGCTGATATTAGTTGTGAAACTTGCGCTGCCGATCAATTTCAAATGAATTGACAAAGACCGTTTTGGGTGTGGATGAAAAATAATAATTCATAAAGGTCAAAATCAAATTTTGATCAACAGTTTCATCAGGCAAAGCTGCAAATCCAATTATCAAATGACTGCAGGTACATAGGGCCTGATTCAGAGCCGGACGCTCTGACCAGAGCGCTCGCTCTGAATCAGGGCCCTCCTCCATGAAAATGGAGCGTCCTCCTGGACGCTCGTATAGCTGTGGGTGACCACCCAAAGCTATAGCGAGCGTCCATGATGATGGTCGCGATGGTCAAGACCATCGCGACCATCGGGCTTGCGATGGAGACCCTGCGGTAGGGTCTCGCTGCCGCAAGCCCTGGAGTGATTTTGGCTCTATCAGAGCCAAAATCACTCCCACTGACATCACTAGTGATGTCAGTGGGGCCGGCTTCAGACGGTAGGCGTTCCCATGGGAACGCCTCCGTCTGGCCGCCACGCCCCCGGCATGCACACTAAAGGGGGCGTGCTGTCAATCAACATCGACAGCACGCCCCCTTTGGCGCGAGACCCGGAGCGACAGCTTGGCTGTCGCAGTCCGGGTCTCGCTCATGCGCACGACGGAGATCCCTCCGTCGTGCACATGCGCAGTGGGGCATCATCGACCCGTTTGTGAGCGTCCTTTGCTCGCGAACGGGTCTGAATGACCCCCATAGTGTAAGTAATCTGGTTATCCTCACCTTATAATTAAATATGTGAAGTTTGGTGTGAAGTTAGTTTATATACTACAACTATCAGTGGATCCACATTTAATGTAAACAAAATGAATTTGTGTTATTTGAGGAATTGCAGCTGTTTAAGTTTTAAACATGAATATTGAGCTAATATAATATAAAGGAATAGCGCCACCTACAGTCACAATCTAGAATGTATCACTTGTTCCTGTAGCTGCCTGTCTCAGTAAGTTTAGGTTTTGTGCTGGCAGCTGCACTGCCATCTGTAACTGTGTCTACTGGCTGCACAGAAATACACAGCGGAATCCGTGGCCTTTACTTGTGGCAGACTCAATGTAGAGTTCAATATGTGTGGCCTGTCTAGAGTCCAGGACTTGAAACCTTCTTCCATATCCCCCTCTTTGGCACCAGGAGAGTAGATTATGAGCTTCAGCCCCTGCTGTGGTTTCTGTTGGTACCAGAACATAGCAAAGAAGTTATTTTCCTCATGTCTGCACCGGAGTTCCGCGCGTTTCCCAGCTCCCACCAGTACAAGTTTCTGGTCCTGTAATATTTCCACATCCTGAGAGGAACCTATAGGAGTCATAGCAAAGAGTTACTGTAAATGTGTAGCTATAACTATTATGTGTCCCTGTGTTAGATATATTTATATATATAATTCAGGGAGACATTGGGTATATACAGTACTGGGGTAACTAGGTATAATAATAAATTGCAGATAAGCATTCAGGGGTATATTTACTAAGCAGTGCTAGGGGTGAAAAGTGATAAGGTGGCAGCCAATCAGCTCCCAACTGTCATCTCACAGGCTGTGTTTGAAAAATGACAGATAGGAGCTGATTGGCTGGCACCTTATCACTTTTCACTCTGTCTTCTAACACTGCTTAGTAAATAGACCCCTATATGATTAGTCTGGGTTCACTTGCAGCTGCTACATTAATGGAACCTAAGCTCTACCTCCATGGCAAAGTGCTGCCCTGCAACCCCCATATATTCTGTCATTCAGCCTTACACGGTATCACATGCAGAGCCAAGACTAGCGCCAAGTGTTTCGTCAGCTCTCTCATATTCAGGCTTCAAAGAAAGAAAATCAGTTCAGGAAATAAATCTGAAAATGTCCGATGTTCTCCTGAAGGAATATAAGGAAGAGACGTCAGACAGGTCTCAGCGCACCATTACTAGTGCTACAGTATGGCCGGGCGCGTGTGTGACTGCTGCTCTGTGCGTGTTTGTCTTGTAGCTGTAGGGAGTCTCTGGTTGGTCTCAGTATTTCCTCCCACATTGTCGTATTGAGAGAATTCACCACAGATGAGAGCTGCCGAAATGTTACCTGCAATTCACGTCATTTCCCACCCGAGGGCCTTTATTCTGTGTTTGCTGAGGAAGGCCAGGGAGAGCGCTGTGCTACTTCCACAATGCAGAAGGATAACGTACACTACGTTACTCTATTCTTATTGTGTCATCCAAGTATATTCATCTCAGTACATACATGTCTCTAATTTCCATGGAGATTTGTACCGGAATGTTTCACAGTACTACAGTGGTTATCAGCAGCTCCTACAGTATACTGCATGTATGGAGATTTGCACAGTACTACTTCTCTGGTTATTTGCTGGATGTGGCTCTACTTATTAGGTCTTAAATTGCATGTAAAGAAATCTGCACAGTACCACTTCTCTGCTAGGCCGGATGTTGTTCTTATTATCACCTCTTATACTACATGCATAGAGATATGCACAGTGCCACTTCTCTGGTTATAGGCTGGATGTGGTTCTTATTATCAGCTCTCATATTGCATGTATAGAGATCTGCACAGTACTACTTCTCTGGTTCTAGGTTGGAAGTGGTTCTTATTATCAGCTCTTATATTGCATGTATAGAGATTTGCACAGTACAACTTCTCTGGTTCTATGCTGGTTGAGTTATTATTATTATTATTATTATTATTATTATTATTATTATTATTATTATTATCTCCTATACTGCATGTATGGAGATTTGCACAGTACCACTTCTCTGGTTCTAGGTTGGATGTGGTTCTTATCAGCTCTTATATTGCATGTATAGAGATCTGCACAGTACCACTTCTCTGGTTCTAGGCTGGATGTGGTTCTTATTATCAGCTCTTGAACTGCATGTATAGAGATTTGCACAGTACCACTTCTCTGGTTCTATGCTGGTTGAGTTATTATTATTATTATTATTATTATTATTATTATTATTATCTCCTATACTGCATGTATGGAGATTTGCACAGTACCACTTCTCTGGTTCTAGGCTGGATGTGGTTATTATTATCAGCTCTCATATTGCATGTATAGAGATCTGCACAGTACTACTTCTCTGGTTCTAGACTGGATGTGGTTCTTATTATCAGCTCTTATATTGCATGTATAGAGATCTGCACAGTACCACTTCTCTGGGTCTAGACTGGATGTGGTTCTTATTATCAGCTCTTATATTGCATGTATAGAGATCTGCACAGTACCACTTCTCTGGTTCTAGACTGGATGTGGTTCTTATTATCAGCTCTTATATTGCATGTATAGAGATCTGCACAGTACCACTTCTCTGGGTCTAGACTGGATGTGGTTCTTATTATCAGCTCTTATATTGCATGTATAGAGATCTGCACAGTACCACTTCTCTGGTTCTAGACTGGATGTGGTTCTTATTATCAGCTCTTATATTGCATGTATAGAGATCTGCACAGTACCACTTCTCTGGTTCTAGACTGGATGTGGTTCTTATTATCAGCTCTTATATTGCATGTATAGAGATCTGCACAGTACCACTTCTCTGGGTCTGTATGCTGGTTGAGTTCTTATTATCACCTTCTATACTATATGTATAGAACGGATGTAATCAGCATCCCGGCGGTCAGAATACTGGCACCGGAATCATGACCTCTGACATTCTGATTTTAAGCTTTAGGGTTAGGGGTTAGGGTTAGGCACTAAGAGGAGGGTTAGGGTCAGGCTGTGGGGGAGTGGGTTAGGATTAAGCTGCGGGAGGGAGTGTTAGGCTGTGGGAAAGGTGGGTTAGGGTTAGAGGGAAGGTTCAGGGGTTAGGGTAGGGATACTTACCTTATTCTGATCCTGTAGCCAAAACCGTAAAGAGATCTGCACAGTACCACTTCTCTGGTTTGTATGCTGGATGTGGTTTTTATTATAACCTCCTGTACTGCATGTATAGAGATCTGCACAGTACCACTTCTCTGGTTCTATGCTGGATGTGGTTCTTATTATCACATCCTATACTGTATGTATAGAGATCTGCATAGTACCACTTCTCTGGTTCTATGCTGAATGTGGTTCTTATTATCACATCCTATACTGTATGTATAGAGATCTGCATAGTACCACTTCTCTGGTTCTATGTTGGATGTAGGGATGTGCGCCAACCCTCGTGTTTTGGTTTTGGTTCTGGATCCCCCCTGGTTTTGGATCTGGATTGGTTTTGACAAAACCTCACCTCTGTGTTTTTTTTTCGTGTTTTGTATCTGGATTTTTTCTTAAAAAATTAAAAAGCAGCTAAAATCACATAAAATGGGCCTGTTTTTGTTCCTACAGTATAATTAACCTCAATAACATTTATTTCCAGTAATTTCCAATCAATTTTGACTACCATACAATATTATTTGCTTCATCTAGTTAAGGCCAAAAGGTTGCATCCAGCTAGCTGGCTGACTAAGCTAAGTGACACAGTGGGCTGCACTAACATATGGCAGTTCAGCTTCTAATTTCCAACATGGATACAGTGTGTTATACAGTTTGGGTTGGATACACCAATTGTGCACTTACTGTGACAGCAGTGTTGGCAGAGCGGGGTTGCTGATGGTGTCCTCAGTACATGGAATGGCAGTGCTGCGGTGCAGGCAGTATCCTCAGTGAAGGGCACCGGTGATGTTGGCAGTGCGGGGGTGCCAGCAGTGTCTTTAGTACAGGTTTGCTGGCTGTGTCAGCAGTGCGGGGTTGCTGGCAGTGTCCTTAGTACATGGAATGGCAGTGCTGCGGTGCTGGAAGTGTTCTCAGTGAAGGGTACCGGTGGTGTCGGCAGAGTGGGGGTACCAGCAGTGTCCTCAGTGCAGGTGTGCTGACTGTGTCGGCAGTTCAGGGGTGTTTTCAATGCAGGGTGCCGATGGTGTTGGCAGAGCGAGGGTGCCAGCAGTTTCCTGAGTGCATGTGTGCTGACAGTGTCGGCAGTGCAGAGGTGCTGGTGTTGTCCTCAGTGTGGGAGTGTCAGCAGTGTCAGCAGTGTGGGGGTCGCTGATGGTGTCCTCAGTACGTGGGGCAGCAGTGCAGGGGTGCTGGCAGTGTTGGCAGCAGTGGTGTCGGCAGCGGGGAATGCTGCCAGTGGGGGTGCCGGCGGTGTCGGCAGTAGGGGGTGCCAATGGTGTCAGGTGGCAGGAATGGCGGACGCATCTTCATTTTCTTCTGTGTTGTTTTCAATGGGCTTAACGCTGATTGGCTGAGAGCCGTGACAGACGGCTCTCTCAGCCAATCATCATTAAGCCCGCTCAATACAAAACCACGCGACTCGACAGCGGGGTCGTGAGGTTTTGCCTCGGGTGAGGGATCCGGGCCAGGCAGGGAGATGCGAGTTTCGCTCGGATCTCCCCGGATACCCGAAATTCGGATGGGTTCAGATCTCTGAGATCCGAACTGACTCATCTCTACATAAAATTGGCCTTTTTTTGTTCCTACAGTATTAATAACCTCAATAACATTTATTTCCACTCGTTTCCAGTCAATTTTGACCACCTCACAGCTCACAATATTGATTTTTTCATCTAAAGGGCCAAAAGGTTGCATCCAGCTTGCTGGCTCAAAACTGATTGATATAATTATTAATAGAGTTGGACTGTGCAAAGATGATGGTTGGGATACCCTTGAAGATTGGAGAATTGATAGTTGGTGCAGCCCCTGGCTTTAAAATTGATAATAAATTAATTTTAAAAAACAATTCATTGGTGCAGCCCCGGGCTGAATAATTAATAATAATTTAATTAAAAAAGTAAAAAACAATTAATTGGGTGCAGCCCCTGGCTGAATAATTAATAAAAAGAAATTCATTGGTGCAGCCCTTGGCTGTAAAATTGATAATAAATTAATTTAAAAACAAATCATTGGTTCCTAAACCAACCATAACATTAATTTAAAATGTCAGGCAGCAATGCCCCAACCAGCACATAATGGAAAGGAAAAAGGTGCAAGATGGAATAGTTCTTGGGCCCTCCCACCCACCCTTATGTTGCATATGAAACAGGACATTCACAGTTTAACAAACCAATCATTTCAGCGATAAGGACTGCCAATTGTGGCTGAAATGATTGGTTTGTTTGGACCCCCCACAAAACAAGCTGCCAATGTGCATTGGACATGGAAATGAAAATTACCCCATACACAAACTGGCTTTACATTACTAGTTGTCATGATCCTCGTCATCCCCATCAGTGTGTACTGTACATCCTCTTCTTCACACAATATTAATTCATCCCCGCTGGAATCCACCATAGGCGCCTTTGTAATATTTTATGTAATTGTTGGTAGAGGTCTTCCTCATGGAATTTGTAATTCATTTTAATGAACATCATCTTTTCCACATTTTGAGGAAGTAACCTCCTATGCCGATCACTGACAAGGTTGCCAGTTGCACTGAAAACTCTTTCGGAGTACACACTGGAGGGTGGGCAACTTAAGTAATGCAAAGCCAGTTTGTTTATGGGACTCCAAATTGCCTCGTTTTCCTGCCAGTACTGAAAGGGACTGTCTGAAATGCCTATTAGGATGTTATCTCTGAAATAGTCCTCTGCCATTGTGTGATTGGAGACCGTATCACACATAGTCATGGTAGACATGTCACTAGTAGGCAGTTCTCCCAGGCCCGACCAGATGTCATATTTTGGTGAACAATATGCATGACCAGTAGGCACTCTGTAAGGAAAATTGAGTTTTTTCCTGGCAGCTGCAGAAACTTAAGGAGGAGATGATGGCGTTTCACGTGCGGCTGCAGCTGACAATTTTTTTCCCAACAGCTCTTTGCATAGTTTTAGATTTTGGTCTGTTGGAAAAAATCTCACAAGGTAGGACTTAAACCTAGAATCCAGATTGGTCGCCAAAATATATTTTTCAGATTTCAATAGATTGACGACTCTTGGATCCTGTTGAAGTGAATCAAGGGCTTGAACCACCAGTCCAACATACCTTGTGCAATCGCTCCGTTTCACCTCCTACTTCAGTTTCTCCAGCTGTTTTTGCAAAAGCTTGATGAGGGGAATGACATGACTCAAGCTGGTAGTGTCTGAACTAACTTCACGTGTGGCAAGTTCAAAGGGTTTGAGAACATTGCACAACATGGAAAATATTCTCTACTGTGCTTGAGCAAGGTGCATTCCCCCTGCACAGCCTATGTTATAGGCCGTTGTATAGCCCTGAATGGCCCTAGCCCTGGATGGCCCTTTGCTGTTCCTCCTTCCGCTGAAGCATATAGAGGTTAGAATTCCACCGAGTTATTTCCTCTTGCTTCAGCTGATGGCACGGCAAATTTAACAGTCCCTGCTGGTCATGCAATCTTCGACAAGCGGTTGCCGAATGTCTAAAATGTCCGGATATTTTACAGGCCACCGAGAGCAATTTCCTGCACGCCCCTGTCAGGTTTTAAAAAAATGTTGCACGACCAAATTAATTGTGTGAGCAATACATGGGACGTGTTGGAATTCTCACAATGTTGGTGGCATTGTCCAAAATCACAAATCCCGAGTAGAGTCCAAGTGGGGTAAGCCATTTAGCAATGATTTCCCTGAGTTTTTCTAAGATGTTCTCAGCGGTATGCCTCTTAGTAAAACCAGTTATACAAAGAGTAGTCTGCCTCTGTATCAGCTGTCTTTTGGTAGATGTTGCTGCTGCTGTTGCTGTTGCAGGCAATACACCTACCCAGTGGGCTGTCACAGTCATGTAATCCTTAGTTTGCCCTGTCCCACTTGTCCACATATCAGTGGTCAAGTGGACAGTCGGTACAATGGCATTTCTGAGGACATTAATTAGGTTTTTTGAATGTCCTTGTACAGACTTGGAATTGCTGTTCTAGCTAAGTGGAATCTAGAAGGGATTTGGTAGTGAGGACACATGACCTCAATCAACTGTTGAAAACCCACTGCAGTAATGGTGGATACTGGACACACATCTAATACCAGCATAGCTGTTATGGCGTCAGTAATCCGCTGTGCAACTGGGTGATTGCTGTCATACTTGTTTGCCCTTGCAAACATTTGTTTGACAGTTAATTGTTTTTTGGAGGATACACTACAAGTAGTCTTCCTCCTGGTCCCCATCTGGGATGACGATCCGCTCACAGCAGCAGCAACAGGCGTAGTTATCAAGGATCCTTCTGAGGAATCACGGATAGGAGAGGAGTCAATCATGCTTCGAATAACAACATTGGATGCAGTAGGACTACTCCCGATGATGAATGAGGATGTTGATGATCCAGGTGTTGGTGTTGGAGATCGAAGGCGCTTGGATCCCACAGAGAGGGAGCAGGTAGGTGACACTGGACTTGTTACGTTTTGAGTTTTGGAACTTGGCGACATACACTTTGATATTTGATGAATGCGCTCCAAGTGACGTAACACGGAGGAGGTTCCTAGGTGGTTTAGGTCCCTCCCTCTACTCACTCTTGCTTGGCAATGGTTACATATGGCTTGACAACTGTTGTCCAGATTGGGGTGGAAAAAATTCCACACGTGAGAAGTGGATTTTTTTGTCTTTTGCCCTGGCATAACAACAATGGGCTTTGGCTTTTTCAATCCATGGGCAACAGCTGTTGCCTTACTTACACAAAGGACATCCTCGTCATCAACATCCTCATCACCAACATCTTCATCATCAAAATCCTCATCATCCTTAGCACCTTCAACTACCAAAATATCCTCCTCCTCCTTGTGCAATTCAACAGAAGCATCCTCACTGACTACGTCTGCAAGATGTTGACTGCCCTTCCCCACATTTACAGAGAGCACACAAATGTTGGAACTTGGAGGATCCTCCAGTACACTAGTATTTAGGTCTGGCTCACACATGGCAACCGCAGACACACTTGCACTCTCCTCGGGGATTTGTGATTTCAATTTCTCAGGGCACACAGTTGGTTTTTCCGGAGCTGTCTTACTCTTCTTAACAACTTTCAATTTTGCATGTGCCCTGCTCGACCCCCCCTAGTTACACCTCTGGCCCCACCTATACCTCTAGAGGTCAGGCTCCAAACTGTGCACTTTAATTATACATTATACATATGTTACATTATACTACCCAGGACTATGGTGTATTATTTATAATGCATTGCTGTTACTAATCTGGTACATTATCGGGCTCTATTTATTAACATTATTTTTACTAAAATAAAGTGAAAAAGGGTGTTTTCACACCCTTTTCACATTATTTTAGTTTCACCTGTAGTTATTACAGGGCAATTGGAGTAGAATTAGTAAAATTCTACTCCAACCCCTAGTATCACTTATTTTTAGTAAAGCAGATCGCATTTCCCATAATTGTAATGGGAAATGTGATCCGACCAGAGTTACTAAAAATAAATTGTAAAAAAATACCTGGAGGTGGCGTAATCCACGGTCTCCCCCGGTTACCGGGCTCCCACTCTGCTCTAACGGGGAGAGCAGAGGTGGGAGCCGGTACCAGTAATCAGCTGCGTGGTCTAAAAAGACCGCAAGCTGATTGCTGTAAAAAAAAGAAAAAAAAAATTGAAAAATTTTTTTTTTACTTACCTGAATCCAGGGACCGGTGATCGGGCCTCTGGTGATGGCTCCTCTCTGGTCAGCTGGTCACCCACAGTGCCCTGCTGCCCGGTCATCAGGTGATCGGGTCCCAGTGCAGTATGGGAGATCACCTGATCGGGAAGCCCGGAGAAGATCACCGGAGTCCAGGAGGATGCAGGTAAGTGCAATGAAGGGAGAGGGGGGTCGTGGGGGTCCGCGATCGCGGGGGCGGGGCTTAGCATCGGTGGGGGGTAGCAGCTACGGTGGGTAGATGCATGCGCGTGCTCTTAGTCGCGGTATTTTTTCCAAATTGCCTCGTTTTCCTGCCAGTACTGAAAGGGACTGTCTGAAATGCCTATTAGGATGTTATCTCTGAAATAGTCCTCTGCCATTGTGTGATTGGAGACCGTATCACACATAGTCATGGTAGACATGTCACTAGTAGGCAGTTCTCCCAGGCCCGACCAGATGTCATATTTTGGTGAACAATATGCATGACCAGTAGGCACTCTGTAAGGAAAATTGAGTTTTTTCCTGGCAGCTGCAGAAACTTAAGGAGGAGATGATGGCGTTTCACGTGCGGCTGCAGCTGACAATTTTTTTCCCAACAGCTCTTTGCATAGTTTTAGATTTTGGTCTGTTGGAAAAAATCTCACAAGGTAGGACTTAAACCTAGAATCCAGATTGGTCGCCAAAATATATTTTTCAGATTTCAATAGATTGACGACTCTTGGATCCTGTTGAAGTGAATCAAGGGCTTGAACCACCAGTCCAACATACCTTGTGCAATCGCTCCGTTTCACCTCCTACTTCAGTTTCTCCAGCTGTTTTTGCAAAAGCTTGATGAGGGGAATGACATGACTCAAGCTGGTAGTGTCTGAACTAACTTCACGTGTGGCAAGTTCAAAGGGTTTGAGAACATTGCACAACATGGAAAATATTCTCTACTGTGCTTGAGCAAGGTGCATTCCCCCTGCACAGCCTATGTTATAGGCCGTTGTATAGCCCTGAATGGCCCTAGCCCTGGATGGCCCTTTGCTGTTCCTCCTTCCGCTGAAGCATATAGAGGTTAGAATTCCACCGAGTTATTTCCTCTTGCTTCAGCTGATGGCACGGCAAATTTAACAGTCCCTGCTGGTCATGCAATCTTCGACAAGCGGTTGCCGAATGTCTAAAATGTCCGGATATTTTACAGGCCACCGAGAGCAATTTCCTGCACGCCCCTGTCAGGTTTTAAAAAAATGTTGCACGACCAAATTAATTGTGTGAGCAATACATGGGACGTGTTGGAATTCTCACAATGTTGGTGGCATTGTCCAAAATCACAAATCCCGAGTAGAGTCCAAGTGGGGTAAGCCATTTAGCAATGATTTCCCTGAGTTTTTCTAAGATGTTCTCAGCGGTATGCCTCTTAGTAAAACCAGTTATACAAAGAGTAGTCTGCCTCTGTATCAGCTGTCTTTTGGTAGATGTTGCTGCTGCTGTTGCTGTTGCAGGCAATACACCTACCCAGTGGGCTGTCACAGTCATGTAATCCTTAGTTTGCCCTGTCCCACTTGTCCACATATCAGTGGTCAAGTGGACAGTCGGTACAATGGCATTTCTGAGGACATTAATTAGGTTTTTTGAATGTCCTTGTACAGACTTGGAATTGCTGTTCTAGCTAAGTGGAATCTAGAAGGGATTTGGTAGTGAGGACACATGACCTCAATCAACTGTTGAAAACCCACTGCAGTAATGGTGGATACTGGACACACATCTAATACCAGCATAGCTGTTATGGCGTCAGTAATCCGCTGTGCAACTGGGTGATTGCTGTCATACTTGTTTGCCCTTGCAAACATTTGTTTGACAGTTAATTGTTTTTTGGAGGATACACTACAAGTAGTCTTCCTCCTGGTCCCCATCTGGGATGACGATCCGCTCACAGCAGCAGCAACAGGCGTAGTTATCAAGGATCCTTCTGAGGAATCACGGATAGGAGAGGAGTCAATCATGCTTCGAATAACAACATTGGATGCAGTAGGACTACTCCCGATGATGAATGAGGATGTTGATGATCCAGGTGTTGGTGTTGGAGATCGAAGGCGCTTGGATCCCACAGAGAGGGAGCAGGTAGGTGACACTGGACTTGTTACGTTTTGAGTTTTGGAACTTGGCGACATACACTTTGATATTTGATGAATGCGCTCCAAGTGACGTAACACGGAGGAGGTTCCTAGGTGGTTTAGGTCCCTCCCTCTACTCACTCTTGCTTGGCAATGGTTACATATGGCTTGACAACTGTTGTCCAGATTGGGGTGGAAAAAATTCCACACGTGAGAAGTGGATTTTTTTGTCTTTTGCCCTGGCATAACAACAATGGGCTTTGGCTTTTTCAATCCATGGGCAACAGCTGTTGCCTTACTTACACAAAGGACATCCTCGTCATCAACATCCTCATCACCAACATCTTCATCATCAAAATCCTCATCATCCTTAGCACCTTCAACTACCAAAATATCCTCCTCCTCCTTGTGCAATTCAACAGAAGCATCCTCACTGACTACGTCTGCAAGATGTTGACTGCCCTTCCCCACATTTACAGAGAGCACACAAATGTTGGAACTTGGAGGATCCTCCAGTACACTAGTATTTAGGTCTGGCTCACACATGGCAACCGCAGACACACTTGCACTCTCCTCGGGGATTTGTGATTTCAATTTCTCAGGGCACACAGTTGGTTTTTCCGGAGCTGTCTTACTCTTCTTAACAACTTTCAATTTTGCATGTGCCCTGCTCGACCCCCCCTAGTTACACCTCTGGCCCCACCTATACCTCTAGAGGTCAGGCTCCAAACTGTGCACTTTAATTATACATTATACATATGTTACATTATACTACCCAGGACTATGGTGTATTATTTATAATGCATTGCTGTTACTAATCTGGTACATTATCGGGCTCTATTTATTAACATTATTTTTACTAAAATAAAGTGAAAAAGGGTGTTTTCACACCCTTTTCACATTATTTTAGTTTCACCTGTAGTTATTACAGGGCAATTGGAGTAGAATTAGTAAAATTCTACTCCAACCCCTAGTATCACTTATTTTTAGTAAAGCAGATCGCATTTCCCATAATTGTAATGGGAAATGTGATCCGACCAGAGTTACTAAAAATAAATTGTAAAAAAATACCTGGAGGTGGCGTAATCCACGGTCTCCCCCGGTTACCGGGCTCCCACTCTGCTCTAACGGGGAGAGCAGAGGTGGGAGCCGGTACCAGTAATCAGCTGCGTGGTCTAAAAAGACCGCAAGCTGATTGCTGTAAAAAAAAGAAAAAAAAAAAATTGAAAAATTTTTTTTATTACTTACCTGAATCCAGGGACCGGTGATCGGGCCTCTGGTGATGGCTCCTCTCTGGTCAGCTGGTCTCCCACAGTGCCCTGCTGCCCGGTCATCAGGTGATCGGGTCCCAGTGCAGTATGGGAGATCACCTGATCGGGAAGCCCGGAGAAGATCACCGGAGTCCAGGAGGATGCAGGTAAGTGCAATGAAGGGAGAGGGGGGTCGTGGGGGTCCGCGATCGCGGGGGCGGGGCTTAGCATCGGTGGGGGGTAGCAGCTACGGTGGGTAGATGCATGCGCATGCTCTTAGTCGCGGTATTTTTTCCAAAAATACCCCAACTAGAGTGCGGATGGGATTCACAGGGACAGAGCTTTATCACAAGCTCTGTCCCTGCAAGGGATTTATAGTAAATCCCTGTGATATTGCCTGAATTCGCAATGCGAATTCCCTCGGTAATATCACACTACAATCCGCATTCAATATGCGGATTGTAGTAAATAGAGCCCCATGTATGAAACAGCAGTGTTTACTATATATATATATATATATATATATATATATATATTTTTTTTTATTATTATTTTTTTTTTATTTTTTTTTAAAGGGGCCCAGACCATGTACTTTGTAATGGATAGCCAAGCCTCTGTGGCTGACCACACTCCTAAGTATGGGCCCGTATTTCTTCTACCTATCCCCGGTTGGCCTTTCAGGCCCTAGTCCGTCACTGTCCTCATCCCAATATTATGGGGCTGATTCTGAGTCAGACTTTGTGCACGGACACAAATGGCGAGTTATTCAATAAAGCGCAGATGACAGGGTTCAGAGCAGTGGCAACAATATATATGCATGATAAACAACCACCTTGCTGCACTCATAATTATTAATTGTAATCCATACAGTATGTAATCCGTGTTCTGTGTCTCTATTCAACATACAACATTCTGGTCCTGATTTGTAGTCAGACGCAAAGTGGCCGCAACTGAATTAATTATTGGATTTATAATGTGACCACTAACGTACCACTCTGCCTACTTACCTGAAGGAATATCCGCTGGTACTCTCCATCATCTACTTGCTGGGACACCTCTGCGATGTCATCAATGCTGGGTTTATGACCCGGCTGATGTAATGTGCGTGCGCGGCAATCAGGCGGCACGTGCACTAGAGGCCACTATTGGGGAGGAACATTTCAGATATGTCTTGGGGCCACTCTGCAGAATTGTAGCCTCTACAATTGATGATGGCGTTAGCTATCGGGAGCAAGCCCCGGAATGTTATGCTTCCCAGAGCTTAGTGCATGTGTAACCCTGGTTAGGGTTACAGAGATATATTACATATAAATATAATTCATATATACAATTGAAACAGGTATATATGTTCATTCATCTATTTACAGAAAAATACCATTTATGAGGTAAATTTTAAATATACTGTAGGGATATATGTGATGTGATGTAAATATAAGTAAATATGTGGAAATGTATGTACCCTGTGCATGTTAGATATCTATGATGTCAGTGGACTTTGGTGCTTCATGCTGCAGATATATATTTCACAGACATTGGTGATAGTTGCAGAAGGGGGCGGAGTAATATAGATGGGAGTGAATCGGTTCCTGTCAGGAAAATAGGATCCGGTGAGGGGGAGGATATAACAGCTGTTAGCAACAGCTGAGAGGCAGTCTGCTGATCCCTCCCTCCAGTGCCTACCCTCTTGTGACCCGGGCAGCCAGTGAATGGTGATGGGCTGCTGGGCACAGGGGGGCAGAGCCAGAGAGGGAGCCCAGCCGGAGCTGGGGAAGCAGGTGGGCAGCAGTGCTCACCCTGCCTTTGCTGGTGCAGTGGACGGAGGCATCCCAGCGGGCATCCCAATGTGCAGTTCTTTGTGGGAGTGATCGGGATGATGACCTGGGAACTGGCTCAGAGGCAGAGGTTGTGGAGCAGCAGTGGTGGTCCCGGCAGCGGAGCAGTGCAGAGGGCCGGTGGTGAGCAGAGGCTGTAAGTGGGCGAAGCCGCAGCACATCCCAGCAGCTTAGAGGCTGTATCCCAGGAGGAGGGGCGAGTGTACAGTTGGGGAGGTGGAGCGGCAGTGGCTGTATCTGGTGGTCAGTGGTAGTTCCCTGCAGGACAGCCCATCAGCTTAGAGGCTGTATCCCAGGAGGAGGGGCGAGTGTACAGTTGGGGAGGTGGAGCGGCAGTGGCTGTACCCAGTGGTCAGCGGTAGTTCCCTGCAGGACAGCCCAGCAGCTTAGAGGCTGTATCCCAGGAGGAGGGGCGCGTGTACAGTTGGGGAGGTGGAGCGGCAGTGGCTGTACCCAGTGGTCAGTGGTAGTTCCCTGCAGGACAGCCCAGCAGCTTAGAGGCTGTATCCCAGGAGGAGGGGTGCGTGTACAGTTGGGGAGGTGGAGCGGCAGTGGCTGTTCCCAGTGGCATCCCAATGTGCAGTTCTTTGTGGGAGTGATCGGGATGATGACCTGGGGAACTGGTTCAGAGGCAGAGGTTGTGGAGCAGCAGCGGTGGTCCCGGCAGCGGAGCAGTGCAGAGGGCCGGTGGTGAGCAGAGGCTGTAAGTGGGCGAAGCCGCAGCACATCCCAGCAGCTTAGAGGCTGTATCCCAGGAGGAGGGGTGCATCTACAGTTGGGGAGGTGGAGCGGCAGTGGCTGTATCCGGTGGTCAGTGGTAGTTCACTGCAGGACAGTCCAGCAGCTTAGAGGCTGTATCCCAGGAGGAGGGGCACATGTACATTTGGGGAGGTGGAGCGGCAGTGGCTGTATCCGGTGGTCAGTGGTAGTTTCCCTGCAGGACAGCCCAGCAGCTTAGAGGCTGTATCCCAGGAGGAGGGGCACATGTACAGTTGGGGAGGTGGAGCGGCAGTGGCTGTATCCGGTGGTCAGTGGTAGTTCCCTGCAGGACAGCCCAGCAGCAGTAATACAGATGTGGGCTGCAGTTAGCAGAAAGAGGCCGGGGGTTTCTCTGCAGATGGGAAGGTCACTGCTAACAGTGAGTAAATATATACACTGCACTCACCAAGTATGTAGCTGACCGACCCTCAAGAGAAGGTGGGTAGCTGCCTTAAAAGGAAAGTGCTAGGGGAGGAAGTAGACTTTACTGTTACCGTCTGCATAGGAGCAGAAAGAAAGCATAAATTACTGTTGAAGGGAAAGGAAGACTCGGGCACAGAGAATAAGGGTGTACACCCAAGTTACAGCAGTCACTTGCCTCATCTGGGGTCATATTTATCCTTTGGAGGCATTAGTTAGACTGTCATCTGTATAAACTAAACTTGGATGATATAATGCAAATGTGAATACAGGAGGTAACTATACGGTATCTAGTGTTATGCTTTGTTCTCATTGGAAACTATATTCTAAGTAACCACTTATTGCTACTACTGCTAGTCACTAACTGACTGTAAAAGAAAGACAATAGTAGTTGGCTGCAGTGGACACTGGGCCTGATTCGGACCCGCTCGCGAGCGCAGGACGCTCGCAAGCGGGTCGATGGTGCCAAAGTGAGCGAGCGACAAGGAATTCGTCGCTCGGGGTCTCGTACCAAAGGGGGCGTGCTGTAGATGGTGAGTGACAGCACGCCCCCTTCGGTGGGCATGCCAGGGGCGTGGCTGCCAGATGGAGCGTTCCCATGGGAACGCCTACCGTCTGAGTCCGGCCCCACTGACATCACTCTGATAGAGCCAAAATCACTCCAGGGCTTGCGGCAGCGAGACCCTACCACAGGGTCTCCGTCGCAAGCCCAATGGTCGAGATGGTCTTGACCATCGCGACCATCATCATGGACGCTCGCTATAGCTGTGGGTGGTAACCCACAGCTATGCGAGCGTCCATGAGGCCGCTCCATTTTCAGGTAGGAGGGCGCTGATTCAGAGCGAGCGCTCTGGTCAGAGCGTTCGGCTCTGAATCAGGCCCACAGACTTCTAATTTGTACATACCAAGGAGGATAAAAGACAACCCTCGCGCTCTCACAGAGAGAACTGCTTCCCAGCCCATTTATATATACACCAACTGAAAGTTACAATATATTATTTATGTATAACCAATCTTATAAGCTGTAGAAAATATATGTGAAGCTCGGTGGCTCACACCGGTAGTTATATTGTTGTACATGAGAAGGGATCACACATTATAGTTTTAAGTGCAAAAGGAGAAAATGAGGTTGATGTAATTCCAATTAATAGTATGTTATTGGTGCAAACTCATTTGAATGTATTCATTGTAAATTATAGTAATGTAAAGGTTATAACTTAAATGCTGTTCTTAAAATAATTAAGAATAAGAAAGATGTTTACAAATGAATAACTTGGAGAGTTTATTTACATGAGAACATTTCCGGTTTCAATTATCATCACATTACAATATATTTTGGTGGGTTTTCCCAAGTAGGCCTACTATCTATTTACTTATACTTGGGTGGAGGCACTGGATTAATTATAGAGGAAAGGTACACCACTTAGAGAGAGGTTAAGGGTGGGTACATTAGGAGTAACAAAGGTGATAGAAACCCAGTATCACTTTTAGAGAGTAAAGGGGGGTTACACATGCGACCATATTGCAGCCCAACAGAAAGACTGCGCAAGGCAAAAAGTCCATTGCAGTGTACGGATCATACAGATCCCTCTCCTGGTAAATTCTGCGCAGTGTGGACTGCAATGGCTGACGCCATCTGAAGGTGCAAAAGCTGCCGGGACCAAGTTCTGGAATGTTTTGGTAAAATCAGCTATTTACCAGCTCCCTTAGAAACTGATCTAAAACGAGGGACCACAGCCGATATCTCCGATCTCTGTACATACATTCACAGGATGCCTAATATTGGCGGGTAGCCCCAAATATGGGTGTTTCCAGAGGGTATCCCACAACATTTTTTTGATAAACATGTCCCTATATGTGATACATTATAACTAGAGATGAGCGGTTCAGATTCTGAGGAATCCGAACCGCTCCGAACAGGTGGAATCCGAGTCCACCCGAATGCTTTCGGGTATTCCCGCCTGACTCGGATTCCACCTCGAGTCCGAACGTCACCCGGCCGGTGTCGGATTCTTGCGAGACCTCGGGGATGTTCGGCCTCTAAAAAAGGCGCGGCTCCCGGGACTCGGCGCCATTCTGCTGAGAGGAAGAGTTCACTTCAGTGAACTTGCTGCTGGACATCAGTTACTTTCAAGGGCATAAGCCCACTGTATGTATACAAGCTCCGTGACTTGGCATAAGCCCACTGTGTGTATACAAGCTCCGTGACTGGGCATAAGCCCACTGTGTGTATACAAGCTCCGTGACTGGGTATAAGCCCACTGTGTGTATACAAGCTCCGTGACTGGGCATAAGCCCACTGTGTGTATACAAGCTCCGTGACTGGGTATAAGCCCACTGTGTGTATACAAGCTCCCTGACTGGGCATAAGCCCACTGTGTGTATACAAGCTCCATGACTTGGCATAAGCCCACTGTGTGTATACAAGCTCCGTGACTGGGCATAAGCCCACTGTGTGTATACAAGCTCCGTGACTGGGTATAAGCCCACTGTGTGTATACAAGCTCCGTGACTGGGCATAAGCCCACTGTGTGTATACAAGCTCCGTGACTTGGCATAAGCCCACCGTGTGTATACAAGCTCCGTGACTTGGCATAAGACCACTGTGTGTATACAAGCTCCGAGACTTGGCAAAAGCCCACTGTGTGTATAACTGTATACAAGCTACGTGACTTGGCATAAGACCACTGTGTGTATACAAGCTCTGTGACTTGGTATAAGCCCACTGTGTGTATAACTGTATACAAGCTACGTGACTTGGCATAAGCCCACTGTGTGTATACAAGCTCCTTGACTTGGCATAAGCCCACTGTGTATATACAAGCTCTGTGACTTGGTATAAGCCCACTGTGTGTATACAAGCTCCGTGACTTGGCATAAGCCCACCGTGTGTATATAAGCTCCGTGACTTGGCATATGCCCACTGTGTGTATAACTGTATACAAGCTACGTGACTTGGCATAAGCCCACTGTGTGTATACAAGCTCCTTGACTTGGCATAAGCCCACTGTGTATATACAAGCTCAGTGACTTGGCATAAGCCCACCGTGTGTATACAAGCTCCGTGACTTGGCATAAGACTACTGTATGTATACAAGCTACTTGACTTGGCATAAGCCCACTGTGTGTATACAAGCTCCGTGACTTGGTATAAACCCACTGTGTGTATACAAGCTCCGTGACTGGGCATAAGCCCACTGTGTGTATACAAGCTCCATGACTTGGCATAAGCCCACTGTGTATATACAAGCTCCGTGACTGGGTATAAGCCCACTGTGTGTATACAAGCTCCGTGACTGGGCATAAGCCCACTGTGTGTATACAAGCTCCGTGACTTGGCATAAGCCCACCGTGTGTATACAAGCTCCGTGACTTGGCATAAGACCACTGTGTGTATACAAGCTCCGAGACTTGGCAAAAGCCCACTGTGTGTATAACTGTATACAAGCTACGTGACTTGGCATAAGACCACTGTGTGTATACAAGCTCCGAGACTTGGCATAAGCCCACTGTGTGTATACAAGCTCTGTGACTTGGTATAAGCCCACTGTGTGTATAACTGTATACAAGCTACGTGACTTGGCATAAGCCCACTGTGTGTATACAAGCTCCTTGACTTGGCATAAGCCCACTGTGTATATACAAGCTCTGTGACTTGGTATAAGCCCAATGTGTGTATACAAGCTCCGTGACTTGGCATAAGCCCACCGTGTGTATATAAGCTCCGTGACTTGGCATATGCCCACTGTGTGTATAACTGTATACAAGCTACGTGACTTGGCATAAGCCCACTGTGTGTATACAAGCTCCTTGACTTGGCATAAGCCCACTGTGTATATACAAGCTCAGTGACTTGGCATAAGCCCACCGTGTGTATACAAGCTCCGTGACTTGGCATAAGACCACTGTATGTATACAAGCTACTTGACTTGGCATAAGCCCACTGTGTGTACACAAGCTCCGTGACTTGGCATAAGCCCACTGTGTGTATAACTGTATACAAGCTCCATGACTGGGCATAAGCCCACTGTGTGTATAACTATATACAAGCTCCATGACTTGGCATAAGCCCACTGTGTGTATAACTGTATACAAGCTACGTGATTTGGCATAAACCCACTGTGTGTATACAAGCTCTGTGACTTGGTATAAGCCCACTGCGTGTATACAAGCTCCATGACTTGGCAAAAGCCCACTGTGTGTATACAAGCTCCATGACTTGGCATAAGGCCATTGTGTGTATACAAGCTCCATGACTTGGCATAAGCCCACTGTGTATATACAAGCTCCGTGACTTGGCATAAGCCCACCGTGTGTATACAAGCTCCGTGACTTGGCATAAGACCACTGTGTGTATACAAGCGCCTTGGCTTGGCATAAGCCCACTGTGTGTATACAAGCTCCGTGACTTGGCTTAAGCCCACTGTGTGTATAACTGTATACAAACTCCATGACTGGTCATAAGCCTACGGTGTGTATACAACCTCCATGACTGGGTATACGCCCACTGTGTGTATACAAGCTCCGTGACTGGGCATAACGCAACTGTGTGTATACAAGCTCCGTGACTGGGCATAAACCCACTGTGTGTATACAAGCTCTGTGACTTTAATAGGCATTAGCCCACTGTGTGTATACAAGCTCCTTGACTTTACTAGGCATAAGCCCTCTGTGTGTACACAAGCTCCGTGACTGGGCATAAGCCCACTGTGTGTATAACTTTATACAAGCTCCATGACTGGTCATAAGCCTACTGTGTGTATACAAGCTCCGTGACTGGGCATAAGCCCACCCTGTGTATACAAGCTCCGTGACTGGGCATAAGCCCACTCTGTGTATACAAGCTCCGTGACTGGGCATAAGACCACTGTGTGTATAACTGTATACAAGCTACGTGACTGGGCATAAGCCCACTGTGTGTATACAAGCTCTGTGACTTGGTATAAGCCCATTGTGTGTATAACTGAATACAAGCTCCATGACTGGGCGTAAGCCCACTGTGTGTATAACTGTATACAAACTACGTGACTTGGCATAAGCCCACTGTGTGTATACAAGCTCCGTGTCTTGGTATAAGCCCACTTTGTGTATATAAGCTCTGTGACTTGGTATAAGCCTACTGTGTGTATACAAGCTCTGTGACTGGGCATAAGCCCACTGTGTATATACAAGCTCCGTGACAGGGTATAAGCCCACTGTGTGTATACAAGCTCCGTGACTGGGCATAAGCCCACTGTGTGTATACAAGCTCCATGACTTGGCATAAGCCCATAGTGTGTATACAAGCTCCATGACTTGGCATAAGCCCACTGTGTGTATACAAGCTCCGTGACTGGGCATAAGCCCACTGTGTGTATACAAGCTCCGTGACTGGGTATAAGCACACTGTGTGCATACAAGCTCCGTGACTGGGCATAAGCCCACTGTGTGTATACAAGCTCTGTGACTTGGTGTAAGCCCATTGTTTGTATACAAGCTCCATGACTTGGCATAAGCCCACTGTGTATATACAAGCTCCGTGACTTGGCATAAGCCCACCGTGTGTATACAAGCTCCGTGATGTGGCATAAGACCACTGTGTGTATACAAGCTCCGTGACTTGGCAAAAGCCTACTGTGTGTATAACTGTATACAAGCTCCCTGACTGGGCATAAGCCCACTGTGTGTATACAAGCTCCATGACTTGGCATAAGCCCACTGTGTGTATACAAGCTCCGTGACTGGGCATAAGCCCACTGTGTGTATACAAGCTCCGTGACTGGGTATAAGCCCACTGTGTGTATACAAGCTCCGTGACTGGGCATAAGCCCACTGTGTGTATACAAGCTCCGTGACTTGGCATAAGCCCACCGTGTGTATACAAGCTCCGTGACTTGGCATAAGACCACTGTGTGTATACAAGCTCCGAGACTTGGCAAAAGCCCACTGTGTGTATAACTGTATACAAGCTACGTGACTTGGCATAAGACCACTGTGTGTATACAAGCTCTGTGACTTGGTATAAGCCCACTGTGTGTATAACTGTATACAAGCTACGTGACTTGGCATAAGCCCACTGTGTGTATACAAGCTCCTTGACTTGGCATAAGCCCACTGTATATATACAAGCTCTGTGACTTGGTATAAGCCCACTGTGTGCATACAAGCTCCGTGACTTGGCATAAGCCCACCGTGTGTATATAAGCTCCGTGACTTGGCATATGCCCACTGTGTGTATAACTGTATACAAGCTACGTGACTTGGCATAAGCCCACTGTGTGTATACAAGCTCCTTGACTTGGCATAAGCCCACTGTGTATATACAAGCTCAGTGACTTGGCATAAGCCCACCGTGTGTATACAAGCTCCGTGACTTGGCATAAGACTACTGTATGTATACAAGCTACTTGACTTGGCATAAGCCCACTGTGTGTATACAAGCTCCGTGACTTGGTATAAACCCACTGTGTGTATACAAGCTCCGTGACTGGGCATAAGCCCACTGTGTGTATACAAGCTCCATGACTTGGCATAAGCCCACTGTGTATATACAAGCTCCGTGACTGGGTATAAGCCCACTGTGTGTATACAAGCTCCGTGACTGGGCATAAGCCCACTGTGTGTATACAAGCTCCGTGACTTGGCATAAGCCCACCGTGTGTATACAAGCTCCGTGACTTGGCATAAGACCACTGTGTGTATACAAGCTCCGAGACTTGGCAAAATCCCACTGTGTGTATAACTGTATACAAGCTACGTGACTTGGCATAAGACCACTGTGTGTATACAAGCTCCGAGACTTGGCATAAGCCCACTGTGTGTATACAAGCTCTGTGACTTGGTATAAGCCCACTGTGTGTATAACTGTATACAAGCTACGTCACTTGGCATAAGCCCACTGTGTGTATACAAGCTCCTTGACTTGGCATAAGCCCACTGTGTATATACAAGCTCTGTGACTTGGTATAAGCCCACTGTGTGTATACAAGCTCCGTGACTTGGCATAAGCCCACCGTGTGTATATAAGCTCCGTGACTTGGGATATGCCCACTGTGTGTATAACTGTATACAAGCTACGTGACTTGGCATAAGCCCACTGTGTGTATACAAGCTCCTTGACTTGGCATAAGCCCACTGTGTATATACAAGCTCAGTGACTTGGCATAAGCCCACCGTGTGTATACAAGCTCCGTGACTTGGCATAAGACCACTGTATGTATACAAGCTACTTGACTTGGCATAAGCCCACTGTGTGTATACAAGCTCCGTGACTTGGCATAAGCCCACTGTGTGTATAACTGTATACAAGCTCCATGACTGGGCATAAGCCCACTGTGTGTATAACTATATACAAGCTCCATGACTTGGCATAAGCCCACTGTGTGTATAACTGTATACAAGCTACGTGATTTGGCATAAACCCACTGTGTGTATACAAGCTCTGTGACTTGGTATAAGCCCACTGCGTGTATACAAGCTCCATGACTTGGCAAAATCCCACTGTGTGTATACAAGCTCCATGACTTGGCATAAGGCCATTGTGTGTATACAAGCTCCATGACTTGGCATAAGCCCACTGTGTATATACAAGCTCCGTGACTTGGCATAAGCCCACCGTGTGTATACAAGCTCCGTGACTTGGCATAAGACCACTGTGTGTATACAAGCTCCTTGACTTGGCATAAGCCCACTGTGTGTATACAAGCTCCGTGACTTGGCTTAAGCCCACTGTGTGTATAACTGTATACAAACTCCATGACTGGTCATAAGCCTACGGTGTGTATAGAACCTCCTTGACTGGGTATACGCCCACTGTGTGTATACAAGCTCCGTGACTGGGCATAAGGCAACTGTGTGTATACAAGCTCCGTGACTGGGCATAAACCCACTGTGTGTATACAAGCTCTGTGACTTTAATAGGCATTAGACCACTGTGTGTATACAAGCTCCGTGACTTTACTAGGCATAAGCCCTCTGTGTGTACACAAGCTCCGTGACTGGGCATAAGCCCACTGTGTGTATAACTTTATACAAGCTCCATGACTGGTCATAAGCCTACTGTGTGTATGCAAGCTCCGTGACTGGGCATAAGCCCACCCTGTGTATACAAGCTCCGTGACTGGGCATAAGCCCACTCTGTGTATACAAGCTCTGTGACTTGGTATAAGCCTACTGTGTGTATACAAGCTCTGTGACTGGGCATAAGCCCACTGTGTATATACAAGCTCCGTGACAGGGTATAAGCCCACTGTGTGTATACAAGCTCCGTGACTGGGCATAAGCCCACTGTGTGTATACAAGCTCCATGACTTGGCATAAGCCCATAGTGTGTATACAAGCTCCATGACTTGGCATAAGCCCACTGTGTGTATACAAGCTCCGTGACTGGGCATAAGCCCACTGTGTGTATACAAGCTCCGTGACTGGGTATAAGCCCACTGTGTGCATACAAGCTCCGTGACTGGGCATAAGCCCACTGTGTGTATACAAGCTCTGTGACTTGGTGTAAGCCCACTGTTTGTATACAAGCTCCATGACTTGGCATAAACCCACTGTGTATATACAAGCTCCGTGACTTGGCATAAGCCCACCGTGTGTATACAAGCTCTGTGATTTGGCATAAGACCACTGTGTGTATACAAGCTCCGTGACTTGGCAAAAGCCTACTGTGTGTATAACTATATACAAGTACCATGACTGGGCATAAGACCACTGTGAGTATACAAGCTCCGTGACTTGGCTTAAGCCCGCTGTGTGTATAACTGTATACAAACTCCATGACTGGTCTTAAGCCTACTGTGTGTATACAAGCTCCATGACTGGGTATACGCCCACTGTGTGTATACAAGCTCCGTGACTGGGCATAATCCCACTGTGTGTATACAAACTCCGTGACTGGGCATAAGCCCACTGTGTGTATACAAGCTCTGTGACTTGGCATAAGACCACTGTGTGTATACAAGCTACTTGACTTGGCATAAGCCCACTGTGTGTATACAAGCTCCGTGACTTGGCATAAGCCCACTGTGTGTTTAACTGTATACAAGCTCCATGACTGGGCATAAGCCCACTGTGTGTATAACTATATACAATTACCATGACTGGGCATAAGCCCACTGTGTGTATACAAGCTCCATGACTTGGCATAAGCCCACTGTGTACAAGCTACGTGATTTGGCATAAACCCACTGTGTGTATACAAGCTCTGTGACTTGGTATAAGCCCACTGCGTGTATACAAGCTCCATGACTTGGCATAAGCCCACTGTGTGTATACAAGCTCCATGACTTGGCATGACTGTGTGTATACAAGCTCCATGACTGGGCATAAGCCCACTGTGTGTATAACTATATACAAGTACCATGACTGGGCATAAGCCCACTGTGTGTATACAAGCTCCATGACTTGGCATAAGCCCACTGTATACAAGCTACGTGATTTGGCATAAACCCACTGTGTGTATACAAGCTCTGTGACTTGGTATAAGCCCACTGCATGTATACAAGCTCCATGACTTGGCATAAGCCCACTGTGTGTATACAAGCTCCATGACTTGGCATAAGCCAACTGTGTATATACAAGCTCCGTGTCTTGGCGTAAGCCCACCGTATGTACACAAGCTCCGTGACTTGGCATAAGACCACTGTGTGTATACAAGCTCCTTGACTTGGCATAAGCCCACTGTGTGTATAAAAGCTCCGTGACTTGGCATAAGCCCACTGTGTGTATAACTGTATACAATCTACGTGATTTGGCATAAACCCACTGTGTGTATAACTTTTTACAAGCTACGTAATTTGGCATAAACCCACTGTGTGTATACAAGCTCTGTGACTTGGTATAAGCCCACTGCGTGTATACAAGCTCCGTGACTTGGCATAAGCCCACTGTGTGTATACAAGCTTTGTGACTTGGTATAAACCCACTGTGTGTATACAAGCTCCATGACTTGGCATAAGGCCACTGTGTGTATACAAGCTCCATGACTTGGCATAAGGCCATTGTGTGTATACAAGCTCCATGACTTGGCATAAGCCCACTGTGTATATACAAGCTCCGTGACTTGGCATAAGCCCACCGTGTGTATACAAGCTCCGTGACTTGGCATAAGACCACTGTGTGTATACAAGCTCCTTGACTTGGCATAAGCCCACTGTGTGTATACAAGCTCCGTGACTTGGCTTAAGCCCACTGTGTGTATAACTGTATACAAACTCCATGACTGGTCATAAGCCTACGGTGTGTATAGAACCTCCTTGACTGGGTATACGCCCACTGTGTGTATACAAGCTCCGTGACTGGGCATAAGGCAACTGTGTGTATACAAGCTCCGTGACTGGGCATAAACCCACTGTGTGTATACAAGCTCTGTGACTTTAATAGGCATTAGACCACTGTGTGTATACAAGCTCCGTGACTTTACTAGGCATAAGCCCTCTGTGTGTACACAAGCTCCGTGACTGGGCATAAGCCCACTGTGTGTATAACTTTATACAAGCTCCATGACTGGTCATAAGCCTACTGTGTGTATGCAAGCTCCGTGACTGGGCATAAGCCCACCCTGTGTATACAAGCTCCGTGACTGGGCATAAGCCCACTCTGTGTATACAAGCTCTGTGACTTGGTATAAGCCTACTGTGTGTATACAAGCTCTGTGACTGGGCATAAGCCCACTGTGTATATACAAGCTCCGTGACAGGGTATAAGCCCACTGTGTGTATACAAGCTCCGTGACTGGGCATAAGCCCACTGTGTGTATACAAGCTCCATGACTTGGCATAAGCCCATAGTGTGTATACAAGCTCCATGACTTGGCATAAGCCCACTGTGTGTATACAAGCTCCGTGACTGGGCATAAGCCCACTGTGTGTATACAAGCTCCGTGACTGGGTATAAGCCCACTGTGTGCATACAAGCTCCGTGACTGGGCATAAGCCCACTGTGTGTATACAAGCTCTGTGACTTGGTGTAAGCCCACTGTTTGTATACAAGCTCCATGACTTGGCATAAACCCACTGTGTATATACAAACTCCGAGACTTGGCATAAGCCCACCGTGTGTATACAAGCTCTGTGATTTGGCATAAGACCACTGTGTGTATACAAGCTCCGTGACTTGGCAAAAGCCTACTGTGTGTATAACTGTATACAAGCTACGTGACTTGGCATAAGCCCACTGTGTGTATACAAGCTCTGTGACTTGGTATAAGCCCACTGTGTGTATACAAGCTCCGTGACTTGGCATAAGCCCACCGTGTGTATATAAGCTCCGTGACTTGGCATAAGACCACTGTGTCTATACAAGCTACGAGACTTGGCATAACCCACTGTGTGTATACGTGTATACAAGCTACGTGACTTGGCATAAGCCCACTGTGTGTATACAAGCTCCATGACTTGGCATAAGCCCACTGTGTATATACAAGCTCCTTGACTTGGCATAATCCCACTGTGAGTATACAAGCTCCGTGACTTGGCTTAAGCCCGCTGTGTGTATAACTGTATACAAACTCCATGACTGGTCTTAAGCCTACTGTGTGTATACAAGCTCCATGACTGGGTATACGCCCACTGTGTGTATACAAGCTCCGTGACTGGGCATAATCCCACTGTGTGTATACAAACTCCGTGACTGGGCATAAGCCCACTGTGTGTATACAAGCTCTGTGACTTGGCATAAGACCACTGTGTGTATACAAGCTACTTGACTTGGCATAAGCCCACTGTGTGTATACAAGCTCCGTGACTTGGCATAAGCCCACTGTGTGTATAACTGTATACAAGCTCCATGACTGGGCATAAGCCCACTGTGTGTATAACTATATACAATTACCATGACTGGGCATAAGACCACTGTGTGTATACAAGCTCCATGATTTGGCATAAGCCCACTGTGTACAAGCTACGTGATTTGGCATAAACCCACTGTGTGTATACAAGCTCTGTGACTTGGTATAAGCCCACTGCGTGTATACAAGCTCCATGACTTGGCATAAGCCCACTGTGTGTATACAAGCTCCATGACTTGGCATGACTGTGTGTATACAAGCTCCATGACTGGGCATAAGCCCACTGTGTGTATAACTATATACAAGTACCATGACTGGGCATAAGCCCACTGTGTGTATACAAGCTCCATGACTTGGCATAAGCCCACTGTATACAAGCTACGTGATTTGGCATAAACCCACTGTGTGTATACAAGCTCTGTGACTTGGTATAAGCCCACTGCATGTATACAAGCTCCATGACTTGGCATAAGCCCACTGTGTGTATACAAGCTCCATGACTTGGCATAAGCCAACTGTGTATATACAAGCTCCGTGTCTTGGCGTAAGCCCACCGTATGTACACAAGCTCCGTGACTTGGCATAAGACCACTGTGTGTATACAAGCTCCTTGACTTGGCATAAGCCCACTGTGTGTATAAAAGCTCCGTGACTTGGCATAAGCCCACTGTGTGTATAACTGTATACAATCTACGTGATTTGGCATAAACCCACTGTGTGTATAACTTTTTACAAGCTACGTAATTTGGCATAAACCCACTGTGTGTATACAAGCTCTGTGACTTGGTATAAGCCCACTGCGTGTATACAAGCTCCGTGACTTGGCATAAGCCCACTGTGTGTATAACTGTATACAAGCTACGTGATTTGGCATAAACCCACTGTGTGTATACAAGCTTTGTGACTTGGTATAAACCCACTGTGTGTATACAAGCTCCATGACTTGGCATAAGGCCACTGTGTGTATACAAGCTCCATGACTTAGCATAAGCCCACTGTGTATATACAAGCTCCGTGACTTGACATATGCCCACCGTGTGTATTCAAGCTCCGTGACTTGGCATAAGACCACTGTGTGTATACAAGCTCCTTGACTTGGCATAAGCCCACTTTGTGTATAACTATATACATGCTCCATGACTGGGCATAAGCCCACTGTGTGTATAACTTTATACAAGCTCCATGACTGGTCATAAGCCTACTGTGTGTATACAAGCTCCGTGACTGGGCATAAGCCCACTCTGTGTATACAAGCTCCGTGACTGGGCATAAGCCCACTGTGTGTAAAACTGAATACAAGCTCCATGACTGGGCATAAGCCCACTGTGTTTATAACTGTATACAAGCTCCGTGACTGGGCATAAGCCCACTGAGAGTATAACTGTATACAAACTACGTGACTGGGCATAAGCCCACTATGTGTATACAAGCTCTGTGACTTGGTGTAAGCCCACTGTGTGTATACAAGCTCCATGACGTGGCATAAGCCCACTGTGTGTATACAAGCTCCATGACTTGGCATAAGCCCACTGTGTATATACAAGCTCCGTGACTTGGCATAAGCCCACCGTGTGTATACAAGCTCCGTGACTTGCCATAAGACCACTGTGTGTATACATGCTCCGTGACTTGGCAAAAGCCCACTGTGTGTATAACTGTATACAAGCAACGTGACTTGGCATAAGCCCACTGTGTGTATACAAGCTCTGCGACTTGGTATAAGCCCACTGTGTGTATACAAGCTCTGTGACTTGGCATAAGCCCACCGTGTGTATATAAGCTCCGTGACTTGGCATAAGCCCACTGTGTGTATACAAGCTCTGTGACTTGGTATAAGCCCACTGTGTGTATACAAGCTCGTGACTTGGCATAAGCCCACTGTGTGTATAACTGTATAAAAGCTACGTGACTTGGCATAAGCCCACTGTGTGTATACAAGCTCCATGACTTGGCATAAGCCCACTGTGTATATACAAGCTCCGTGACTTGGCATAAGCCCACCGTGTGTATCCAAGCTCCGTGATTTGGCATAAGACCACTGTGTGTATACAAGCTCCGTGACTTGGCAAAAGCCTACTGTGTGTATAACTGTATACAAGCTCCCTGACTGGGCATAAGCCCACTGTGTGTATACAAGCTCCGTGACTTGGCATAAGCCCACCGTGTGTATACAAGCTCCGTGACTTGGCATAAGACCACTGTGTGTATACAAGCTCCGAGACTTGGCAAAAGCCCACTGTGTGTATAACTGTATACAAGCTACGTGACTTGGCATAAGACCACTGTGTGTATACAAGCTCTGTGACTTGGTATAAGCCCACTGTGTGTATAACTGTATACAAGCTACGTGACTTGGCATAAGCCCACTGTGTGTATACAAGCTCCTTGACTTGGCATAAGCCCACTGTGTATATACAAGCTCTGTGACTTGGTATAAGCCCACTGTGTGTATACAAGCTCCGTGACTTGGCATAAGCCCACCGTGTGTATATAAGCTCCGTGACTTGGCATATGCCCACTGTGTGTATAACTGTATACAAGCTACGTGACTTGGCATAAGCCCACTGTGTGTATACAAGCTCCTTGACTTGGCATAAGCCCACTGTGTATATACAAGCTCAGTGACTTGGCATAAGCCCACCGTGTGTATACAAGCTCCGTGACTTGGCATAAGACTACTGTATGTATACAAGCTACTTGACTTGGCATAAGCCCACTGTGTGTATACAAGCTCCGTGACTTGGTATAAACCCACTGTGTGTATACAAGCTCCGTGACTGGGCATAAGCCCACTGTGTGTATACAAGCTCCATGACTTGGCATAAGCCCACTGTGTATATACAAGCTCCGTGACTGGGTATAAGCCCACTGTGTGTATACAAGCTCCGTGACTGGGCATAAGCCCACTGTGTGTATACAAGCTCCGTGACTTGGCATAAGCCCACCGTGTGTATACAAGCTCCGTGACTTGGCATAAGACCACTGTGTGTATACAAGCTCCGAGACTTGGCAAAAGCCCACTGTGTGTATAACTGTATACAAGCTACGTGACTTGGCATAAGACCACTGTGTGTATACAAGCTCCGAGACTTGGCATAAGCCCACTGTGTGTATACAAGCTCTGTGACTTGGTATAAGCCCACTGTGTGTATAACTGTATACAAGCTACGTCACTTGGCATAAGCCCACTGTGTGTATACAAGCTCCTTGACTTGGCATAAGCCCACTGTGTATATACAAGCTCTGTGACTTGGTATAAGCCCACTGTGTGTATACAAGCTCCGTGACTTGGCATAAGCCCACCGTGTGTATATAAGCTCCGTGACTTGGCATATGCCGACTGTGTGTATAACTGTATACAAGCTACGTGACTTGGCATAAGCCCACTGTGTGTATACAAGCTCCTTGACTTGGCATAAGCCCACTGTGTATATACAAGCTCAGTGACTTGGCATAAGCCCACCGTGTGTATACAAGCTCCGTGACTTGGCATAAGACTACTGTATGTATACAAGCTACTTGACTTGGCATAAGCCCACTGTGTGTATACAAGCTCCGTGACTTGGTATAAACCCACTGTGTGTATACAAGCTCCGTGACTGGGCATAAGCCCACTGTGTGTATACAAGCTCCATGACTTGGCATAAGCCCACTGTGTATATACAAGCTCCGTGACTGGGTATAAGCCCACTGTGTGTATACAAGCTCCGTGACTGGGCATAAGCCCACTGTGTGTATACAAGCTCCGTGACTTGGCATAAGCCCACCGTGTGTATACAAGCTCCGTGACTTGGCATAAGACCACTGTGTGTATACAAGCTCCGAGACTTGGCAAAAGCCCACTGTGTGTATAACTGTATACAAGCTACGTGACTTGGCATAAGACCACTGTGTGTATACAAGCTCCGAGACTTGGCATAAGCCCACTGTGTGTATACAAGCTCTGTGACTTGGTATAAGCCCACTGTGTGTATAACTGTATACAAGCTACGTCACTTGGCATAAGCCCACTGTGTGTATACAAGCTCCTTGACTTGGCATAAGCCCACTGTGTATATACAAGCTCTGTGACTTGGTATAAGCCCACTGTGTGTATACAAGCTCCGTGACTTGGCATAAGCCCACCGTGTGTATATAAGCTCCGTGACTTGGCATATGCCGACTGTGTGTATAACTGTATACAAGCTACGTGACTTGGCATAAGCCCACTGTGTGTATACAAGCTCCTTGACTTGGCATAAGCCCACTGTGTATATACAAGCTCAGTGACTTGGCATAAGCCCACCGTGTGTATACAAGCTCCGTGACTTGGCATAAGACCACTGTATGTATACAAGCTACTTGACTTGGCATAAGCCCACTGTGTGTATACAAGCTCCGTGACTTGGCATAAGCCCACTGTGTGTATAACTGTATACAAGCTCCATGACTGGGCATAAGCCCACTGTGTGTATAACTATATACAAGCTCCATGACTTGGCATAAGCCCACTGTGTGTATAACTGTATACAAGCTACGTGATTTGGCATAAACCCACTGTGTGTATACAAGCTCTGTGACTTGGTATAAGCCCACTGCGTGTATACAAGCTCCATGACTTGGCAAAAGCCCACTGTGTGTATACAAGCTCCATGACTTGGCATAAGGCCATTGTGTGTATACAAGCTCCATGACTTGGCATAAGCCCACTGTGTATATACAAGCTCCGTGACTTGGCATAAGCCCACCGTGTGTATACAAGCTCCGTGACTTGGCATAAGACCACTGTGTGTATACAAGCTCCTTGACTTGGCATAAGCCCACTGTGTGTATACAAGCTCCGTGACTGGGCATAATCCCACTGTGTGTATACAAACTCCGTGACTGGGCATAAGCCCACTGTGTGTATACAAGCTCTGTGACTTGGCATAAGACCACTGTGTGTATACAAGCTACTTGACTTGGCATAAGCCCACTGTGTGTATACAAGCTCCGTGACTTGGCATAAGCCCACTGTGTGAATAACTGTATACAAGCTCCATGACTGGGCATAAGCCCACTGTGTGTATAACTATATACAATTACCATGACTGGGCATAAGCCCACTGTGTGTATACAAGCTCCATGACTTGGCATAAGCCCACTGTGTACAAGCTACGTGATTTGGCATAAACCCACTGTGTGTATACAAGCTCTGTGACTTGGTATAAGCCCACTGCGTGTATACAAGCTCCATGACTTGGCATAAGCCCACTGTGTGTATACAAGCTCCATGACTTGGCATGACTGTGTGTATACAAGCTCCATGACTGGGCATAAGCCCACTGTGTGTATAACTATATACAAGTACCATGACTGGGCATAAGCCCACTGTGTGTATACAAGCTCCATGACTTGGCATAAGCCCACTGTATACAAGCTACGTGATTTGGCATAAACCCACTGTGTGTATACAAGCTCTGTGACTTGGTATAAGCCCACTGCGTGTATACAAGCTCCATGACTTGGCATAAGGCCACTGTGTGTATACAAGCTCCATGACTTAGCATAAGCCCACTGTGTATATACAAGCTCCGTGACTTGACATATGCCCACCGTGTGTATTCAAGCTCCGTGACTTGGCATAAGACCACTGTGTGTATACAAGCTCCTTGACTTGGCATAAGCCCACTTTGTGTATAACTATATACATGCTCCATGACTGGGCATAAGCCCACTGTGTGTATAACTTTATACAAGCTCCATGACTGGTCATAAGCCTACTGTGTGTATACAAGCTCCGTGACTGGGCATAAGCCCACTCTGTGTATACAAGCTCCGTGACTGGGCATAAGCCCACTGTGTGTAAAACTGAATACAAGCTCCATGACTGGGCATAAGCCCACTGTGTTTATAACTGTATACAAGCTCCGTGACTGGGCATAAGCCCACTGAGAGTATAACTGTATACAAACTACGTGACTGGGCATAAGCCCACTGTGTGTATACAAGCTCTGTGACTTGGTGTAAGCCCACTGTGTGTATACAAGCTCCATGACGTGGCATAAGCCCACTGTGTGTATACAAGCTCCATGACATGGCATAAGCCCACTGTGTATATACAAGCTCCGTGACTTGGCATAAGCCCACCGTGTGTATACAAGCTCCGTGACTTGGAATAAGACCACTGTGTGTATACATGCTCCGTGACTTGGCAAAAGCCCACTGTGTGTATAACTGTATACAAGCAACGTGACTTGGCATAAGCCCACTGTGTGTATACAAGCTCTGCGACTTGGTATAAGCCCACTGTGTGTATACAAGCTCTGTGACTTGGCATAAGCCCACCGTGTGTATATAAGCTCCGTGACTTGGCATAAGCCCACTGTGTGTATACAAGCTCTGTGACTTGGTATAAGCCCACTGTGTCTATACAAGCTCGTGACTTGGCATAAGCCCACTGTGTGTATAACTGTATAAAAGCTACGTGACTTGGCATAAGCCCACTGTGTGTATACAAGCTCCATGACTTGGCATAAGCCCACTGTGTATATACAAGCTCCGTGACTTGGCATAAGCCCACCGTGTGTATACAAGCTCCGTGATTTGGCATAAGACCACTGTGTGTATACAAGCTCCGTGACTTGGCAAAAGCCTACAGTGTGTATAACTGTATACAAGCTCCCTGACTGGGCATAAGCCCACTGTGTGTATACAAGCTCCGTGACTTGGCATAAGCCCACCGTGTGTATACAAGCTCCGTGACTTGGCATAAGACCACTGTGTGTATACAAGCTCCGAGACTTGGCAAAAGCCCACTGTGTGTATAACTGTATACAAGCTACGTGACTTGGCATAAGACCACTGTGTGTATACAAGCTCTGTGACTTGGTATAAGCCCACTGTGTGTATAACTGTATACAAGCTACGTGACTTGGCATAAGCCCACTGTGTGTATACAAGCTCCTTGACTTGGCATAAGCCCACTGTGTATATACAAGCTCTGTGACTTGGTATAAGCCCACTGTGTGTATACAAGCTCCGTGACTTGGCATAAGCCCACCGTGTGTATATAAGCTCCGTGACTTGGCATATGCCCACTGTGTGTATAACTGTATACAAGCTACGTGACTTGGCATAAGCCCACTGTGTGTATACAAGCTCCTTGACTTGGCATAAGCCCACTGTGTATATACAAGCTCAGTGACTTGGCATAAGCCCACCGTGTGTATACAAGCTCCGTGACTTGGCATAAGACTACTGTATGTATACAAGCTACTTGACTTGGCATAAGCCCACTGTGTGTATACAAGCTCCGTGACTTGGTATAAACCCACTGTGTGTATACAAGCTCCGTGACTGGGCATTAGCCCACTGTGTGTATACAAGCTCCATGACTTGGCATAAACCCACTGTGTATATACAAGCTCCGTGACTGGGTATAAGCCCACTGTGTGTATACAAGCTCCGTGACTGGGCATAAGCCCACTGTGTGTATACAAGCTCCGTGACTTGGCATAAGCCCACCTTGTGTATACAAGCTCCGTGACTTGGCATAAGACCACTGCGTGTATACAAGCTCCGAGACTTGGCAAAAGCCCACTGTGTGTATAACTGTATACAAGCTACGTGACTTGGCATAAGACCACTGTGTGTATACAAGCTCCGAGACTTGGCATAAGCCCACTGTGTGTATACAAGCTCTGTGACTTGGTATAAGCCCACTGTGTGTATAACTGTATACAAGCTACGTCACTTGGCATAAGCCCACTGTGTGTATACAAGCTCCTTGACTTGGCATAAGCCCACTGTGTATATACAAGCTCTGTGACTTGGTATAAGCCCACTGTGTGTATACAAGCTCCGTGACTTGGCATAAGCCCACCATGTGTATATAAGCTCCGTGACTTGGCATATGCCCACTGTGTGTATAACTGTATACAAGCTACGTGACTTGGCATAAGCCCACTGTGTGTATACAAGCTCCTTGACTTGGCATAAGCCCACTGTGTATATACAAGCTCAGTGACTTGGCATAAGCCCACCGTGTGTATACAAGCTCCGTGACTTGGCATAAGACCACTGTATGTATACAAGCTACTTGACTTGGCATAAGCCCACTGTGTGTATACAAGCTCCGTGACTTGGCATAAGCCCACTGTGTGTATAACTGTATACAAGCTCCATGACTGGGCATAAGCCCACTGTGTGTATAACTATATACAAGCTCCATGACTTGGCATAAGCCCACTGTGTGTATAACTGTATACAAGCTACGTGATTTGGCATAAACCCACTGTGTGTATACAAGCTCTGTGACTTGGTATAAGCCCACTGCGTGTATACAAGCTCCATGACTTGGCAAAAGCCCACTGTGTGTATACAAGCTCCATGACTTGGCATAAGGCCATTGTGTGTATACAAGCTCCATGACTTGGCATAAGCCCACTGTGTATATACAAGCTCCGTGACTTGGCATAAGCCCACCGTGTGTATACAAGCTCCGTGACTTGGCATAAGACCACTGTGTGTATACAAGCTCCTTGACTTGGCATAAGCCCACTGTGTGTATACAAGCTCTGTGACTGGGCATAATCCCACTGTGTGTATACAAACTCCGTGACTGGGCATAAGCCCACTGTGTGTATACAAGCTCTGTGACTTGGCATAAGACCACTGTGTGTATACAAGCTACTTGACTTGGCATAAGCCCACTGTGTGTATACAAGCTCCGTGACTTGGCATAAGCCCACTGTGTGAATAACTGTATACAAGCTCCATGACTGGGCATAAGCCCACTGTGTGTATAACTATATACAATTACCATGACTGGGCATAAGCCCACTGTGTGTATACAAGCTCCATGACTTGGCATAAGCCCACTGTGTACAAGCTACATGATTTGGCATAAACCCACTGTGTGTATACAAGCTCTGTGACTTGGTATAAGCCCACTGCGTGTATACAAGCTCCATGACTTGGCATAAGCCCACTGTGTGTATACAAGCTCCATGACTTGGCATGACTGTGTGTATACAAGCTCCATGACTGGGCATAAGCCCACTGTGTGTATAACTATATACAAGTACCATGACTGGGCATAAGCCCACTGTGTGTATACAAGCTCCATGACTTGGCATAAGCCCACTGTATACAAGCTACGTGATTTGGCATAAACCCACTGTGTGTATACAAGCTCTGTGACTTGGTATAAGCCCACTGCGTGTATACAAGCTCCATGACTTGGCATAAGCCCACTGTGTGTATACAAGCTCCATGACTTGGCATAAGCCAACTGTGTATATACAAGCTCCATGACGTAGCATAAGCCCACTGTGTATATACAAGCTCCGTGACTTGACATAAGCCCACCGTGTGTATTCAAGCTCCGTGACTTGGCATAAGACCACTGTGTGTATACAAGCTCTTTGACTTGGCATAAGCCCACTTTGTGTATAACTATATACATGCTCCATGACTGGGCATAAGCCCACTGTGTGTATAACTTTATACAAGCTCCATGACTGGTCATAAGCCTACTGTGTGTATACAAGCTCCGTGACTGGGCATAAGCCCACTCTGTGTATACAAGCTCCGTGACTGGGCATAAGCCCACTGTGTGTATACAAGCTCCGTGACTTGGCATAAGCCCACCGTGTGTATATAAGCTCCGTGACTTGGTATATGCCCACTGTGTGTATAACTGTATACAAGCTACGTGACTTGGCATAAGCCCACTGTGTGTATACAAGCTCCTTGACTTGGCATAAGCCCACTGTGTATATACAAGCTCCGTGACTTGGCATAAGACCACTGTATGTATACAAGCTACTTGACTTGGCATAAGCCCACTGTGTGTATACAAGCTCCGTGACTTGGCATAAGCCCACTGTGTGTATAACTGTATACAAGCTCCATGACTGGGCATAAGCCCACTGTGTGTATAACTATATACAAGCTCCATGACTTGGCATAAGCCCACTGTGTGTATAACTGTATACAAGCTACGTGATTTGGCATAAACCCAATGTGTGTATACAAGCTCTGTGACTTGGTATAAGCCCACTGCGTGTATACAAGCTCCATGACTTGGCAAAAGCCCACTGTGTGTATACAAGCTCCATGACTTGGCATAAGGCCATTGTGTGTATACAAGCTCCATGACTTGGCATAAGCCCACTGTGTATATACAAGCTCCGTGACTTGGCATAAGCCCACCGTGTGTATACAAGCTCCGTGACTTGGCATAAGACCACTGTGTGTATACAAGCTCCTTGACTTGGCATAAGCCCACTGTGTGTATACAAGCTCCGTGACTGGGCATAATCCCACTGTGTGTATACAAACTCCGTGACTGGGCATAAGCCCACTGTGTGTATACAAGCTCTGTGACTTGGCATAAGACCACTGTGTGTATACAAGCTACTTGACTTGGCATAAGCCCACTGTGTGTATACAAGCTCCGTGACTTGGCATAAGCCCACTGTGTGAATAACTGTATACAAGCTCCATGACTGGGCATAAGCCCACTGTGTGTATAACTATATACAATTACCATGACTGGGCATAAGCCCACTGTGTGTATACAAGCTCCATGACTTGGCATAAGCCCACTGTGTACAAGCTACATGATTTGGCATAAACCCACTGTGTGTATACAAGCTCTGTGACTTGGTATAAGCCCACTGCGTGTATACAAGCTCCATGACTTGGCATAAGCCCACTGTGTGTATACAAGCTACATGACTTGGCATGACTGTGTGTATACAAGCTCCATGACTGGGCATAAGCCCACTGTGTGTATAACTATATACAAGTACCATGACTGGGCATAAGCCCACTGTGTGTATACAAGCTCCATGACTTGGCATAAGCCCACTGTATACAAGCTACGTGATTTGGCATAAACCCACTGTGTGTATACAAGCTCTGTGACTTGGTATAAGCCCACTGCGTGTATACAAGCTCCATGACTTGGCATAAGCCCACTGTGTGTATACAAGCTCCATGACTTGGCATAAGCCAACTGTGTATATACAAGCTCCGTGTCTTGGCGTAAGCCCACAGTGTGTACACAAGCTCCGTGACTTGGCATAAGACCACTGTGTGTATACAAGCTCCTTGACTTGGCATAAGCCCACTGTGTGTATAAAAGCTCCGTGACTTGGCATAAGCCCACTGTGTGTATAACTGTATACAAGCTACGTGATTTGGCATAAACCCACTGTGTGTATAACTTTTTACAAGCTACGTAATTTGGCATAAACCCACTGTGTGTATACAAGCTCTGTGACTTGGTATAAGCCCACTGCGTGTATACAAGCTCCGTGACTTGGCATAAGCCCACTGTGTGTATAACTGTATACAAGCTACGTGATTTGGCATAAACCCACTGTGTGTATACAAGCTTTGTGACTTGGTATAAACCCACTGTGTGTATACAAGCTCCATGACTTGGCATAAGGCCACTGTGTGTATACAAGCTCCATGACTTAGCATAAGCCCACTGTGTATATACAAGCTCCGTGACTTGACATAAGCCCACCGTGTGTATTCAAGCTCCGTGACTTGGCATAAGACCACTGTGTGTATACAAGCTCCTTGACTTGGCATAAGCCCACTTTGTGTATAACTATATACATGCTCCATGACTGGGCATAAGCCCACTGTGTGTATAACTTTATACAAGCTCCATGACTGGTCATAAGCCTACTGTGTGTATACAAGCTCCGTGACTGGGCATAAGCCCACTCTGTGTATACAAGCTCCGTGACTGGGCATAAGCCCACTGTGTGTAAAACTGAATACAAGCTCCATGACTGGGCATAAGCCCACTGTGTTTATAACTGTATACAAGCTCCGTGACTGGGCATAAGCCCACTGAGAGTATAACTGTATACAAACTACGTGACTGGGCATAAGCCCACTGTGTGTATACAAGCTCTGTGACTTGGTGTAAGCCCACTGTGTGTATACAAGCTCCATGACGTGGCATAAGCCCACTGTGTGTATACAAGCTCCATGACTTGGCATAAGCCCACTGTGTATATACAAGCTCCGTGACTTGGCATAAGCCCACCGTGTGTATACAAGCTCCGTGACTTGGCATAAGACCACTGTGTGTATACATGCTCCGTGACTTGGCAAAAGCCCACTGTGTGTATAACTGTATACAAGCAACGTGACTTGGCATAAGCCCACTGTGTGTATACAAGCTCTGCGACTTGGTATAAGCCCACTGTGTGTATACAAGCTCTGTGACTTGGCATAAGCCCACCGTGTGTATATAAGTTCCGTGACTTGGCATAAGCCCACTGTGTGTATACAAGCTCTGTGACTTGGTATAAGCCCACTGTGTCTATACAAGCTCGTGACTTGGCATAAGCCCACTGTGTGTATAACTGTATAAAAGCTACGTGACTTGGCATAAGCCCACTGTGTGTATACAAGCTCCATGACTTGGCATAAGCCCACTGTGTATATACAAGCTCCGTGACTTGGCATAAGCCCACCGTGTGTATACAAGCTCCGTGATTTGGCATAAGACCACTGTGTGTATACAAGCTCCGTGACTTGGCAAAAGCCTACTGTGTGTATAACTGTATACAAGCTCCCTGACTGGGCATAAGCCCACTGTGTGTATACAAGCTCCATGACTTGGCATAAGCCCACTGTGTGTATACAAGCTCCGTGACTGGGCATAAGCCCACTGTGTGTATACAAGCTCCGTGACTGGGTATAAGCCCACTGTGTGTATACAAGCTCCGTGACTGGGCATAAGCCCACTGTGTGTATACAAGCTCCGTGACTTGGCATAAGCCCACCGTGTGTATACAAGCTCCGTGACTTGGCATAAGACCACTGTGTGTATACAAGCTCCGAGACTTGGCAAAAGCCCACTGTGTGTATAACTGTATACAAGCTACGTGACTTGGCATAAGACCACTGTGTGTATACAAGCTCTGTGACTTGGTATAAGCCCACTGTGTGTATAACTGTATACAAGCTACGTGACTTGGCATAAGCCCACTGTGTGTATACAAGCTCCTTGACTTGGCATAAGCCCACTGTGTATATACAAGCTCTGTGACTTGGTATAAGCCCACTGTGTGTATACAAGCTCCGTGACTTGGCATAAGCCCACCGTGTGTATATAAGCTCCGTGACTTGGCATATGCCCACTGTGTGTATAACTGTATACAAGCTACTTGACTTGGCATAAGCCCACTGTGTGTATACAAGCTCCTTGACTTGGCATAAGCCCACTGTGTATATACAAGCTCAGTGACTTGGCATAAGCCCACCGTGTGTATACAAGCTCCGTGACTTGGCATAAGACTACTGTATGTATACAAGCTACTTGACTTGGCATAAGCTGACTGTGTGTATACAAGCTCCGTGACTTGGTATAAACCCACTGTGTGTATACAAGCTCCGTGACTGGGCATAAGCCCACTGTGTGTATACAAGCTCCATGACTTGGCATAAGCCCACTGTGTATATACAAGCTCCGTGACTGGGTATAAGCCCACTGTGTGTATACAAGCTCCGTGACTGGGCATAAGCCCACTGTGTGTATACAAGCTCCGTGACTTGGCATAAGCCCACCGTGTGTATACAAGCTCCGTGACTTGGCATAAGACCACTGTGTGTATACAAGCTCCGAGACTTGGCAAAAGCCCACTGTGTGTATAACTGTATACAAGCTACGTGACTTGGCATAAGACCACTGTGTGTATACAAGCTCCGAGACTTGGCATAAGCCCACTGTGTGTATACAAGCTCTGTGACTTGGTATAAGCCCACTGTGTGTATAACTGTATACAAGCTACGTCACTTGGCATAAGCCCACTGTGTGTATACAAGCTCCTTGACTTGGCATAAGCCCACTGTGTATATACAAGCTCTGTGACTTGGTATAAGCCCACTGTGTGTATACAAGCTCCGTGACTTGGCATAAGCCCACCGTGTGTATATAAGCTCCGTGACTTGGCATATGCCCACTGTGTGTATAACTGTATACAAGCTACGTGACTTGGCATAAGCCCACTGTGTGTATACAAGCTCCTTGACTTGGCATAAGCCCACTGTGTATATACAAGCTCAGTGACTTGGCATAAGCCCACCGTGTGTATACAAGCTCCGTGACTTGGCATAAGACCACTGTATGTATACAAGCTACTTGACTTGGCATAAGCCCACTGTGTGTATACAAGCTCCGTGACTTGGCATAAGCCCACTGTGTGTATAACTGTATACAAGCTCCATGACTGGGCATAAGCCCACTGTGTGTATAACTATATACAAGCTCCATGACTTGGCATAAGCCCACTGTGTGTATAACTGTATACAAGCTACGTGATTTGGCATAAACCCACTGTGTGTATACAAGCTCTGTGACTTGGTATAAGCCCACTGCGTGTATACAAGCTCCATGACTTGGCAAAAGCCCACTGTGTGTATACAAGCTCCATGACTTGGCATAAGGCCATTGTGTGTATACAAGCTCCATGACTTGGCATAAGCCCACTGTGTATATACAAGCTCCGTGACTTGGCATAAGCCCACCGTGTGTATACAAGCTCCGTGACTTGGCATAAGACCACTGTGTGTATACAAGCTCCTTGACTTGGCATAAGCCCACTGTGTGTATACAAGCTCCGTGACTTGGCTTAAGCCCACTGTGTGTATAACTGTATACAAACTCCATGACTGGTCATAAGCCTACGGTGTGTATACAACCTCCATGACTGGGTATACGCCCACTGTGTGTATACAAGCTCCGTGACTGGGCTTAAGGCAACTGTGTGTATACAAGCTCCGTGACTTGGCATAAACCCACTGTGTGTATACAAGCTCTGTGACTTTAATAGGCATTAGCCCACTGTGTGTATACAAGCTCCGTGACTTTACTAGGCATAAGCCCTCTGTGTGTACACAAGCTCCGTGACTGGGCATAAGCCCACTGTGTGTATAACTTTATACAAGCTCCATGACTGGTCATAAGCCTACTGTGTGTATGCAATCTCCGTGACTGGGCATAAGCCCACCCTGTGTATACAAGCTCCGTGACTGGGCATAAGCCCACTCTGTGTATACAAGCTCCGTGACTGGGCATAAGCCCACTGTGTGTATAACTGTATACAAGCTACGTGACTGGGCATAAGCCCACTGTGTGTATACAAGCTCTGTAACTTGGTATAAGCCCATTGTGTGTATAACTGAATACAAGCTCCATGACTGGGCGTAAGCCCACTGTGTGTATAACTGTATACAAACTACGTGACTTGGCATAAGCCCACTGTGTGTATACAAGCTCCGTGACTTGGTATAAGCCCACTGTGTGTATACAAGCTCTGTGACTTGGTATAAGCCTACTGTGTGTATACAAGCTCTGTGACTGGGCATAAGCCCACTGTGTATATACAAGCTCCGTGACAGGGTATAAGCCCACTGTGTGTATACAAGCTCCTTGACTTGGCATAAGACCACTGTGTGTATACAAGCTCCTTGACTTGGCATAAGCCCACTGTGTGTATACAAGCTCCGTGAGTTGGCATTAGCCCACTGGCATAAGCCCACTGTGTGTATAACTGTATACAAGCTCCATGACAGGGTAAAAGCCCACTGTGTGTATAATTGTATACAAGCTCCATGACTTGGTATAAGCCCATTGTGTGTATAACTGAATACAAGCTCCATGACTGGGCGTAAGCCCACTGTGTGTATAACTGTATACAAACTACGTGACTTGGCATAAGCCCACTGTGTGTATACAAGCTCCGTGACTTGGTATAAGCCCACTGTGTGTATACAAGCTCTGTGACTTGGTATAAGCCTACTGTGTGTATACAAGCTCTGTGACTGGGCATAAGCCCACTGTGTATATACAAGCTCCGTGACAGGGTATAAGCCCACTGTGTGTATACAAGCTCCTTGACTTGGCATAAGACCACTGTGTGTATACAAGCTCCTTGACTTGGCATAAGCCCACTGTGTGTATACAAGCTCCGTGAGTTGGCATTAGCCCACTGGCATAAGCCCACTGTGTGTATAACTGTATACAAGCTCCATGACAGGGTAAAAGCCCACTGTGTGTATAATTGTATACAAGCTCCATGACTTGGCATAAGCCCTCTGTGTGTATAACTGTATACAAGCTACGTGAATTGGCATAAGCCAACTGTGTGTATACAAGCTCTATGACTTGGTATAAGCCCACTGCGTGTATACAAGCTCCATGACTTGGCATAAGCCCACTGCGTGTATACAAGCTCCATGACTTGGCATAAGCCCACTGTGTGTATACAAGCTCTGTGACTTGGCATAAGACCACTGTGTGTTTACAAGCTACTTGACTTGGCATAAGCCCACTGTGTGTATGCAAGCTCCGTGACTTGGCATAAGCCCACTGTGTGTATAACTGTATACAAGCTCCATGACTGGGCATAAGCCCTCTGTGTGTATAACTATATACAAGCTCCATGACTGGGCATAAGCCCACTGTGGGTATACAAGCTCCATGACTTGGCATAAGCCCACTGTGTGTATAACTGTATACAAGCTACGTGATTTGGCATAAGCCCACTGTGTGTATACAAGCTCCGTGACTTGGCATAAGCCCACTGTGTGAATAAATGTATACAAGCTGCATGACTGGGCATAAGCCCACTGTGTGTATACAAGCTCCATGACTTGGCATAAGCCCACTGTGTGTATAACTGTATACAAGCTACGTGATTTGGCATAAACCCACTGTGTGTATACAAGCTCTGTGACTTGGTATAAGCCCACTGCATGTATACAAGCTCCATGACTTGGCATAAGCCCACTGTGTGTATACAAGCTCCATGACTTGGCATAAGCCCACTGTGTATATACAAGCTCCGTGACTTGGCATAAGCCCACCGTGTGTATACAAGCTCCGTGACTTGGCATAAGACCACTGTGTGTATACAAGCTCCTTGACTTGGCATAAGCCCACTGTGTGTATACAAACTCCATGACTGGTCATAAGCCTACTGTGTGTATACAAGCTCCATGACTGGGCATACGCTCACTGTGTGTATACAAGCTCCGTGACTGGGCATAATCCCACTGTGTGTATACAAACTCCGTGACTGGGCATAAGCCCACTGTGTGTATACAAGCTCTGTGACTTGGCATAAGACCACTGTGTGTATACAAGCTACTTGACTTGGCATAAGCCCACTGTGCGTATACAAGCTCCGTGACTTGGCATAAGCCAACTGTGTGTATAACTGTATACAAGCTCCATGACTGGGCATAAGCCTACTGTGTGTATACAAGCTCCATGACTTGGCATAAGCCCACTGTGTGTATAACTGTATACAAGCTACGTGATTTGGCATAAGCCAACTGTGTGTATACAAGCTCTATGACTTGGTATAAGCCCACTGCGTGTATACAAGCTCCTTGACTTGGCATAAGCCCACTGTGTGTATACAAGCTCCGTGACTTGGCTTAAGCCCACTGTGTGTATAACTGTGTACAAACTCCATGACTGGTCATAAGCCTACTGTGTGTATACAAGCTCCATGACTGGGCATACGCCCACTGTGTGTATACAAGCTCCGTGACTGGGCATAAGCCCACTCTGTGTATACAAGCTCCGTGACTGGGCATAAGCCCACTGTGTGTATACAAGCTCCGTGACTTTAATAGGCATAAGCCCACTGTGTGTATACAAGCTCCGTGACTTTACTAGGCATAAGCCCACTGTGTGTACACAAGCTCCGTGACTGGGCATAAGCCCACTGTGTGTATAACTTTGTACAAGCTCCATGACTGGTCATAAGCCTACTGTGTGTATACAAGCTCCGTGACTGGGCATAAGACCACTCTGTGTATACAAGCTCCGTGACTGGGCATAAGCCCACTGTGTGTATAACTGAATACAAGCTCCATGACTGGGCATAAGCCCACTGTGTTTATAACTGTATACAAGCTACGTGACTTGGCATAAGCCCACTGTGTGTATACAAGCTCTGTGACTTGGTATAAGCCCATTGTGTGTATACAAGCTCCGTGACTGGGCATAAGCCCACTGTGTGTATAACTGTATACAAACTACGTGACTTGGCATAAGCCCACTGTGTGTATACAAGCTCCGTGACTTGGTATAAGCCCACTGTGTGTATACAAGCTCTGTGACTTGGTATAAGCCCACTGTGTGTATACAAGCTCCGTGACTGGGCATAAGCCCACTGTGTATATACAAGCTACGTGACTGGGCATAAGCCCACTGTGTGTATACAAGCTCCTTGACTTGGCATAAGACCACTGTGTGTATACAAGCTCCTTGACTTGGCATAAGCCCACTGTGTGTATACAAGCTCCGTGAGTTGGCATTAGCCCACTGTGTGTATAACTGTATACAAGCTCCATGACAGGGTAAAAGCCCACTGTGTGTATAATTGTATACAAGCTCCATGACTTGGCATAAGCCCTCTGTGTGTATAACTGTATACAAGCTACGTGAATTGGCATAAGCCAACTGTGTGTATACAAGCTCTATGACTTGGTATAAGCCCACTGCGTGTATACAAGCTCCATGACTTGGCATAAGCCCACTGCGTGTATACAAGCTCCATGACTTGGCATAAGACCACTGTGTGTTTACAAGCTACTTGACTTGGCATAAGCCCACTGTGTGTATGCAAGCTCCATGACTGGGCATAAGCCCTCTGTGTGTATAACTATATACAAGCTCCATGACTGGGCATAAGCCCACTGTGGGTATACAAGCTCCATGACTTGGCATAAGCCCACTGTGTGTATAACTGTATACAAGCTACGTGATTTGGCATAAGCCCACTGTGTGTATACAAGCTCCGTGACTTGGCATAAGCCCACTGTGTGAATAAATGTATACAAGCTGCATGACTGGGCATAAGCCCACTGTGTGTATACAAGCTCCATTACTTGGCATAAGCCCACTGTGTGTATAACTGTATACAAGCTACGTGATTTGGCATAAACCCACTGTGTGTATACATGCTCTGTGAATTGGTATAAGCCCACTGCGTGTATACAAGCTCCATGACTTGGCATAAGCCCACTGTGTGTATACAAGCTCCATGACTTGGCATAAGCCCATTGTGTATATACAAGCTCCGTGACTTGGCATAAGCCCACCGTGTGTATACAAGCTCCGTGACTTGGCATAAGACCACTGTGTGTATACAAGCTCCTTGACTTGGCATAAGCCCACTGTGTGTATACAAACTCCATGACTGGTCATAAGCCTACTGTGTGTATACAAGCTCCATGACTGGGCATACGCTCACTGTGTGTATACAAGCTCTGTGACTGGGCATAATCCCACTGTGTGTATACAAACTCCGTGACTGGGCATAAGCCCACTGTGTGTATACAAGCTCTGTGACTTGGCATAAGACCACTGTGTGTATACAAGCTACTTGACTTGGCATAAGCCCACTGTGCGTATACAAGCTCCGTGACTTGGCATAAGCCAACTGTGTGTATAACTGTATACAAGCTCCATGACTGGGCATAAGCCTACTTTGTGTATACAAGCTCCATGACTTGGCATAAGCCCACTGTGTGTATAACTGTATACAAGCTACGTGATTTGGCATAAGCCCACTGTGTGTATACAAGCTCCGTGACTTGGCTTAAGCCCACTGTGTGTATAACTGTGTACAAACTCCATGACTGGTCATAAGCCTACTGTGTGTATACAAGCTCCATGACTGGGCATACGCCCACTGTGTGTATACAAGCTCCGTGACTGGGCATAAGCCCACTCTGTGTATACAAGCTCCGTGACTGGGCATAAGCCCACTGTGTGTATACAAGCTCCGTGACTTTAATAGGCATAAGCCCACTGTGTGTATACAAGCTCCGTGACTTTACTAGGCATAAGCCCACTGTGTGTACACAAGCTCCGTGACTGGGCATAAGCCCACTGTGTGTATAACTTTATACAAGCTCCATGACTGGTCATAAGCCTACTGTGTGTATACAAGCTCCGTGACTGGGCATAAGACCACTCTGTGTATACAAGCTCCGTGACTGGGCATAAGCCCACTGTGTGTATAACTGAATACAAGCTCCATGACTGGGCATAAGCCCACTGTGTTTATAACTGTAAAAAAGCTACGTGACTTGGCATAAGCCCACTGTGTGTATACAAGCTCTGTGACTTGGTATAAGCCCATTGTGTGTATACAAGCTCCGTGACTTGGTGTAAACCCACTGTGTTTATACAAGCTCCGTGAGCTTGTATACAAACTCCGTGAGCTTGTATACAAACTACGTGACTGGGCATAAGCCCACTGTGTGTATACAAGCTCTGTGACTTGGTGTAAGCCCACTGTGTTTATACAAGCTCCATGACTTGGCATAAGCCCACTGTGTGTATACAAGCTCCATGACTTGGCATAAGCCCACTGTGTATATACCAGCTCCGTGACTTGGCATAAGCCCACCGTGTATATACAAGCTCTGTGACTTGGCATAAGACCACTGTGTGTATACATGCTCCGTGACTTGGCAAAAGCCCACTGTGTGTATAAATATATACAAGCTACGTGACTTGGCATAAGCCCACTGTGTGTATACAAGCTCTGTGACTTGGTATAAGCCCACTGTGTGTATACAAGCTCTGTGACTTGGCATAAGCCCACTGTGTGTATACAAGCTCCATGACTTGGCATAAGCCCACTGTGTATATACAAGCTCCGTGACTTGGCATAAGCCCACCGTGTGTATACAAGCTCCGTGACTTGGCATAAGACCACTGTGTGTATACAAGCTCCTTGACTTGGCATAAGGCCACTGTGTGTATACATGCTCCGTGACTTGACTTAATCCCACTGTGTGTATAACTGTGTACAAGCTCCATGACTGGGCAAATGCCCACTGTGTGTATACAAGGTCCGTGACTGGGCATAAACCCACTGTGTGTATACAAGCTCCGTGACTTTAATAGGCATAAGCCCACTGTGTGTATACAAGCTCCGTGACTTTACTAGGCATAAGCCCACTGTGTGTACACAAGCTCCGTGACTGGGAATAAGCCCACTGTGTGTATAACTTTATACAAGCTCCATGACTGGTCATAAGCCTACTGTGTGTATACAAGCTCCGTGACTGGGCATAAGACCACTGTGTTTATAACTGTAAACAAGCTACGTGACTTGGCATAAGCCCACTGTGTGTATACAAGCTCTGTGACTTGGTATAAGCCCATTGTGTGTATACAAGCTCCGTGACTGGGCATAAGCCCACTGTGTGTATAACTGTATACAAACTACGTGACTGGGCATAAGCCCACTGTGTGTATACAAGCTCCATGACTTGGCATAAGCCCACTGTGTGTATACAAGCTCCATGACTTGACATAAGCCCACTGTGTATATACAAGCTCCGTGACTTGGCATAAGCCCACCGTGTGTATACAAGCTCTGTGACTTGGCATAAGACCACTGTGTGTATACATGCTCCGTGACTTGGCAAAAGCCCACTGTGTGAATAACTGTATACAAGCTACGTGACTTGGCATAAGCCCACTGTGTGTATACAAGCTCTGTGACTTGGTATAAGCCCACTGTGTGTATACAAGCTCTGTGACTTGGCATAAGCCCACCGTGTGTATATAAGCTCCGTGACTTGGCATAAGACCACTGTGTCTATACAAGCTCGTGACTTGGCATAAGCCCACTGTGTGTATAACTGTATACAAGCTCCATGACTGGACATTACCCCACTGTGTGTATACAAGCTCCATGACTTGGCATAAGCCCACTGTGTGTATAACTGTATACAAGCTACGTGATTTGGCATAAACCCACTGTGTGTATACAAGCTCTGTGACTTGGTATAAGCCCACTGCATGTATACAAGCTCCATGACTTGGCATAAGCCCACTGTGTATATACAAGCTCAGTGACTTGGCATAAGCCCACCATGTGTATACCAGCTCCGTGACTTGGCATAAGACCACTGTTTGTATACAAGTTACTTGACTTGGCATAAGCCCACTGTGTGTATACAAGCTCCGTGACTTGGCATAAGCCCACTGTGTGTATAACTGTATACAAGCTCTATGACTGGGTATAAGCCCACTGTGTGTATAACTATATACAAGCTCCATCACTGGGCATAAGCCCACTGTGTGTATACAAGCTCCATGACTTGGCATAAGCCCACTGTGTGTATAACTGTATACAAGCTACATGATTTGGCATAAACCCACTGTGTGTATACAAGCTCCATGACTTGGCATAAGCCCACTGTGTGTATACAAGCTCCATGACTTGACATAAGCCCACTGTGTATATACAAGCTCCGTGACTTGGCATAAGTCCACCGTGTGTATACATGCTCCGTGACTTGGCATAAGACCACTGTGTGTATACAAGCTCCTTGACTTGGCATAAGCCCACTGTGTGTATACAAGCTCCGTGACTTGGCTTAAGCCCACTGTGTGTATAACTGTATACAAACTCCATGATTGGTCATAAGCCTACTGTGTGTATACAAGCTCCATGACTGGGCATACGCCCACTGTGTGTATACAAGCTCCGTGACTTGGCATAAGCCCACTGTGTGTATAACTGTATACAAGCTCCATGACTGGGCATAAGCCCACTGTGTGTATAATTGTATACAAGCTCCATGACTTGGCATAAGCCCACTGTGTGTATAACTGTATACAAGCTACGTGAATTGGCATAAGCCCACTGTGTGTATACAAGCTCTATGACTTGGTATAAGCCCACTGCGTGTATACAAGCTCCATGACTTGGCATAAGCCCACTGTGTGTATACAAGCTCTGTGACTTGGCATAAGACCACTGTGTGTATACAAGCTACTTGACTTGGCATAAGCCCACTTTGTGTATAACTGTATACAAGCTCCATGACTGGGCATAAGCCCACTGTGTGTATACAAGCTCCATGACTTGGCATAAGCCCACTGTGTGTATAACTGTATACAAGCTACGTGATTTGGCATAAACCCACTGTGTGTATACAAGCTCTGTGACTTGGTATAAGCGCACTGTGTGTATACAAGCTCCATGACTTGGCATAAGCCCACTGTGTGAATACAAGCTCCATGACTTGGCATAAGCCCACCGTGTGTATACAAGCTCCGTGACTTGGCATAAGACCACTGTGTGCATACAAGCTCCTTGACTTGGCATAAGCCCACTGTGTGTATACAAGCTCCGTGACTTGGCTTAAGCCCACTGTGTATATAACTGTATACAAACTCCATGACTGGTCATATGCCTACTGTGTGTATACAAGCTCCATGACTGGACATACGCCCACTGTGTGTATACAAGCTCCGTGACTGGGCATAAGCCCACTGTGTGTATAAAAGCTCCGTGACTGGGCATAAGCCCACTGTGTGTATACAAGCTCCGTGACTTTAATAGGCATAAGCCCACTGTGTGTATACAAGCTCCGTGACTTTAATAGGCATAAGCCCACTGTGTGTATACAAGCTCCGTGACTTTACTAGACATATGCCCACTGTGTGTACACAAGCTCCGTGACTGGGCATAAGCCCACTGTGTGTATAACTTTATACAAGCTCCATGACTGGTCATAAGCCTACTGTGTGTATACAAGCTCCATGACTGGGCATAAGACCACTGTGTGTATACAAGCTCCGTGACTGGGCATAAGCCCACTGTGTGTATACAAGCTCCGTGACTTTAATAGGCATAAGCCCACTGTGTGTATACAAGCTCCGTGACTTTACTAGGCATAAGCCCACTGTGTGTACACAAGCTCCGTGACTGGGCACAAGCCCACTGTGTGTATAACTAAATGCAAGCTCCATGACTGGGCATAAGACCACTGTGTTTATAACTGTATACAAGCTACGTGACTTGGCATAAGCCCACTGTGTGTATACAAGATCTTTGACTTGGTATAAGCCCATTGTGTGTATACAAGCACCGTGACTGGGCATAAGCCCACTGTGTGTATAACTGTATACAAACTACGTGACTTGGCATAAGCCCACTGTGTGTATTCAAGCTCCGTGACTTGGTATAAGCCCACTGTGTGTATACAAGCTCTGTGACTTGGTATAAGCCCACTGTGTGTATACAAGCTCCGTGACTGGGTATAAGCCTACTGTGTGTATACAAGCTCTGTGACTGGGCATAAGCCCACTGTGTATATACAAGCTCCGTGACTGGGCATAAGCCCACTGTGTGTATACAAGCTCCTTGACTTGACATAAACCACTGTGTGTATACAAGCTCCTTGACTTGGCATAAGCCCACTGTGTGTATACAAGCTCCGTGACTTGGCATTAGCCCACTGGCTTAAGCCCACTATGTGTATAACTGTATACAAGCTCCATGACTGGGTATAAGCCCACTGTGTGTATAATTGTATACAAGCTCCATGACTTGGCATAAGCCCACTGTGTGTATAACTGTATACAAGCTACGTGAATTGGCATAAGCCCACTGTGTGTATACAAGCTCTATGACTTGGTATAAGCCCACTGCGTGTATACAAGCTCCATGACTTGGCATGAGCCCACTGTGTGTATACAAGCTCCGTGACTGGGCATAAGCCCACTGTGTGTATACAAGCTCCTTGACTTGGCATAAGACCACAGTGTGTATACAAGCTCCTTGACTTGGCATAAGCCCACTGTGTGTATACAAGCTCCATGACTTGGCATTAGCCCACTGGCATAAGCCCACTGTGTGTATAACTGTATACAAGCTCCATGACTGGGTAAAAGCCCACTGTGTGTATAATTGTATACAAGCTCCATGACTTGACATAAGCCCACTGCGTGTATACAAGCTCTATGACTTGGTATAAGCCCACTGTGTGTATACAAGCTCCATGACTTGGCATAAGCCCACTGCATGTATACAAGCTCCATGACTTGGCATAAGCCTACTGTGTGTATACAAGCTCTGTGACTTGGCATAAGACCACTGTGTGTTTACAAGCTACTTGACTTGGCATAAGCCCACTGTGTGTATGCAAGCTCCGTGACTTGGCATAAGCCCACTGTGTGTATAACTGTATACAAGCTCCATGACTGGGCATAAGCCCTCTGTGTGTATAACTATATACAAGCTCCATGACTGGGCATAAGCCCACTGTGGGTATACAAGCTCCATGACTTGGCATAAGCCCACTGTGTGTACAACTGTATACAAGCTACGTGATTTGGCATAAGCCCACTGTGTGTATACAAGCTCCGTGACTTGGCATAAGCCCACTGTGTGTATAAATGTATACAAGCTGCATGACTTGGCATAAGCCCACTGTGTGTATACAAGCTCCATGACTTGGCATAAGCCCACTGTTTGTATAACTGTATACAAGCTACGTGATTTGGCATAAACCCACTGCGTGTATACAATCTCCATGACTTGGCATAAGCCCACTGTGTGTATACAAGCTCCATGACTTGGCATAAGCCCACTGTGTATATACAAGCTCCGTGACTTGGCATAAGCCCACCGTGTGTATACAAGCTCCGTGACTTGGAATAAGAGCACTGTGTGTATACAAGCTCCTTGACTTGGCATAAGCCCACTGTGTGTATACAAGCTCAGTGACTTGGCTTAAGCCCACTGTGTGTATAACTGTGTACAAACTCCATGACTGGTCATAAGCCTACTGTGTGTAAACAAGCTCCATGACTGGGCATACGCCCACTGTGTGTATACAAGCTCCGTGACTGGGCATAAGCCCACTGTGTGTATACAAGCTCCGTGACTGGGCATACGCCCACTGTGTGTATACAAGCTCCGTGACTTTAATAGGCATAAGCCCACTGTGTGTATACTAGCTCCGTGACTTTACTAGGCATAAGCCCACTGTGTGTACACAAGCTCCGTGACTGGGCATAAGCCCACTGTGTGTATAACTTTATACAAGCTCCATGACTGGTCATAAGCCTACTGTGTGTATACAAGCTCCGTGACTTGGCATAAGACCACTGTGTCTATACAAGCTCGTGACTTGGCATAAGCCCACTGTGTGTATAACTGTATACAAGCTCCATGACTGGACATAAGCCCACTGTGTGTATACAAGCTCCATGACTTGGCATAAGCCCACTGTGTGTATAACTGTATACAAGCTACGTGATTTGGCATAAACCCACTGTGTGTATACAAGCTCTGTGACTTGGTATAAGCCCACTGCGTGTATACAAGCTCCATGACTTGGCATAAGCCCACTGTGTGTATACAAGCTCCATGATTTGGCATAAGCCCACTGTGTATATACAAGCTCAGTGACTTGGCATAAGCCCACCATGTGTATACCAGCTCCGTGACTTGGCATAAGACCACTGTTTGTATACAAGTTACTTGACTTGGCATAAGCCCACTGTGTGTATACAAGCTCCGTGACTTGGCATAAGCCCACTGTGTGTATAACTGTATACAAGCTCTATGACTGGGTATAAGCCCACTGTGTGTATAACTATATACAAGCTCCATAACTGGGCATAAGCCCACTGTGTGTATACAAGCTCCATGACTTGGCATAAGCCCACTGTGTGTATAACTGTATACAAGCTACATGATTTGGCATAAACCCACTGTGTGTATACAAGCTCCATGACTTGGCATAAGCCCACTGTGTGTATACAAGCTCCATGACTTGACATAAGCCCACTGTGTATATACAAGCTCCGTGACTTGGCATAAGTCCACCGTGTGTATACATGCTCCGTGACTTGGCATAAGACCACTGTGTGTATACAAGCTCCTTGACTTGGCATAAGCCCACTGTGTGTATACAAGCTCCGTGACTTGGCTTAAGCCCACTGTGTGTATAACTGTATACAAACTCCATGACTGGTCATAAGCCTACTGTGTGTATACAAGCTCCATGACTGGGCATACGCCCACTGTGTGTATACAAGGTCCGTGACTTGGCATAAGCCCACTGTGTGTATAATTGTATACAAGCTCCATGACTTGGCATAAGCCCACTGTGTGTATAACTGTATACAAGCTACGTGAATTGGCAAAAGCCCACTGTGTGTATACAAGCTCTATGACTTGGTATAAGCCCACTGCGTGTATACAAGCTCCATGAATTGGCATAAGCCCACTGTGTGTATACAAGCTCTGTGACTTGGCATAAGACCACTGTGTGTATACAAGCTACTTGACTTGGCATAAGCCCACTGTGTGTATGCAAGCTCCGTGACTTGGCATAAGCCCACTGTGTGTATAACTGTATACAAGCTCCATGACTGGGCATAAGCCCACTGTGTGTATAACTATATACAATCTCCATGACTGGGCATAAGCCCACTTTGGGTATACAAGCTCCATGATTTGGCATAAGCCCACTGTGTGTATAACTGTATACAAGCTACGTGATTTGGCATAAACCCACTGTGTGTATACAAGCTCTGTGACTTGGTATAAGCCCACTGCATGTAGACAAGCTCCATGACTTGGCATAAGCCCACTGTGTGTATACAAGCTCCATGACTTGGCATAAGCCATTAGTGTATATACAAGCTCCGTGACTTGGCATAAGCCCACTGTGTGTATACAAGCTCCGTGACTTGGCATAAGACCACTGTGTGTATACAAGCTCCTTGACTTGGCATAAGCCCACTGTGTGTATACAAGCTCCGTGACTTGGCTTAAGCCCACTGTGTGTATAACTGTATACAAACTCCATGACTGGTCATAAGCCTACTGTGTGTATACAAGCTCCATGACTGGGCATACGCCCACTGTGTGTATACAAGCTCCGTGACTGGGCATAAGCCCACTGTGTGTATACAAGCTCCGTGACTGGGCATAAGCCCATTGTGTGTATACAAGCTCTGTGACTTTACTAGGCATAAGCCCACTGTGTGTACACAAGCTCCGTGACTGGGCATAAGCCCACTGTGTGTATAAATTTATACAAGCTCCATGACTGGTCATAAGCCTACTGTGTGTATACAAGCTCCGTGACTGGGCATAAGCCCACTGTGTGTATAACTGAATACAAGCTCCATGACTGGGCATAAGCCCACTGTGTTTATAACTGTATACAAGCTCCATGACTGGGCATAAGCCCACTGTGTGTATAACTGAATACAAGCTATGTGACTTGGCATAAGCCCACTGTGTGTATACAAGCTCTGTGACTTGGTATAAGCCCATTGTGTGTATACAAGCTCCGTGACTGGGCATAAGCCCACTGTGTGTATAACTGTATACAAATTACGTGACTTGGCATAAGCCCACTGTGTGTATACAAGCTCCGTGACTGGGCATAAGCCCACCATGGGTATACAAGCTCCGTGACTTGGCATAAGACCACTGTGTGTATACAAGCTCCGTGACTTGGCATAAGCCCACCATGGGTATACAAGCTCCGTGACTTGGCATAAGACCACTGTGTGTATACAAGCTCCATGACTTGGCATAAGCCCACTGTGTGTATACAAGCTCCGTGACTTTAATAGGCATAACTCCACTGTGTGTATACAAGCTCTGTGACTTGGTATAAGCCTCACTGTGTGTATACAAGCTCTGTGACTTGGCATAAGCCCACCGTGTGTATATAAGCTCCGTGACTTGGCATAAGACCACTGTGTCTATACAAGCTCGTGACTTGGCATAAGCCCACTGTGTGTATAACTGTATACAAGCTCCATGACTGGACATAAGCCCACTGTGTGTATACAAGCTCCATGACTTGGCATAAGCCCACTGTGTGTATAACTGTATACAAGCTACGTGATTTGGCATAAACCCACTGTGTGTATACAAGCTCTGTGACTTGGTATAAGCCCACTGCGTGTATACAAGCTCCATGACTTGGCATAAGCCCACTGTGTGTATACAAGCTCCATGATTTGGCATAAGCCCACTGTGTATATACAAGCTCAGTGACTTGGCATAAGCCCACCATGTGTATACCAGCTCCGTGACTTGGCATAAGACCACTATTTGTATACAAGTTACTTGACTTGGCATAAGCCCACTGTGTGTATACAAGCTCCGTGACTTGGCATAAGCGAACTGTGTGTATAACTGTATACAAGCTCTATGACTGGGTATAAGCCCACTGTGTGTATAACTATATACAAGCTCCATAAATGGGCATAAGCCCACTGTGTGTATACAAGCTCCATGACTTGGCATAAGCCCACTGTGTGTATAACTGTATACAAGCTACATGATTTGGCATAAACCCACTGTGTGTATACAAGCTCCATGACTTGGCATAAGCCCACTGTGTGTATACAAGCTCCATGACTTGACATAAGCCCACTGTGTATATACAAGCTCCGTGACTTGGCATAAGTCCACCGTGTGTATACATGCTCCGTGACTTGGCATAAGACCACTGTGTGTATACAAGCTCCTTGACTTGGCATAAGCCCACTGTGTGTATACAAGCTCCGTGACTTGGCTTAAGCCCACTGTGTGTATAACTGTATACAAACTCCATGACTGGTCATAAGCCTACTGTGTGTATACAAGCTCCATGACTGGGCATACGCCCACTGTGTGTATACAAGCTCCGTGACTTGGCATAAGCCCACTGTGTGTATAATTGTATACAAGCTCCGTGACTTGGCATAAGCCCACTGTGTGTATAACTGTATACAAGCTCCATGACTGGGCATAAGCCCACTGTGTGTATAACTATATACAATCTCCATGACTGGGCATAAGCCCACTTTGGGTATACAAGCTCCATGATTTGGCATAAGCCCACTGTGTGTATAACTGTATACAAGCTACGTGATTTGGCGTAAACCCACTGTGTGTATACAAGCTCTGTGACTTGGCATAAGCCCACTGCATGTAGACAAGCTCCATGACTTGGCATAAGCCCACTGTGTGTATACAAGCTCCATGACTTGGCATAAGCCATTAGTGTATATACAAGCTCCGTGACTTGGCATAAGCCCACTGTGTGTATACAAGCTCCGTGACTTGGCATAAGACCACTGTGTGTATACAAGCTCCTTGACTTGGCATAAGCCCACTGTGTGTATACAAGCTCCGTGACTTGGCTTAAGCCCACTGTGTGTATAACTGTATACAAACTCCATGACTGGTCATAAGCCTACTGTGTGTATACAAGCTCCATGACTGGGCATACGCCCACTGTGTGTATACAAGCTCCGTGACTGGGCATAAGCCCACTGTGTGTATACAAGCTCCGTGACTGGGCATAAGCCCACTGTGTGTATACAAGCTCTGTGACTTTACTAGGCATAAGCCCACTGTGTGTACACAAGCTCCGTGACTGGGCATAAGCCCACTGTGTGTATTAATTTATACAAGCTCTATGACTGGTCATAAGCCTACTGTGTGTATACAAGCTCCGTGACTGGGCATAAGCCCACTGTGTGTATAACTGAATACAAGCTCCATGACTGGGCATAAGCCCACTGTGTTTATAACTGTATACAAGCTCCATGACTGGGCATAAGCCCACTGTGTGTATAACTGAATACAAGCTATGTGACTTGGCATAAGCCCACTGTGTGTATACAAGCTCTGTGACTTTGTATAAGCCCATTGTGTGTATACAAGCTCCGTGACTGGGCATAAGCCCACTGTGTGTATAACTGTATACAAACTACGTGACTTGGCATAAGCCCACTGTGTGTATACAAGCTCCGTGACTGGGCATAAGCCCACCATGGGTATACAAGCTCCGTGACTTGGCATAAGACCACTGTGTGTATACAAGCTCCGTGACTTGGCATAAGCCCACCATGGGTATACAAGCTCCGTGACTTGGCATAAGACCACTGTGTGTATACAAGCTCCATGACTTGGCATAAGCCCACTGTGTGTATACAAGCTCCGTGACTTGGCATAAGCCCACTGTGTGTATAACTGTATACAAGCTCCATGCCTGGTCATAAGCCTACTGTATGTAAACAAGCTCCATGACAGGGCATAAGCCCACTGTGCGTATACAAGCTCCGTGACTGGGCATAAGCCCACTGTGTGTATACAAGCTCCGTGACTGGGCATAAGCCCACTGTGTGTATACAAGCTCCGTGACTTTAATAGGCATAAGCCCACTGTGTGTATACAAGCTCCGTGACTTTACTAGGCATATGCCCACTGTGTGTGCACAAGCTCCGTGACTGGGCATAAGCCCACTGTGTGTATAACTTTATACAAGCTCCATGACTGGTCATAAGCCTACTGTGTGTATACTAGCTCCATGACTGGGCATAAGACCACTGTGTGTATACAAGCTCCGTGACTGGGCATAAACCCACTGTGTGTATACAAGCTCTGTGACTTGGTATAAGCCCACTGCGTGTATACAAGCTCCATGACTTGGCATAAGCCCACTGTGTGTATACAAGCTCCATGACTTGGCATAAGCCCACTGTGTATATACAAGCTCTGTGACTTGGCATAAGCCCACCATGTGTATACAAGCTCCGTGACTTGGCATAAGACCACTGTGTGTATACAAGCTCCTTGACTTGGCATAAGCCCACTGTGTGTATACAAGCTCCGTGACTTGGCTTAAGCCCACTGTGTGTATAACTGTATACAAACTCCATGACTGGTCATAAGCCTACTGTGTGTATACAAGCTCCGTGACTTTACTAGGCATATGCCCACTGTGTGTACTCAAGCTCCGTGACTGGGCATAACCCCACTGTGTGTATATCTTTATACAAGCTCCATGACTGGTCTTAAGCCTACTGTGTGTATACAAGCTCCATGACTGGGCATAAGACCACTGTGTGTATACAAGCTCCGTGACTGGGCATAAGCCCACTGTGTGTATACAAGCTCCGTGACTTTAATAGGCATAAGCCCACTGTGTGTATACAAGCTCCGTGACTTTACTAGGCATAAGCCCACTGTGTGTACACAAGCTCCATGACTGGGCATAAGCCCACTGTGTGTATAACTTTATACAAGCTCCATGACTGGTCATAAGCCTACTGTGTGTATACAAGCTCCGTGACTGGGCATAAGCCCACTGTGTGTATAACAGAATACAAGCTCCATGACTGGGCATAAGCCCACTGTGTTTATAACTGTAAACAAGCTACGTGACTTGGCATAAGCCCACTGTGTGTATACAAGCTCTGTGACTTGGTATAAGCCCATTGTGTGTATACAAGCTCCGTGACTGGGCATAAGCCCACTGTGTGTATAACTGTATACAAACTACGTGACTTGGCATAAGCCCACTGTGTGTATACAAGCTCCGTGACTTGGTATAAGCCCACTGTGTGTATACAAGCTCTGTGACTTGGTATAAGCCCACTGTGTGCATACAAGCTCCGTGACTGGGCATAAGCCTACTGTGTGTATACAAGCTCCGTGACTGGGCATAAGCCCACTGTGTATATACAAGCTCCGTGACTGGGCATAAGCCCACTGTGTGTATACAAGCTCCTTGACTTGGCATAAGACCACTGTGTGTATACAAGCTCCTTGACTTAGGCATAAGCCCACTGTGTGTATACAAGCTCCGTGACTTGGCATTTGCCCACTGGCTTAAGCCCACTGTGTGTATAACTGTATACAAGCTCCATGACTGTGTATAAGCCCACTGTGTGTATAATTGTATACAAGCTCCATGACTGAGCATAAGCCCACTGTGTGTATAACTGTATACAAGCTACGTGAATTGGCATAAGCCCACTGTGTGTATACAAGCTCTATGACTTGGTAAAAGCCCACTGCGTGTATACAAGCTCCATGACTTGGCATAAACCCACTGTGTGTATACAAGCTCTGTGACTTGGCATAAGACCACTGTGTGTATACAAGCTACTTGACTTGGCATAAGCCCACTGTGTGTATGCAAGCTCCGTGACTTGGCATAAGCCCACTGTGTGTATAACTGTATACAAGCTCCATGACTGGGCATAAGCCCACTGTGTGTATAACTATATACAATCTCCATGACTGGGCATAAGCCCACTGTGGGTATACAAGCTCCATGATTTGGCATAAGCCCACTGTGTGTATAACTGTATACAAGCTACTTGATTTGGCATAAACCCACTGTGTGTATACAAGCTCTGTGACTTGGTATAAGCCCACTGCATGTATACAAGCTCCATGACTTGGCATAAGCCCACTGTGTGTATACAAGCTCCATGACTTGGCATAAGCCATTAGTGTATATACAAGCTCCGTGACTTGGCATAAGCCCACCGTGTGTATACAAGCTCCGTGACTTGGCATAAGACCACTGTGTGTATACAAGCTCCTTGACTTGGCATAAGCCCACTGTGTGTATACAAGCTCCGTGACTTGGCTTAAGCCCACTGTGTGTATAACTGTATACAAACTCCATGACTGGTCATAAGCCCACTGTGTGTATACAAGCTCCGTGACTGGGCATAAGCCCACTGTGTGTATACAAGCTCCGTGACTTTACTAGGCATAAGCCCACTGTGTGTACACAAGCTCCGTGACTGGGCATAAGCCCACTGTGTGTATAAATTTATACAAGCTCCATGACTGGTCATAAGCCTACTGTGTGTATACAAGCTCCGTGACTGGGCATAAGCCCACTGTGTGTATAACTGAATACAAGCTCCATGACTGGGCATAAGCCCACTGTGTTTATAACTGTATACAAGCTCCATGACTGGGCATAAGCCCACTGTGTGTATAACTGAATACAAGCTATGTGACTTGGCATAAGCCCACTGTGTGTATACAAGCTCTGTGACTTGGTATAAGCCCATTGTGTGTATATAAGCTCCATGACTGGGCATAAGCCCACTGTGTGTATAACTGTATACAAACTACTTGACTTGGCATAAGCCCACTGTGTGTATACAAGCTCTGTGACTGGGCATAAGCCCACCATGGGTATACAAGCTCCGTGACTGGGCATAAGCCCACTGTGTGTATAACTGAATACAAGCTCCATGACTGGGCATAAGCCCACTGTGTTTATAACTGTATACAAGCTCCATGACTGGGCATAAGCCCACTGTGTGTATAACTGAATACAAGCTATGTGACTTGGCATAAGCCCACTGTGTGTATACAAGCTCTGTGACTTGGTATAAGCCCATTGTGTGTATATAAGCTCCATGACTGGGCATAAGCCCACTGTGTGTATAACTGTATACAAACTACGTGACTTGGCATAAGCCCACTGTGTGTATACAAGCTCCGTGACTGGGCATAAGCCCACTGTGTGTATAACTGTATACAAGCTCCATGCCTGGTCATAAGCCTACTGTATGTATACAAGCTCCATGACAGGGCATAAGCCCACTGTGTGTATACAAGCTCCGTGACTGGGCATAAGCCCACTGTGTGTATACAAGCTCCGTGACTGGGCATAAGCCCACTGTGTGTATACAAGCTCCGTGACTTTACTAGGCATAAGCCCACTGTGTGTATACAAGCTCCGTGACTTTACTAGGCATAAGCCCACTGTGTGTATACAAGCTCCATGACTGGTCATAAGCCTACTGTGTGTATACAAGCTCCATGGCTGTGCATATATAAGCCCACTCTGTTTATACAAGCTCCGTGACTGGGCATAAGCCCACTGTGTGTATAACTGTATACAAGCTCCATGACTGGGCATAAGCCCATAGTGTGTATACAAGCTCCGTGACTTGGTTTAAGCCCACTGTGTGTATTCAAGCTCCGTGACTTGGCTTAAGCCCACCGTGTGTATACAAGCTCCGTGACTTGGCATAAGACCACTGTGTGTATACAAGCTCCTTGACTTGGCATAAGCCCACCGTGTGTATACAAGCTCCGTGACTTGGCATAATCCCACTGTGTGTATACAAGCTCTGTGACTTGGCATAAGCCCACTGTGTATACAAGCACTGTTACTTCATGGGCCTTAGCCCTCTGTGTATACAAGCACCGTGACTCCGTGGGCCTTAGCCCTCTGTGTATACTAGCACCGTGACTCCGTGGGCCTTAGCCCTCTGTGTATACAAGCACCGTGACTCCGTGGGCCTTAGCCCTCTGTGTATTCAAGCACCGTGACTCCGTGGGCCTTAGCCCTCTGTGTATACAAGCACCCTGATTCTGTGGTGTCTGTGCCGCTGCTCTGTCGCTTAGTAACCAGTCAGCTCACTGCAACCTTTGGCCAATAATGGTGAAAACAATATTATAAGCTGTGAGGTGGTCTAAATTGACTGGAAATGACTGGAAATGAATGTTATTGAGGTTAATAACACTCTAGGAAGAAAAAAAAATCCCAATTGATGTGATTTTAGCATTTTTTTGTAAATTTCAAAAAAAAATCCCAAGCCAAATCCAAAGCCAGTCACCGCCCGAAGCCGGACGATGAATTAGTACCAAATCCAAATCCGGCAAAAATGGTCCGGCGCACATCCCTAATTATAACATATAGAATATAATATCATGTACTATATCCATACTTACCTACCTTTCAGAATCTCTTCCCGGGAGAAGCCCGGGTAAGAGAAGCAGCAGGGGGCCGATGGGGGCGGGGCCTAACGAATCACATCATTAAGCCCCGCCCCCTCTCGGCAAAACTGCCGCGATTGGGTAAAATTTACATAGGGGGCGGGGCCAAATGCTGTGATTCATGCAGAATCACATCTTAATCCCCGCCCCTTCACGGAGACCCGCGATCGCCGCAGGTATTCTCCTCATTCTGCCCACTTCACTAGGAAGTGGGCAGTATGCAGGAGAAATGCCTACCCTTCCGGGGGTGAGGGGGGTTACCCGAAAAATCGGGAGCCTCCCGTGAAAACCGGGAGGGTAGGCATGTATGACTATATCTACTAACACATTTCTAAGATCTGGATGGAACTGTCCATCACAAAACAGACAACAGATCTGTAAGACACAATATGTAAAACTTTAGTTTGAGAATAGAAAAAAGAACCTTATTAGGTTAACAGGAACGTGATATCAGTAAAAAATAATGTTAGAAGGAGCACTGCACAACCTTGCTTAAAATCTAAAATATGTTTTAATAAAAAACTGTTAACAATGTAATTATCATTTCATAGAGCAGTAATTCCAAACAGGGTGCATGTATGTGTCCCGATACTCGGCTGGATCTGGTATAAGAATTGAGGGGTAACAGAATTTTTTTTAAATTGTATTGAAAATGTGCACTGGAGATTAAATATGGCCTTCTGTATATTTTAATTGTAAATGACAAAACAGACTGTAATTCAATAAAGTTGTCAAGCACAGTAGCATCGACTTATTGCTGTGTCATGAATAAGAGACTCATGGGGGCATATACGAGGGGGAGCGAGGCGTAATGAGGTAGAAACCTTGCACCCAATTTTGGGTTACTGCGGTATCCAATAAAAAAGAGTGGTTGCGCATAACCTTTTTAAAAAAACTAAAATATTAACCTCACGTTTTGCTGTAGAGGCCTTCAAATGGGATGCAATCGGGAAGCCGGCTGACATAAGCCCGACAGCTGGTTTCCCGACTGCATTTTCCCGGCGAGGGTTAAATGACAGGCATCTAAATCTAGATGCCTGACATTTTTCCGATGCCGGGAGACCGGCGCCCGGCATCCCGATCGAAGGGATGCCAGGTGCCGCCGGCGGACAGCTGCGGGGGGGAGGGTTAGGTTTAGGGCTCCCGGGGGGGACTTAGGGTTAGGCACCCCCCTGGGAGGGTTAGGGTTAGGCTACGGGGAGGGAGGGTTAGGTTTAGGCCCCCCGGGGGGAGGTTACGGTTAGGCATCCCCCGGGGGACATAGGTTTAGGCAGCGGGGAAGGGGGGGGTTAGGATTAGGCACTTAGAGGGGGATTAGGGTTAGGCACAGGGGGGGAGGTTAGGGTTAGGCACCCCTAAGGAGGGTTAGGGTTAGGGGGGTTAGGTTAGGTTAGTAGATACTTACCTTAGGACGATCGGGAATTCCAGCGCTGTCGGGGTTCCGCTGCCGGGCTCTGCTGTTTTGTCGGATTCGAACTCCCGACCATGCGGCCACCGGGATATCATACCGATTCCCTTCAAATACCTTGTTACGCCTCTGCTCTGAATATTTATATTATAAAAATATTTGTTATACACATCATGTTTTTTGTTTTAATACTTGAAGTGTTGTCATAAATCCTCATTGTTTGAAGTCTATGTCGGTGAGTACGTGTTGCCATATACAGTAATTGGAGATCCTGTTATTTTGGAATCCTCACTGGTTTCTATATTTGCAGCACAGGCTCCCCCTGCTGGCAGGTTCTGGCAGTTCCGCAGTGATATAAGCTGCAGGTTTTGTGTTGGCTGATGCTCTGTTCTTTGTGGCTGTGGAGACTGGTGGCACAGAAATACACAGCTGAGTCCTGAGCTTCTGCTTTGTCTTTTAGCAGAAGCAAGTTCTTGTTATCGGGCAAAGACATGTTCCAGGTTTCAAACCCTGGCTCCGGAGTGGGATCACTCATTGCTACTGACATAGACACTAGCTTCATGCCCTCTCTGGACCTCTGCTGGTACCAGTACATGTTGTAAGAGCTTGTGGTGCCCTCGTGCTCACAGTGGATTTCCACCCTCTTCCCAAGAGGAACCATCAGAAGCTTCTTCTCCTGTGTTATCGTCACCCCATGGCACGGACCTGACAAACACAAACACTAATATATTTACATTCTCTGCATTGTTCTATACACTCTGTGATTACATAGCTGCGATATCATTTGTATAACACACAGTAACATTGATGTCTATGAAAATGTAACATTAGAGTACAGCTTATTGTATCAGATACTGTCACATGTCAAATTGCATTTGGCCCCACTATGTTGCCTACTGCTGTACCCCCAATAATCAATTTCCTGTACTTACATATAAACACTTCCAGGATCAGTAAGATGCTCAGCCACCGTCTCATCTCACCGGGGCGACCTCCGGCACTCAGCCACCGTCTCATCTCACTGGGGCGACCTCCGGAGCTCAGCCACCGTCTCATCTCACCGGGGAGACCTCCGGCGCTCAGCCACTGTCTCATCTCACCGGGGCGACCTCCACAAACCAACAGCTCTACATAAAAAGACTTTATTAGAGGAATTTGTTTGTTAGTTATCCCTTAGCATTTGTAAGATGTAGATTTATTCATTAATTCTGTTAAAAATGTTTCTAAATGACCCAACAGGCTCTATAGTTCCTGCAGGCTAAATAGTCTCCTGAATGTGATCACATCTAGCACAGACACTTCCTCCCATGATGTCACTGCCCTATACACTGTCAGGAACCTCCTACATTTACTCCTGTCCTGATGTTCCCATGGGTACTGTCAGTAATATAGCGTGGAGCCATGGCACCTGGAGCATGACCATTCTACAGCCCCCCTTTACTGATTTGTGCTATCGTGGGCATGGCCAGCATGTGAGGGTAATTTTATATTTTGAAATGGAAAACAAAATCATGATTGTGCATGTCCTACACTGTACTGTCCCCCCATCTGTACATTCTGCATTGTGCTGCCCCCCCACCCATGTGTCCTACATTGTACTGTCCCTCCCATCTGTACATTCTGCATTGTGCTGCCCCCCACCCATATGTCCTACACTGTACTGTACCCCCATCTGTAAGTTCAGCATTTTGCTGACCCCACCCATATGTCCTACACTGTAATGTCACCCATCTGTACATTCTGCATTGTGCTGCCCCCATCCATACATCGTACGTTGTACTGTCCCCTTCATATGTACATTCTGCATTGTGCTGCCCCCCACCCATGTGTCCTACGCTGTACTGTCCCCCCATCTGTACATTCTGCATTGTGCTGCCCCCAACCCATATGTCCCACGCTGTACTGTCCCCCCATCTGTACATTCTGCTTTGTGCTGCCCACTGTCCATACGTTCTACATTGTACTGTCTAACCCACATGTATGAAGCATATTATGCACTACATTCCCCCCTCTAAACTGTACTGTATGTAGATCATATATACGGTAAGAAGAGATGTGCTGTTAGGTCAGATGTGCTGTTAGATGAGATGTGCTGTTACGTAAAATGTGCTGTTTGATGAGATGTGCTGTTAGATGAGATGTGCTGTTTGGTCAGATGTGCTGTTTGGTCAGATGTGCTGTTAGATGTGAAGTGCTGCTAGATGAGATGTACTGTTAGATCAGATGTGCTGTTAGATAAGATGTGCTGTTAGATGAGGTGTGCTGTTAGGTCAGATGTGTTGTTAGATAAGATGTGCTGTTAGATAAGATGTGCTGTTAGATGAGATGTGCTGTTAGATAAGATGTGCTGTTAGATGAGATGTGCTGTTTGGTCAGATGTGCTGTTAGATGTGAAGTGCTGCTAGATGAGATGTACTGTTAGATGAGATGTGCTGTTAGATAAGATGTGCTGTTAGATGAGGTGTGCAGTTAGATAAGATGTGCTGTTAGATGAGGTGTGCTGTTAGGTTAGATGTGTTGTTAGATAAGATGTGCTGTTAAATAAGATGTGCTGTTAGATGAGATGTGCTGTTAGATAAGATGTGCTGTTAGATGAGGTGTGCTGTTAGGTTAGATGTGTTGTTAGATAAGATGTGCTGTTAGATGAGATGTGCTGTTAGATAAGATGTGCTGTTAGATGAGGTGTGCTGTTAGGTTAGATGTGTTGTTAGATAAGATGTGCTGTTAGATGAGATGTGCTGTTAGGTCAGATGTGCTGTTAGGTCAGATGTGCTGGTAAGTCAGTTGTGCTGTTAGGTCAGATGTCCTGTTAGATGAGATGTGCTGTTAGATGAGATGTGCTGTTAGATGAGATGTGATGTTAGGTTAGATGTACTGTTAGATTAGATGTGTTGTTAGATGAGATGTACTGTTAGATTAGATGTGCTGTTAGGTCAGATGTCCTGTTAGATGAGATGTGCTGTTAGATGAGATGTGCTGTTAGATTAGATGTGATGTTAGGTTAGATGTATTGTTAGATTAGATGTGCTGTTAGATGAGATGTGCTGTTTGATTAGATGTAATGTTAGGTTAGATATACTGTTGGATTAGATGTGTTGTTAGATGAGATGTGCTGTTAGGTCAGAAGTGCTGTTAGGTCAGATGTGCTATTAGAACAGATATACGGTAAGATGAGATGTGCCAGATGTTCTGTTTCATGAGATGTGCTGTTAGATGACGTGCTGTTATGTCAGATGTGCTATTAGATAAGATGTGCTGTTAGGTCAGATATGCTGTTAGATGTGATGTGCTGTTAGGTCATATGTACTGTTAGATGAGATGTGCTGTTAGATGAGTTGTGCTGTTAGGTTAGATGTGCTGTTAGATGAGATTTACTGTTGATAGATAAAATGTGCTGTTAGATATGATTTGCTGTTAGATGAGATGTGCTGTTAGATCAGATATATAGTAAGATGTGATGTGCCAGATGTTCTGTTTGATGAGATGTGCTGTTAGGTCAGATGTGCTGTTAGATGAGATGTGCTGTTATGTCAGATGTGCCATTATATCAGATGTGCTGTTAGATGAGATGTGCTGTTAGATCAGATATACAGATATATGAGATGTGCTGTTCTTAGATAAAATGTGCTGTTAGATGAGATGTGCTGTTAGATGAGATGTGCTGTTAGATTAGATGTGATGTTAGGTTAGATGGACTGTTAGATTAGATGTATTGTTAGATGAGAGGTACTGTTAGATTAGATGTGCTGTTAGATGAGATGTGCTGTTTGATTAGATGTAATGTTAGGTTAGATATACTGTTGGATTAGATGTGTTGTTAGATGGGATGTGCTGTTAGGTCAGATGTGCTATTAGGTCAGATGTGCTGTTTGATGAGATGTACTGTTAGATGAGATGTACTGTTAGATGAGATGTGCTGTTAGAATAGATGTGCTGTTAGGTTAGATGTACTGTTAGATTAGATGAGTTGTTAGAAGAGATGTGCTGTTAGATAAGATATACGGTAAGATGAGATGTGCTGTTGGCTCAGATGTTATGTTTGAGATGTGCTGTTAGCTAAGATGTGCTTTTAGGTTAGATGTGCTGTTGGATGTGATGTGCTGTTAGAAAACATGTGCTGTTAGGTCAGATGTGCTGTTAGATAAGATGTGCTGTTAGATAAGATGTGCTGTTAGGTCAGATGTGCTGTTAGGTCAGATGTGCTGTTAGATGTGATGTGCTGCTAGATGAGATGTGCTGTTAGATGAGATGTGCTGTTAGATAAGATGTGCTGTTAGATACGATGTACTGCTATATGAGATGTGCTGTTAGATCAGATATACATATAGATGAGATGTGCTGTTAGATCAGATATATGGATAGATGAGATGTGCTGTTAGGTCAGATGTGCTGTTAGATGAGATACCCTGTTAGGTCAGATGTGCCATTAGATGAGATGTGCTGTTAGGTCAGATGTACTGTTAGATAAGATGTGCTGTTAGGTCAGATGTGCTGTTAGGTCAGATGTGCTGTTAGATGAGATGTGCTGTTAGATAAGATGTGCTGTTAGATACGATGTGCTGTTAGATCAGATATACATATAGATGAGATGTGCTGTTAGATCAGATATATGGATAGATGAGATGTGCTGTTAGGTCAGATGTGCTGTTAGATGAGATGTGCTGTTAGGTCAGATGTGCCATTATTTCAGATGTGCTGTTAGATGAGATGTGCTGTTAGATCAGATATACGGATAGATGAGATGTGCTGTTGATAGATAAAATGTGCTGTTAGATGAGATGTGCTGTTTGATGAGATGTGCTGTTAGGTCAGATGTGCTGTTAGATAAGATGTGCTGTAAGATAAGATGTGCTGTTAAGTCAGATGTGCTGTTAGGTCAGATGTGCTGTTAGGTTAGATGTGTTGTTAGATGAGATGTGTTGTTAACTGAGATGTGCTGTTAGGTCAGATGTGCCATTATACCAGATGTGCTGTTAGATGAGATGTGCTGTTAGATCAGATTTATGTATAGTTGTATAAAAATGGGGCAGACTAGATGGACCAAGTTGTTCTTATTTGCCATCAAATTCTATGTTTCTATGTTTCTATGTATGTTTCTAGATGAGATGTGCTGTTAGATCAGATATACGGATATATGAGGTATGCTGTTAGGTCAGATGTGCTGACTACAGAGCTGAAAGCAGAAGGGAGAGGCATGGCTTGAGCACCGAATGGGAATGCTGTACATGCAGAGCAACAACCTCACTCAGGCATGAAACATCTTCCCCTCTATGCTGCTGCGAGAAGCGTTTTCTTCTCTTACTGCTCCACATCTGACCCACTCTGTAAATTGCTTCACTTACTTTCATTTCTTCCAGAATATTATTCAAGCTACTCACACCTTCAAAGCTCTCACACACTCTTTGTACATCTCATGTACCTCATCACAACATACACTCTCTCTCACCCCCTGATCTGCCTTTTATCCTATACATTTTCTCCTCTCTCACTCACAGCTTTGAGACTTCCCTTGAACTGTTCTACACTTATGGAACTTACCCCACCTGTCAAGACTCCCCCATACCTTCATATTCTTAAGCATTTTTTCAAAGCCAACCTCTTCGTTATAGTCTATTCTACTCCAACCTGAAACTACTCCCTCTGCATGTTCTACCAGCTACAATCCGTGTCCAGCTTAATTCCCACTAGCACATCTAGGATGCATCAGTAGTAAAAATGTGGACCCACAGCACAGCAGTCCCCATTAGTGATGTGATTGCTGCATAACTTTCTGGAGCTTCTGTCTACTAGGCTACACCATTATTAAGTAAATAATATACTCCTCACATGGTGGGTCACATATACTCCTCACATGGTGGGTCACATATACTCCTCACATGGTGTGTCACATATACTCCTAACATGGTGGGTCACATATACTCCTCACATGGTGGGTCACATATACACCTCACATGGTGGGTCACATATACTCCTCACATGGTGGGTCACATATACTCCTCACATGGTGGGTCACATATACTCCTCACATGGTGGGTCACATATACTCCTCACATGGTGGGTCACATATACTCCTCACATGGTGGGTCACATATACTCCTCACATGGTGGGTCACATATACTCCTCACATGGTGGGTCACATATACTCCTCACATGGTGTGTCACATATACTCCTCACATGGTGGGTCACATATACTCCTCACATGGTGGGTCACATATACTCCTCACATGGTGGGTCACATATACTCCTCACATGGTGGGTCACATATACTCCTCACATGGTACATACTCTTTACACTTACACAGGGCTGTAGAGAGTGGGGCCAGGTACTGTAGGAGGCATCCAGATAATGGAGGCATGGTCACAATTAATAATAAATCTGAAATAAACCATTGCGAGCTGCACAGGGGGGTGCTGGGCACTTCTCAGCCAGAGGCAGGTATGTGGGGGGAATCAGTGTGATCATTCCTCCCACACATCATGCAGGCAGCCTCACTGGATTCACTGTAGCCCAGCATACCGCAGTGTGTTCTGGGCTGGGGAGAGAGGCTGCTACCACTGACAGGTAAGAAGGGGAGACGGTAGACCTAGGCTTCCACCAAACCCCTCCAACAGGCCCAGGCCCAGATAATTAGAAACCATTCCTTATGGTATGTAGTTATTTCACAATCCTGACAGCAGAATGCCGGCTAGGGATTCATGATAGGTGTTGAGATACCGAGGCCCAACATAATCCTGATGCCGGAATCCAGGACGACGCAGGCCCGAATGAGGTAAGTCCGGGACATCCGTCCTCTTAGCCGCGGGGAGGAGTGTTAGGTTTAGGGCACCCCCTGGGGAGGGTTAGGGGGAATGGGGGGTTAGGGTTAGGCACCACCGGGGGGAGGTTAGGGTTAGGCACCCCCCGGGAGGGTTAGGTTTATGGTGCGGTGAGGGGGAGTTAGGTTTAGGCACTCCTGGGGGGAGGTTCGGATTAGGCACTAGGGGGGGAGGTTAGGGTTAGGCACCCCTAAGGTAGGGTTAGGGGGGGAGAGGGGAGGGTTAGGTTACTTAACTGCCGTTGTCGGGATTTCCTCCTTTCGGGCAGCCGCTGTTGGGATTTGAACCGGCGGCTGTTGCCAGCATTTCAATCCCATTCCCTCCCCTTTCTCCACACCCATCAGTATTTACTCCAGCACAGCAGTCCCCTTAGGTTTCTATGGGGCCGCAATATAATGGAGGCAAAACTTTCTGGAGCTTGTTCCTGCTAGCTAACACCATTATGGAAAAGTGGTGGCTATTGAAGCAGATGGTCCTTCTCTATTAATTGCGACTTGTGCATGTGCTGGATGATGGCCATGCATGCATATTTTAAGACCCTGGTTCTAAACCTGGAAGTAACTACATTATTGGGACTGCTCTATATAGGAAAAGCTGTCCAGAAAAAAAGGAGGCTGCTGATGACAGAGAGAGATGAGGGAGACCAGCGGTCAGCTGACCACGATCGTTTGGAGCTGACTCCCCGGGCCCTCTACCCACGGCCTGGCAGTCACATCGCACCCATTAGCCGTTGGAACTACCATGCCTAACACTCAGACTGGAGTCTGTTAAAGAGGACTGTACTGGAGTGAGTATCAAGGGATTTCTCCCATATACTATTACATCAATCTTATTCTCAAAAAGGATTACCATCTCAGCATGTTTGCGCTCCATTTAAACAGCTGTGGAACCCACATTATACCTCTTTTGTTACAATTAACACTGGAGACTTTGGGCTTGATTCAGAGCCGGACGCTCTGAACGAGCGCCCGCTCTGAATCAGGGCGTTTTTTTTTTTATTTGGTTGCGGCCTCTTGGCCGCTCGCATAGCTGTGGGTTACCACCCACAGCTTATGCGAGCGGTCATGATGATTGTCGCGATGGTCATGACCATCACGACCATCGGGTTTGCGACGAGACCCTTGTGGTAGGGTCTCGTTGCCGCAAGCCCAAGAGTGCTTTTGGCTCTATCAGAGCCAAAAGCACTCCCACTGACATCCCATGGGAACGCCTCCATCTGGGCAGACATGCCCCCGGCCCGCCCACCTTTGTAGCGAGACCCGGAGCGACGGCTTCCCCGTCGCTATCCGGGTCTCGCGCATGCGCACGACGGAGCCGGCTCCGGCGTGCGCATGCGCACTGGGCCAACATCGACCTGCTTGCGAGCGCACAGCGCTCGAGAGCGGGTCTGAATCAGGCCCTTTGTTTCTATTTAAAACTATTATTTACCATCTGGTTTTGCAATCAGCATCACTGAGGTTTCAACATAGGCTCCCATGCTACCAGTTATTACCAGTCATCAAGCTCTCATACAATAGTTTTTATTATTGATTGTTATTTGTTATTATTATTTATTTACTCCCGGGAGCAACTAGTTTTGTTTTAGTTCTGTCTTTGTTTATATGTATTACTATTATATTAAATTTTATACATTTTGCATTCATTTTGTGTTTTTCATGATGGTATAAGCGCCTTTGCAGTATTTCCCTGTTTAGCTCTCTTTTTGTATTGGAGACAGGTAATCTCATTTCTGCAAATTGGCAGCTGTACCCTCTAAGTCTAATCACCACAGGTCTCCATCAGGCGCCAAGGTTCTTTTGTGATGACAAACCTATTGCCTTTGTAAATGATGTCATTGACAACAGTAAGGTCACTGTGGTACATTGAATAATCATGATTAGATAGCGGACAAGCATTTTTTTCTGCTGGCCATCCTTTCAGAATGACGTCTTTTAACACTTTCATTGTGTCATCTGTCTCTGTTTCTTTTCTAATCTGTTCTTGTCTTGGGAGAGATACTGGGAGAGAAGCTACAATCAAATCCACATATGCTTCTATCTCTTTGTCCATCAGACTTCCGGAACCTTCACTTTTGTCCACAGCATGAGAAAGTGTGTCAGCAATGTACATGTATTTACCAGGACAGTACAGCAATTGTACATCATACTTCTGTAGTCTTATAAGCATTCATTGAATTCTCATGGGACAGTCATGCAACAATTTAGACATGATAGCTATCAATGGCTTGTGGTCAGTTTCTACTGTAAACGCCTGACCATACACAAATTGATGAAATCTCTCACATGCATAAGTAATTGCTAGAAGTTCTTTTTCTATCTGAGCATACCTTGTTTCAGCACTTGTCAATGCTCTAGATGTATAGATTACAGGTTGTGATGTATCTTCATGTTCTTGCAACAATACAGATCCTAGGGAAATTGAGAAGCATCTGCTGAAAATCTTAGTACCGGTTGCTCTGTAATGGTCTGTTTCAGTTTTTCCCAACTTTCTTCTTGTTCATGTGACCACATCCGCTCATTATCTTTGTCCAATAACCATCTAAGAGGAGCTGAATGTTCTGAAAGTTGAGAAATACATTTTCCTAAGTAAGTAATCATTCCTAGGAATCATCTGACACAATCTTTGTTGTTAGGACGTTCCATATTCACTATGGCTGATATTTTCCTTGGGTCAGGCTTCACACCTTGATCTGAGACTACGTGACCCATAAAGGTAAGTGTTTTCACGCCAAATTCACATTTGTACTTGTTTAGCTTTAGATTCGCTGTTCTGGTAAGTTCCATCACTTGTCTCAATCTAGAATCATGTTCTTCCTTTGTAGAACCCCAGATAATAATGTCATCCATCATTGTTTCAACACCTGGAATATGTTCAAAAATCATGTGTATTCTTTTGTGGTATACTTCTGGAGCAGACAGTGGGGTAGATGTATTATAGTGGCATGTTAAGTGCCGCTATAACGCTTCCTGCTTCGCCTCTTTACCGAGGCAAAGCAGGAAGCACTACCGGTGAGATGTGAGAACATCTCACCGGCCGGAGAGGGGGAGCGTTAACTCCCCCCTCCGGCGCTACCCGCTACAGACCACATCGCATCAGCCTAGTGCAGCCCTGCAGCCGGTAGCCACCACAGCAGGGACAGCGCTGTCCCTGCTGTGGGTATAGGCTAGCGCCTGACTGTAGCTGTCGATAACGACAGCTACAGCCGGCTGAACGGTCAGACGATCTGACCGTTCGTACATAGCCCAGGCTGTCGACGCTGCTATCTTGTAGATAGCAGCGCCGATAATGACAGGGGTGCATAGCGCCCCTGTCATTTACCGCCCAGACCCCCGATCATACATCGGGGAGAAACGGTATCAGCGCACTTAACGTGCGCTGATACCGTTTCTGGGCTTCATACATCTCCCTCAATATCCCATATGGTAGTCAAAGAAATCTGTATCGACCTTCTGGTGTGTTAAATGTACACAGCTTTGAGCTGGTTTCATCTAGCTTCATTTGCCAGAATCCTGAAGATGCGTCCAATTTACTGAACCATTTTGCTCCCGCAAATTGCGACATGATTTCATCTCTGGTTGGTAGTTTGAAATGTTCTCTTTTAATAGCTTTGTTTAAATCTCTTGGATCTAGACATATTCTGAGTTGTCCATTTTTCTTTTCCACAATTACTAAGGAGCTCACCCATTCAGTAGGCTCATCAACTATTTCTATCACACCCAAAGCTTCCATGCGATATAACTCTTTCTGTAGTTTTTCTCTCAGTGCAAATGGTACTTTTCTACAGGGGTGTATCACTGGAGGAACTTGCGTGTTTATATTTATCTTATGCTCACCAGGCAGACAACCTAAGCCTTCAAATACGTCACTGTATTCTGTAAACACTGATTTGCACTTATCTTCTACTTGTGATGTCACCATAAAAACTTTCTTTATCAAGTTAAGTTTCTCACAGGAACTTAGTCCTAAGATCAGTTGCACATCTCTATCCACAAGCAGTAGAGAGGTTTTAACTTTTGTCCTCTGTATTTCAGTGTCACTAGGCATGTACCTTTTACAGGAATTTTCTCACCAGTATAGCCTGCAACTTTCATATTGGCTGGCTGAATTTTAGGTTTTACTCTAAAAGTCTTTTAGTCTTGAAAAGATATTAGATTAACCTGTGTGCCTGTATCAAGTTTAAAGGGAATGATAATATCACTGTTAAAGGAACAATCCATTCCTTCTTATCTGCACTGCAAAGTTCAATGGAATCCACAAAAAACTCTTCAGTCTCAGCTTGTGTAACAGTGTGCACTGTGTGTAATAGTGTGTAACAGTGTGCACTGTGTGTAATAGTGTGTAACAGTGTGCACTGTGTGTAATAGTGTGTAACAGTGTGCACTGTGTGTAATAGTGTGTAACAGTGTGCACTGTGTGTAATAGTGTGTAACAGTGTGCACTGTGTGTAATAGTGTGTAACAGTGTGCACTGTGTGTAATAGTGTGTAACAGTGTGCACTGTGTGTAATAGTGTGTAACAGTGTGCACTGTGTGTAATAGTGTGTAACAGTGTGCACTGTGTGTAATAGTGTGTAACAGTGTGCACTGTGTGTAATAGTGTGTAACAGTGTGCACTGTGTGTAATAGTGTGTAACAGTGTGCACTGTGTGTAATAGTGTGTAACAGTGTGCACTGTGTGTAATAGTGTGTAACAGTGTGCACTGTGTGTAATAGTGTGTAACAGTGTGCACTGTGTGTAATAGTGTGTAACAGTGTGCACTGTGTGTAATAGTGTGTAACAGTGTGCACTGTGTGTAATAGTGTGTAACAGTGTGCACTGTGTGTAATAGTGTGTAACAGTGTGCACTGTGTGTAATAGTGTGTAACAGTGTGCACTGTGTGTAATAGTGTGTAACAGTGTGCACTGTGTGTAATAGTGTGTAACAGTGTGCACTGTGTGTAATAGTGTGTAACAGTGTGCACTGTATTTGCTTCACTTTTGGTTTTACAGCATTTGGCAAAGTGATTCATTCTACCACATTTCATGCAGGTTTTGCCATAAGCTGGGCACATTTTAGGATTGTGATTATTTCCACATCTATTACACATTTCTCTGTTAGTCTGTGACATATACTGCTTCATTTTAGAGAATGATGTTCTGTTTGGCTGTGTTTTCTTCACAACATGTACAGCACCATCAGTTACCTTGTGTAGGGTTTTAGCTTGAAACTTTAACATTTCTGCAGATCGACGCATACTCTCTGCCTTATCTAATGTTAAATCTGGCTCTCTCAGCAATCTCTGTCTGAGTCCATTATCAGGTATTCCACATACAATACGATCTCTAATCAGTGAATCCTTTAAATCACCAAACTCACAGGTTTTGCTGAGTGTTTACAGCTCTGTATAATACTGATCAAATCCATCTCCATTCTTCTGATCACAAGTGAAAAACTTATATCTTTTATATGTCACATTTTTTCTTGGTACAAAGTAGTCTTCAACCTTTTGCATTATAGAGTTTAAAACCATGTTCTGCCCTTCAGCAAACTGAAAACTATTATAAATGTCCAGCACATCCTCTCCTATCACATGAAGGAAAACGGGTGCCTTGGTCTTGTCATCCTCATTATCTGCTCCACATGCAGTAAGGTAAATATTAAACCTTTGTTTAAATCTTTTCCAGTTTTCAGACAAGTTACCAGACATTTGCATGCCTGGTGGAGGAGACAGCTTATCCATTGCTGCTCACAGTTTGATGTGACAAGAGCACAAGGTATAGTTTTCACACACTGAGTATCACAGCTTTGCAGACTTTTGCAGGATCATCTCACACTCTAAGCACTAGCAGAGTCCATTTACACTTCTTCTGACACCATGTTTATATGCATTCATATGGACACTGATGCATGGGTTACAACTGCTATGCTCTTTATTCCGAAATTTGCAAACTATCTACATACTGTACACAAGACTACACCCACTTCCCAGCATTCCCCAAGGTCCTAGGGACCATCACTGAAGATTCAGGCTTTCACATACAAGTTAGGGAGTGTCTACAAACATTAGGCATATCCAATGCAATAACATCACAACTAGATTTAAATTTTAAACTGGCAAATAGTTTATAGGAAAAACCAACATGGTTTTGGATGCAAACTTGTAGCAACCAACCTGTTGGGGACACAACAGCAGATAACTATAAAGAACCTTTGGGTAACCTACAGTACTGCTCTCTTATCAGTGATTAGGCTGCAGTATGTCCTTATACTCTAATACTATTCCTTCACTCTCATCTGGGCCCTTTCCCAGACATCTCAGGTACAGTGATTGATGTGCGTAGCGTGAGATTCCATCTGTGTTGGAGAAGAGACAACGGGGTAAATTTACTAAAGTGAGAGTTTTTAGAAGTGAGTTTTAAAAGTGATGTTGCCCATAGCAACCAATCAGATTCTACTTAACATTTAACTAGCACATTCTAAAAGATAATAGCTAGAATCTGATTGGTTGCTATGGGCAACATCACATTTAAAACTCACTTCTAAAAACTCTCACTTTAGTAAATTTACCCCACCAAGGCAGATGGAACTGTGCATCGCTAGTAGCCCTATTGCTGGATGGTCGCAGGAGATGCGCCGGACATGGAATGCAAACGGCAGACAAGAAGAGTAAACTGTGATTTGAGGCACATATTGTATTCTATAAAAGCAAATATTATAATATACTATTTTAGTTCCTATAAATTATTATTAGTAGTAGTAGTATTATTATTAGTATTATACCCTTTTCAGACAGAGAATGGCAAAAAACCCGGATTTTTCCCGACTTTTGCGTACCGGGTTATTTTGCTAATCTCTGTCTGTACCCCCCTTCAGACAGAAGAGCAAATTACCGGGTCAAAAAATTCAACCGGGTAATATGCTGATTTACACAGGTATTTCTTCTGTCTGAAAGGGTCAACCCGGGACTAAATTCCTGTGTCTCCGACCCTGGTAAATTCCTGGGTTGAAGTCCCGGGAATTTAGACCTGGGATGACCCTTTCAGACAGAAAAAGGTCCCGTGTAAATCACCAAATTACCTGGTTGAAATGTTTATCCCGGTAATTTGGAGTTCTGTCTGAAAGGGGTATTAGTGTGTTTGTATAGTCTTTGATCCCCCAGCAGGGGCGTCTTTAAAGAGGAGGGGGCCCATGTGCATTCCCCATCCGGGGTCCCCTCCTCTCTTGCCGGCAGCCGACTGACGCGGCTGGCCAGCCACCGGAGCATTAGTAAACTCTGGGCACTAGAGTGTGCCCGGAGTCTACTGCGCATGCGGTGGCCATCTTTACGGCTTTTTGTACAGCTCTGATATCCAGCGCGGTACCTCGGAGAGGTAAGTTTTAAATAATATGGGTGCAGGGTGTGCGGTGCGGGCCCCCCTGGACTGAGGGGCTCGTGTGTACTGCGCACCCTGCGCCCATTATAGATACGCCCCTGTCCCCCAGTGATTGCAGTGGTTTACCATTGGAAGCTCTCTTTGCTAATCACATACTGTACAGGCAGTGTGTACTGCAATCGTCAGATATTGCTTCCAATGTAAAGTCACTACTCTGCCTTTCTGTCAGCTCTGAGGCTTCTAGGTGCTGCAGCTGATGCAGACCCTAGAAGTCTACGTACGGTGCAGTCCCTAGAAGCCATGGGGAAAAGGGGGGTGGCGGTGTGCATGCAAAAATTTACCTGCCAGCTGTAGAGGGCTTCTAGGGGCTGAAGCTGAAGCAGTCCCTAGAAGCCATTGGCTTGTGCGCGTGTGCGAGTCTCTGTTTTTATTAAAAATGTGCATCGACCCCAGTGTTTTGATTTTGGTTTTGGATCTAGATCTCCCCTGGTTTTGGATCTGGATTGGTTTTGCCAAAACCTCACCTCCGTGTTTTGTTTTTCAGTTTTGGTTTTGCATCTGGCTTTTTTTTCTTAAAACAATATTAAAAACAGCTAAAATCATATAAAATGGGCCTTTTTTGTTCCTACAGTATTTTTAACCTCAACAACACTTATTTCCACTAGTTTCCAGATGATTTTGACCACCTCACAGCTCACTATATTGTTTTCATCCAGTTTAGGCCCAAAATTTGCACCACGCTAGCACAAACATGTGACAGTTCAACTCCCAACATGGCACATCAGGAAACAAATGATTTTGATATTCAAGAGAGGCCTGAGGGAGTTGGAGTATGTATGTAGTGTGATAGGATCACTGGTAAAGTGATCTGTGGCAGGTACATTTGTCCCAGATTCCTGTCTTATGTGTTCTAAACCCCCAGGAGAAAGTCTGCAGTGTTTGGGACCTGGGTTTGTGGGTGAGAGGAGAGGGAGGGCTCCACCCACGGCCACTCCAGGTTTTGGTTCTCGCAGCCTGGTAACAGGCTTGTTAGGGTTCCCACCTGAGAGTGGCCAATATAAGCCTAGTGTGTTTAGGGCTGAGTGTCTCACCTGGGAGAGCAGGCAGGGAGTTTGCTCAGAGACACTTGAAAACCTAACTGTGAGTGTTGTGCTGTGCCTTTGTTGCTGGTGATGTCATTAGGCCCTGCCAGGTTCTGGTAGTGAGGGAACCACCTGTGAAGTTAGTGCCCCGACAGGGCTAGGATTTATGTTTATGTTTTCTTTATGTTATTTCTGACATTGTACAATGAAGCCTGGCGCCGACCAGCTTGTACTCGCATCCAGACTGGTGTGCTGCTTCCCTGCTGCTGTGGGTGTGTGTAAGAAAGGAGTCCTTCTACCCAGGAGAGGGAACCCCTAACCTGACTGTGTCACAATATGGTGGAGAATGCGGGCACCCACACACACTGAAGTTGCAGCGAGAGGAAAACTTTCCGTTTAAAAATTAAAGGAACAGACACCCAATTGGTGAGTGTGGAAATAACACTGTGTCCTTGGAGTCCCATAGAGGAGGCATCAGCCAATGCTCAGAGAGGCAAGGTTCAGCTTCCAACCTACACCCCAGGACAAAATGGAGGACATTATTAAGGCCTTGCTCCAAGCTACAGCAGCTCAGCAGGAGACAAACAGAGTTCAGCAGGAATCCACCAGGGTGCAACTGTTGGCCTTGGAGACAGCCCAGAGGCAACAACAGGTCGCCGTCAAGGAAACCCACCAGGCCTTAGCAGAAAACAGCAAGGCCTTAGCGAAAAACAGCCGGGCCATAAAAGAGGTGGTACAGCACCTGGTCACCCAGCCCAGAGATGTTACTACTGGTCCTCCCACCACCACTCACTCCATACAAGCCAGTCACTTCCTCCAAAAGATGACTTCAGGCGATGATGTGGAGGCCTACCTCACCACATTTGAAAGAACGGCCGAAAGGGAGAGTTGGCCCAAGGAGCAGTGGGCAAGTCTGGTGGCACCTTTTCTGTCGGGGGAGCCACAAAAGGCCTATTTTGACTAATGCCTGGCTGATGCCAAGGACTATAAAAAACTAAAACAGGAGATCCTAACTCGCTTGGGAGTCTCCACCTTTGTTCGTGCCCAACCGCTGGGAGTTCCACATGGACAAGCCTCCACGTTCACAGATGCATGACCTCGTCCATCTGTCCTCAAAATGGCTACAGCCCGAGACGCTGACAGGACCACAGATCGTGGAAAGGGTCGTGATGGACCGGTACCTGCGATCATTACCTGTGACTCTGCGCAAGTGTGTGAGCCATGCAGACCCTAAGTCCGCGGACCAGTTGGTCGAGCTGGTGGAGAGGTACGTGGCGGCTGAGGAGCTGATGAGTATGCCCCACCGAGCCCCGATGGCGCACCGGCGAACTCCCACAGACACTGGTAAGACTGTTCCAGGGGAGAAGGGTGCTGGGCGGTGGGATGTACCTAAGACTGAGGGTGTAGAACCTGGAGACAGGCCTGCCAGGCCGGGAAGGTTCTTGCCCCATAAACGACTAGACATTAATATGACTCAGTGTTTCCGATGTGGTGGCTTCGGCCATATTGCCGCTAATTGTTCACTTACAACTGAACCTATGCAATGTGATACTGTTCATGTCTTTAGCAGGCTGGGTATACCTAAGGAGATACTAACTGACCAGGGTACACCGTTTATGTCAAAAGTCATGAAAGAGTTATGCCGCCTGTTCAAAATCGAACAGTTAAGAACTTTGGTTTATCACCCCCAAACCGATGGGCTGGTCGAGAGGTTTAACAAGACGTTAAAACACATGCTTAGGAAAGTGGTCGACAAGGATGGTAGGGATTGGGATTACTTATTGCCGTATTTATTGTTGGCCATAAGAGAAGTTCCCCAGTCCTCCACCGGGTTTTCACCCTTCGACTTGTTGTATGGGAGACACCCAAGGGGGTTACTAGACATTGCCAAAGAGACATGGGAGGGGCAGTCTAGTCCTTACAAAACGGTGATTGAGTATGTTTCTCAAATGCAGGAGAGAATTGCTGCGGTAGTGCCGATAGTGAGAGAGCACCTGGAACAGGCTCAACAGGCACAGCAGAGGGTATACAACCGCAATGCTCGGTTATGCAGCTTTGCTCGTGGGGACAGAGTGTTAGTATTGGTTCCCACTGTGGAAAATAAACTTTTGGCTAAATGGCAAGGGCCCTTTGAAATCTTAGAAAGAGTGGGGCAGGTCAATTACAAAGTTTACCAGCCGGGGAAAAGAAAACCGGAACAGATATACCATATAAATCTGTTAAAGCCCTGGAAAGATAGAACGGTACTGTCGGCCGTCCGAGCCCCTCCAGTAAATCCAGGGCCCTTAGTTCCCGAAGTGACAGTGGCAAAAACCCTGTCGGCAATTCAACAACAAGAGGTCAAGGAGTTTCTGATCAGAAATAGGGTGCTGTTCTCTGACGTACCTGGGAAAACCTTGGTCATTAAACATGACATCATCACTGACCCAGGGGTTAAAGTTAATCTAAAGCCCTATAGGTTACCAGAAGCACAAAGAGAATCGGTGTCGAAAGAAATTAAAAATATGCTAGAGTTAGGAGTTATTGAAGAATCACATAGTGAATGGTCAAGTCCCATTGTGTTGATTCCAAAGCCCGACGGGAGTGTGCGTTTCTGCAATGACTTCAGAAAGTTGAACAGTGTTTCAAAATTCGATGCCTACCCGATGCCAAGAGTGGATGAACTGATTGAGAGACTAGGGACGGCAAGGTATTTAACCACTCTTGACCTTACCAAAGGGTATTGGCAAGTACCGTTAACCGAGAGCGCCAAACAAAAGACAGCTTTTTCAGCGCCAGAGGGCTTGTTTCAGTACAAGATGTTGCCCTTTGGGCTACATGGGGCATCTGCTACCTTTCAAAGAATGATGGACAGAATTCTAAGGCACCATTGTCGGTATGCGGCTGCTTATCTGGATGATGTGGTCATTCATAGTCCTGATTGGCAGTCTCACTTACCCAGGGTACAAGCAGTGTTGGACTCCATCTATAAGGCAGGTTTGACAGCCAACCCAAAAAAGTGTTGTCTAGGCATGGAGGAAGTAAAATATCTGGGATACACCATTGGCAGAGGCCTGATAAAGCCTCAGCTCAATAAGGTTGATGCCATACAAAACTGGCCACGGCCTCTGAACAAGAAGCAGGTGAGAGCCTTCTTGGGAATAACAGGGTACTACAGGAGGTTTATACCCAACTTTGCCACCATGGCAGTCCCACTGACTGACCTGACCAAAGGCAAACAAAAAGTCATGGTAGAATGGAGTCCTGAAGCAGAGAAAGCTTTTCAGGAGTTGAAAGTAGCGTTGTGTTCCCAACCAGTCCTGATGACTCCTAATTTTGAAAGGGAATTCATAGTACAAACCGATGCATCAGAAGTAGATATAGGAGCGGTCCTGTCCCAGAACAAGGAGGGTGAGGAACACCCTATTTTCTATCTTAGCAGAAAGTTGAATGTACATGAGAGAAATTATGCCACAGTGGAGAAGGAGGCGTTGGCCATAAAGTGGGCGTTAGAGGCTCTCAGGTACTACTTGGTTGGAAGAAAGTTCAAATTGATCACTGACCATGCCCCTTTGAAGTGGATGTCCGTAAATAAGGACAGTAATGCGAGAATTACGAGATGGTTCTTGGCGTTACAAACTTTTAAATTTGCAGTGGAACACAGGCCAGGAAGTCAGCTGGCCAATGCAGACGCGTTGTCATGCGTTCATTGTTTTGGGGCTTCAGTTGTTCCGCCCCACAGGTCGAAAAACAAAGGGGGGGATATGTGATAGGATCACTGGTAAAGTGGTCTGTGGCAGGTACATTTGTCCCAGATTCCTGTCTTATGTGTTCTAAACCCCCAGGAGAAAGTCTGCAGTGTAGCAGGCTTGAGTCTCGGCTTTTTGAAAAGCCGGTTTGGGACCTGGGGGTTGTGGGTGAGAGGAGAGGGAGGGCTCCACCACGGCCACTCCAGGTTTTGGTTCTCGCAGCCTGGTAACAGGCTTGTTAGGGTTCCCACCTGAGAGTGGCCAATATAAGCCTAGTGTGTTTAGGGCTGAGTTTCTCACCTGGGAGAGCAGGCAGGGAGTTTGCTCAGAGACACTTGAAAACCTAACTGTGAGTGTTGTGCTGTGCCTTTGTTGCTGGTGATGTCATTAGGCCCTGCCAGGTTCTGGTAGTGAGGGAACCACCTGTGAAGTTAGTGCCCCGACAGGGCTAGGATTTATGTTTATGTTTTCTTTATGTTATTTCTGACATTGAACAATAAAGACTGGCGCCGACCAGCTTGTACTCGCATCCAGACTGGTGTGCTGCTTCCCTGCTGCTGTGGGTGTGTGTAAGAAAGGAGTCCTTCTACCCAGGAGAGGGAACCCCTAACCTGACTGTGTCACAGTAGTTGAAGGCAGGGCAGGGACTGAAAGGGTTGATTGGTAGTAAATTTAATTTAATATTTTGACTCCGAAGAAAATTTATGAGGGAAAAGGGGAGGGAATGAGGCATTTAAAAAAAATATTTGACACATTCACATCAGTCCTTGCCCTAGAAGAATCCTTGGGCGCCATGCCTGCTGCTGCTGGGAGAGGATTTTCTCATCCCAGAAGGGGACCAGGAAGACTTCTAGTAGTGCTTTCCACATGAAAAAGTGTTTCCCAAACTGTACAGGTACTGTACATTAAAAACAAAACATAGTTAGTTAGTGGCCTCAAAGTGCCTAGCATAGATATGTGGACAAGTGTAAGATCTATGATTTAAGGCAGGGGTAGCCAACCCTGGTCCTCGAGAGCTACCAACAGTGCATGTTTTCCAGGTCTCCTCACAGAATCACAACTGTAATAAATAATTAACTCCACCTGTGGATCTTTTCAAATGTTGTGCTGAGTAATGAATACACCTGTGCACCAACTAGGTGGTCTGGAAAATGTGAACTGTTAGTAGCTCTGTTAGGAGCTCTCGAGGACCGAGGTTGGCTACCCCTGATTTAAGGCCTTACGTTGTGTCTTCTTGCGAATCCTGCACCTGCTTCTGTGGCTATGAGTGGATTTTCATCCCAGAAGGTTCCAGGAAGAGTGCTTTCCAAAAACAACTGACTTAAATAATCCTTTGCAAACCTTCCGTAAAGGCATTTCCCAACCTGTACAGGGACATTAAAAACAACATAGGGGCCTTCAAACTGCCATTGTTCCCACTGTCCACTTAACCAGATCAGATAGGTGAACAAGCAGAACAGATCATTAAATGCAACATTTTAGATTTCAGGTTTAAGTCTTACGTTGTGTCTTTCTTGGGAATTCTTGAGCGCCATGCCTGCTTGCTGGGAGTGGATTTTCATCCCAGAAGGGATGAAGACATTGTTTTTCTTCCCAATGGACACAGATTTGACGAGAAAGAGATGTATGTAAATAACTACTGGCAGGAAAAAGGCAATTTGGGGGTAATTTTAGTTTTACTAAAGTTTTGAAAAATAAAAAGTGTTCATGTTGCCCATAGCAACCAATCAGATTGCAGTTATCATATTCTCTATTGCATTCTACAAAATGATAGAGAGGATCTGATTGATTGCTATGGGCAACATGAACACTTTTCATATTTAGAAACTTTAGTAAATAAATATACCCCTTGGAGGCCCTTACACAAAAAAACTGCCTTTGCTTTACCTGAGCTGCCCACCTTCCAGTGTGTACTCAGAAAGAGTTTTCAGCACAGCCGGGAACCTTGTCAGTGATCGGCATGAGACTACTTCCCCAAAATGTAGAAAAGATGATGTCCATGAAAATGAACTACAAATTTTAAAAGAAAGACGTTTACTGTCAATTACGTGCAAAATTTACAGAGGCACCTGTAATGGTGGATTCCAACGGGGACAAATTATTATTGCATGAAGAAGATGATGTATACATCAACCCCAGATTATACCAGCACCGAAGCCTATATCGTCATCCCATCCTGTGTTGTGTATAAATTACAGCTGCGCTCCCTGTTAGATTGGGGATTCATTGTCCGCTTTAGTGGATGTGAGCTCCATTTCAGTCCATATCATCACCACATCCCCTACACATCCATACCTCCCAACTTTTCAAAAGGGGAAGGAGGGGTGTGGCTTTCAAAAAGGGGGCGGAGCCAACTGACAATGGGGCGGAGCATTGCGGCTTCCCCCCATTTTCGTCACTATAGGGAGCGTGCCCAGCACTCTCCGAGATGCTGGGCAGCCCCCCAGGCTCTCCCTACGCTAGTGAACAGATGCGCACGGCATTTGTTCACCTTCTGCACCTTCACCTTCTGCACACCCACTGCTCTGCTAGGCAGAGCAGCGGGTGTGCTCTCCCCAACTTCCCCCCCACCGCGGGACACTGCGGCCCGTGGGCGGGACAGTCCCAGAAAAACGGGGCTGTCCCGCTGGAAGCGGGACAGTTGTGAGGTATACACATCTTCTGACCTTGGCTACAGGAGGAGCAGCTGCACTCTGGAATACGGTTGCATGGAGTTGCCCCTCAGACTCGCTAAAAGTCAGGTAGAGGGGCCATGGGTAGGGAGTAGGGACACTATAATCAGAGAACATAGTTTTAGCTGCTTTATTCCATTTTTTAACCCATATCCTCTATTTTTACCTTTGAAAATATATTTATGGAAATCTCAGCAGAGGTGTTTGTGATGCCATGGCTAACGCACACACACAGACACGCACACACACACACACACAAAAAAACACATTGATTAATTAAGTTTTTATTGGTACTTGGGACAGAGAGCACCTGAATGAGGCATCAGCCTCTTGATAAACGACACAGGCAGCACAGCACCCCTGCACACCTACGTAGCTGACAAGTGTGGCTAACACACACACGTAAAAAATTGTTGGGTTTTTTTTCACATTGGGGGTGGCTGAAGAGCACCCCTTATGGACAGAGCACCCCCTGGACAACACAACAGAACAGTCAGCCTCTATGGATAACAGCCAGCCAGCCCCAATGGACATGACAACAGCCAGACAGCCCCTATATATGGACAACAGCCAGCTCCTAAGGACATTAAGCAACACTGTAGCCAGCCCTATGCACAGCTCCCAGCTCCCTCCCTCTTCACTCCACAGCCGGAATGAAAAATGGCAGCGATCGCGGGACCTTTAGAGAATCCAAAACCCACGAGAATCCGACAGCGGGATGATTACGTTTTGCCTCGTTTTCAGCTCTGAGTCAGGCGGGAAAACCTGAGCCGACTCGGATGTGACTCGGATCCCCAAAGTTCGGGTGGGTTTGGTTCTCAAGGAACCGAACCCGCTCATACCTAGTTTTTATTCCCTTCACTGCACAGCCGTGCTACATTTTGTGCGCATTACACCCCCGCCCCCCCCCTTACACTCACAGTGCTGCTCAGACGGGCAGTGAAACGGTAGCTTCCCTGAAGAATACAGGTAGGAGCCGCCATTGGTAACCACCAGCTGCTACGTCTCTTTATAAGTCTTTGCTTCTTTTTCTCTGAATTTCTAATAAAAAAATGTGTCAGCTCTGGGTGTTGTTTCACGTTTCTGTACGCTTTTCCGCCGGCATTCCCCCTTCCATTCCGATGACACAGATCCAGTTTTGTTGCTAGTTTTAATCAGACTTGAAACACGATATAAATATTTTAACAGAGGGCTGATGCCAATAGTTACGCAGTTGATTGATTATTGGCCGGCTGCGCATGTGCAGCGATTGATTTGCGATCCAATGTAGTTGTAGTGAGGATTAATTTGCAAGTGATTGACAGGCAGAGGCCATCTTGTTGTATGTAAAAGGGTGGGGTGGCAAAAATGGAGGTGTGTTGTTACCGTTTTTGGGGCGTGTATCTGTCTACGTCTGTGATCCCATACGCAGAAAATATGACGCCAGCGTCTCAGTTCCTGCAGCCATTCTGCGCGACCATAGTATTACTCAGATGTAGCACTTGCTTGGATCTAATTTGGATAGGGAAATCTTACTGAACTTCAAAAGAATTAAAGGGCGGATGCACCTGTGAAGTTATTTTGCACCTGTGCTACATTCTGTTCAAACTGCGGTGAAATGTGTAAACAAATATGAGTGAGGTCTGTAACAAACAGGATGTCAGCGCCCCCTGACAGTTTCCTGAATGCTGCCAGGAGAAGAACTTTGCTGGTTGCATAATAAGCACCTGGGCATAATCTCCATTCTCTCACCCCTATACCTCACTGTGCACTGCTTCAACCTAATGGGGGCAGGGGATGAAATTATATTTGTTGAAAGATCAACAATGCAAAACATATACATTTAGGATTGCTTGTGTTCATGGCCCGTGTGATTTCTGACCCGGTCAAATAATCTCATACAGGTTTGTAGTGTTCCCTCTAGGTGCAGGGTGCTGATTACTGAGGGGAGCATATTTTAATTTTGAAGGGCAAAATTGTAGGCGTGATGTATCGCTATAGCCACAGTAGCTGTAGTGATACGTGACACCTACAATTTAGCAAAATTAAAATATGCTCCCCTCACTCCCCTGCACATAGAGGGAACATTAGTTTTGAACACGTTCTACTGTCTCAGGGCCTGATTCAGAGTTGGGAATAGAGGACCTCATTCAGAGCCGCTCGGTATTTGCGTTCGTTCGTTCAAAAACAAGGGGGTGGCTATTCAAATGAACCATTCGCTCTTTGCGGTCTGTTCACGCCACTAAGTCTGAATGAGCAAGCAAAACTTGTGGTCGAAATTTTGAAAAATACGCCCCCTTTCCGCTCGCACCATACGTCATGTCCGCTATTTATTAGATTAATCGAGTATATCGAACAGCGTATGAACTGCTCGCTATTCTTGTGGTTGGTTTTTCCTACCACTATATTGCGAGCAGTTCTGACTATAAAACAGCCAGGTGACGTGGTCAATGACGCTGCTGTATTAATTATGCACACCCATAAAACGCCCGTTTTGACCTTTAAGCACGCCTGCGTTCTTAATTCCACTCCCTGTTTTCAAGCTCCTTCCCCTGTTACCACCCACATACGCCTCCTCCTGTCACTCAAAGTAGCAGGCATTCGCTATATAGCGAACAAACGATTTTCGGCCGCACTGACTGGTTCGCGCATGCGTATTACAATCCGTACGCATGCGCAGGTGAGCGAACATCGGTCAGAACGAACGAGCGGCCGCTTACGAGCGGCTCTGAATCAGGCCCAGAGAGAGATATCTCTCTCAACTGATCATCTTGGTGACACCATGCTGCACTGCAGGGGGGGGCAGATTTAAAATGTGCAGAGAGATTTCGATTTGGGAGGAGTGTTTCCAAACTGACATCTAAATTGTCGAGTAATAATAAATCTGTGCAGTATTTGTGATCTACATGCAAAAGCAGCCAGTATTTACACTACATGCAAAAAAATTTATGTATTTACACCCCTTGCATTGCAACATGGTTTGCCCAGGTACACAGTTAAGTGCTATCTCTCTCTCTATTCCCAGTTCTGAATCAGGCCCTCAGTTCTCTCTGGGAGGCTTTGCTGTTATCACTCTGTACAGATGCTGTGAAGTATGCTGGGGAAATTGTTGGATGAAGCCTTTCTTGAAAAACAAACATTACTACTGATGTGATCTTAATTTTTCAAGATATGAATTGACTCTTTCTATTGATGAGTGCCCCCTTACCTTTATATTAGGGTCATTGGGGAGGACCCCTCAGTTGACTATAATTTGTGATGTGAGTGCAGAACATTATATAGATTTCAAACCACACTTGAACGTCTACATCCGAAACGCGTTGTGTGGACTCCATGACTGAACAATTTGCACAGAATCCTCCCAATTGAGGACTCCTTTTACCAGGCAAGCGGTGTGGTGTGATTCTAACGCACCTCTAATCCATCGTTTAGGCTGATGGAACACTGTTTTCTCATAGCACCGGCTATATATGGGATAAGCTAGTTACTGGCCATATATGGTACAAGTTAGTTACTGGCCATATATGGTACGAGTTAGTTACAGGCCATATATGGTACGAGCTAGTTACTGGCCACATATGGTACGGGCTAGTCACTGGCCATATATGGTACGAGCTAGTTACTGGCCATATATGGTATGAGTTAGTTACTGGCCTTATATGGTATGAGCTAGTTACTGGCCACATATGGTACGGGCTAGTCACTGGCCATATATGGTATGAGCTAGTTACTGGCCATATATGGTACGAGCTAGTTACTGGCCAAATATGGTACGAGCTAGTTACTGGCCATATATGGTACAAGCTAGTCACTGTCCATATATGGTACGAGCTAGTCACTGGCCATATATGGTATGAGCTAGTTACTGGACATATATGGTATGAGCTAGTTAGAGCTATTTACTAGTCATATATGGTAAAAGCTAGTTATTGGCCATATATATTGTACGAGCTAGTTACTGACCATATATGGTATGAGCTAGTTACTGGCCATATATGGTACAAGCAAGTTACTGGCCATATATGGTATGAGCTAGTTACTGGCCATATAAGGTACGAGCTAGTTACTGGCCATATATGGTATGAGCTAGTTACTGGTCATATATGGTATGAGCTAGTTACTGGCCATATATGTTATGAGCTAGTTATTGACCATATATGGTAAAAGCTAGTTACTGGCCATATATGGTATGAGCTAGTTACTGGCCATATATGGTACGAGCTAGTTACTGGCCATATATGGTAAAAGCTAGTTACTGGCCATATATCGTATGAGCTAGTTACTGACCATATTTGGTATGAGCTAGTTACTGGCCATATATGGTACAAGTTAGTTACTGGCCATATATGGTACGAGTTAGTTACAGGCCATATATGGTACGAGCTAGTTACTGGCCACATATGGTACGGGCTAGTCACTGGCCATATATGGTACGAGCTAGTTACTGGCCATATATGGTATGAGTTAGTTACTGGCCTTATATGGTATGAGCTAGTTACTGGCCACATATGGTACGGGCTAGTCACTGGCCATATATGGTATGAGCTAGTTACTGGCCATATATGGTACGAGCTAGTTACTGGCCAAATATGGTACGAGCTAGTTACTGGCCATATATGGTACAAGCTAGTCACTGTCCATATATGGTACGAGCTAGTCACTGGCCATATATGGTATGAGCTAGTTACTGGACATATATGGTATGAGCTAGTTAGAGCTATTTACTAGTCATATATGGTAAAAGCTAGTTATTGGCCATATATATTGTACGAGCTAGTTACTGACCATATATGGTATGAGCTAGTTACTGGCCATATATGGTACAAGCAAGTTACTGGCCATATATGGTATGAGCTAGTTACTGGCCATATAAGGTACGAGCTAGTTACTGGCCATATATGGTATGAGCTAGTTACTGGTCATATATGGTATGAGCTAGTTACTGGCCATATATGTTATGAGCTAGTTATTGACCATATATGGTAAAAGCTAGTTACTGGCCATATATGGTATGAGCTAGTTACTGGCCATATATGGTACGAGCTAGTTACTGGCCATATATGGTAAAAGCTAGTTACTGGCCATATATCGTATGAGCTAGTTACTGACCATATTTGGTATGAGCTAGTTACTGGCCATATATGGTACAAGCTAGTTACTGGCCATATATGGTACGAGCAGGTTACTGGCCATATATGTTATGAGCTAGTTACTGGCCATATATGATACAAGCTAGTTACTGGCCATATATGGTATGAGCTAGTTACTGGCCATATGTGGTACAAGCTAGTTACAGGCCATATATGTTATGAGCTAGTTACTGGCCATATATATTGTATGTGCTAGTTACTGGCCATATATGGTACGAGCTAGTTACTGGCCATATATGGTACAAGCTAGTTACTGGCAATATATGTTACGAGCTAGTTACTGGCCATATATGGTAAAAGCTAGTTACTGGCCATATATCGTATGAGCTAGTTACTGACCATATATGGTACGAGCTAGTTACTGGCCATATATGGTACAAGCTAGTTACTGGCAATATATGTTACGAGCTAGTTACTGGCCATATATGGTAAAAGCTAGTTACTGGCCATATATCGTATGAGCTAGTTACTGACCATATATGGTATGAGCTAGTTACTGGCCATATATGGTATGAGCTAGTTACTGGTCATATATGGTACGAGCTAGTTACTGGCCATATATGTTATGAGCTAGTTACTGGCCATATATGGTATGAGTTAGTTACTGCCCATATATGGTATGAGCTAGTTACTGGCCATATATGGTATGAGCTAGTTACTGGCCATATATCGTATGAGCTAGTTACTGGTCATATATGGAACGTGCCAGTTGATTTCATTCTCAATTTTCTCTATTGCAAATTTTTTTATTTATTTATTTATATATATATATATGTTCATTACTAATATTAACATATGTTATCCCCCTTTTATAAGTCTGATTTTTCCCCTTTTTGGGTATATAGACTAAAGAGTAAAGGCCTATACTGTATATTGTATATTGAATCATGCTATACATCTCTCTAGGACAGAGTGCTAGTATATATACTTACGGGGCAATTGGTGTAACACTTGTTATAGTGAGAACATAAGCATGCTTGCCTACTTTCAGTTCCCTCCTTCTGAGAGCATGGGGCGTCAGAGCCGTAACTAGGATAGTGTGACCAGTGCCATGGCACAGGGCACCACAGGGCAGCGGGCACTGTTTGGGCCTGTCAATTTTCCTTTTTATTATCATTCTCACTTGTAGCTTCCTCTTATTTTATCCCCAGCATCTCCTGGCCTCCCCTATCTCTTCCCTGGCCCTTCCCCATGAGGCCATGGCCCTCTCTCAGGTGCACTATATTATGTCCCTATTTATCCCCAGCATTTCCTGGCCTCCCCTATCTCTTCCCTGGCCCTTCCCCATGAGGCCATGGCCCTCTCTCAGGTGCACTATATTATGTCCCTATTTATCCCCAGCATCTCCTGCCCTCCCCTATCTCTTCCCTGGCCCTTCCCCATGGGGCCATGGCCCTCTCTCAGGTGCATTGTATTATGTCCCTATTTATCCCCAGCATCTCCTGGCCTCCCCTATCTCTTCCCTGGCCCTTCTCCATGAGGCCATGGCCCTCTCTCAGGTGCACTATATTGTGTCCCTATTTATCCCCAGCATCTCCTGGCCTCCCCTAACTCTTACCTGGCCCTTCCCCATGGGGCCATGGCCCTTTTTCAGGTGCACTATCTTGTGTCCCTATTTAAAAAATGGCCAATGTTCTCTTTGGCACAGGGCACCCAAAAGTCTAGTTACGGCTCTGTGGGGCATGACCACTCGATCACGTCATTGTGGCCCCTCCCCCTCTTCACAATGCTGAAATTAACAACATTGTGAAGCAGGGGGTGGGGCCACGGTGAAGCGTTCCCCCCCCCGCGCTGCAGTGGTTTCTATTGTTACTGCGGGGGAAGGCCAGACAGATCGGCGGCTGTGAGGTTTGCCTGCCTTTCCTGGGGGGCTGGGAGTGGCACCCGATTTTTGGGAGGCTCCCAGCCAAATCGGTAGGGTAGGCAAGCTTGAATATAAGCAGAATATGTACTGTTTACTGCACAACTTTTACTTGTACTCATTAACATAACATTGTATATGAGAGGGAAGGAAACGTGTTACTACAGAGGTGAGTGAGGGGAATGTTTTACTACAGAGGTGAGTAAATGGAATGTGTAAGTTCACAGGTAAGGGAGGGTAACGTCCTACTAAAACAGTGATGCATTACTATAGAGGTAGAGGAAGGATTAATGTGTTAGTGGGGTGGTGAGCAGGCCTGGCGACAGGGGTCCGCGGCTATTACTAAATAATAAGTCCATCAGCCACCTGTCTGGCACTTGTACCTAAGCAAAAATGTATTATCACCGGGCCCCCCCCCACTCCCGCACACCCCCATGGTAACCCGGCGGGCCGTGGCCACGTTATCCCTACTTACTGGGGGTGGTCACGGTGCTGGCGCATATGGCACCATGATTACGCTGCGCCAGCCCTCCTCACTGCATCCCTGGCCTGCCCAGCCACTGCGACACCTGGTCCATCTACCGAGGAGCAGGGAGGCCAGCAGGAAGTGGAGCCGTCCGTTGCCGAGCACCCAGACAGGCCAGCACACTACTTCATGCCACTGTCTGTCCCAGCAGATGCTTATGGGGGTAAGTGACATCCATGACAGACAGTGTTCTTTTTGTTATTCAAGATTGATATTGACAAAGTGCCCCTTTTCCATTCTTACATATAGCTTCAGCTTTCTTTTAATATATATATATATGTGTGTGTGTGTGTATATATATATAATATATATATATATATACAGTATATATATATATATATATATATATATATACACACATGTGTATATATACTGTATATATATATATATATATATATATATATATATATGTATATATATATATATATATATATATATATATATATATATATATGTGTGTATGTGTGGGATATATACTGTGTGTGTGTATGTATATATATATATATATATATATACACACACACATACACATATGTATACTTATATACACACACGAATATATATATATATATGTGTGTGTGTGTGTATATGTGTATATAAATATATATATAAATAACGTGTATATATATATATATATATATATAATTTGTGTGTATGTATATATATATATATATATATATATATATATATGTGTGTATGTATGTATATATAATGTGTGTGTGTGTATATATATATATATATATATATATTAGGGGTGTGCACCGGCCACTTTTCGTGTTTTGTGTTTTGGTTTTGGATCTGGATCTTTCTTCGTGTTTTGGATCTGGATTGGTTTTGCCAAAACCACCCTTCCGTGTTTTGGGTTCTGGGTTTTGTGTTTTGGATCTGTATTTTTTTTTAAAAAAGCATAAAAACAGCTAAAATCACAGAATTTGTAGGTTTTTCTGCTCCTATGCTATTATTAACCTCATTAACCTTAATTTCCACTCATTTCCAGTCTATTCTGAACACCTCACACCTCACAATAGTGTTTTTATGTCCAAAAGGTTGCACCGAGGTAGCTGGATGACTATGCTAAGCGACACGAGTGGGCGGCACAAACACGTGACCCATCTAGGCGTGAAACTGCAGTGGCAGACAGGATGGCAGTTTGAAAAACTAGGCCCCAAACTGTACATAATGCAAAGAAAAAAAAGAGGTGCAAGATGGAATTGTCCTTGGGCCCTCCCACCCACCCTTATGTTGTATAAACAGGACATGCACACTTTAACAAACCAATCATTTCAGCGCCAGGGTCTGCCACACAACTGTGGCTGAAATGATTGGTTCGTTTGGGCCCCCACAAAACAAGCTGGCAATTAATGTGTCCCTGTACAAACTGGCTCTATGGAGGCAAGATGTCATCCTCATCCTCCTCATCCACCGATTCCTCACCCTCTTCAGTGTGTACATCCTCATCCTCACAAAGTATTAACTCGTCCCCACTTGAATCCACCACCACAGGTCCCTCTGTACCTTCTGGAGGCTGGTCTCCCTGGAAGAGCTGATAATTCATTTTGATGAACATCATCTTCTCCACATTCTGTGGAAGCAACCTCCTATGCCTTTCGCTGACAAGGTTCCCGGCTGCACTAAACACTCTTTCGGAGTACACACTGGAGGGGGGGCAACTCAGGTAAAATAGAGCCAGTTTGTACAGGGGCCTCCAAATTGCCTCTTTTTCCTGCCAGTACAGGTATGGATTGTCTGCCATGCCTACTTGGATGCTGTCACCGATGTAATCCTCCACCATTCTGTCAATGGTGACAGTATCATATGCAGTGACAGTAGACATGTCAGAAATTGTTGCCAGGTCCTTCAGTCCGGACCAGATGTCCAAACTTGGTCCTGCCTGCCCTGCATCACCGCCAGCGGGTTGCTTAGGATACCTAAGTTTTTTCCTGGCAGCCCCAGTTGCAGGAGAAAATGAAGAAGGAGCCGTTGACGTGTCACGTTCCGCTTCAGCTGACAGTGTGTTCACCAGCAGGTCTTTGCACCTCTGCAGGCTTGTGTCGGCCGGAAAGAGAGACACCACATAGGCTTTAAACCTAGGATCGAGCACGGTGGCCAAAACATAGTGGTCTGATTTCAACAGATTGACCACCCTGGAATCCTGGCAAAGCGAATGAAGGGCTTCATCCACAAGTCCCACATGCCGAGCGGAATCGCTCCGTCTTAGCTCCTCCTTCACTTTCTCCAGCTGCTTCTGCAAAAGCCTGATGAGGGGAATGACCTGACTCAAGCTGGCAGTGTCTGAACTGACTTCACGTGTGGCAAGTTCGAAGGGCTGGAGAACCTTGCACAACACGGAAATCATTCTCCACTGCGCTTGAGTCAGGTGCATACCCCCTCCTTTGCCTATGTCATAGGTGGATGTATAGGCTTGTATGGCCTTTTGCTGCTCCTCCATCCTCTGAAACATATAGAGAGTTGAGTTCCACCGCGTCACAACCTCTTGCTTCAGGTGATGGCGGGGCAGGTTCAAGAGTGTTTGCTGGCACTCCAGTCTTCGGCACGCAGTCGCTGAATGGCGAAAGTGGCCAGAAATTTTTCGGGCCACCCAAAGCGTCTCCTGCACGCCCCTGTCGCTTTTCAGAAAATTCTGCACCACCAAGTTTATTGTGTGAGCAAAACATGGGACGTGCTGGAATTTGCCCAGATGTAATGCCCGCACAATATTGGTGGCGTTGTCAGATATCACAAATCCCCAGGAGAGTCTAAGTGGGGTAAGCCACTGGGCGATGATTTCCCTCAGTTTCTCTAAGAGGTTGTCGGCGGTGTGCCTCTTACTGAAACCGGTGATACACAGCGTAGCCTGCCTTGTAACGAGCTGGCATTTCTGAGATGCTGCTACTGGTGACGCTGCTGCTGTTGCTGCGTAAGGTGATACATCTACCCAGTGGGCTGTCACAGTCATAGAGTCCTTAGTCTGCCCTGTTCCACTTGTCCACATGTCCGTGGTTAAGTGGACATTGTGTACAACGGCATTTTTCAGGACACTGAGGACACTTTTTCTGACGTTTCTGTACAGTCTCGGTATCGCCTGCCTAGTGAAGTGGAATCTAGACGGGATTTGGAACCGGGGACACACTACCTCCATCAATTGTCTAAATCCCACTGCACTAATGGCGGATACCGGACACACGTCTAACACCAACATAGCAGTCAAGGCCTCAGTTATACGTTTTGCTTCAGGATGACTGCTGTCGTACTTCATCCTCCTCGCTAAGGACTGTTGGAGGGTCAATTGTTTAGTAAAAGTAGTGGTGTTCCTACTTCCTCTCTGGGATGATGAACGACTCCCAGCAGCAGCAACAGCAGCAGCGGCAGCAGTAGGCGTAGCAATGCAGGATCCTCCAGAGGAATCCCGGATAGGAGAGTCAGTCATGCCAGTGACATGGCCTGCAGGACTACTTCCGATCCTGACTAAGGAGGAAATTGACGAGGAGGGAGTTGACGGTGTGGTTTGCAGGCGCTTGGATACAACAGGACAACGGGATTTAGGTGTTCCTGGACTGCTTACGGTCTTAGCCAAAGTTTCTGAACTTGACAGTAACTTTTTATGAACGCGCTGCAGGTGCCGTATAAGGGAGGATGTTCCTAGGTGGTTGACGTCCCTACCCCTACTTATTTCACCTTTACATATGGTACATATGGCAAGACAGTTGTTGTCCGGATTTGGATAGAAATATTGCCAGACCAAAGAGGTGGAATGTTTGGTCTTCTGCCCAGGCATGACCGTGATGGGCTTTTTCATCCCACGGACAACAACTGTCTCCCCCGGAGCCTGATTTAAACAAACCACATCACCATCAGAATCCTCCTCGCCAACTTCCTCCTCAGCGCCAGCTACACCAGTATCCTCATCCTGTTGTACTTCAACAGTGACATCTTCAATTTGCATATCAGCAAGTGGACTGTGGGTGCTCCTTTCAGCACTTGCAGGGGGCGTGCAAATGGTGGAAAGAGCCACCTCTTCCCGTCCAGTGCTGGGAAGGTCAGGCATCGCAACCACCACCACACTTGGACTCTCCTTGGGGATTTGTGATATCTTCTTAGAAAGCACAGTTCTTCGCTGTGCTTTTGCCAGCTTAACTCTTTTGATTTTTTTAGTGGGAGGAGTGCTTCCATCGTCATGTGAAGCTGAACCACTAGTCATGAACATACTAGGGATCGACCTTAGCCGTTCCTTGCCACTCCGTGTCGTAAATGGCATATTGGCAAGTTTACGTTTCTCTTCAGCTGATTTAAATGTCTTTTTCAAGGTCATTTTCCTGAACTTTGCCATTTGGGATTGTATGTGCCCTCTACTATGACATTGGGCATCGGCCTTGGCAGACGACGTTGATGGCATGTTATCGTCTATGTCATGACTAGTGGCAGCAGCTTCAGCACTAGGAGGAAGTGGTTCTTGATCTTTCTCTATTTTATTTTTATCGGAGAAAGTTTGGTCCTCCATTTATGTTATAACCATTTGATATATACGTGCGGCTAAACACAGAAAATAATTTTTTTTTTGGTTTGGACTGGAGTGTACTTTGTGGGTTACAGCACCCTTTAACGGTCAAGCCAGCCGGCCCTTTACTTATGACACAGGCGCACTCTTGGCACTACTTTGTTGATGCACGTGCGGCTACTGCGCACACAATTCACAAACACAGAAAATATTTTTTTTTTGGTTTGGACTGGAGTGTACTTTCGGGGGTTACAGCACCCTTTAACGGTCAAGCCAGCCGGCCCTTTACTTATGACACAGGCGCACGCTTGGCACTACTTTGTTGATGCACGTGCGGCTACTGCACACACAATTCACAAACACAGAAAATAATTTTTTTTTTGGTTTGGACTGGAGTGTACTTTGGGGGTTACAGCACCCTTTAACGGTCAAGCCAGCCGGCCCTTTACTTATGACACAGGCGCACGCTTGGCACTACTTTGTTGATGCACGTGCGGCTACTGCGCACACAATTCACAAACACAGAAAATAATTTTTTTTTGGTTTGGACTGGAGTGTACTTTCGGGGGTTACAGCACCCTTTAACGGTCAAGCCAGCCGGCCCTTTACTTATGACACAGGCGCACGCTTGGCACTACTTTGTTGATGCACGTGCGGCTACTGCGCACACAATTCACAAACACAGAAAATAATTTTTTTTTGGTTTGGACTGGAGTGTACTTTCGGGGGTTACAGCACCCTTTAACGGTCAAGCCAGCCGGCCCTTTACTTATGACACAGGCGCACTCTTGGCACTACTTTGTTGATGCACGTGCGGCTACTGCGCACACAATTCACAAACACAGAAAATAATTTTTTTTTTGGTTTGGACTGGAGTGTACTTTCGGGGGTTACAGCACCCTTAACGGTCAAGCCAGCCGGCCCTTTACTTATGACACAGGCGCACGCTTGGCACTACTTTGTTGATGCACGTGCGGCTACTGCGCACACAATTCACAAACACAGAAAATAATTTTTTTTTGGGTTTGGACTGGAGTGTACTTTCGGGGGTTACAGCACCCTTAACGGTCAAGCCAGCCGGCCCTTTACTTATGACACAGGCGCACGCTTGGCACTACTTTGTTGATGCACGTGCGGCTACTGCGCACACAATTCACAAACACAGAAAATTATTTTTTTTTTGGTTTGGACTGGAGTGTACTTTCGGGGGTTACAGCACCCTTAACGGTCAAGCCAGCCGGCCCTTTACTTATGACACAGGCGCACGCTTGGCACTACTTTGTTGATGCACGTGCGGCTACTGCGCACACAATTCACAAACACAGAAAATAATTTTTTTTTTGTTTGGACTGGAGTGTACTTTCGGGGGTTACAGCACCCTTTAACGGTCAAGCCAGCCGGCCCTTTACTTATGACACAGGCGCACGCTTGGCACTACTTTGTTGATGCACGTGCGGCTACTGTGCACACAATTCACAAACACAGAAAATATATTATTTTTTTAGCACTTGGGGGGAGCACCCCTGATGGACAGAGCACCCCCTGCACAACACTACAGCACTCCTTTAGGACTGGGACACTGCACAGGACTTTGGAGTGGACACAGCCCCTATGGAGAACTGACTGCACAACACAGTCCAGCCAGCCCCTATGGACTTTGAAGTAGTGGACACAGCCCCTATTAACAACAGCAGCACAGCACAACACAGCCAGCCCCTATGGACTTTGAAGTAGTGGACAACAGCAGCACTACACTACACTACACTACACTACACTACACAGCCCTAACTCCCACCCTCCCTCTTCACTGTCCACAGCCGAGTGAGAAAATGGCACCGACGCGGGTACCTTATATAGGATCCAAAACCCGCGAGACTCGGAAGGCGGGATGATGACGTTTTGCCTCGATTTCAGATCCGAGTCAGGCGGGAAAAGTCGAGCCTGACTCGGATCGGACTCGGATCGGGGGGGCTCGGGGGGGTTCGGATTTCAGAAATCCGAACCCGCTCACCCCTAATATATATATATATATATATACCCACAGCAGAGCGGCACTCACGGGTCATTCAATCAATATATATATGTGTGTGTGTGTATGTATGTATGTATGTGTATATATGTGTCTGTACTATTATATTAAGGCTGCATCTAAAAAAACGTATTTCTCCATAGAGAATTCTGAAGGGGGGGCAGGGTGTTTAAGGGGCTACACCTCAAAAGCTATAGGAGGTACAGATCTGAAATTTGGCATGTCTGGGTAGAGCTGTAGCTCGGTGCTGCATGCCAAATTTCAAGGCATAAACATAATAAATGAGGACATGGGAGGAATCTAAACCTCCAACTGTCACTTTTATCTGATATTCTCAATTAGGAACCTTTTCTGCTATAGTCTATGGGTTTTTTTTTAGGAAGGCAAAACTCAGGGTAGGGGTGGAATTTAGACTTGGGGTTTGTTTTATTAGCTAGGTATTGTGCCGGGTACGTGCTTTTGGGGTTCAGGTAAATTAGAAAGTTACAGTTTTTAAACTATTACCTCAAGAATGCGCCATTGTAGAGACAGGACTTTTCAACTTGTTGCGCAGCTGCAGTAGGAGCCTCCAGCAGGTGTAATAACTGTGGCTTCACTTGGGTGCAGCAAGATGGCCATCATTTGTGGGTGGTAGCGGGGGCCAGGTCCTGGGGAAGAAGCTGGCGTTAGCTGCATTGGGAGCTGGCGGAAAGGCGTGGGGGGGTAGCGGGCGTCAGCTGTGGCTAGAACCCGGGGACAGTAGCAGGCTTTAGCAGCAGCAGTGCAGGTGGCAGTGCGGACGGCGGTGATGCAGGCACTAGGACCCGGGGGAGGTAGCAGCACACTGAATGCAGGCTTGGATCTGGTAGATCCATGATGCCTCCTTCCAGTCCCCAGCAAACAACCAGCCCTGGGCTTTGGAGCCCCAGTACTGGTTGTGCTAAATACAGGGGACAAACGACATAGGGGTCCCCTGTATTAAGCACAACCAGCACCAGGGTTTACAGAACCTGTCCTGGTTGCCAAAATACGGGGGACAAATGACGTAGGGGTCCCCCGTATTTAGTGCAACCAGCACAGGGCTCTGAGCCTGTCCTGGTTCTGGAAATACAGGGGGAAAAAATGCATAGGGCTCCCTCTGTATTTACCAGAACCAGCACCGGACTCCGTCTAGCGGGGGGATGCCACAGCCAGGGGAGCCCTTTCACCGGGCCCCCCAGCCGCAGCATCACCACTGACTGCTAGTCAGCCCAGGCCGGGGATCCCTGGGGAGTTGGGGACCCCCCCAATAAAGGGGTCCCCCTCCTCAGGGCACCCCAGGCCCAGGCTGATAGCCGGGGCTATCCCCGGCACCCCTGGATGGTGGGTCCCGGGTTGATTATGTAAAGTGTGGTGCATTTGAAAATATAAATATTGGCTACAGTTCCCAGCAAGCCTCCACCGCATGCTGGTACTTGGAGAACCACAAGTATCAGCATGCGGAGCATTACAGGCTTGCTGGTACTTTTAGTTCCACAGCAAAAGCAATATTAAAAACACACACACACACCATAGGAAAGTATAATTTTATTAAAACATACATGCACACACACTATCTCACATACTCATCTAATATCTCTGAAGCCAATCTGTCCTCTTCTCCAGTAGATAATCCAATGGATTACCTGTAATAAAAATTCCATACTCACCTCCTCCTATGCATGGATCAGATCCTCTGCACACAATCCAGGGTCTTGGCAAAAAGAAAAAAACGGAGATACCCGGACCCTTGTACATTAGTAGTGTTCGATAAGAACACTACTACCCGAATGGCAGCTCCGCCTGGGATTTCCGTACTGGCTTTGTTTGTATGTTAAATTGAGTTGATAGAATTTTTTCTATTTCTGCAATAAGCAGCAGCAAAAAATATTTAATACCATCCCTCACTATCTACCCCTCTGTGTCGCCCCTGTCTGTCTGCCCTTCCCCTTTAGAATGTAAGCTCTCACGAGCAGGGCCCTCATCCTTCACGTGCTTCTCCTCCCCCTACTTATAGTATCATTTACTCCTAACTCCCCACAACGGCACCTAACACCTGGTTGCTCATTTCCTGCTGCTTGTGTTATACAGCTATGTGTATAAATCATGTCCTTGTCCTACATTGTTTTATATTACTATTAACTGTTTTTCTTGTGTGCTCATTTATATGCTGTGTAAGGCGCTGCGGAACCTTTGTGGTGCCATATAAACAAAGGATAATAATAATCCCAAACAGTAGATGTACCCCTAAGGGGGTGTGTGTGCCAGGGAAGAAGGAGGGGGGGGCCCAAACTAGCACTGTGCCTAGGGCCCTTTGGGGCCTAAATCCGGCTCTGCAAAGAGATACACCTAGATCAGGTCAAATAAGAAAAAAAATATATTGGCAGAAGAGAGTCCGTCATGGTGAAAGCCACGGGCAACACCTAGTACATAGTATGTATTCCACAGGCGGGCCATGCACTCCATCGATCACAATCCGAAGTCCCTCCAGTGCGAAGCTACACACAGAATTCTCGGGAGGAAGTGATGGGCACCAGCACTCGGAGAAGGGGCAGGAGTCACCACATCCCAGATGCTGCGCAGATACACCCGGATGTCCCTGGCGTAAGTGACGCACACAAACATACAGAGGTCTCTGGTGGAAGTGACGCGCACCACCACCTAGAGGAAGGGCGGAAGTCACTGCAAACCTTTAATCTCAAGACAATTTTAGATGTTTCAAGTATTATTATGGAATTACGGTTCTAATCCGTGGCTCATACTCAGAACTGAGGCCATTTTTATAAATTTTTTTAGTTCTGGACATCAATAGAGCAAAAAACTTCCTGATTACAAGACGTGAGATAACAGATTACCATCAATTTGTCCCTGTTAGTGGGGTATAAGTATCGAGAAACCCCAATGGAGCCATGTCCCCTTGGAGAAGTCTGAAAGCCAGGGAGCTCCATGGTCTCATCACCTACTTCATACTCTGATAGAGATAAGCACTTTGCACTTTGTTATTTATTTTTTATTAATTTTTTGATGAAAACATTTTGTATGAAATGTTTTGTCCTATTGATTGTATTTATGCCTTTAGAATTTTCTAACTATACAGCTATTTGTTATGAATTTTTTGTTTTTATTTACTAATTGGTTAAAATAAATACATTATTAACTTTTTAAACATCTATCAACTTTATCGGTACTTGTTTCATGAGGTAAATGAATCATATATTGGTCCTAGCATATTATTTGTGTATCTGTGAGGTTTTATGCACCGATCACATCTGCTGTTTAATGTGACACATTGACTACAGAACTTTGTAGAATTTGCATTGAAGGTGGCAAAAGTAATGTTTCTACAGAATCACAGCGCACAAAAAGTCACAAGCAGCAGATTAAACTGAAACAATGATTCACCAAATCAACAACATACATATAATAAAAGGGTTCAGTAAATAATCATCTGCCAGACCTGAATACAGACACGAGGAAAACTTTTAGAGGTCTCAAGCCAAACTGTCTCACCCACATATAATAAAAGGGTTCAGTGTATGATCGGAATACATACGATTTACCACCTGCTGCATGGCTGGCGGTTCAAATCCTGTCAGCAGTCCCAATCGTCAGAGGTAAGTATTTGCTAACCTAACCCCCCTCCTAACCCTAACCCTCCCTTAGGGGTGCCTAACCCTAACCTCCCCCCCAAGTGCCTAACCCTAATCCCCCCTCTAAGTGCCTAAACCTAACCCCCCCTTCCCCACCGCCTAAACCTAAGTCTCCCGGGGGGGTATGCCTAACTGTAACCTCCCCCCGGGGTTGTCTAACCCTAACCCTCCCTAACCCTAACCCTCCCTTCCCCTAGCCTAAACCTAACCTCCTGGTGGGTGACTACGGTGGCCATTTTCCCTGTACTGTGCATGCGCAAACGATGGGAAAATGGCCGCCGCAGCCATTTTCCAGTTGTTTTACAGCGCCGGACACCCGCGCCGAAGTGGGACTCCGGAGAGGTAAGTATTATTATGGGTGCAGGGGGTGCACCCATTATAGATATGTCTCTGCATTGATCCCTTTGCCAGCTTGACAAATTATTGCAAAGTTTTGGAATTACAGTTTGGAATAGAAGTAGGTGGTGAGTGTAGACTTTGGATGATATTTTTATGTAAATAGCGTGGTCACATGCCAAAGGCACCGCAGAGGGCTGAGGGCCGAGGGCTGAGGGCTGAGTGCCGAGTGCCGTGGATTGAAGCCAATTGTTTATATGGTCTATCTGTGGTCACACTTTCTATGGCACCCCAACTTCCCAGTATGTAAATGTGGTCAGCTTATTCCCCATGTGCTCATTAACTGATATGCTTTAGTGTGGTTCTGTCTCTTCAAGCCAATATCTAAACCCATGGGAAAAGGAAAATTTGTGTTTAAAATCTGTGCGATAGCTGGAGCCAAGTGATGCAGAGCAATGCTCAGATTATTGAGTGTCAGTGTAAGGACGGACCAGAATGGGAGACCGTGACGTGGTCGGTCAGCTTGACAAATTATTGCAATATATTGGAACTAACATTCCCAGAATTTAAAAGAATTACAGTTTGGAATAGAAGTAGGTGAGAGCCGAGTTTTTATTATGTAATGGGATGTGGGCAGCTCTCCAAGGTCTTGTAATGTTCAAAAATAGACGACAAGGTGTCAGAATTCACATTTTGGTCTTGCGACTTTTATCAAGAACAATACATTACAAGACCTTGGATTGCCGCCTACAGTATATCCCATTATACATTGGGTACCGGTTGCTCTGGAGGGCATCTGGGCAAGTACTGTATTAACCCTTTATCTGTGTAGTGCGGGCTTATCTTGTGTGTGTATATATGGTTTCTATATTTGCAGCACAGGCTCCCCCTGCTGGCAGGATCTGGCAGTTCCACAGTGATGTAAGCTGCAGGTTTTGTGTTGGCTGACGCTCTGTTCTTTGTGGCTGTGGAGACTGGTGGCGCAGAAATACACAGCTGAGTCCTGAGCTTCTGCTTTGTCTTTTAGCAGAAGCAGTTTCTTGTCATCAGGTCTAGACATGTTCCAGATTTTAAATCCTGGCTCCGTTTCGGGAACATTCATTCCTATTGACATAGACACCAGCTTCATGCCCTCTCCGGACCTCTGCTGGTACCAGTACATGTTGTCAGAGATTGTGGTTCCCTCGAGCTCACAGTGGATCTCTACCCTCTTCCCGAGAGGAACCATCAGAAGCTTCTTCTCCTGTGTTATCGTCACCCCATGGCACAGACCTGACAATCACAAAATATTCATGTCCTCTGCATTATTTTATCCACTGTGTGATCACATATCAGCAAAATCATCTGTATAACGTATAATAGAACTGTCCTCCCTGAATATGTAACATTACACTGCAGCCTGATGTATCGGGCAGTGTCCCATGTTTAATTGCATTTCACCCCTCTATGTGGTCCTGCTGCTGAGCTCCCCCCAATAACCCAGGTCCTATACTTACATATGAACACCTCCAGGACCAGTAGGAGGCTCCACCATCGACCTCCACAAACCATCTGTCCTAGAAATCAGGAAAAAGTTTGATATCACTTTAGTAAAGATTTCTGCACTTTAAGGTAACAATGATTATTTTTTAGGGGTTTCAATTACTGCAAGAAATTTGGAAGATTTTACCAATATTTCCAAATATCTCTGCAACTTTTTTAGTTACATGCCGGGTAAGTGGTTTCCTGGCTTGTTCTCTCTGCATTGATCATATCACACTCTGACACTTCCTCTGCCCTATATAGATGTCTCTGCCCTCTATACACTGCCAGGACCCTCCTACATGTACTCTGTGCCTGATCCCCTGGAGGCTGCTGAACTTTTCTGTAGCGACTATAAGGCACAGGGCATGATCTAATGCACCGCTAGACAGGTTGCAGCTCTCCATCTGTAGAACAACAAGTCCCAGCATGCAAAGGATGTTGCTTCTGAGGCCTATGTCAGCCTTTACCAAAATAAGAGTGGAATTTAGAGTTCTTTACATGAGCAGCCACTGGCTCTCTCTCATCTCTATTCTTCTCTATTATGGTGACCACTCCATGAGCCGGATCCATTAGTGCTGGCCCGGATTAAGGGCCACATGGGCCTGCAGCTAAAAATGTTCAAGGGCCTATTATGAAGCAGAGGAAGTGTGACCGTTGCTGTGTGGGTGTGTCCTGTGCTGTGTGGGTGTGTCCTATGCTGTGTGGGTGTGACCAGTGCTGTGTGGGTGTGTCCTGTGCTGTGTGGGTGTGTCCTGTGCTGTGTGGGTGTGTCCTGTGCTGTGTGGGTGTGACCAGTGCTATGTGGGTGTGACCAGTGCTGTGTGGGTGTGTCCCGTGCTGTGTGGGTGTGACCAGTGACATATAGTAGTTTACACCCCCTACTCTTTCAGCACAAATGTATCCCTAATGCTATGTACATATAGCATACATCCACTACTCCCTTTTTTAACAAACGGAACAATAAACAAGTGTGTGGGTTTAAGACAGTGTGACAGGTGTTGGATGCGAGGACTGTGAGGGGGGGCTGTGTGAGTAAAAGCCTCTTGCTGCGGAGGTGCAATCGGGCACTTACCTCATGCCCCTCAATCTCACCTTCAGGCTGCCAATAAAGCTCCTGGAATGTAGGTAGGACACGGATGGAAGCACACACTCTTGAACCCTGCAAAGGAAGAGAAATGCCCAACATTGGGAGAACCCCTAATGGTATCAGTGGATGGTCATCATTGGCACTTTTAGCCTTAGACTTTGGGCCTGATTCAGACCCGCTCGCGAGCGCTTAGAGCTCTCGCAAGCGGGTCGATGGCCAGGAAGTGCGCACATGTGGCGTGCGCGAGCCCTGGAGCGAGCGAGAAATCACTTGCTCCAGCTCTCGCATCCAAAAGGGGGGCGGCTGTCGATATTGATTGACAGCTTGCCCCGTTTGGTAGGCGGGTCGGCGGGGGTGGGGGCTGGCCAAATGGAGGTGTTCCCAAAGGAACACCTGCCGTTTGGGGGCGGCCCCATTGACATCACAAGTGAAGTCAATGGTGAGCTTCCGGCTCTATTAGAGCCGGAAGCTCACTGGGGCTTGTGGCAGACAAGACCCTACCACAAGGGTCTCGTCGCAAGCCCAATGGACGCGATGGTTGCGACCATCACCTGGCCGCTCGCAAAAGCTGGACCAAAAAAAAAAAAACGCCCTTCAGACCTGCGAGCTGCCTCCAGCAGCGAGCGGGTCTGAATCAGGGCCTTTGTTACAAGCACCGAGATGCAATGCACCAAATTCACCCAAAGGGAAGGGTGTGGGGATCAGGGGCATATCTATAATGGGTGCAGGGTGTGCAGGGAACACGGGCCCCTGGGTTTAGGGGGGCCCTGCACCACACACCCTGCACCCATAGTATTACTTACCTCTATGGAGTCCCATGTTGGCGTGGGGGTCCAGCGCTATAAAAACGACTGGAAAATGGCCGCTGTGGCCATTTTACCGGTGATCAACGCATCCTCTATATACGCTGGGCGCATTCTAGTACCCAGAGTCTATACCTCCGGCGCTGGCCGCGCACAGCTCAGTGCGCTGCCGGCCGCTGGAGAGAGAGGAGGGAGCCCATGTCGGAGACCCCTCCTCTTTAGAAATGCCTCTGGTGGGGATGACACACAAAACAGAGATTCACTCACCAAAGGCACTCTTGTCACTTTAATGGATGAACGGTCAGGATCTCAGTGCCTGCAAATAATCACCAGACAACAGCCCACCCACATGGCTGTAATAACTATCCTTTTTCCTAAGCGTGTACCACCCACAATAGCCTGGCTACACAATTCAGGGGCCTAACTTTAGCTGACCTGATGAACAACCACAATACAGGCTGGGTGTCATGCACTCCCTATCACCACGTTACTCCTTCACTCCCCAACAGTGTATATACACCAACAATGCAATAATAACTACAGATCAAGATAATAATGTGGTTATACAGCAATGCAACAGTACAGGGACAGAACAAGCAGGTGTCTAACCAACAGCCTACCTTTAATGGGGGCCAAACTGTGGGAAATGCAATACTAGGGACATGTCCTATTAACGGGGCACACACACTAAAATGGGGCCTAACACCCACCTAACCAAGGACCAATGACATTTGCTACCGGGCCTAGTGCCCTTCCATGCCACAGGCCTAGTACTTGTCTAATAAGGGGGCCAAACAATACCTCTAGGGCCTGATGTCCTCTGCTGACTCGGGCTTATTGCCTGCCTAACAGGGGCTAATACTGATTCGATACAGGGCCTAATGACCTTGGAGGCTAGGGCCTGTTGCCCAACTATCCAGGGGCTAAATATGCTTCCTATAGGGCCTAATGCCCTCTACACATCAGGCCAACTGCCCAGCTACAGGGCCTACTGCCTCCTGAGGCTAATGCCTGCCTACTTTGGTCCAGGCCTAGTGCCAGTTGGTACCCATGGGTCTGGTGCCTGAAACCTGGTAGTCTAGCGGAATACAAAAGCAATGGACTTACCAGTCCTGTTGTTTTTGACTGAACCAAGCCTGGTTCAGCCACAGCTGCCCACACTGTGCTTGTCTGAGGTTACTCTCCACTGCCCCAGGGCTTCCAGCTGCCTTAAACTGAAGAGCAGCAGCCACTGCTGCCTCAGGGCTTCTGGGACTCCTCACCTGGAGTGTGGCACCCTTAGCAACAACAGGGCTTCCTGCAGTAACTGGAGCAAGCTCTTTAGTAATGGCCACTGCTGCCATGGGACTTCCGAAGGCTTCACCGACCTTGATCCCCTGATAGGCTCTTTTATCTTCACATGGTGGGTGGTGGCTCTTTTGTCTTCTCATGGTGGGTGGTGGCTTGTTTATAACTCTCTGTACTGGTGAACTACAGCAGGACTGGTGTCTTCTTCCTACTTCTTCAGTCTTCTGGGGCTCTTCTTCACTCTCTGCCACCATACTGCTCCCCGCCGCCTTGCATTAAGTAAGTCAGCGACAGGGGGTGGGGCGATGACACAGCAAGTCATGACTGAATCACTGTGGCCATCTTGAATTTGCGCCATGAGCCATGACTGGACAATTTTTTAAATTGGTCACACCAACATTGCACATGTAGAGCGGCATTGGTAACCCACTATCAAACCCAAAGCCACTGCTAAACTCCGCATTCTGGGCAGGTGGGCACTGGATGCTTTCTCTAACAGGTGCTTCACATTCACTGGTGCATATATGGAATTCACCACTAATGAATTGCATGGCATTGTTAGTAGGTCCTTGTGTGGTATACCATGTGCAGAAAAGTGTCTTTTAATTTTGTTGATCACTGTGGCACTTGTAAATTTGGAAGGCAAACTCTCTCGAACCAACCAGAATATGAATGCATTAACACAAGGTGCTCCTTCCTTCTCCATTCAAAGAGATCTGCAGCAACGATAGACAAAGCGATGTCCAGAACCTCATGAATATTGATCAGTTACTTTGCATGATGGGCCTATAAAGCATTGCAGGGGGCACAGGCAGAGACAACCCACTCAATGTCAGCAACCATAGATGGTCAAAACAGGGCATCCTTACCCCGCTGTATGGTGGCCGCACACCCAAGGTGCCACTGATGGGGCTGCTGAGCATAAAAACATTAAAAAGACATAATGTATTATGAAATTCTTACCATACAGGATGCCACCTGAGAGGGATAATTCATCATGGAAGGCAAAGACAAACTTAAGGTCATGAGACAGTTCCCTGGAAAAAGAAGGCCAGTCAACAGGACAATACAAGACAACCATTGGCAAAGGTCATCACTAAGTGTGGCATCATGGGGCTCCTCCATGTGTGCATCAAACTCCATGACATTCAGGTCATCATCGGCATCAGGGACACCTGTGTCCAGGAGATGAGAATGTGATAAAACACCAGGGCCATGGAGGTCATTTCCACATTTGTACACCACATACTAAGGCAGTCTACAGGGGTTTACAGGGAATTGTAATCAGGGGTTGGTGGTGTGTCTCAACCAGCACTGGATGCCCATAGATGAACTTGTGAAATTTTTGACAACCAAAGACTAGAGACAACAGTTCCTTCTCAATCTGAGCCTAACACAACTCAGTCTCAGTAAGGTTCCTGGAAGCAAAACCTTTGGTTTTGTTACACTGCAGGCAGACAGAACAAAGACCTTCCTGGGAGGAATCATCAGAGCTCACAACAGGAACATGCATATAAAAAAATTGGAGCACCAGGCTGGAAGTGAGCATACCCTTGAGGTGAGAAATTGCAGCAGCATGGTAGTCCAACCACCATCATTCAACATCATTGTGCAAAAGCTGGCAGAGCATTGCTGTGACCTCACTCTAGTGTGGCACATTTTTTGAAAGGTAGTTGGTCATACCCAAAAAACTAGTGTAGCACATTTTTTGAAAGGTAAGTGGTCATACCCAAAAAATACTGTACAGTGAATTCATGTGTGAGGACAGGCCTGTGCCTTGGCAGGGTCCGGCTTAACAAAATCTGAAGTTAGGAGGTGGCCAACACACAGTACCTCAGTAACTCTTAAATGATCTACTTGTCAGGGACTAACTGCAAGTTGATTTCACAGCTTTTTTGAAAGACCTTACAGAGATACATGTCCTTTTCTTCCATGGTTTGACCCCAAATGAGGCTGTCATCCGCAAAGATCTCACAAGGGTATCCCTTGAAGAGACGCTCCAGGTAACATTGGAATACTTCACTGCCAGTACATATGCTGTACGGCATTCAGAGGAAGGCGTACCTGCTCACAGGTGTCAAGAAAGTGGTGAGCATAGATGATTCTCTGTGCAATGTGATTTGCCAGAATCCACATTTGCCATCCAAAATGGTAAATATCTTTGCCATTCCTGTACTACTCACACTGATCCATCCTCACAAATACCTTACTCCCACCTATACTACTCACACTGGTACACCCTCACACCTACCCTACTCCCACCTATACTACTCACACTGGTACACCCTCACACCTACCCTACTCCCACCTATACTACTCACACTGGTACACCCTCACACCTACCCTACTCCCATCTATACTACTCACACTGGTACACCCTCACACCTACCCTACTCCCACCTATACTACTCACACTGGTACACCCTCACACCTCCCCTACTCCCATCTATACTACTCACACTGGTACACCCTCACACCTACCCTACTCCCACCTATACTACTCACACTGGTACACCCTCACACCTACCCTACTCCCACCTATATTACTCACACTGGTACATCCTCACACCTACCCTTCTCCCATCTATACTACTCACACTGGTACACCCTGGTACACACAGCAGATTTGACCATGGTGACTATGCCTCCCTAAATTGGGATAAGAAGCTGGAAGATGCTACCAAGAAGGTAGAGAGCTGGAAGAGATGGAAGTTATCTCTGAGGGAAAGGGTTGACTTGTGTAAGACTTACTTGATTCCTATTTTTTTATATGTCAGTTATGCGTGTTTTTTGCCTCAATCTATGTGGTCCAGATTGAATTCCTTGTTTTTCCTTCTTTTGTGGGGAAACGGGGTCAATATTGTCAGGAGAAACATCACCTACAGACCGAGGAAAGATGAGGGTTTAAATATGGTAAACCCCGTTGTCTTTTTTGTAACAGCCTTTTTAAAATTTAATCTTGGGAGTTTGATTTTAGATGCTCCCCCTCGGTGGGCAGAGGGATTTAGATTCTGGATGTTCCCCTTCCTCAGGTTGTGGCTAGAGGGTGGCCAGGTGAAAAGCTTTTGGATTCGGTGTGGTTACCTCCCGATCTACGTCATCCAGAGTTTGAAGGTGATGAGGTGTTTTGGCATGGTGTGAGTGAAGTCAAAAACTTCTCTAGAAGGGAGTTGGAGAGAAGAATTTTGCAGACTCACTTCCATGACCAGCTGTCCCTGAGGGACTGTCCGAGTGATGTCGCTTCGGCCGGGTTAGCTCTGTTAAATTCACAGAGGATACTGCAGAAGTTTAGAGACATTGCTTGGCTCTCTTTTCACGGAAGACTTTATGTTGGGGAGAATCTCAGGTGGAAGAGTGTCAATGATCGTGGTTGCCCACGGGAGGAGTGTCCAGGGGTGGTGGAGACGATGGACCACTTTCTGCTTGAGTGTCCCTTTAATGTAAAGGTTTATGAGGAGGTGTCAAAAGCCATTGGTATTCCGTGCCATCGGGGCTTAGTTACCCTGAGTGGGTTTATGGGGTAGTCAGAAGATACGGTGGATTTAATTTAGTCACAATTTATTTAGTTAGTTTAGCAGTTAGATTTCACACGTGGAGCGCACGGTGTTAGGTGTCCATAAGGAAAAAGGTCCTCCCCTATAGGAATGTGGTGGGTTTGATTCTTCAAGAGGTGAGAAGGATGATGGATCTGGATATGGAGGGGTTGGATGCTGTCGGCTGGTCTCGTCGGTGGGGCCAGTTGAAACCCCCTTGAGTGGGTGGCAAACAGTCTCTCTGAATTCCAGCTTTGGGTTTTCTTTTCTCTTTTTTCACTCCCTTGTAGATGGTTTTTTGAAGTATTTTGTTTTATTTATGGAAAGGTTTGCATACATCTGCCTGTAGTGTTAGTGATGGGTAATATAGTTTAGGGTTTGATGTATGATTTAGATAGTTTCCTTTTACTTGAGGTGGTTTCTAAATCCTTGCTTAGTTTTCCCTTGCAGGTGGTGGATTGTATATAGGTAGTAGGGTAGATAAGTGTTTGTATTAGGTTAGGAAAAGTATAATATGAAGTAATATTATGTTTTGTTTTTTTGCCTTTTTTATTAAGTTTTTGATTTTATGTAATTATTTATTTACTTTATGTATTTATTATTATTATACTTGTTGCAAGTTTTAATAAAATGAAGCATGACCTATACTACTCACACTGGTACACCCTCACACCTACCATACTCACACCTGTACTACTCACACTGGTACACCCTCACACCTACCCTACTCCCACCTATACTACTCACACTGGTACACCCTCCCACCTATACTACTCACACTGGTACACCCTCACACCTACCCTACTCCCATCTATACTACTCACACTGGTACACCCTCACACCTACCCTACTCCCACCTGTACTACTCACACTGGTACACCCTCACACCTCCCCTACTCCCACCTATACTACTCACACTGGTACACCCTCACACCTACCCTACTCCCACCTATCCTGGGGGCGGAGACTCTGCAGTGTGTGCTGTCTGAGCTGTGAGGAGGTTGTGTGGAGGAGAGCTCTAGCTGCTGCAGGTGTGTCCCGTGTCTGCAGGGAGACTCCCTGCTGGCTTCCCCAGGGGGATGGATCCTCCTGGGGGAGAGTGCTCCCGACGTTCAGCCCGTGGCTCGGGCTCTAAAGCAAAAGCCAAAGCAAAAACTCGTGGTGTCCGGATAACTAGTGCGGCAGGCCAGTCTGGATCATCAGGAAGCAGCATGAGTGACAGTGGAGGTAATATCATCAGCCCGGCTTCTGTGCAGTTGGAACCACAGCTTGTTCCCCCTATGTCTGAGGATGCTCCCCTATGTGATGGAACAAAGGGTCGAGCAGTGCTGGAAGCTACCTACCCTGTCGGTGTGGCCCCAGTGAAGAAACTGGAGCCACAGTCAGATTCCCACAAACTCTCCCTGGGTGCTCCCCTGTGTGATGTAACACAGGGTGGAGTGACAGCAGCTACTGTCTGCCCAGGGGGTAGTGAAGTATGTGGGGGGGTGAGGCCCCTTGATGCCTTGGAGAATGTTCCTGGATCCCCTGGTGATACTTGGGATGAAGAGGAAGATGAGGAGGAGGAGGAGGAATCATTTGATAGCTTCTCTATTGAGGAATTACAAAGAGAGGCAAAGCGTATACAGACCAGAATTAATAATAATAAGAAAAAAAGAAATACCTGCTATAAATGGGAGAAACCAGTGTTAAAAGAAGTGATTGTAACCCTTTCTGTAACTCTGGGAAGGGTTAAAAATAAATTGCAAGAAAAGCGCTTGGAAAAAAAGGAAAAGCAGATGCAAGCAGCAGTGAAAGGATTACCAGTTCATGCAAAGGTCCAATCAAGGCCGACACCCATGGAGACAGGTGTTATCAGTGTACCTGGTGATTGCAGCAGCAGCACCCCACAGCCTGTCTGTGCAACTGAAAGTGAAACAAACCTACCAGCTGATGTCCAGGCAGAGTGTATGCAGCTGGAGGCAGCAGCAGTAGCTGAGTGTAATACAGCTGAAGATGCAGTAAATATGGAGGATAAACTTATGACAGAGGTGTCTGGTGCTGTGATTGCTGATTCCCAGGAGAAGTCCGTGGCAGGGGACACAGTGGAGATGTCTTGCGAGGTGGAGGATGTTGCGGAAAAGGGCGCTTTTGGTGAGCCGGCTGTCCTGCAGGTGAGTAACAGTGTGCCGGGTTCTGGGGGTAAGGCAGGTAAGAAGTGGCCGGTGACGGCTGAGCCTGACAGTGCCCGGCATGAACTATTTCCACCTGTAGTGATGGCGGATGGCGGAGCCAGGAACACAGAGGGCGCGGTGTTCCAGGCTCAAATGGAGGTTGTTATGTCGGAATTAAGGCTTGAGGAAGCTTTACAGAAAAGTGGCACTGAGGGGGAATCTCCAGGCGAATCTGCAGTGGCAGGTGAATTACCTGTTGCTGGGGAGGCTCTGGGCATTGTACCAGGAGACGTGCAGGGCGAGAAGGTTATAGGTACAAGGAGGTTGCCGCATGGTACTGGTTTAGGAGGGCACATAAAGGAAAGACAATTTGCACAAGGAATGCCTGCATTAGAAAAGACTGGGCTGCCGGAGGAGCAGATTAAAGTAATAGAAACTGTTTATGGAGATAAGATGCTTGTACCAGCCAGGGCTGCAGAGGCTGCCAAAATTATTTGTGATGATGTAAGAAGGAGAGAGGGTGGGGGAGTGTGGTAACAAACGTATCGGACAAACAGACTGTTCCTGGAAGTATATCGTATGCTAAAATGGTGACAAGATCTAATGCTTTCAAAATGAATGTGAATAATGCTGGTCCACAAATGCCGGGTGCAGCAGGCCAGGTTGGAAAAAGGAGAAATTTAATCCAGTTCCGATGGGCAGGAGAGGGGGAAGTTCCTACAAAGGAGACTTTCTTAAAGATGATTTTTGGTCTGGGGTTTAAACCCTCAGATTTATATGCTTGCATACACCCGGTCAAATCTGCAGAATTTGATTTGAGTTTTTTATCCTACCAGGGACTACAAGTGTTCTGGACAAATTGGCAGGCATGTAAAATGTCAAGACCATATGATATGTACAGAGTAAATTTGGTTACAAAGCATGATAAAGTGAAGGTGCATATTCTAGTGAGGAATGAGTCCATTCCTGTCCAAGATATTGCGTACTGGTTGTCCAGATATTGTGATATACAGTCTGACCTAAGCAAATCTGGATATACAATGGGGGTATGGGGGGGAGCTTGGGAGGCCCTGGTAAAGCTGCGTCATTCTGACAGAGGATTCATCCATGTACCATCCGCTGCATACATTGGCAGGGATCGAGTACAATGCTTCTACCAGGGTCAACCAAGAACCTGCTTTAAGTGCGGGGATTTCAGGCATCTGAGCAGTGAATGTAATGTGATAAAATGTTCATTGTGTAATAAGATTGGTCATGTATCCAGAGAATGTGGGGTGGTCAAATGTAATTTATGCGGGGAAGAAGGCCACCCGTATAGCAGGTGTCCTCGGGCCAGCCATAATAGTGGGCAGGAGGTTAGGCCAGAACCAAGAAGGGAGGAGGAGGTGGTGAGACAAAAAGAACCACTAGGTGTAGATGAACATGTAAAGCAGGTGCAAGGGAAACAGGTAGAGGAGGCACCTTTTCAGGAGGTAAGGAGAGGAAATAAGAAAAGAGGAAAGGTGAAGATGTGCAAGTTGTGCTAAGCAACAAATTTGATGTATTTTCCTCTGATGAGGAGGAAGTAATGAGGAGTGGGGGTGAATTGATTTTGGTAACAGGGAAGGATAAGAAGCAAGCAAGGAAAGTGACAAAGAAAGTTAATAAAATTGAAGGGGGGGAGGAAAGGAATAAAAGGAGGAGAAAGAGATCAGATCAGGAGGAAGGTGATGGGGAGGGATTAGAGTGTGACCCTGCTGGAACTCAGCTGGAAGAGGAAAATATGTGCAGTTTAGGGAGTGTGGTGGAGGAAATGACGGTGATAGAGGAGACCCAGGGTATGGAGGAGGATAGGGTGGCTCAAGGTGTGTTCCAAGGCTCCTGTGTAGGGCCGAGTCAGGTACAGGTACCTGGTACTGAGCATCAGGTTATCAAGTTTGTACCCACACCTCCTGATCCTGGGCCTTCTCGTACGGGGGAGAAGGTCCCTGTAGATTATCAGGGAGTAAGGGAGGAACGGGTAGTGACAGTTGTCGCTACGGAAAAGAGAAGGCTGGCCCGAGTAGGGTTAGCTTGTAGTTTTGTGGTGGATTTGGTGCTGGGAATTGTGCAAGGTAAAAGTAAGCAAGGTCTTGCATTTAATAATCTATACATAATGGATCCCCAACCCATACGATGTGCCACGATTAATGTGGCTTCCGTAGTTTCTGAACGTGCTCGTGTAATGGCCTTTGATTTTTTCAACACGGTTGAGGTTGATTTTTTGTTTTTGCAGGAGACTAGGATTAGTAAATTGGAACTCCTCCATACGGTCTCTTGCGGCCGAGCCGTACGGTGGGGTGGCAGTGCTTTTTACTGACATGGTAACTGTGTACAAGGTTATAGAGTTGCAAGCAGGTAGATGTATGATTTTGGATATCAACATGAAGGGACAGGACCTTAGGTTAATCAATATTTATGGTCCTCAGTCACAGTGGGATAGGAAATGTCTCTTCATGGAGATAAAACCTTTTCTTTTTACGGCCCAGCAAGTTATCTTTGGTGGTGATTTTTATACCATAATTAGGCCAAAAGATAGGGGAGGCTCAAAGAAAACTCTGGGCTATGACTCCAATTTTTTAGTTAGCATGATTAGACAGGCGGGTCTGGTAGATGTGCATATTCGGCATTTCCCAGACCTCACAGGTTTCACCTTTTTTAGTGGTAGTCATAGATCTAGAATAGATAGGTTTTTTGTTAAGGAATCTTCAAAGACCTCATCTTTAGGGGTGAGGTTAGTGGAGTTTTCCGATCACGCTTTTCTCTCAGTGACTTTGAATGCCTCAGAAACCCCTCAGAAAGGGCGGGGCCTGTGGCGATTGAACTCAGAGCTTCTGGAAGAAGAGAGCGTTAGACAATCCTTTAGGGTCTTCTTTCAATCTCAGGAGACACTTTTGGAGGCGGGTTGGAGTAGATCTGAGTGGTGGGAGGTGATTAAAAAGAGAATCCGGAAGTTTTTCCGTGGGTCTATTGCCAAAAAAAACTTGTTAAGACGTAGCATCTACCATAGCCTGAGAAAGAAATTGGACCTCTTGATCTCTGAGGAGGGAGATAGTGGGGAAATCTCCCGGGTGAAGGCTCGGATGAAGGAGTTTCAGTACAACCGACTGGCATCCTTAGTTCTGGAGAGGGATTATGGAACATACCACTCGCCAGATCCCTACCAGAGCTGTAGGAGGTCAGTTGATGCCAAAGAGATCAGGGGACTGAAGGATGGACAGGGTGTTCTTCATATTGATAAGAAGGGCATTCTGGAAGTGATTGAGTCCTATTATTCAGATCTTTTATCTGAGCATTCACTCATCAGGGAGAGGATGGAGGAATTTCTGTGGAGGACACCAGGTTTGGGTTCTCAGGTTGTTTCTTCTGAATCTTTGGAGAGTGATATAACGGCAGAGGAAGTTAAGATAGCGATAGAGGGGTTAAACTCCAAAAAATCTCCAGGACCAGATGGTTTAACATCTGAATTCTATAAGATCTTTTCAGACCTCTTAATTCCTCGCCTTGTGGAAGTATTTAATGAGAGCCTGGATGAGGGAGTCCTCCCTCCTTCCATGAGGTTATCTGCCCTTATACTACTGTCTAAAGGAAAGGATCCGTCCCGTATTGAGAACTGGCGCCCCATAATCCTTCTTAATACAGACAGGAAGATTTTGGCAAAGGTACTGTTCAATAGGCTATCAGAATTTTTTGAGCTGTTGCTTTCCCCCTCTCAGCACTGTACGGTGAAGGGCCGTAGCACCTTTAGTGCTGTCCTAGGTGTCCGGGAGGTCATTGAGAGGTGCAGGGCTGAGAAGTGTGGAAAGTATTTACTGGCATTGGATCAATCTAAGGCTTTTGATCGGGTAAACCATGAGTACCTTTGGGCCCTACTGAAAAGGTATGGTCTTCCAGAGCGGGTGATGAATTGGCTGCAGGCTATTTATCATCAGGCCGAGAGCTTCCCACTTGTAAATGGTTGGGTGGGTCCCACTTTTGGGGTAGGCTCTGGTGTTCGTCAGGGATGCCCCCTGAGCCCCCTCCTATATGTTTTTGCGATTGACCCCTTCGTCAGAAGGGTAGAGAGCGGAACTGTGGGTGGGGTGCAGCTGAGCCCAGAGTTTCCGCTAAAGGTGGTGGCCTACGCAGATGATGTCACGGTGGTTCTCTCCTCACGGATAGAGGCCCGTGATGTGGAACATCTTATCTGTGAATACTCTGAAGCCTCGTGCTCCAGGGTAAACCATGAAAAGTGTAAAGTTTTCTGGATGGGGGAGGAAGGTGATGAATTTTGCCTTCCGGACAGCTTCCCTCAGGCCAGTCAGCAGATTAGAATTCTAGGCATAACATTTGACCATGGTGACTATGCCTCCCTAAATTGGGATAAGAAGCTGGAAGATGCTACCAAGAAGGTAGAGAGCTGGAAGAGATGGAAGTTATCTCTAAGGGAATGGGTTGACTTGCGTAAGACTTACTTGATTCCGATTTTTTTATATGTCAGTTATGTGTGTTTTTTGCCTCAATCTATGTGGTCCAGATTGAATTCCTTGTTTTTCCTTCTTTTGTGGGGAAACGGGGTCAATATTGTCAGGAGAAACATCACCTACAGACCGAGGAAAGACGGGGGTTTAAATATGGTAAACCCCGTTGTCTTTTTTGTAACAGCCTTTTTAAAATTTAATATTGGCAGTTTGATTTTAGATGCTCCCCCTCGGTGGGTAGAGGGATTTAGATTCTGGATGTTCCCCTTCCTCAGGTTGTGGCTAGAGGGTGGCCAGGTGAAAAGCTTTCGGATTCGGTGTGGTTACCTCCTGATCTACGTCATCCAGAGTTTGAAGGTGATGAGGCGTTTTGGCATGGTGGTGAGTGAAGTCAAAAACTTCTCTAGAAGGGAGTTGGAGAGAAGAATTTTGCAGACTCACTTCCATGACCAGCTGTCCCTGAGGGACTGTCCGAGTGATGTCGCTTCGGCCGGGTTAGCTCTGTTAAATTCACAGAGGATACCGCAGAAGTTTAGAGACATTGCTTGGCTCTCTTTTCACGGAAGACTTTATGTTGGGGAGAATCTCAGGTGGAAGAGTGTCAATGATCATGTTTGCCCACGGAAGGAGTGTCCAGGGGTGGTGGAGACGATGGACCACTTTCTGCTTGAGTGTCCCTTTAATGTAAAGGTTTATGAGGAGGTGTCAAAAGCCATTGGTATTCCGTGCCTTTCGGGGCTTAGTTACCCTGAGTGGGTTTATGGGGTAGTCAGAAGATACGGTGGATTTAATTTAGTCACAATTTATTTAGTTAGTTTAGCAGTTAGATTTCACACGTGGAGCGCACGGTGTCAGGTGTCCATAAGGAAAAAGGTCCTCCCCTATAGGAATGTGGGGGGTTTGATTCTTCAAGAGGTGAGAAGGATGATGGATCTGGATAGGGAGGGGTTGGATGCTGTCGGCTGGTCTCGTCGGTGGGGCCAGTTGAAACCCCCTTGAGTGGGTGGCAAACAGTCTCTCTGAATTCCAGCTTTGGGTTTTCTTTTCTCTTTTTTCACTCCCTTGTAGATGGTTTTTTTGAAGTATTTTGTTTTATTTATGGAAAGGTTTGCATACATCTGCCTGTAGGTGTTGGTGATGGGTAATATAGTTTAGGGTTTGATGTATGATTTAGATAGTTTCCTTTTACTTGAGGTGGTTTCTAAATCCTTGCTTAGTTTTCCCTTGCAGGTGGTGGATTGTATATAGGTAGTAGGGTAGATAAGTGTTTGTATTAGTATAGGAAAAGTATAATATGAAGTAATATTATGTATTTTTTTTGCTTTTTTTTATTAAGTTTTTGATTTTATGTAATTATTTATTTATATTTTATGTATTTATTATTATTATACTTGTTGCAAGTTTTAATAAAACGAAGCATGACCTATACTACTCACACTAATGCACCCTCACACCTACCCTACTCCACCTATACAACTCACACTGGTACACCCTCACACCTACCCTACTCCCACCTGTACTACTCACACTGGTACACCCTCACACCTGCCCTACTCCTACCTATACTACTCACATTGGTACACCCTCACACCTACCCTACTCCCACCTATCCTGGGGCCGGAGACTCTGCAGTGTGTGCTGTCTGAGCTGTGAGGAGGTTGTGTGGAGGAAAGCTCTAGCTGCTGCAGGTGTGTCCTGTGTCTGCAGGGAGACTCCCTGCTGGCTTCCCCAGGGGGATGGATCCTCCTGGGGGAGAGTGTTCCCGACGTTCAGCCCGTGGCTCGGGCTCTAAAGCAAAAGCCAAAGCAAAGACTCCTGGTGTCCGGAGAACTAGTGCGGCAGGCCAGTCCGGATCATCAGGAAGCAGCATGAGTGACAGTGGAGGCAATATCATCAGCCCGGCTTCTGTGCAGTTGGAACCACAGCTTGTTCCCCCTATGTCTGGGAATGCTCCTCGGTGTGATGGAACAAAGGGTCGAGCAGTGCTGGAAGCTACCTACCCTGTCGGTGTGGCCCCAGTGAAGAAACTGGAGCCACAGTCGGATTCCCACAAACTCTCCCTGGGTGCTCCCCTGTGTGATGTAACACAGGGTGGAGTGACAGCAGCTACTGTCTGCCCAGGGGGTAGTGAAGTATGTGGGGGTGTGAAGCCCGTTGATGCCTTGGAGAATGTTCCTGGATCCCCTGGTGATACTTGGGATGAAGAGGAAGATGAGGAGGAGGAGGAGGAGGAATCATTTGATAGCTTCTCTATTGAGGAATTACAAAGAGAGGCAAAGCGTATACAGAGCAGAATTAATGATAAGAAGAAAAAAAGAAATGCCTGCTATAAATGGGAGAAACCGGTGTTAAAAGAAGTGATTGTAACCCTTTCTGTAACTCTGGGAAGGGTTAAAAATAAATTGCAAGAAAAGCGCTTGGAAAAAAAGGAAAAGCAGATGCAAGCAGCAGTGAAAGGGTTACCAGTTCATGCAAAGGTCCAATCAGGGCCGACACCCATGGAGACAGGTGTTATCAGTGTACCTGGTGATTGCAGCAGCAGCACCCCACAGCCTGTTTCTGCAACTGAAAGTGAAACAAACCTACCAGCTGATGTCCAGGCAGAGTGTATGCAGCTGGAGGCAGCAGCAGTAACGGAGTCTAATACAGCTGAAGATGCAGTAAATATGGAGGATAAAGTTATGTCAGAGGTGTCTGGTGCTGTGATTGCTGATTCCCTGGAGAAGTCTGTGGCAGGGGACACAGTGGAGATGTCTTGCGAGGTGGAGGATGTTGCGGAAAAGGGCTCTTTCGGTGAGCCGGCTGTCCTGCAGGTGAGTAACAGTGTGCCGGGTGCTGGGGGTAAGGCAGGTAAGAAGTGGCCGGTGAAGGCTGAGCCTGACAGTGCCCGGCATGAACTATTTCCACCTGTAGTGATGGCAGATGGCGGAGCCAGGAACACAGAGGGCGCGGTGTTCCAGGCTCAAATGGAGGTTGTTATGGCGGAATTAAGGCTTGAGGAAGCTTTACAGAAAAGTGGCACTGAGGGGGGATCTCCAGGTGAATCTGCAGTGGTAGGTGAATTACCTGTTACTGGGGAGGCTCTGGGGATTGTTCCCGGAGATGTGCAGGGCGAGAAGGTTATAGGTACAAGGAGGTTGCCGCATGGTACTGGTTTAGGAGGGCGCATAAAGGAAAGACAATTTGCACAAGGAATGCCTGCATTAGAAAAGACTGGGCTGCCGGAGGAACAGATTAAAGTAATATGTTTATGGAGATAAAATGCTTGTACCAGCCAGGGCTGCAGAGGCAGCTAAAATAATTTGTGATGATGTAAGAAGGAGAGAGGGTGGGGGGAGTGTGGTAACAAATGTATCGGACAAACAGACTGTTCCTGGAAGTATATTGTATGCTAAAATGGTGACAAGATCTAATGCTTTCAATATGAATGTGAATAATGCTGGTCCACAAATGCCGGGTGCAGCAGGTCAGGTTGGAAAAAGGAGAAATTTAATCCAGTTCCGATGGGCAGGAGAGGGGGAAGTTCCTACAAAGGAGACTTTCTTAAAAATGATTTTTGGTCTGGGGTTTAAACCCTCAGATTTATATGCTTGCATACACCAGGTCAAATCTGCAGAATTTGATTTGAGTTTTTTATCCTACCAGGGACTACAAGTGTTCTGGACAAAATGGCAGGCATGTAAAATGTCAAAACCATATGATATGTACAGAGTAAATTTGGTTACAAAGCATGATAAAGTGAAGGTGCATATTCTAGTGAGGAATGAGTCCATTCCTGTCCAAGATATTGCGTACTGGTTGTCCAGATATTGTGATATACAGCTGACCTAAGCAAATCTGGATATACAATGGGGGTATGGGGGGGAGCTTGGGAGGCCTTGGTAAAGCTGCGTCATTCTGACAGAGGATTCATCCATGTACCGTCCGCTGCATACATTGGCAGGGATCGAGTACAATGCTTCTACCAGGGTCAACCAAGAACCTGCTTTAAGTGCGGGGATTTTAGGCATCTGAGCAGCGAATGTAACGTGATAAAATGTTCATTGTGTAATAAGATCGGCCATGTATCCAGGGAATGTGGGGTGGTCAAATGTAATTTATGCGGGGAAGAAGGCCACCCATATAGCAGATGTCCTCGGGCCAGCCATAATAGTGGGTAGGAGGTTAGACCAGAACCAAGAAGGGAGGAGGAGGTGGTGAGACAAAAAGAACCACTAGGTGTAGATGAACATGTAAAGCAGGTGCAAGGGAAACAGGTAGAGGAGGCACCTTTTCAGGAGGTAAGGAAAGGAAATAAGAAAAAGAGGTGAAGATGTGCAAGTTGTGCTAAGCAACAAATTTGATGTATTTTCCTCTGATGAGGAGGAAGTAATGAGGAGTGGGGGTGAATTGATTTTGGTAACAGGGAAGGATAAGAAGCAAGCAAGGAAAGTGACAAAGAAAGTTAATAAAATTGAAGGGGGGGAGGAAAGGAATAAAAGGAGGAGAAAGAGATCAGATCAGGAGGAAGGTGATGGGGAGGGATTAGAGTGTGACCCTGCTGGAACTCAGCTGGAAGAGGAAAATATGTGCAGTTTAGGGAGTGTGGTAGAGGAAGTGACGGTGATAGAGGAGACCCAGGGTATGGAGGAGGATAGGGTGGCTCAAGGTGTGTCCCAAGGCTCCTGTGTAGGGCCGAGTCAGGTACAGGTACCTGGTACTGAGCATCAGGTTATCAAGTTTGTACCCAAACCTCCTGATTCTGGGCCTTCTCGTACGGGGGAGAAGGTCCCTGTAGATTGTCAGGGAGTAAGGGAGGAACGGGTAGTGACAGTTGTTGCTATGGAAGAGAAGGCTGGCCCGAGTAGGGTTAGCTTGTAGTTTTGTGGTGGATTTGGTGCTGGGAATTGTGCAAGGTAAAAGTAAGCAAGGTCTTGCATTTAATAATCTATACATCATGGATCCCCAACCCATACGATGTGCCACGATTAATGTGGCTTCCGTAGTTTCTGAACGTGCTCGTATAATGGCCTTTGATTTTTTCAACACGGTTGAGGTTGATTTTTTGTTTTTGCAGGAGACTAGGATTAGTAAGTTGGATCTCCTCCACAAAGCGAAGTGTGAGTGGAGGAGGGGTCCTTCTTACTGGTCTCTTGTGGCCGAGCCGTACGGTGGGGTGGCAGTGCTTTTTACTGACATGGTAACTGTGTACAAGGTTATAGAGTTGCAAGCAGGTAGATGTATGATTTTGGATATCAACATGAAGGGACAGGACCTTAGGTTAATCAATATTTATGGTCCTCAGTCACAGTGGGATAGGAAATGTCTCTTCATGGAGATAAAACCTTTTCTTTTTACGGCCCAGCAAGTTATCTTTGGTGGTGATTTTAATACCATAATTAGGCCAAAAGATAGGGGAGGCTCAAAGAAAACTCTGGGCTATGACTCCAATTTTTTAGTTAGCATGATTAGACAGGCGGGTCTGGTAGAGGTGCATATTCGGCATTTCCCAGACCTCACAGGTTTCACCTTTTTTAGTGGTAGTCATAGATCTAGAATAGATAGGTTTTTTGTTAAGGAATCTTCAAAGACCTCATCTTTAGGGGTGAGGTTAGTGGAGTTTTCCGATCACGCTTTTCTCTCAGTGACTTTGAATGCCTCAGAAACCCCTCAGAAAGGGCGGGGCCTGTGGCGATTGAACTCAGAGCTTCTGGAAGAAGAGAGCATTAGACAATCCTTTAGGGTCTTCTTTCAATCTCAGGAGACACTTTTGGAGGCGGGTTGGAGTAGATCTGAGTGGTGGGAGGTGATTAAAAAGAGAATCCGGAAGTTTTTCCGTGGGTCTATTGCCAAAAAAAACTTGTTAAGACGTAACATCTACCATAGCCTGAGAAAGAAATTGGATCTCTTGATCTCTGAGGAGGGAGATAGTGGGGAAATCTCCCGAGTGAAGGCTCGGATGAAGGAGTTTCAGTACAACCGACTGGCATCCTTAGTTCTGGAGAGGGATTATGGAACATACCACTCGCCAGATCCCTACCAGAGCTGTAGGAGGTCAGTTGATGCCAAAGAGATCAGGGGACTGAAGGATGTACAGGGTGTTCTTCATATTGATAAGAAGGGCATTCTGGAAGTGATTGAGTCCTATTATTCAGATCTTTTATCTGAGCATTCACTCATCAGGGAGAGGATGGAGGAATTTCTGTGAGGACACAAGGTTTGGGTTCTCAGGTTGTTTCTTCTGAATCTTTGGAGAGTGATATAATGGCAGAGGAAGTTAAGATAATGATAGAGGGGTTAAACTCCAAAAAATCTCCAGGACCGGATGGTTTAACATCTGAATTCTATAAGACCTTTTCAGACCTCTTAATTCCTCGCCTTGTGGAAGTATTTAATGAGAGCCTGGATGAGGGAGTCCTCCCTCCTTCCATGAGGTTATCTGCCCTTATACTACTGTCTAAAGGAAAGGATCCGTCCCGTATTGAGAACTGGCGCCCCATAGCCCTTCTTAATACAGACAGGAAGATTTTGGCAAAGGTACTGTTCAATAGGCTATTGGAATTTTCTGAGCTGTTGCTTTCCCCCTCTCAGCACTGTACGGTGAAGGGCTGTAGCACCTTTAGTGCTGTCCTAGGTGTCCGGGAGGTCATTGAGCGGTGCAGGGCTGAGAAGTGTGGAAAGTATTTACTGGCATTGGATCAATCTAAGGCTTTTGATCGGGTAAACCATGAGTACCTTTGGGCCCTACTGAAAAGGTATGGTCTTCCAGAGCGGGTGGTGAATTGGCTGCAGGCTATTTATCGTCAGGCCGAGAGCTTCCCACTTGTAAATGGTTGGGTGGGTTCCACTTTTGGGGCAGGCTCTGGTGTTCGTCAGGGATGCCCCCTGAGCCCCCTCCTATATGTTTTTGCAATTGACCCCTTCGTCAGAAGGGTAGAGAGCGGAACTGTGGGTGGGGTGCAGCTGAGCCCAGAGTTTCCGCTAAAGGTGGTGGCCTACGCAGATGATGTCACGGTGGTTCTCTCCTCACGGATAGAGGCCCATGATGTGGAACATCTTATCTGTGAATACTCTGAAGAATCGTGCTCCAGGGTAAACCGTGAAAAGTATAAAGTTTTCTGGATGGGGGAGGAGGGTGATGAATTTTGCCTTCCGGACAGCTTCCCTCGGGCAAGTCAGCAGATTAGAATTCTAGGCATAACATTTGACCATGGTGACTATGCCTCCCTAAATTGGGATAAGAAGCTGGAAGATACTACCAAGAAGGTAGAGAGCTGGAAGAGATGGAAGTTATCTCTGAGGGAAAGGGTTGACTTGTGTAAGACTTACTTGATTCCAATTTTTTTATATGTCAGTTATGTGTGTTTTTTGCCTCAATCTATGTGGTCCAGATTGAATTCCTTGTTTTTCCTTCTTTTGTGGGGAAACGGGGTCAATATTGTCAGGAGAAACATCACCTACAGACCGAGGAAAGACGGGGGTTTAAATATGGTAAACCCCGTTGTCTTTTTTGTAACAGCCTTTTTAAAATTTAATCTTGGCAGTTTGATTTTAGATACTCCCCCTCGATGGGTAGAGGGATTTAGATTCTGGATGTTCCCCTTCCTCAGGTTGTGGCTAGAGGGTGGCCAGGTGAAAATATTTTGGATTCGGTGTGGTTACCTCCCGATCTACGTCATCCAGAGTTTGAAGGTGATGAGGCGTTTTGGCATGGTGGTGAGTGAAGTCAAAAACTTCTCTAGAAGGGAGTTGCAGAGAAGAATTTTGCAGACTCACTTCCATGACCAGCTGTCCCTGAGGGACTGTCCGAGTGATGTCGCTTCGGCCGGGTTAGCTCTGTTAAATTCACAGAGGATACCGCAGAAGTTTAGAGACATTGCTTGGCTCTCTTTTCACGGAAGACTTTATGTTGGGGAGAATCTCAGGTGGAAGAGTGTCAATGATCGTGGTTGCCCACGGGAGGAGTGTCCAGGGGTGGTGGAGACGATGGACCACTTTCTGCTTGAGTGTCCATTTAATGTAAAGGTTTATGAGGAGGTGTCAAAAGCCATTGGTATTCCGTGCCTTCGGGGCTTAGTTACCCTGAGTGGGATTATGGGGTAGTCAGAAGATATGGTGGTTTTAATTTAGTCACGATTTATTTAGTTAGTTTAGCAGTTAGATTTCACACGTGGAGCGCACGGTGTCAGGTGTCTATAAGGAAAAAGGTCCTTCCCTTTAGGAATGTGGTGGGTTTGATTCTTCAAGAGGTGAGAAGGATGATGGATCTGGATAGGGAGGGGTTGGATGCTGTTGGCTGGTCTCGTCGGTGGGGCCAGTTGAAACCCCCTTGAGTGGGTGGCAAACAGTCTCTCTGAATTCCAGCTTTGGGTTTTCTTTTCTCTTTTTTCACTCCCTTGTAGATGGTTTTTTTGAAGTATATTGTTTTATTTATGGAAAGGTTTGCATACATCTGCCTGTAGGTGTTGGTGATGGGTAATATAGTTTAGGGTTTGATGTATGATTAGATAGTTTCCTTTTACTTGAGGTGGTTTCTAAATCCTTGCTTAGTTTTGCCTTGCAGGTGGTGGATTGTATATAGGTAGTAGGGTAGATAAGTGTTTGTATTACTATAGGAAAAGTATAATATGAAGTAATATTATGTATTTTTTTTGCCTTTTTTATTAAGTTTTTGATTTTATGTAATTATTTATTTACATTTTATGTATTTATTATTATTATACTTGTTGCAAGTTTTAATAAAACGAAGCATGACCTATACTACCCACACTAATGCACCCTCACACCTCCCCTACTCCACCTATACTACTCACACTGGTACACCGTCACACCTAACCTACTCCCACCTATTCTACTCACTGGTACACCCTCACACCTACCCTACTCCCACCTATACTACTTACACTGGTACACCCTCACATCTACCCTACTCCCACCTATACTGCTCACACTGGTACACCACCACACCTCCCCTACTCCTACCTATACTACTCACACTGGTACACCCTCACACCTCCCCTACTCCCACCTATACTACTCACACTGGTACACCCTCACACCTCTCCTACTCCCTATACTACTCACACTGGTACACCCTCACACCTCCCCTACTCCCACCTATACTACTCACGCTGGTATACCCTCACACCTCCCCTACTCCTACCTATACTACTCACACTGGTACATCCTCACACCTACCCTGCTCCCACCTATACTACTCACACTGGCACACCCTCACACCTCCCCTACTCCTACCTATACTACTCACACTGGTACACCCTCACACCTACCCTACTCCCACCTATACTACTCACACTGGTACACCCTCACACCTCCCCTACTCCCACCTATACTACTCACACTGGTACACCCTCACACCTACCCTACTCCCACCTATACTACTCACACTGGTACACCCTCACACCTATCCTACTCCCACCTATACTACTCACATTGGTACACCCTCACATCTACCCTACTACCTATTCTACACACACTGGTACACCCTCACACCTACCCTACTCCCACCCATACTACTCACTGGTACACCCACACCTACCCTACTCCTACCTATACTTCTCACACTGGTACACCCTCACACCTCCCCTACTCCCACCTATATTACTCACACTGGTACACCCTCACACCTACCCTACTCCCACCTATACTCTCTAAATAATGATAATGAAAGCATCAATTTAGACTCATTTGGAGCAAAAGCAAGTATCACAACATCTTGTAGCATTCACCATGGCTTGTATGTAATGCTGGCTGTCAGGATGCCTCCTGTCACAATACTGACAGTGGCATCCCGATGGTTGGTATCCTGACAGGGGTCAGGTAAGTATACTTACCCTCCCCCCTTCTCCCCCTAACCCTCCCTGCTTGTTTCCTAACCCTAACCCTCACCACCCCACACCCTAACCCTCCCTGTTAGGTGATGCAGTCAGGAATCGACAGTCCAATTGCCGATCGCCAGCTTCCCGACTGACTAATCCCGGCAAGGGTCAATGACAGGCGTCCAAATCCTGACGCCTATCATTATCCCTACGCCGGGAGCCCGACACCTGGAATACCGATCGAAAGTAAGCCATGCGGGGGGCGCGGACATCCGCAGGGGGGAGGGTTAGGTTAGGGGCTCCTGGGGGGCACTTAGGGTTAGGCAGCCTCCCGGGAGGGTCAGGCTAGGGGAAGGGGGGGGTTAGGCACCCCCTGGGGGAGGTTAGGGTCAGGCACCCCCTCGGGAGACTTAGGTATAGGTTGCAGGGAAGGGGGGGTTAGGTTTAGGCACTTACATAGGGGGTTAGGGTTAGGCACTTAGGGGAGAGGTTAGGGGGGGTAAGGTTAGTGAATTCTTAAAATACTTATCTGTTGGTATCTTCACTGCCGGTCTTTCAGCGCCGGGATTTGAACTGATCATAGCGATCCTGCCTTAGTGCCCTACCCTTCGCCCTAGGGGTGCCTAAGCCTAACCTCCCCCCAAAAAAACGTAATGCTAACCCCGCTATATAAGCTATACATAACCCTACCCCCGCGCCTAACACAGCCATCCTTCTGTGTTCTGGCATCGAGATTAAGATAGGAGTTGGTATTTCGACACCTATCTTAAACCCCTGGTCGGGATTCAGCCATCGGGATTTAGACCAACTACGTCCCTTCCCTATTATCCAAAAACTGCCGAAATTAGAAATACAGTATTTAACCAACAGTCAAAGATTGCCTATATTACTATGTTGTGAAGTGTGTAAATAAGTGAATATTACAGTACATGGGTATATTATTTTTATAATTCAACATATTTTCATTTCACAGTACAATTGGTGATGCAGAGTTTATTTTGTATATCTCAACCTTTACATATTTGCAGCACAAGCTCCCCCTGCTGGCAGGTTATGGCACTTCCGCAGTGATGTAAGCTGCAGGTTTTGTGTTGGCTGATGTTCTATTCTTTGTGGCTGTGGAGACTGGTGGCGCAGAAATACACAGCTGAGTCCTGAGCTTCTGCTTTGTCTTTTATCAGAAGCAGTTTCTTGTTATCAGCTCTAGACATGTTCCAGGTTTTCGCAAACTCTGGCTCCGGAGTGGGGCTCTTTATGTCTATGGACATAAACATTAGCTTCATGCCCTCTCCGAACCTCTGCTGGTACCAGTACATGGTGTAAGAGCCTGTGGTGTCATCGTGCTCACAGTGGATCTCCACCCTCTTCCCGAGAGGAACCATCAGAAGCTTCTTCTCCTGTGTCATCGTCACCCCATGGCATGGACCTGACAAACACAAACACTAATAGTCACATCCTCTGCATTGTTCTATACAGTCTGTGATTACATAGCTGCGATATCAGCTGTATAACACACAGTAACATTGGTGTCTATGAATACTCAGCTTAATGTGCCGGGTTTGTGTCCCATGTTTAATTGCATTTGACTCCACTATATGGTCTGCTATGGAAGCCCCCCAATACCCAAACCTTAACTTACATATAATCACTTCCAGGACCAGTAGAACACTCAGCCACCGTCTCATCTCACTGGGGTGACCTCCGGCACTCAGCCACTGTCTCATCTCACCAGGGCAGCCTCCAGCACTCATCCACCAGCTCACCACACCGAGGGAGACCTCCAGAATCCACCCGTCCTACAAATAAAGAAATATTCAATTCCATTAAGTTCCTGGTGTAATAATGCTGAGATGCTATTTATAAAATATTACAATTTCAATATTGCTGAATTTGCTAGATGTTCATTTACTTATCACAGCTGATGTTTTTTAGATACATGCAGAGTACAGTATACTGTATGATCTCCTGAATGTAACAACCTTTTCCTGCTGTGTCAGACACAGACACTCCCCCCACTGGTGTATCTGTCCTCTATACACTGTCAGGCCCCTCCTACATGTCCTCCTTTCTGGTGCTCTGATTGTTGCTGCACTTTCAACAGTAGATATAAGACACCAATAACCAGGTGTGGGGCACCCATGTCCCAGTACCATTGGCAGGCAGGTGTTCATACCCATACCCTGTTGTTGCCCCCAGGGAAGCTGCAGTGGTGTGACTGTGCCAACTTTGCCCCTGAACTCCCAGACAGGCATGGGTACTCTGTGTCCCCCTTCTCCTCCTGGCTCCCCTGAGAACCCCACAGTCTTGTATTAAAACAAAACGCTTCTGTTTAATCTGCTTTAGTTACTGTATAACGTATTTATGTGATCACTGCACATCTTATATACAGACATGATTTATATTGTGCAGGGTGTGATGGATGAAGGTTACTGCTTTACTTACTGTATAACGTATTTATGTGATCACTGCACATCTTATATACAGACATGATTTATATTGTGCAGGGTGCGATGGATGAAGGTTACTGCTTTACTTACTGTATAACGTATTTATGTGATCACTGCACATCTTATATACAGACATGATTTATATTGTGCAGGGTGTGATGGATGAAGGTTACTGCTTTAGTTACTGTATAACGTATTTATGTGATTACTGCACATCTTATATACAGACATGATTTATATTGTGCAGGGTGTGATGGATGAAGGTTACTGCTTTAGTTACTGTATAGCGTATTTATGTGATTACTGCACGTCTTATATACAGACATGATTTATATTGTGCAGGGTGCGATGGATGAAGGTTACTGCTTTAGTTACTGTATAACGTATTTATGTGATCACTGCACATCTTATATACAGACATGATTTATATTGTGCAGGGTGTGATGGATGAAGGTTACTGTACAACGTATTTATGTGATTACTGCACATCTTATATACAGACATGATTTATATTGTGCAGGGTGCGATGGACGAAGGTTACTGCTTTAGTTACTGTATAGCGTATTTATGTGATTACTGCACGTCTTATATACAGACATGATTTATATTGTGCAGGGTGTGATGGATGAAGGTTACTGCTTTAGTTACTGTATAACGTATTTATGTGATCACTGCACATCTTATATACAGACATGATTTATATTGTGCAGGGTGTGATGGACGAAGGTTACTGCTTTAGTTACTGTATAACGTATTTATGTGATCATTGCACATCTTATATACAGACATGATTTATATTGTGCAGGGTGCGATGGACGAAGGTTACTGCTTTAGTTACTGTATAACGTATTTATGTGATTACTGCACATCTTATATACAGACATGATTTATATTGTGCAGGGTGCGATGGACGAAGGTTACTGCATTAGTTACTGTATAACGTATTTATGTGATCACTGCACATCTTATATACAGACATGATTTATATTGTGCAGGGTGCGATGGATGAAGGTTACTGCATTAGTTACTGTATAACGTATTTATGTGATCACTGCACATCTTATATACAGACATGATTTATATTGTGCAGGGTGCGATGGACGAAGGTTACTGCTTTAGTTACTGTACAACGTATTTATGTGATCACTGCACATCTTATATACAGACATGATTTATATTGTGCAGGGTGTGATGGATGAAGGTTACTGCTTTAGTTACTGTATAACGTATTTATGTGATTACTGCACGTCTTATATACAGACATGATTTATATTGTGCAGGGTGCGATGGACGAAGGTTACTGCATTAGTTACTGTATAACGTATTTATGTGATCACTGCACATCTTATATACAGACATGATTTATATTGTGCAGGGTGCGATGGACGAAGGTTACTGCTTTAGTTACTGTATAACGTATTTATGTGATCACTGCACATCTTATATACAGACATGATTTATATTGTGCAGGGTGCGATGGATGAAGGTTACTGCATTAGTTACTGTATAACGTATTTATGTGATCACTGCACATCTTATATACAGACATGATTTATATTGTGCAGGGTGCGATGGACGAAGGTTACTGCTTTAGTTACTGTACAACGTATTTATGTGATCACTGCACATCTTATATACAGACATGATTTATATTGTGCAGGGTGCGATGGATGAAGGTTACTGCTTTAGTTACTGTATAGCGTATTTATGTGATCACTGCACATCTTATATACAGACATGATTTATATTGTGCAGGGTGCAATGGACGAAGGTTACTGCTTTAGTTACTGTATAACATATTTATGTGATCACTGCACATCTTATATACAGACATGATTTATATTGTGTAGGGTGTGATGGATGAAGGTTACTGCTTTAGTTACTGTATAACGTATTTATGTGATCACTGCACGTCTTATATACAGACATGATTTATATTGTGCAGGGTGCGATGGACGAAGGTTACTGTACAACGTATTTATGTGATCACTGCACGTCTTATATACAGACATGATTTATATTGTGTAGGGTGCGATGGACGAAGGTTACTGCTTTAGTTACTGTATAACGTATTTATGTGATTACTGCACGTCTTATATACAGACATGATTTATATTGTGCAGGGTGCGATGGACGAAGGTTACTGTACAACGTATTTATGTGATCACTGCACGTCTTATATACAGACATGATTTATATTGTACAGGGTGCGATGGATGAAGGTTACTGCTTTACTTACTGTATAACGTATTTATGTGATCACTGCACGTCTTATATACAGACATGATTTATATTGTGCAGGGTGCGATGGACGAAGGTTACTGTACAACGTATTTATGTGATCACTGCACGTCTTATATACAGACATGATTTATATTGTGTAGGGTGCGATGGACGAAGGTTACTGCTTTAGTTACTGTATAACGTATTTATGTGATTACTGCACATCTTATATACAGACATGATTTATATTGTGTAGGGTGCGATGGACGAAGGTTACTGCTTTAGTTACTGTATAACGTATTTATGTGATCATTGCACATCTTATATACAGACATGATTTATATTGTGTAGGGTGCGATGGACGAAGGTTACTGCTTTAGTTACTGTATAACGTATTTATGTGATCACTGCACATCTTATATACAGACATGATTTATATTGTGCAGGGTGCGATGGACGAAGGTTACTGCTTTACTTACTGTATAACGTATTTATGTGATCACTGCACGTCTTATATACAGACATGATTTATATTGTGTAGGGTGCGATGGACGAAGGTTACTGCTTTAGTTACTGTATAACGTATTTATGTGATCATTGCACATCTTATATACAGACATGATTTATATTGTGTAGGGTGCGATGGACGAAGGTTACTGCTTTACTTACTGTATAACGTATTTATGTGATCACTGCACGTCTTATATACAGACATGATTTATATTGTGCAGGGTGCGATGGACGAAGGTTACTGTACAACGTATTTATGTGATCACTGCACGTCTTATATACAGACATGATTTATATTGTGTAGGGTGCGATGGACGAAGGTTACTGCTTTAGTTACTGTATAACGTATTTATGTGATTACTGCACATCTTATATACAGACATGATTTATATTGTGCAGGGTGCGATGGACGAAGGTTACTGCTTTAGTTACTGTATAACGTATTTATGTGATCATTGCACATCTTATATACAGACATGATTTATATTGTGTAGGGTGCGATGGACGAAGGTTACTGCTTTAGTTACTGTATAACGTATTTATGTGATCACTGCACATCTTATATACAGACATGATTTATATTGTGCAGGGTGCGATGGACGAAGGTTACTGCTTTAGTTACTGTATAACGTATTTATGTGATCATTGCACATCTTATATACAGACATGATTTATATTGTGCAGGGTGCGATGGACGAAGGTTACTGCTTTAGTTACTGTATAACGTATTTATGTGATCACTGCACATCTTATATACAGACATGATTTATATTGTGCAGGGTGCGATGGACGAAGGTTACTGCTTTAGTTACTGTATAACGTATTTATGTGATCACTGCACATCTTATATACAGACATGATTTATATTGTGCAGGGTGCGATGGAAGAAGGTTACTGCTTTAGTTACTGTATAACGTATTTATGTGATCACTGCACATCTTATATACAGACATGATTTATATTGTGCAGGGTGCGATGGACGAAGGTTACTGCTTTAGTTACTGTATAACGTATTTATGTGATTACTGCACATCTTATATACAGACATGATTTATATTGTGCAGGGTGCGATGGACGAAGGTTACTGCTTTAGTTACTGTATAACGTATTTATGTGATTACTGCACATCTTATATACAGACATGATTTATATTGTGCAGGGTGTGATGGATGAAGGTTACTGCTTTAGTTACTGTATAACGTATTTATGTGATCATTGCACATCTTATATACAGACATGATTTATATTGTGCAGGGTGTGATGGATGAAGGTTACTGCTTTAGTTACTGTATAACGTATTTATGTGATCACTGCACATCTTATATACAGACATGATTTATATTGTGCAGGGTGCGATGGACGAAGGTTACTGCTTTAGTTACTGTATAACGTATTTATGTGATCGCTGCACATCTTATATACAGACATGATTTATATTGTGTAGGGTGTGATGGACGAAGGTTACTGCTTTAGTTACTGTATAACGTATTTATGTGATTACTGCACATCTTATATACAGACATGATTTATATTGTGCAGGGTGCGATGGACGAAGGTTACTGCTTTAGTTACTGTATAACGTATTTATGTGATCACTGCACATCTTATATACAGACATGATTTATATTGTGTAGGGTGTGATGGACGAAGGTTACTGCTTTAGTTACTGTATAACGTATTTATGTGATTACTGCACATCTTATATACAGACATGATTTATATTGTGTAGGGTGTGATGGACGAAGGTTACTGCATTAGTTACTGTATAACGTATTTATGTGATCACTGCACATCTTATATACAGACATGATTTATATTGTGCAGGGTGCGATGGACGAAGGTTACTGTATAACGTATTTATGTGATCACTGCACATCTTATATACAGACATGATTTATATAGTACAGGGTGCGATGGACGAAGGTTACTGCTTTAGTTACTGTATAACGTATTTATGTGATCACTGCACATCTTATATACAGACATGATTTATATTGTGCAGGGTGCGATGGACGAAGGTTACTGCTTTAGTTACTGTATAACGTATTTATGTGATCACTGCACATCTTATATACAGACATGATTTATATTGTGCAGGGTGCGATGGACGAAGGTTACTGCTTTAGTTACTGTACAACGTATTTATGTGATCACTGCACATCTTATATACAGACATGATTTATATTGTGCAGGGTGCGATGGATGAAGGTTACTGCTTTAGTTACTGTATAGCGTATTTATGTGATCACTGCACATCTTATATACAGACATGATTTATATTGTGCAGGGTGCAATGGACGAAGGTTACTGCTTTAGTTACTGTATAACATATTTATGTGATCACTGCACATCTTATATACAGACATGATTTATATTGTGTAGGGTGTGATGGATGAAGGTTACTGCTTTAGTTACTGTATAACGTATTTATGTGATCACTGCACGTCTTATATACAGACATGATTTATATTGTGCAGGGTGCGATGGACGAAGGTTACTGTACAACGTATTTATGTGATCACTGCACGTCTTATATACAGACATGATTTATATTGTGTAGGGTGCGATGGACGAAGGTTACTGCTTTAGTTACTGTATAACGTATTTATGTGATTACTGCACGTCTTATATACAGACATGATTTATATTGTGCAGGGTGCGATGGACGAAGGTTACTGTACAACGTATTTATGTGATCACTGCACGTCTTATATACAGACATGATTTATATTGTACAGGGTGCGATGGATGAAGGTTACTGCTTTACTTACTGTATAACGTATTTATGTGATCACTGCACATCTTATATACAGACATGATTTATATTGTGCAGGGTGCGATGGACGAAGGTTACTGTACAACGTATTTATGTGATCACTGCACGTCTTATATACAGACATGATTTATATTGTGTAGGGTGCGATGGACGAAGGTTACTGCTTTAGTTACTGTATAACGTATTTATGTGATTACTGCACATCTTATATACAGACATGATTTATATTGTGCAGGGTGCGATGGACGAAGGTTACTGCTTTAGTTACTGTATAACGTATTTATGTGATCATTGCACATCTTATATACAGACATGATTTATATTGTGTAGGGTGCGATGGACGAAGGTTACTGCTTTAGTTACTGTATAACGTATTTATGTGATCACTGCACATCTTATATACAGACATGATTTATATTGTGCAGGGTGCGATGGACGAAGGTTACTGCTTTACTTACTGTATAACGTATTTATGTGATCACTGCACGTCTTATATACAGACATGATTTATATTGTGTAGGGTGCGATGGACGAAGGTTACTGCTTTAGTTACTGTATAACGTATTTATGTGATCATTGCACATCTTATATACAGACATGATTTATATTGTGTAGGGTGCGATGGACGAAGGTTACTGCTTTACTTACTGTATAACGTATTTATGTGATCACTGCACGTCTTATATACAGACATGATTTATATTGTGCAGGGTGCGATGGACGAAGGTTACTGTACAACGTATTTATGTGATCACTGCACGTCTTATATACAGACATGATTTATATTGTGTAGGGTGCGATGGACGAAGGTTACTGCTTTAGTTACTGTATAACGTATTTATGTGATTACTGCACATCTTATATACAGACATGATTTATATTGTGCAGGGTGCGATGGACGAAGGTTACTGCTTTAGTTACTGTATAACGTATTTATGTGATCATTGCACATCTTATATACAGACATGATTTATATTGTGTAGGGTGCGATGGACGAAGGTTACTGCTTTAGTTACTGTATAACGTATTTATGTGATCACTGCACATCTTATATACAGACATGATTTATATTGTGCAGGGTGCGATGGACGAAGGTTACTGCTTTAGTTACTGTATAACGTATTTATGTGATCATTGCACATCTTATATACAGACATGATTTATATTGTGCAGGGTGCGATGGACGAAGGTTACTGCTTTAGTTACTGTATAACGTATTTATGTGATCACTGCACATCTTATATACAGACATGATTTATATTGTGCAGGGTGCGATGGACGAAGGTTACTGCTTTAGTTACTGTATAACGTATTTATGTGATCACTGCACATCTTATATACAGACATGATTTATATTGTGCAGGGTGCGATGGAAGAAGGTTACTGCTTTAGTTACTGTATAACGTATTTATGTGATCACTGCACATCTTATATACAGACATGATTTATATTGTGCAGGGTGCGATGGACGAAGGTTACTGCTTTAGTTACTGTATAACGTATTTATGTGATTACTGCACATCTTATATACAGACATGATTTATATTGTGCAGGGTGCGATGGACGAAGGTTACTGCTTTAGTTACTGTATAACGTATTTATGTGATTACTGCACATCTTATATACAGACATGATTTATATTGTGCAGGGTGTGATGGATGAAGGTTACTGCTTTAGTTACTGTATAACGTATTTATGTGATCACTGCACATCTTATATACAGACATGATTTATATTGTGCAGGGTGCGATGGACGAAGGTTACTGCTTTAGTTACTGTATAACGTATTTATGTGATCACTGCACATCTTATATACAGACATGATTTATATTGTGCAGGGTGCGATGGATGAAGGTTACTGCTTTAGTTACTGTATAACGTATTTATGTGATCACTGCACATCTTATATACAGACATGATTTATATTGTGTAGGGTGTGATGGACGAAGGTTACTGCTTTAGTTACTGTATAACGTATTTATGTGATTACTGCACATCTTATATACAGACATGATTTATATTGTGCAGGGTGCGATGGACGAAGGTTACTGCTTTAGTTACTGTATAACGTATTTATGTGATCACTGCACATCTTATATACAGACATGATTTATATTGTGTAGGGTGTGATGGACGAAGGTTACTGCTTTAGTTACTGTATAACGTATTTATGTGATTACTGCACATCTTATATACAGACATGATTTATATTGTGTAGGGTGTGATGGACGAAGGTTACTGCATTAGTTACTGTATAACGTATTTATGTGATCACTGCACATCTTATATACAGACATGATTTATATTGTGCAGGGTGCGATGGACGAAGGTTACTGTATAACGTATTTATGTGATCACTGCACATCTTATATACAGACATGATTTATATAGTACAGGGTGCGATGGACGAAGGTTACTGCTTTAGTTACTGTATAACGTATTTATGTGATCACTGCACATCTTATATACAGACATGATTTATATTGTGCAGGGTGCGATGGACGAAGGTTACTGCTTTAGTTACTGTATAACGTATTTATGTGATCACTGCACATCTTATATACAGACATGATTTATATTGTGCAGGGTGCGATGGACGAAGGTTACTGCTTTAGTTACTGTATAACGTATTTATGTGATCACTGCACATCTTATATACAGACATGATTTATATTGTGCAGGGTGCGATGGACGAAGGTTACTGCTTTATTTACTGTATAACGTATTTATGTGATTACTGCACATCTTATATACAGACATGATTTATATAGTACAGGGTGCGATGGATGAAGGTTACTGCTTTAGTTACTGTATAACGTATTTATGTGATTACTGCACATCTTATATACAGACATGATTTATATTGTGCAGGGTGCGATGGACGAAGGTTACTGCTTTAGTTACTGTATAACGTATTTATGTGATTACTGCACATCTTATATACAGACATGATTTATATTGTGTAGGGTGTGATGGATGAAGGTTACTGCTTTAGTTACTGTATAACGTATTTATGTGATCACTGCACATCTTATATACAGACATGATTTATATTGTGCAGGGTGTGATGGATGAAGGTTACTGCTTTAGTTACTGTATAACGTATTTATGTGATCACTGCACATCTTATATACAGACATGATTTATATTGTGCAGGGTGCGATGGACGAAGGTTACTGCTTTAGTTACTGTATAACGTATTTATGTGATCACTGCACATCTTATATACAGACATGATTTATATTGTGTAGGGTGTGATGGATGAAGGTTACTGCTTTAGTTACTGTATAACGTATTTATGTGATCACTGCACATCTTATATACAGACATGATTTATATTGTGCAGGGTGTGATGGACGAAGGTTACTGCTTTAGTTACTGTATAACGTATTTATGTGATTAATGCACATCTTATATACAGACATGATTTATATTGTGTAGGGTGTGATGGATGAAGGTTACTGCTTTAGTTACTGTATAACGTATTTATGTGATTACTGCACATCTTATATACAGACATGATTTATATAGTACAGGGTGCGATGGATGAAGGTTACTGCTTTAGTTACTGTATAACGTATTTATGTGATTACTGCACATCTTATATACAGACATGATTTATATTGTGCAGGGTGCGATGGACGAAGGTTACTGCTTTAGTTACTGTATAACGTATTTATGTGATCACTGCACATCTTATATACAGACATGATTTATATTGTGCAGGGTGCGATGGACGAAGGTTACTGCTTTAGTTACTGTATAACGTATTTATGTGATCACTGCACATCTTATATACAGACATGATTTATATTGTGTAGGGTGTGATGGATGAAGGTTACTGCTTTAGTTACTGCACAACGTATTTATGTGATCACTGCACATCTTATATACAGACATGATTTATATAGTACAGGGTGCGATGGATGAAGGTTACTGCTTTAGTTACTGTATAACGTATTTATGTGATCACTGCACATCTTATATACAGACATGATTTATATTGTGCAGGGTGTGATGGATGAAGGTTACTGCTTTAGTTACTGTATAACGTATTTATGTGATCACTGCACATCTTATATACAGACATGATTTATATTGTGCAGGGTGCGATGGACGAAGGTTACTGCTTTAGTTACTGTATAACGTATTTATGTGATCACTGCACATCTTATATACAGACATGATTTATATTGTGTAGGGTGTGATGGATGAAGGTTACTGCTTTAGTTACTGCACAACGTATTTATGTGATCACTGCACATCTTATATACAGACATGATTTATATAGTACAGGGTGCGATGGACGAAGGTTACTGCTTTAGTTACTGTATAACGTATTTATGTGATCACTGCACATCTTATATACAGACATGATTTATATTGTGCAGGGTGTGATGGATGAAGGTTACTGCTTTAGTTACTGTATAACGTATTTATGTGATCACTGCACATCTTATATACAGACATGATTTATATTGTGCAGGGTGCGATGGACGAAGGTTACTGCTTTAGTTACTGTATAACGTATTTATGTGATCACTGCACATCTTATATACAGACATGATTTATATTGTGCAGGGTGTGATGGATGAAGGTTACTGCTTTAGTTACTGTATAACGTATTTATGTGATCACTGCACATCTTATATACAGACATGATTTATATTGTGCAGGGTGTGATGGATGAAGGTTACTGCTTTAGTTACTGTATAACGTATTTATGTGATCACTGCACATCTTATATACAGACATGATTTATATTGTGCAGGGTGTGATGGATGAAGGTTACTGCTTTAGTTACTGTATAACGTATTTATGTGATCACTGCACATCTTATATACAGACATGATTTATATTGTGCAGGGTGCGATGGACGAAGGTTACTGCTTTAGTTACTGTATAACGTATTTATGTGATCACTGCACATCTTATATACAGACATGATTTATATTGTGCAGGGTGCGATGGATGAAGGTTACTGCTTTAGTTACTGTATAACGTATTTATGTGATCACTGCACATCTTATATACAGACATGATTTATATTGTGCAGGGTGCGATGGATGAAGGTTACTGCTTTTTACAGAGATTTTCTTCCTCTTTTCTGTTTTTGTCTCTCCTGCCCTCAAAATGTTCATATGATTTATGTATAAACCACTTACCAGTTTTATATACAGACAGGCTTTAAATATGGTCATAAGAGGGTTAAAACCCAGTAGCAATCCTGTAATGTTAGGTGATAGCAATGATCATTGCCCCTGGAAATGCACCTACAGTATGTTCTGCATTTCTTTAATACTGACATGCATAAACATAATATGATTTTGGGGAGGGGGCACTTATCAAGGTAAAAGGGACAAAATAAGAAATACTATAAAAAATAAACAGCAAATGATCCAGGAGCCAGCAAAAGTATATACAGGTTGAGTCTCCCATATCCAAATATTCCGAAATACAGAATTTTTTCAGTATGACTGAGATAGTGACACCTTTACTTTTTGATGGTTCGATGTGCACAAACTTTGTTTAATGCTCAAAATGATTAAAAATATTGTCTAAAATTAACTTCAGGCTGTGTGTATAAGGTGTATATGAAACATAATTTAATTTCATGTATGTACACTAACTTTGAGCAACAAAATTATTGAAAATAATGTTTCAAATTACCTGCAGGCTGTGTGTATAAGGTGTATATAGAACATAAATGTATTCTGTGTTTAGATTTGGGTCCCATTTCCAATATATTTTATTATGGTATGCACAAAATTCAAAAATACGGAATATTCTGATATCCAAAATACCCTTGGTCCCAAGTATTTTGGATATGGGAGACTCAAACTGTATGAAATTTAAATCCCAATCCTCTGCTGGTAACAATAGCTGCACCTATAGAGAGGTTTTGCCAACCCTCTCACAACAAAACATGTACCCATAAAAGAATAATAGTTGGCGCTTATCACACACAACAGTAGATAAAAGTAAATATCTATCTATTGATGCAAATATAAGAATGAACATTATTAACAGTAAATAACCAACATTATAAAACTAATGGTGCGTACACACTAGATGATATGCTCCCTGAGCGATATCGTCTAGTGTGTCCCCGGCAGGGTGTGCTCAGTGTCGTTCATGACATTGAGCACAGCTGCTGAAAGATATCATTAACAATATCGTTCAGCACCGGTCTCTCTCCCCCATTCCCCAACATGCAGCAACCTGACGACATCGTCAGGTTGGCCTGCATGTTATCCCGATGAACGATGATGACGAACGACCCACGGGAACACGCGTCGTCGTTATCGTTCATTGCTTTTGTGTAAAAAATGGACGATAAAGTGGACGACTGAATGATAACGATATCGATATCGTTATCATTCAGTCATCCACTTTAATCGCCCAGTGTGTACCCACCATAAGATTACATAGCGCAAACTGATTGCAAATGAACAGATAATATATATTGGCAGGCATATACTGGTTAAAATAACCAATATGTGAAAGACCTCACTGTCCCATAGAGCCATCCATTGCAGTATTAATACCATGCACCGATTTATATTTGTTTATAAATGTATCTACTGTGGCAGTATCACCAGAGGTGGCGCTGGTGAGCAGCAGATTCTGTGTGGGGCAGGACAGATCCGCCCACACAGAGTAGAAAAGGATTGTGGGAAGATGTATAATGGCTGCCGTATGACCAGAGCCCAGGTAAGGCTGCTAGTGGAAACAGCCAGACAGTCCAGGTGGGGATGCAGTGTGCGTGATGCAGACCAGGTGGTCAGGATCATACCTGCAAGGAGGCAGGCAGATCCATATACCTCTGACACTGTCCTTGTGAGAGGCAGCAGCCAACAAGCTGAGAAAGCTATACCAGGCCAGGAGGCCAGTGTCCAGTCCTGCATGTGGCAGGAAGGACCGCAAATCTCAGAGACTGTAATAGACTTTCATGCAGATTAGCTGCTTCTGTAGAGAGGGTTCAAGAAGTGAGCTAGTGCCCTAAACAAGGGCTAGGCTTGTTTATTATTTTTCTGTTTCCTGATTTCAAATGCTGGAAGTAGAGCATCACTTATGTTTATTTAACTGGAATGTGTTGAATCGTGCAATGAACCTTTAGTACATTCCTGCCTATAAACCTCTAAGATTCACCTGCCTAGAACGTCTAAGACAAAACCTGCCTATACCTCCTAAAACCATACGGTGTTGCTAATTAGCGCTGTGTTTAATTATACCATTAATAAAACTCTAAGACAGTGGAATAGCGGTCCAACGCGCTAAAGATTATTATTCATGTAAAATTACAGATGTTACCACGCTATGATCTAACAATAAGCGCAAACTAAATTGTACAAACATTAGGTCATAAGGTACAGTCAATACATACGCGTGCGCTCTGGGACCAGATACCGGCATCAATAATGAGACCTTTGTCGGAACAGCATAACAGGAACACCGCAGCCTGGCATCTCGTTTCAGAGCACTCACATATATACCCGTACTGGGATAAGCAATACAATAGAATACATTGGCAGGTTCTCATTGGTTCCTCTTCTTGCTTCTTCCGTTACGGTACAATTCATAGGTCAGTGCAAAGACTCAACCCAGCCTCTAACAGCCTGATTGTGTTCACCTTCCCGCTGCATAATAAATCTAATCTAACTATGGCATACAACATTTCAAGAAGTTATTCTTTCTAACATTCATATTTCATAGCCGCATGTTCTGATCTCCTCACCGATGCCACCGGAACGCTGTGGGAACAGAGTAGATCAGTACGGCACCAATCACGGTCCAATTGCCATTTACTAAACCATAGTTACAGAAAACATTCCTTTCTTTATATGCTGACATTGCGATTAAACCAAATAATAATCATTCCTTTCGTGCTGCGGGACCATTGCTTTTAAATGTGTATGCGGGGAGAAATGACATTAAATTGTGTTGCGCGTTTGAGGGTCTGTGGGGCACTTAGCGACCAGCACTAAGTTGGAAAGGCTTCTGTGTATGTGTGTGAGCATGCCGGTATGGGTTTGGGAAAGATCACTAAAAAGCTGGCTGTGCGTCTAAATAGCTATTTTGCGTTGTCCTATGTTTAACATGAAGTGCAGGGAAAACACCACTAATTTGCTACTTTTTGCTACATCGCGTATGTGTTAATGTGAATGCAGGGGAAAACACCACTACTTTGCTACTGCTCAAATATGTTTGTAGTGATTTTAATGTGTTGCAAAGTTATTTTATGTCTGCTAAACACCGTCGGTAGGTGTTTGGGGAAGATTGTGAAAAAGCTGTTCGTGCTACTTTTTAGCAACTTTGCTACTTTTCAAAAATAAGTCTGTGGTGATTTTAATGTGTTGGAAAGTTATTTTATGTCCGCTATACACCGTCGGCCGGTGTTAGGGGAAGATTGTTAAAAAGCTGTTTGTGCTACTTTATAGTAACTTTGCGTTGTGAGTAGCAAAATTGCTACTTTTATCAATTTTGCACTGTGGATTGTGTACTATGTATTTTTGACAAAATGGTGCTTGTGTAAGCTTTCCTTTCTAAAATGGAGTCTTGCTGCCATTCACAAGATGGTGTCTTGCGGCCAGTCGCAAAATGGCATCGTCACGATTAAATTTTAAACTGAACTTGTCTCAGCCAATTGTTCAGCTTCGACAGTCCACCCTTTGATAGCAAACAACATGCTATCACAATCTATTCTGAATCTGTTTAGCCATGCATGAGAATATACCATTCAATGTTATTATGGTATGACACAGTATGGTCATTTGAACCATTCAGATAATGCGTCTCCGGGAGGGACATAAAACTGCCCTTATACGCACACTGCAGATCTTTAAGGGATCATGGGAAAGATGTGGGGATGCACCTATCCTATAAGGAGAGCCTTGGAAGGGGTTGGGACTGCATTACCTAAGATGACTTAAAACAACATAAACGTTATATCCATGCACGACCACTCAAACTCAGGCTACATTGTTATACACTACATCATAACTCAGGATTGTAATACAGTTCTTCCTTATTATTGTTATTCACATTTTCACAACAATTTACTGTACTGAGATTGGACCGGCACTCCCCTGATTTGGTATAGCACTCCTCCTCCTGACTCCACTCCATCAGCTCACATCTCCTTTATTGGTCCCCCATCACAGACACTGAGTATCCCCAAACAGGTCATCATGACAAAAAATAAAACTCTGGAAAGAAAAAGTACTAGGATGACCACAGCAGACCACTCCATTGCTGGAAGCACTGATCTACACATTTCTTTAGCTCAGATATCTCACTGTCACCTTTTTAATCCTTCCGGCACAAGCTCGCAATCGACAGGTCCACGTTATCGGCCTTGTCTCTGCCTTGTATCTCCACCGGTTGGTTAACCTCCTTATAGTGAGTGGAATGGACCCACGTATCTTCCCTGGCCACCCTTTGAGGATGCTGTATCGTCAGATATGGACCTTTCCACCGATCAGTCAAACAACCTGAGCTAAAAAAATTTTGGATCATAACAAATTCTTCCAGATTTGACATCATGACAGTTTGCATTAGACATGTTAGTTAATAACACTTTCAATTTCGGTTATTCTCATTCATCTTCGTGAGACCCTGCACAGTAACCTCATTATCATATTTTCACATGAGGCTGCCTGTTTGGACAGTATCTCAAAGAGGGGCAAATAAAGGAAAAGACAATCTGGGATAATCTCAGTGTTGTTACCCATCATCTTACATATGTTCTTGGAAACGTCACCTATAAAATAAGTCCCCCTATCATTTTTAATAATTCTAGGGATATAGTATCTGCATACAGGCTCCTGCAATTAAATATTGTTATTAATAGCTACTGCTCTAAATAATGCCTGTGCCACTGGGTTAGGTAGTATTCCGAGTAGTCGACCTCAGCCTGGCATGGCTGCTGTTTATCCTTAGCAACCTTGTGTCCTATGAGTGGGAGATAAAGCACAACAGTTTAATACCATTTAAACATGACCCAAAATACAACAATAAATCATCCACATTTTTACATTAGAACAGATCCATTGATAGGTTGAAAAGATTATAAACAGTCATATAAGGCCTGGGAGAAGATACTGGGGTTACCTATGAACCCATGGGAATCTCGTGTTCCTGTGTGGTGTTCTTCACTTTGCAGTACTTACTTATGTGTCCCACTTGGTGACAGTTAAAACATAGTTTTGAACGGGTTGGATGAAAAGATTGTTGTGGGATTTGAGCAAGAGGGAAAGGTGGTGGGTATGGGTAAGGATAGGGAGGGTAAGGATGTGAAGGATAAGGGTTTTGTGGGAGGTATGAAGTTTGTGGGTAGTATGAGGCCTGTGGTTGTGTATGATATGTGGGGTAAGGATGTGTTTGCTGTGGTGTAGGATTGGTGAGGATGTGTAATTGTTCAGGTGCAGGTGTGTGTGTGGGTGCAGGTGTGTCGGTTGGCTGTGATGTTATTGTCATTCCTTCCAGAGCTTGGATACTGACAGCCATTAGTTTTTTGCTCTGGGTCTCTCTCTTCTTTGTGAGATTTTTATCATGTTCTATGGCAGACTTTATGAGGTTATCTATTGTAAGTCCCCTCCAGCCTGGTTGTGAGGTCTGGACCTGAATCTTTAAATCGTCTTTCAGACCGTCCATGAGTACCGTGACTATCATTCCCCTGTGGTGAGTGCTATCTTTAATATCTTCTATCCCAGTGTACTGGGTGATAGCCTGCAGAGCCCGGTCGCAATAGTCTTCTGCAGTTTCACTCTCCTTTTGCTTAATTGTGAAAAATTTGTTCAAGTTAACTACTACCGGGAAATATGCACCCAATTGAGTTACAATGCGGGAAATGTTACCTTGGTTTACTTGGTCTGTTAAGGGGACGTCACCATCCAATACACAATCCGTGATAAATTTTGTCACGTCGGTATTGTGTGGCAGGCAGGCCCTTAACACCACATGCCAATCTTTATTAGTGGGTTCATGTGAACTACCCAAATTTCTCAAAAATCTTTGACATTTGGCTAATTCCTTTTTGGGATTGGGGAAATCATTTATGATGGAATTTAGTTCTGCTCTTGTCCAGGGACAATGCATTACTACTTCCCTCGTGGCACTATACCATTTGCGTCTGCATTTCCATTTGGAACAGTTATTGTCCGAATGGGATGCAGACCGGTAGCGCTGCTACCTTTGACCTGGTTACCTGGCTGGGGGTTTAATCTGCTGCTGCTACGTATGGTATTAACAACTTCCTCTATGGGTGCAGAGTATGTTAACACTTCCCTTGCTGTTACCGATGGAGATGGCGGCACCACCCGTGATTGTGGTGATGCAGCATCTATCATTTGCACAGCATGGGAAATGGCAGACATTACAATAGGCTCATTATCCATATCATAAACATTTTCTTTATGGTTGCTTAAGAGAGGGTACAAGTTGCTTGTTACATTTTATGGGTATTTTTTTCATTGACTGCACCTACACCCCCATCCGCATAGAGCGGAGGTGGTGCACATGAACCATCTGTACTACCTTCTGTGACGCTACCTTGCAGTGCTTGCGCAAGCGATGCGTCCACGGTGCTATTTAGAGTCACTGGCGCATTGCCCGAGACTGTGCCCGCGACGCCTGTTTGCGTCGCGGGTACATCCTTCAGCCTCATTTCCCCCTCGTGCTGCCACAGTTTTAAACATTCAAAATATTTAACCTTTTTCTCTCGGGAGCGCATCAAACTGATGTGATCCCGGACATTATCTAACACATTTTTATCAAAACTACCAATTCTGGGAAATGGTCTAACACTCTTCCTCGTCATAATAAACCATAAATCACAATACCTTATTGCATAAGTACCGTACTTAGTATGCATAATACGACGGGCCGATCCAATCGGAGCCTCCATTAGCAGCACATCATTGCCTAACATTTCTACTGTTTGCGTGGCTCCCATTCTGAGACAACTCCTACGCTTTTCAATAAAAATTTAAACTGGTGAAAGACAATCAAGATACTTTCACTTACCTATGGAAGAAATTTCTAGATGCCCCCGCTCACCTACGGAAGAAATTCTAGATGCCCCGCTCACCTACGGAAGAAATTCTAGATGCCCCGCTCACCTACGGAAGAAATTCTAGATGCCCCCCGCTCACCTATTATCTCTCAGCTCACAATCACACCTAGTGCGGCTCAACTATAATGCTCAAATATTATTGAACACTGCAGTCACACTGAGAGCCGGTCCCTAACAAAAATAACAAACCATACACCTGCTCTGTGTACTGAACAGTAAGCTGCTTACCGAGCGGCTAGGCTAACCCTTGCACCTAGCCCTTAAGGATCATACGATACCCTTAACTTTGTTCAACAAATATTCACTGTTACACACTTTTTTTCCCTGCACAGAAAAATACACGTTAACCCAGATATTGGTAATACAAAAAAATGAAAACCTCAATGGCTTTGTTCAAACACGTGGCAGCACAACCGGAAGTACGTGTACACAATTGTGTGACTAGTCACATACACAGTGATGAGACCAGGCCCACGTGTTATTACCTTAATGCTATTATGCTACTCCCTCTAAACTTTTATCAACGAGAGAAAACGACTTTTCTCTCCTTGTCCCTGGATTCTGATCAGCGCTTCCTCTACACAATAACCGGCAGTACGCTCTCAGCAACACTGTGGTAATGAAAGACTAATGCGTCTCTCAAAAGGTGCCTCCACCCTTTTGCTGAGAAAGAACTGACCGAGTGTTACCGTGTATCAGATAACGTGATAAACCTACGAGCCCCCAACTGTTGAATCGTGCAATGAATCTTTAGTACATTCCTGCCTATAAACCTCTAAGATTCACCTGCCTAGAACCTCTAAGACAAAACCTGCCTATACCTCCTAAAACCATACGGTGTCGCTAATTAGTGCTGTGTTTAATTATACCATTAATAAAACTCTAAGACAGTGGAATAGCGGTCCAAAGAGCTAAAGATTATTATTCAGGTAAAAGTACAGATGTTATGATCTAACAATGAGCGCAAACTAAATTGTACAAACATTAGGTCATAAGGTACAGTCAATACATACGCGTGCGCTCTGGGACCAGATACCGGCATCAATAATGAGACCTTCGTCGGAACAGCATAACAGGAACACCGCAGCCTGGCATCTCGTTTCAGAGCACTCACATATATACCCGTACTGGGATAAGCAATACAATAGAATACGTTGGCAGGTTCTCATTGGTTCCTCTTCTTGCTTCTTCCATTACGGTACAATTCATAGGTCAGTGCAAAGACTCAACCCAGCCTCTAACAGCCTGATTGTGTTCACCTTCCCGCTGCATAATAAATCTAATCTAACTATGGCATACAACATTTCAAGAAGTTATTCTTTCTAACATTCATATTTCATAGCCGCATGTTCTGATCTCCTCATCGATGCCACCGGAACGCTGTGGGAACAGAGTAGATCAGTACGGCACCAATCACGGTCCAATTGCCATTTACTAAACCATAGTTACAGAAAACATTCCTTTCTTTATATGCTGACATTGCGATTAAACCAAATAATAATCATTCCTTTCGTGCTGTGGGACCATTGCTTTTAAATGTGTATGCGGGGAGAAATGACATTAAATTGTGTTGTGCGTTTGAGGGTCTGTGGGGCACTTAGCGACCAGCACTAAGTTGGAAAGGCTTCTGTGTATGTGTGTGAGCATGCCAGTATGGGTTTGGGAAAGATCACTAAAAAGCTGGCTGTGCGTCTAAATAGCTATTTTGCGTTGTCCTATGTTTAACATGAAGTGCAGGGAAAACACCACTAATTTGCTACTTTTTGCTACATCGCGTATGTGTTAATGTGAATGCAGGGGAAAACACCACTACTTTGCTACTGCTCAAATATGTTTGTAGTGATTTTAATGTGTTGCAAAGTTATTTTATGTCTGCTAAACACCGATGGTAGGTGTTTGGGGAAGATTGTGAAAAAGCTGTTTGTGCTACTTTTTAGCAACTTTGCGTTGTGAGTAGCAAAATTGCTACTTTTATCAATTTTTGCACTGTGGATTGTGTACTATGTATTTTTGACAAAATGGTGCTTGTGTAAGCTTTCCTTTCTAAAATGGAGTCTTGCTGCCATTCACAAGATGGTGTCTTGCGGCCAGTCGCAAAATGGCGTCATCGCGATTAAATTTTAAACTGAACTTGTCTCAGCCAATTAATCAGCTTCGACAAATGCTACGTGTGGACTCTAATTTTGCACCTACTCACTGCACCACTGACCCCAGTCTTCAGAGCTAATTAACCCCAAGTGTCACATATGGTGGAGAATGCGGGCAAAAAGATTCTATGCATACAGATTCTACGCAACAAGATCTGCACAGAAAGTGGATTACAGCAGCTAATGGAAATATGGATGTTTACTGCACCTGCATAGTGGACTCAACAGTCCAAAGCTCATCAGTTTGGTGAGTGAAGATAAAATCTGTTTTGAAATATTTCATGGAAAAGTTGTATGCATGTCTGAAAACCGTCCTACGAAGTTTGCTAAAAGTTGTGCACTTTCTTCAGCATTGGAAAGATTAAAAGAAGTTGTATGGTTTATTCTGTTGAAATCAAGCTCAATAAGACAAGGTGTGTCTAGTTATGTGGCCTGGACATTTCTTTTGCAAAGAAAAGAGCAAGTGCTATGTTGATTGCTGGACATTGTAGTTCCACAGAAGTGAAAGCAGGTGCTGTGTTATATTGTGCTGTCAATACAATTGAAAGTCAAGTGTTGTTACAAGTGAAAGAAGAACATGAAGTTCTTAAAGAGACAGACCTCAAATTGGCAGCTATGTCTGAATTTCCTAGAGGAAGCTAAACTTTTCAAATGTGTTACAAAATATGAGAATGATGGGCTCCTAGCAAAAATGTCATATTACAGCAAGATATTGTTGAATTGCAGCAAAAGTGTGTGGTACTTCAGCAGGAAGGGAAGGAATTGAAAGGTGTCTAGAGACATCAGAGTGATGCAGAGTGCACACAAATGAAAGTGGTGGATCTGGCTCTGCTGTTAAAGGAAAAAGACCCTTTAATTCTCTCCACACAAGTAAAGCTTAAAGCTTGTGAGTTGGAAAAAAGTTCTCTGGCTGAAGAGTTCTGTGAAGTAAAAGAGAAGTATCTCCAGATGCTGCAGATTCATGCTCAGTGGGAAACTGACAGTGAAGGAAAAGAGATGGAGATGGTCCATCTTTAAGTCAACTGTAAAGAGCAAGTACAAACTCTCCAATCTGATTTAGCTGCAGCTAGAGCAGTTTCAGAATGTTTGATGGAAAGAAATGTATTCCTGGAGGAAAGTTTGCATAAAGCCGCAAAGCAAAGTGAATTTTTGGAGAGAGAGCTTAACCTTGCCCATGGCAGGACTTTGAAGTTGCAAGAACAGAAGAAGAACCTTGAAAAGTGTCTGCTAAGTACACAGGACAGTTGCAAAGATTCCAAGCGGAGAGGAATACCAAAGAACTGGAGCTGGAATGTGTATTAAAAGTGGCAGAGTCTGAAATAGTTGCATCAAAGTTGGGAAAGTCCCTAAAAGTCTGTCTTGTAAAAGTGGATGAGATTGCTTGCAGTGACTTCCAGCTTACACTGATAGCTTAGGGTGTGAAGTCCTCCCAAAGAGACACGGGTCCAGATTGCAAAACCGTGTCTGAAGTTGATGATAAAGAAGAGATGTGTACAGATGGTGATCGCATAGCCCGTGAGGCAAAGGTACAGGATGTACAGAAGTCTACAGAGATAGTGATGGCTTCAAAGAATGAGACTGTTGTTGCAGTGGATTCAGAGTGATGTGAATGTGATGCAATCACACAGTTTTGCAGTCAAGGTTAAGAAGGTTTATTCTGAGAGTCTTGTGAAGAATAATACCCCTTTTACACCAGAGCAAAAACCTGGGTTTTTGCTGAGTCTACCCGGGTCGCAGCTCAGTGTAAAAGGGTCCCTGAAAAATAACCTGGGTCAAGTGAACCTGCAATCCAACCCAGGTAGCTACCAGGGTTGGACCCAGGATGGACCCAGGTAATGGTGCAGTGTAAACAGTGCAACCCAGGTTATCTGACCTGGATCATGCCTAAAATGAGCGGATTGGTGGTTGTCGAGCATTCACCTCCCACTTTTTATGACCTCACAGGTTTGGCAGGGCAGACCTGAGTTTAGTGTGAACAGGGCAGACCTGGGAGTAACCCAGATCAAAGGTGCAGTGTAAATGGGTCTGACCTGGTTCTGACCAGGGTTGGAACCATGTCCAAAAACCCATGTCGGATCTGGGTTTTTGGTGGAAAAGAGGTATAATACTAAAGTGTGTGAAACAATGCCACTGTGAGGTTCTGAATTTGTTGTGGACAGAAGCAGACTTAAATGAAAAAGTGGAGTTTTTAATAAGTGGCTTAGAAGACATGGGAATGGCAAATGAAAAAAGTCCAGGTATAGCACTAAAGTGCACTTGATAACTGTAGTGGGGGTTACTAAGAAAATGTCCGGATAGTGACAGGCAGGAACAGTCCAGTAAATAAGTATGGTGAGCTGAAAACAGAATGCAGGAATGATGAGCTGTAATGAGTGCAGGTATGATGAGCTGTAATGAGTGCAGGTTTGGTGAGCTGTAACTGATGCAGCCAGAGGTACTGAAGTGCAGCTGGGAGTGAAATGAAGCAAGGTGCAGGGAAACAGCAGGTTCAGGTACTCAGGCAGGTAAGAAGGTATATGGAGGGTGCAGGGTAAGTCCAGCAGGCTGGAGCAGGCAATGTTCAGGCTAGGAGCGTATACAAGCAGGCAGATAAGTCACAGGTACTCTCTCTCAGCTGCAGCTGAGAAACACATTGCCCTGGCAAGGAAGGAAGGCTCTGGACCTTCCTAAATACTCAGTGCCACGCTGTGACTTGCTGGAATGAGCACATGACCTACAAGAAATTGGACAGCCGGAATCACATGGCCACAGGCAAGATGGCAGCGCCCATGCCAACGGAACAGAAACACCGCCAGACCTCACCAGGCCTAGTGGCAATGTGCCCACACAGAACCATGCGCAGCCAATGCCCCTCGCCATAATGACCTCACAGCTAATACCCGATGACTACCATGCTGAGAAACCCTGGCCGTGACAGTACCCCCCCTTTATGGGTGGCCTCAGGACACTCACCAGGCTTCTCCGGATGGGTAGCATGGAACCTCTTGATGAGTTCAGGAGCATGGACATCTCGGGCATCGGTCCAACAACATTCCTCTGGGCCATAGCACCTCTAGTCCAGTAGGTACTGCAAATGTCCTCTGCGGAGACGGGAATCCAAGACCTGGGAGATCTCAAACTCTACCCCCCTTTCAGTCTGGACACGGGGAGAAGCAGGCAGGACTCTGTGGAACTTGTTTAGCACCAGGGGTTTCAACAGGGAGACATGAAAGGAATTGGGAATTTTCAGATAATGGTGTAGTTGAAGGCGATAAGCCACGGGGTTAATGAATTCTATGATGGAGAAGGGCCCTATGAAACGTGGAGCAAATTTCATGGATGGCACTCGAAGTTGTAGGTTCCGGATGGACAACCAGACCTGGTCTCCAACTTGCATACGTGGTATTTTCCTACGCTTCTTATCAGCTTGAAATTTGTAACGGGAGGACGCCTTCTCCAGGTCAGTACAAACTTGAGACCAGATTGATGCAAATCTCTGTACAGTGTCTTCTACAGCTGGGACAACAAAGACGGGCAGGCTTTGAAATTCAGGGACCCGAGGATGAAGGCCGTAGAACACTTGGAATGGTGTTTGGTTCGTGGAAGAGTGGTAGGAGGCGTTATGAGCAAATTCAGCCCATGGCAGCAATGCAGACCAATTGTCCTGGGAAGATGTCATAAAAATCCTCAGGAAGGTCTCAAGGTCTTGATTAACCCTCTCAGTGGAATAGTTGCTTTGTGGGTGATAAGCCGTAGAAAAATTTTGCTTTATTTGCAATATAGAACATAAGGCTCTCCAAAATTTTGCTGTGAACTGAACACCACGGTCAGAGACTATCTCAGCTGGAAGACCATGGAGATGGAAAATATGTTGAACAAACCGGTGAGCCAGGTCAGGGGCAGAAGGCAATTTCTGTAGTGGTGTGTAATGGACCATTTTAGAGAATCGGTCTACTACGACCCAGATGGTAGTGAACCCTTGATAATTTGGCAGATCCGTGACGAAGGCCATAGAGAGATGTGTCCATGGACGTGATGGAATAGGTAGTGGCAATAACTCACCAGCCGGTGCCTGACGTGAAGATTTATGCTGGTCACATGAAGAACATGAAGAAATAAATTCCAACACATCTGCTTTCATGGATGGCCACCAATAGCCTCTCTTTAAAAATTCCAAGGTCTTCCGGGTACCTGAGTGACCTGCAAAGCAAGAGGAATGAGCCCAGGTAAGGAGCTGCTTCCTTAACTTCGGGGCCACAAAGGACTACCCTGTAGGAGGCTGTAGCTGTAAGGTGGAAAAGACTCTTGACTCCAAAACAGGGGTATCTTATTGATTCTCTGATTTGTCATCACAGCAGAAAGATCTGGACAGGGCATCTGCCTTTTGATTAAGGGCTCCACACCGGAAGGTCAGGGTGAACTGGAACCGAGCAAAGAATATCGCCCACCGGGCCAAACAAGGACTCACGCACTGAAGATTCTTGAGGAAGAGCAGATTTCTATGGTCCGTGAAGACAGTGAAGCGAAACTTGGCCCCTTCCAGCAGGTATCTCCATTCTTTCAAGGCTAACTTTACTGCTAAAAGTTCTTGTTCCCCAATGGCATAATTTCTCTCAGCAGGAGAAAACTTCTTGGAGAAGAACCCACAGGGATGAACTCGATTATCATCATAACGCTGGGAAAGAACTGCATCCACGGCCTCTGAAGATGCATCCACTTCTACTAGAAACAGCCTATCCAGATCTAGTTGTCGTTAGACTGGAGCTGAAATAAACACCTGCTTTAAAAGTTGGAAGGCAGTCTCTGCCTCAGGTGACCATAGGGCAGGGTTAGCGTCTTTTTGGGTCAAGGCGGTAATGTGAGCCAACAATGATGAAAATCCTTTAATAAAACATCTATAGTAGTTGGCGAACCCAAGCAATCTCTGGATGGCTTTAAACATTTGAGGATGCGACAAATCCAAAATCGCCTGCACCTTCTTGGGGTCCATTTCTAGACTGGAGCCAGAGATGACGTAACCAAGGAATGGCACACTGGGAACCCCAAAGACATTTCTCCAGTTTGCAGTAAAGGTGGTTCTTTCTTAGACGGGACAATACTTCCTTCACATGTTCATGATGTTTTGTTACAGAAGACGAAAAAATCAATATATTGTCCAGGTAAACTACAACCAAGACTTACAACAAGTCCCGGAAAATCTCATTAACAAAGCCCTGAAACATGGCAGGGGCATTGCACAACCCAAAGGGCATCACAAGGTATTCAAAGTGTCCATCTCTAGTATTAAAGGCGGTTTTCCATTCATCACCAGCACGATTGCGGATGAGATTATAAGCCCCACTCAGATCCAGCTTTGAGAATATGATGGACCCTTTAACTCTGTCAAATAATTCTGTGATCAGGGGAAGAGGATACCGATTCTTAATTGTTATATCATTGAGGCCCCGGTAATCTATACAAGGTCTTAGGCCTCCGTCTTTCTTGCCAATGAAAAAGAAGCCGGCTCCAGTGGAGAGGTGGAAGGTCGAATAAATCCCTTTGCTAGGTTGTCCTGGATGTACTCTGACATGGCTTGAGTCTCAGGCATGGATAGATAGGTGCGACCACGGGGTGGCATCTTCTCAGGCAGCAGCTCGATAGGACAGTCCCATTCTCTGTGGGGAGGTAAGACGTTTGCCTGTTGCTCAGAAAAAACATCAGAGAACATCTGGTACTCCTCGGGTATAGCTGGAGATGGTAACGAAGCTGTCTTTCTTACAGGTCGTATTTTGGGAAGACAGGATTTCTGACAGTCAGATCCCCATGAAAGAATCTGCATTGAGCACCAGTCTATCCTGGGATTATGTTGGTGTAACCAGGGTAGTCCTAAGATGATTTCTTGAGAAGCCTCTGGTATCACTAAGAACTTTAAAGACTCTGAGTGGAGTGCCCCAACTTGAACTAATAATGGTTGAGTTTCCTTGGTGACCACTCCTTTAGCTAGAGGACATCCATCTACAGAAGTCAGGGAAATTGCTTGCTTGAGAGATGAACAAGGAATCTGTAGTTTATCAACTAGGCTGAAAGTCATGAAGTTTCTGGCTGCTCCAGAGTCTAATAGAGCAGAGACAAAGACAGGGTTGGGCTTGAGATCCAAAGCTAAGGAAATCTTGAACTCTTTAGTATTTGGTGACAGGCAAATAACTCCTAACTTGATGTCCCCAAGGTTAGTTAGGAACGGGCATTTCTTGACTTGCGGGAGCAGGAGGTCATCAGGTGACCCGATTCTCTGCAGTACAGACAGAGGTTTTTTTTGGCATCTATCTCTGACGTTCTTCTTTGGAGAGATGGGTTTGGTTCACCTGCATGAGCTCCTCATCTATAGGAGGACGGCATTGACGGGCAGGCAAGGGAGACGTAAATGACCTTTGCTGGTCAGTTCTGTGCTTTTCAGCCTGATGTTCTCTGAAGCGTAGGTCAATTTTGTTGCAGAGTGAGATCATATAATTTAATTTGGTAGGAAGCTCATGGATAATCAGATCATCTTTTAATCGGTTGGACAGACCATGCCAAAAGGCTGAGGTGAGGGCCTCCTCGTTCCACTTAAGCTCTGATGCCAAAATTTGAAACTGTACGGCATATTGGCTGACAGGACGGGTTCCTTGTCTCAGGGTCATGATGCTGGACGATGCTGATACTGTGCATCCAGGTTCATCGAAAATCCTCCTGAATGAAAATACAAAGTATGTATAATTATCCAGCAGCGAGTCTGAATGCTCCCAGAGTGGGGAGGCCCAATCCAGAGCCGAGCCGGTCAGCAAGGACATGATGAATGCCACTTTGGTTCTAGTGGTGGGGAAGTTATCAGGCTCTAACGTAAAGTGTATATCACACTGATTTAAAAAACCACAACAGAGCTTTGGATTGCCATCAAATTTGTTTGGCATGGGTAGATGTAGACGAAGGGATACCCTGGTCCCTGTATTACCAGGCACAGGAGGAAATGAAGTTGCTGATACCCCAGGGGGTGATTAACGAGGTTTGCAGAGTATCTTGGCATTTAGACATCTCCTGTAGGAACTGGGCCATTTGATGTTGCATAGCTTCCAGGTTTTCTAAATGACCAGCAATACAGCAGAATAAATACACTCCAGACTCCTGTTCTGTGGCCGGATCCATGGGGCCAGTGCAAACTGTGAGGTTCTGAATTTGTTGTGGACCCGGGGTGGTGATAGGAGAAGACACAGAAGCAGACTTAAATAAAAAAGTGGAGTTTTTAATAAGTGACTTAGAAGACATGGGAATGGCAAATGAAAAAGTCCAGGTACAGCACTAAAGTGCACTTGATAACTGTAGTGGGTGTTATTGAGAAAATGTCCATATAGTGACAGACAGGAACAGTCCAGTAAATAAGTATAGTGAGCTTAAAACAGAATGCAGGTATGATGAGCTGTAACTAAATGCAGGCTTGATGAGCTGTAACTGAATGCAGGTTTGGAGAGCTGTAACTGATGCAGGCAGAGGTAGTGAAGTCCAGCTGGGAGTGAAATGAAGCAAGGTGCAGGGAAACAGCAGGTTCAGGTACTCAGGCAGGTAAGAAGGTATATGGAGGGTGCAGGGTAAGTCCAGCAGGCTGGAGCAGGCAAGGTTCAGGCTAGGAGCATATACAAGCAGGCAGATAAGGCACAGGTACTCTCTCTCAGCCGCAGCTGAGAAACACGTTGCACTGGCAAGGAAGGAAGGCTCTGGACCTTCCTAAATACTCAGTGCCTCACTGTGACTGGCTGGAATGAGCACATGACCTACCAGGATTGGACAGCCGGAATCACATGGCCGCAGGCAAGATGGCGGCGCCCATGCCAACAGAACGGAAACACCGCCAGACCTCACCAGGCCTAGTGGCTATGTGCCCGCACATAACCACGCGCAGCCAATGCCCCTAGCCAAACACCAGCACCGCTGCCAGAGACCCCCCGCCATATTGACCTCACAGGTAATACCCGGTGACTACCATGCCGAGAAACCCTGGCCGTGACAGCCTTCTTGCAAGCAGGATGGAACTTGCAATTCTGCTGGATTTGTCTATGAGGAAGTAGGGTACTATGGTAAAATGTGCCTGAAATCCTTAAAGCTTGACATTCTCAAGAATGAATCTCAAGTGTTTCATATAGAAAGCAAGAAGTACCACAAAGTGAGGAAAAAAGTTAGGAGGAAAATAAATTGTGGAATCTGTAGGATGAGACCCCCAGAGATCACAAGAGTTTGTATGTCTGTGAATGAGGTGGATTTCCCTAATGAGGAGAGTGAAGAGGGACATCATCATGAGAATGCCTCGTCCCATGTAGCTGAACCCAGGGGTTTCAAGCTGGGGAGAGGGATATGTGGCAGTATCACCAGAGGTGGCACTGGTGTGCAGCAGATTCTGTGTGGGGCAGGACAGATCCACCCACACAGAGTAGAAAAGGATTGTGGGAAGATGTATAATGGCTGCCGTATAACCAGAGCCCAGGTGAGGCTGCTGGTGGAAACAGCCAGACAGTCCAGGTGGGGCTGCAGTATGAGTAAAGCAGACCAGGTGGTCAGGATCATACCTGCAAGGAGGCAGACAGATCCATATACCTCTGACACTGTCCTTGTGAGAGGCGGCAGCCAACAAGCTAAGAAAGCTATACCAGGCCAGGAGGCCAGTGTCCAGTCCTGCATATGGCAGGAAGGACCACAAATAGACAATAGACTTTCATGCAGATTAGCTGCTTCTGTAGAGAGGGTTTAAGAAGTGAGCAAGTGCCCTAAACAAGGGCTAGGTTTGTTCATTATTTTTCTGTTTCCTGATTTCACATGCTGGAAGTAGAGCATCACTTATGTTTATTTAACTGGAATGCTACGTGTGGACTCTACTTCTGCACCTACTCACTGCACAACTGACCCCAGTCTACCGAGCTAATTAACCCCAAGTATCACACTACATAATCCAGGCAAGTTACTTATCACCAATAGCTACTGCTACAATTCCAGTATTGGATATGTGGCAATATGTTAGAATTTGAATTTGACATAGAATTTGATGGCAGATAAGAATAAGAACCACTTGGCCCATCTAGCCTGCCCCTTTTCATGTATCCTTTAGGCAACTTCAACCCTATTTACTCCTTACATCTCTCAGGGATATTCTTATGCCTATCCCAAGCGTGTTTAAATTGTTCCACTGTTTTAGCTCCAACCACCTCTGTTGGGAGTCTATTCCACTTACCCACTACACTTTCTGTGAAGTAATTTTTCCTCAAATTTCCTCTGAGCCTCCCTCCCTCCAGTGTCAGTGCATGTCCTCGTGTTCTTGTACATCTCTTCCTCTGAGCTTCCTTCCCCCCAGTGTCAGTGCATGTCCTCGTGTTCTTGTACATCTCTTCCTCTGAGCCTCCCTCCCCCCAGTGTCAGTGCATGTCCTTGTGTTCTTATACATCTCTTCCTCTGGGCCTCCCTCCCCCCAGTCTCAGTGCATGTCCTCGTGTTCTTGTACATCTCTTCCTCTGAGCCTCCCTCCCCTCAGTCTCAGTGCATGTCCTCGTGTTCTTGTACATCTCTTCCTCTGAGCCTCCCTCCCCCCAGTCTCAGTGCATGTCCTCGTGTTCTTGTACATCTCTTCCTCTGAGCCTCCCTCCCCCAGTCTCAGTGCATGTCCTCGTGTTCTTGTACATCTCTTCCTCTGAGCCTCCCTCCCCCCAGTCTCAGTGCATGTCCTCGTGTTCTTGTACATCTCTTCCTCTGAGCCTCCCTCCCTCCAGTGTCAGTGCATGTCCTCGTGTTCTTGTACATCTCATCCTCTGAGCCTCCCTCCCCCCAGTGTCAGTGCATGTCCTCGTGTTCTTGTACATCTCTTCCTCTGAGCCTCCCTCCCCCCAGTGTCAGTGCATGTCCTCGTGTTCTTGTACATCTCTTCCTCTGAGCCTCCCTCCCCCCAGTGTCAGTGCATGTCCTCGTGTTCTTGTACATCTCTTCCTCTGAGCCTCCCTCCCCCCAGTGTCAGTGCATGTCCTCGTGTTCTTGTACATCTCTTCCTCTGAGCCTCCCTCCCCCAGTGTCAGTGCATGTCCTCGTGTTCTTGTACATCTCTTCCTCTGAGCCTCCTCCCCCCAGTCTCAGTGCATGTCCTCGTGTTCTTGTACATCTCTTCCTCTGAGCCTCCTCCCCCCAGTCTCAGTGCATGTCCTCGTGTTCTTGTACATCTCTTCCTCTGAGCCTCCCTCCCCCCAGTGTCAGTGCATGTCCTCGTGTTCTTGTACATCTCTTCCTCTGAGCCTCCTCCCCCCAGTGTCAGTGCATGTCCTCGTGTTCTTATACATCTCTTCCTCTGAGCCTCCCTCCCCCCAGTGTCAGTGCATGTCCTCGTGTCTCAGTGCATGTCCTCGTGTTCTTGTACATCTCTTCCTTTGAAGAATGCTTCCCTCCTGTCCCTTGTTAAAACCCTTCATGTATTTGAAAGTTTCTATCATGTCCCCCCTTTCCCTTCTCTGTTCCAAACTATACATATTAAGATCTTTTAGTCTTTCTGGGTAAGTTCTGTGCTGTAGGCCATGCACCATTTTAGTTGCCCTTCTTTGTACCATCTCTAATGTGTCTATATCCTTCTGGAGATATGGCCTCCAGAACTGAACACAGTATTCTAGATGAGGCCGTACCAAGGACCTATACAGTGGCATTTTCACTTCTTTTTTCCTGCTACTGATTCCTCTCCCTATGCAACCAAGCATCTGACTTGCCTTCCTCATTGCTTTGGTGCATTGATTGCTTGTCTTCAAGTTTTCTGAAATGGTGACTCCTAAATCCCTTTCCTCCTCTGTATTTTCTATTATAGTGTCCTTGATACTATATTTAGCCTTTAGGTTATTGGGACCCACATGCATGATTTTGCATTTTTTGACATTAAACTGTAGTTGCCATGTTCTTGCCCGCTCCTCTAGTCTACCCAGATTCTCAGTCATGTTGCGGCTTAAGAATGATACAAAAGGAGCCACAGCTCCCCACAGTACTCAGTGTCCGGGCAGCCGATGTGAGCAGTACGTGGCTCAAATCGCAGGTGAGCAGTGACTCCTCCGGTGCCACGTGGATAAACAAGGGGGTAAAGGTTATTTCCAAATAGTGCTCTGCCAATAGCCCTGCATCCTCGACTCGTTTCCCCGCACTAGGCAGCTTTTTCAAGAGGCGACAGTAGTCACTGGTCTGACCAGACCAGAATAAATAGTGATAGTATTAATTGCAATCAGGTGCAATTCAGCTCTCATCAGCTGAAATAATTCTTACTCCAATTAAATGCTCATAAAATCATTACTAGTATATACAGTTGTACGAAATATAAATAAAATCTTCTTATTAATATGACAACGAATACATTTATATAGACTAATACTAAATTGATGTGCTACAAAAAATAAATAAAGATATACAATATAAACATAAGCATGCATATATAAATGCAAATGAAGATTGTATATATTTTTCTAAACAAGAGTTATATGAAGAAGCCACAAAAATGGTTTAGATATACTCGTCCTAGCGGCCAATCTTATCCTATACACCAAATAACACTTCACACATAAAGCTATCCTCAGTTCCAGCTCTAATTATAAACATATTATAATACTATATAAATGCAAGACCTATAGTCTCATTTAACCCTTGTGGTTTCAACGACTGCGATTTCAAGATCCAGGCTGCCTCTTGCCGACATAACGTTCTAAATCTATCACCTCTTCTACTTGAAATGGGAATATGTTCTATTACTATTAATCGTAAGCCAGATGGGTCTGTAATACCCTGCTATGTGAGGCATTATGTCAGACATTGTGCCATTACACAGAGACAATTTCCAGCAACCTCTGCAATTGCTAAAGAGGTCATGAGAAGGTCACATGACCGGGGTCAGGTGGTTGGGCTTGGGAAAGTTGGATGTTGGTGACAGTTGGGCAGACTCCTGAGGTAACTTGCTGGGAGGTTGTAGCTGTGCTGGCTGAGCACTGTCAGCTGTGGCTAATGGAGGCAGCTGCTTCTGGACAGTGTCAGTGAGAGAGTCAGCACCGAGGTTTGCCTGCTGCAGGAGACCTCTATTGTGCTGCAGGAGACCTCTGTTGTGCTGCAGGAGACCTCTATTGTGCTGCAGGAGACCTCTATTGTGCTGCAGGAGACCTCTACTGTGCTGCAGGAGACCTCTATTGTGCTGCAGGAGAGGTCTGTCAGTGAGCGCTGTCAGAAGACAGCTCGGGTGCCGCCCCTGAAGCCTCCCCTTTCCAGTTGAGTGACAGATGAGGCTCTGCACTGAGGAGAGAGCACTGTACCTGCTGCTGGTGGCACTGAACTGCATACTTCTGTCGACAAGGATCAGGTAACAGCTTCCTTCACTGCGGCCAAGTTAACAAGCCCGGGTTTGCACCGTGCAAGCACCCATTACAGCAACATATTGAGCAGCAGGAACCTTCCCACAGCCCTGTTCATTCACCAATACACCAGCAATCCATTAACCACATATGTGCACCAACGCAAAGGTATCTGGCCAAAAGGGTACATTTCTTCTGGGAAAATAATTGTGTCTTCATTAGAATCTTAAAAAGGAATTGTATATGTGATTGTATACTGAAATGAATAGTTACTTTGTTGTTAGCATAACATATAAAATTGATGGCAAACAAAACTTTATTCTGAATGCGACAGTTCTTGAATTTTCTTATGAACTGTGAATGTAACTTAATTTACCTTTCAGCCTACTTTGAAGTTCCTGCTAAATAAACTGCCATAGGGTGTATTAATTGATTTATGTGAATTTCTATTGTTTAAATGTATGAATTGTGTGAAGCTGTATATGTGACTTTTATTACCCAACCTGTCTGGACTAATCCTCCTTACCTCTCTGGTGGAATAAGAAGATAATAGGAAGTGAAACAGCATAGAGGAAATTCTTCCCCAAACAGCTAAGTACGCAAATAACTCAACTTAACACACCTACTATATTCCCACCTGGCGGGGCATCACAGGTCCCCTTCATGGTATTACAAAAAATGTCTGGTGACACTGATTTACACATATATTTAAAATATTCCTCCTATGCTCCATAAACCTACAGCGGGTTCCAACTGGCCACTATTTGTATATCATTAGACTGGCTATCCATCTTTTTCTGCTAATACACTCTGATTTACAGGTAATTGCATCTACAACGGCCTAAGTGGCCAATAACATCAGATGTATGGGCTACCTTTAGTCTGATTAATTAAAAAAAATTGTCACCAATATGCATTTTTAATAGGCTGCATAAAATTACAAAATATTGTACATTGCAGTAGTCAGTTAGATTATTCTTCTCTTTATGTTGTCAGTCTGCTAGTTAATCAGAGTTAACCAGCCCATACATCTGATGTTATTGGCCACTTAAGCTGTGTGTAGAAATAGTGGAGGGAGCTCTGTGATAATAACACTATATACAGGTGGCATTATTATGGCTTCCCTCCCATTTCCCCTACTCCAGCTCTGCTCAGACAGCCAGAACACAGCTCAGAGCTGTCACCTGTAATCAGCCATGTGTGTATGATAGACCACAGGCTGATTACTGAAGAAAATAAAAAGTAAAAAAAAAAAAAAATGAAAATAATAAGCTAACACCTGCAGGCTGCTGCAGCCAGGAATCGGTGTCCAGCTCCTGTGACCCCAGTCAGTTGATGCAGTGACACTCCCTGCCGGCATGTCAGTTTACAGCTCTAGTCAGCTGACTGGGGTCACAGAAGGAGCCGGACAGCTGAAATGTTAGCTTAGTGAGGGAGAGGGATCGCAGGGGGTCGGTCTGGGAGAGGGGGCATGTGGTGGTATATGCATGGTCACACTCGTATTTTTTTGCTAAGAAGTGCGGACACTGGATTCGCAGGGACAGCGCTTTCTTGCAAGCACCGAGGTCGTTGGTTTGATTCCCAACTCGGCACTAACTGTGTGGAGTTTGTATATTCTCCTGTTTACATGAGTTTCCTCCAGTTATACCAGTTTCCTCCCACACTCCAAATATACTAATAGGTTAATTGGCTTCTGACAACAAACATTTTAGCATTACCAGTTTTTAATATAGCGCAGACATACAGTATGTTATCCTGGGAAGTAACACAATGGGAAATGTTGCCTTGGCTACACCATGCACTTGAAGCTGCTGCCACCATGTGGTTTTATAACAATCTTCCTTTGTTTGGTCATTGGCCGCACTGCACAAAACTACCAGCCTCAGCCCCGCTCTTGGCTTTGGCTGGTACCAGGACATGTGGAAGTAGCTGGATTCATGTTGGTAACACCCGTTCTCTACAGATTCTCCCAAATGTACCACCAAAAGCTTCTTACCCGGTGTGACCAGCATCCCCCCAGCATGGACCTGCAGAACAGAGGAGCAGAAGAGAGGTCTTAGATGAGAATATATGTCCGGCACATACAGTATTTTATTTTTACTACCTATGTTAGATATCACAGGCCTCGCTGGGTATTATATTTTCTCTTCTTGTGGCTCAATACAGCAAGAATTTATATAATGATAAACTTGATGGAGTTTTGTATATTTTGCATTTACAACTCTTAAAGGATAAACATATATTAATTAATATATAGTTGGTAAATTTAATAAATCCAAACATGATGGTCTATGTACTAAGCCTTGGAGAGAGATGAAGTACCAGCCAATCAGCTCTTAACTGTCTTGTCACAGGCTTTGAAAATTGACAATAGCTGGTCGTCTGGTACTTGATCATCATCAAAGGTTTAGTAAATAGACCCCATGGTTTCTGAGGGGTAAAACTTACGCAGGAGACATTTCAGGACCCATGGCTGAGTCGGACATGCCTTCATTCTGCAAAGCATCATATTATTGACTCTATACCATATACTGCAGCACTAACCAGAGAGCTCTCATGTGTAACAATATGGAAAAACATCTGTACTTTTTACTGTTTTCTGCTCACTCCTGAATTATGCAACACAATAAGAAATTTGCACTGTGGTAGTGTCAGGGGACTGTTGGTCCCTTTACCATAAAATAAAATTGAAAATTTCTAAATGAATATTGGTTGTAAAGTGTGTGCTTAGCGTGAGGATATCACACAGTGTGCATGAGAAGGTTGTCCCCCCCTAGTTACTGACCTGTTTCTTCTATACCCTGCTTACCCCTGGAGGCATCTTCTGTGCCCTCTCCACTGAACCTCATTCTCTTCCGTTGGAGTCCATACTATGAGTTTCTTCTCCCCAATCCACCTCTACAGTTCTGTCAGCAGTCAGCCCCCAGGTCCACTCTCCCAATTGTATGACCAATTTGCCACTTGGGTTTATTACTTCTTTGCCACTGAACTTTTAGTCTAGAGGATTTTAACATCCCCGTTGACAACCTTATGGGCAGTGCTGACTCATCATGCATATATCTTTTTTTTTGGTCTCCCAATGGATAGTATCTCCCACCCATCATGAGCAACATTTCTTGGACTTCATGTACACTCGGATGTGCATCAATTCCAGCTTCTCAAATTCAGCCATCCTACTCTGTGACCACAATCTCTTTTCCATCTTCTACACGTTGCTACCTGCACTCAAATATATTCGCACAAAGCTACATCTACACGGCCTTGACCAAAAAGCTCTTCACAGCCTCACTGGAACCAATTCTCACTTCTATTCCTACCCTTTCCTGCCCTAATTCTGCAGTCTCATCTCTTTTCCACTGTTATGTTGCTTCAATGTTCACCCTTGCCACAGTCCTCTACTTTCTTCACTATTCATGATTTACCCATCTATTTCAAAGGCAAAATTTACACTTGTCATGAAATCTCTCAGCCTAAACACACCTGCTCCTCCTCTAACCACCTAATTTCTCTTCCTCTTCTCTCTGTCCATTAACTGAAGCTAATGTCTTCATACTCCTCTCTTCCTCAGCCCCCTCAAACCTTCCACTAGATCCCTTTTCCTCCCAGCTCCTCCACACCCTCCTCCAATGCCTTGACTGCACCTATCTCACTTCTTCAATATATCCTTCTACACTTTTCTTTCCATCTTCAAACATGCTCTCCTCTTCTATCCTTGATAAAGCATCTCTTGATCCCATCTCAATCTCCAGTTCCCTCCTCATTTATCTCATCCCTTAATTTCTAAACTACTTGAGTGATGTGTGTACAACTTGCTGACCCATTGTCTTTCTGCTCTCTCTCCTCTTTGCTCTCTGCACTCCACCAAGACTGCACTCACTAAAGTGGTCAATGAACTACTCATGGCTTAGAGAAGGTGTTGTCTTCTTACTCATCCTCCTTGATCTCTCTGCCACTTATGATCCAACTGACCACCCTCTTCTCCTGAATTCACTCCATTTGCCTTTGCAGCCCTGGGTCACTTCAAACATTATCTCTACTACTGACACATCCTTCCCCCACATCCTCTGTCTGTTGGGGTTCCTTAAGGATCCGTTCTCAGGCTTCTTTAAATCTATTCTCTTAGTGTACTTATATGCTTTGGATTCCCCTACCTCTATACACTACAGGCGACACATAAATCCTTCTTCACCGTCTCATCCTCACATGCTTCTGTGACATGAGGAATGAAGTGGAGGAGATCGAAGTTGGCCTGTAAAGACAATTTGTGGAGGAATCCAGGCGAATCGTCTTCTGGGCCCAATTCAGACCTGCTCGCTATTCTGCGTTCGCAAGCTGCTGGCCCATTTTTGCTATCTGCACATGCATATGCATTTCAGTGCACGTGCGCGAGCCATTGCGATCGGGAAGCAATCGCTCGGAATACACAGACAGCCCGCTAGTTTGACCGGCAGAATGTGCTGTTTGTGGGTGGTGACAGGGAAAAGACCTTGAAAATGAGGGGGTGGTGCTGCGAACGCAGGTGCGTCCGAGCGTCAAAACGCTGTTTCTAAGGTGCGCATAATTAAAAGGCTGCGTCATTGTACACGTCACCTGGCAGTTTTAAACACTGAAGCACTCGTAGTGCTTGCGGTAGGGTAGAGTCAACTACAAGCACTGCGTATGCCACTTTCTGGAGATGACGTGCTGCGAAGGGCAAGTGGGCATCATAAGACTGGCTTGCGATCGCACGCTAAGACACAGTGGGCGTACTAATGTCTTGCCATGTGATTGTGACTTTTGCATATATTAGCAGCTGACGGCTGCGTGCGAACGCATTTAGCGAGCGGGTCTGAATCGAGCCCTCTGTTCAGAGATGGAGAACTTGGAGAAGGTTGAGAAATGTGACTGATTTCCTGTCTCAGTTCTATATTATCTATAGGCTTAATGTTCTCACTAATAAACAATAGTATGGGGTAAATTTACTAAAGTGAGAGTTTTTAGAAGTGAGTTTTAGAAGAGATGTTGCCCATAGCAACCAATCAGATTCTAGCTATTATCTTCTAGAAGGTGCTAATTAAATGTCAAGTAGAATCTGATTGGTTGCTATGGGCAACATCACTTCTAAAACTCACTTCTGAAAACTCTGACTTTAGTAAATTTACCCCTATGAGTAACATTCCTGGCCTATAGGACAGTTGTAAACCTTATAAAAAATAGTCATTGTACTGACTGAGCATTAGTGTCACTGATATTGTGTCAATCATCAAAATAAGAAACATTTGTATGAAAAAGCTGATACTTTCCCCTGTAAGTTGGGCTGTGAGGAAACACAAGATATAACGGTATTATCTATGGGAAATGAATTCAATTTGGCAATAATTTGGTATCGGTTACCAGGTCCATCACTATTATATAATCTCTTTATTCTCCATCTATTCCCAGGCTTCCTGCTGCTACAGTAATGGTTGTCTGGGAACAGGTGGCCTCTTGTAGATTCAGGGGTACAGGAGCTCATTCAGAGTCGCTCGCAAGATGCGATCGCTCGCTGCCCAAAAGGGGCCGGATATTTAAATTAAGCGCTCGCACTGCATCGCGTAAGGACGCCAACTGTGTGTTAGCGAGCTACGGCAAAGTGCGCTCCCAAGTGTCTGAAGACGCCCCCTTGCCTCTCGCAACACACGTCATCTCCGGGAAATGCATGATTAATCGGGACCATCATGAGCCATCGGATCTGCTCGCAGTCCTTGGGGTTGCCTTTCCCCGCCACAAGCACAGCGATCAGTGCGGGCTGAAATACATGCAGGTGACGTGTGCAATGACGCTACTTTGCTAATTATGCACGCCCTTTAAACTGCGTTTTGGCTGCCTGACACGCCTGCGTTCACAACACCACTCCCCCGTTCACAAACACCTTCCCCTGTTACCACCCACAAACAACTCACTCAAAGCAGCGACCTGACAGTGGCTTACGAGCAACCAAAATCAGATCGCAATGAATGGCTTGCGCACGAGCACCGCAAATTATACGCATGTGCAGATGGGTAAAATCGCTCACAGCGAGCGATCACGCCTTAGCGAGCGGGTCTGAATCAGGTCCATAGTTACTAAAGTGAGAATGTTTAGAAGTAGAGATGTTGCCCATAGCAACCAATCAGATTCTATCTATCATATTCTAGAAGGCGCTAGTTAAATGTTAAGTAGAATCTGATTGGTTGCTAAGGACAGAGAGGTGGTCCAGATGGCAATACAGGGTGTCCGCCCGTCGGGACGATCATGCATGCCAGGAACTTCTGCAGACATTGTCCCCGGTGCCAGCCTCATGAATAAGAAGCATCTGTGCCCCTCTTGTATGACAGCCGGCCTGCACAGGACCTGTTGGATTCATTTAAAGATCTTGGAGACCATGTACAGTACCCAATTTATCCTAATTTAGATGACTTATAAGCTGCCCTGTCCATAGGCGTAATGTTCCCATAGTATTACACCACAATATACAATAATTGGGGTACTCTGCAGCAGTATTCATCTTGTGACAATTATCCATAAGAGACACCACATTTAGAAAAAAAGCTGATACTTTCCCCTGTAAGTTGGGCTGTGAGAAAACACAAGATATAACGGTATTATCTATAGGAAATGAGCCCTTGGTAACGTCCCAGGGTTACACCATGCACACGGAGCTGCTGCTGCCTCTATGTGATGAGCGGCATTTAGTGCCAGGTGCTGCACTGGGTTTAGTGTCTGTGTAAACTGGCTGCACAGAAATACACAGCGTCATCCTCTGTGGCTGCAGCCTTCAGGGTGAGCAGAGAATTGTGGGTGTCGTTTCTGATTAGGGTCCATGTGGTTTTATATTCCTCTTCCATCGTTTGGTCATTAGCTGCACTGGACAAAACCATCAGCCTCAGCCCCTCTCCCGGCTTCTGCTGGTACCAGGACATAACGTAGTAGGTGGCATCACTTTGGTAACATCGAATCTCTACAGATTTTCCCAAATTTACCATCAGCAGCTTCTTATCCTGTGTGACCAGCACCCCCCAGCACCGACCTGGGGAACAGAGGAGCACAAGAGAGGTCTAAGGTGGGAACTTATTAAACATCTAATCTGACAGATTGTTTCTGAGTTATCAGACTTACATAAGATACAGCTCAGGACCAGCAGCAGAGTCCGATACGTCTTCCGTGTACAAGTCATGTTTCTTTAGCTCCCTATAATACGAGTAACATACAATAGAGCATGATCACGTGTCACCTGCTACAGCCCTGTATGACACAATGTGATATGTAAGAAAACTAAGAGCAACTGGAACATCCTCCACACGTTTTACTATATTCTGGTCATTTCCGATTGGTTGGGTCATGTCACGTGACTCACATTAAATATATATTATTAAGCCCCTCCCTATCTTAGACAGATGTGACAACAAAATAATAAGTCTTCATTTATTACAGTCATTTAGGCTGAAAATACATATACGAGGTTGCTCTTTCCTACTCACAAACATTCATTGATCTAGATCAGTGGTTCTCAAACTCAGTCCTCAGGACCCCACAGAGGTCACATTTTCCAGGTCACCCAGCAGGTGCACAGGTGTATTCATTACTCACTGACACATTTTAAAAGATCCACATGTGGTTATAATAATTTCACTTTTGATTCTGTGAAGAGACCTGGAAAACATGCACTGTGTGGGGTCCCGAGGACCGAGTTTGAGAACCTGTGATCTAGATCAGTGAATCCCAACCACGGTCCTCAAGGCACACTATAGCTGGCCACACACTACACCAACTTTCATCCAACCATTCAACTAGCTGATTGGTTGGAATGAAAATCTGGTGAGGAATGAAAGTAAATGACAATCAGCAATTTGCTCCCAAATGCCGGAAAATGGACAAAAACTGTTGTTTGAACAAATTGTTTAGATCAAACATTTAACAAATTTGTCTGATGACCATTTTCATCTGTTTTCTGGCATTTAGGAGCAAATTGCTGATCATCATTTACTCCCATACTTTACCAGATTTTCATTCCAACCAATCAACTAGTTGGCTGGTTGGATGTAAGTTGGTCTAGTGTGTGGCCAGCTTTAGTGTGCCTTGAGGACCTTGGTTGGGAACCCCTGATCTAGAGGAACTGGGGAAAGTGCCACAAAAAACTTAACCCTTTTCTATGTATTTGTCCATGTAATAGCTAATACAGAGTGTAAGCTCCTCAGGGGCAGGTACTACTGACATGAATGATCTCTGTAATGCGCTGTGTAATATGTGTGTGTCCATGTAATATGTAATATAGAGTGTAAGCTCCTCTGGGGCAGGTTCTGACATGAATGATCTCTGTAATGCACTGTGGAATATGTGTGCACCATCAATAGATTATCAAATAAATGCCAGTAATGAACCAGGCCTCCATAATAAGGGGCACAGGGACATACTGGGGGTCTCACTTCTAGAAATGGATCTAGCTTGGGAGAGATCACATAGGAAATTCTCCGTTTAGCACCCAGGTGTCCTAGAAAAATATGGACCTAGAGTCACATGGTAACGAGCAGCCTAGGTACCACCGGTCCTGGTTCTGAGTCGGACGCAGATGCGGCCACGGCTGGTCCTTTTGTCGCAGTCACGTCTGTGTCTTTATGCTAAGGCTGCGGATGATTTTTACAACTGAGACGCCCACATGCAGCGTTCTGGGACATTTTACTCACATCGGTCGCATCATCAAAACTTCTCCCCTCCCTAAGGCAAGTGCAGCGTCTCCGTCTGACTGTGGCTCCGCTGTGTGAGCGCCTCTTTGGATGCAGCCATTTGTAGCGACACATACACGTTGGCTTTGTCACCCTTGTAACCTTCCAAGAACGCCAGCCAATTAAAATTCACAGACCCTGCGTCCGATTCTGTACTGCATCTCTAAATGCGCAGACAATTGGATGCATGCGCTGTGCGACACAGATAAATGCCCAGTCCCACAACGTCGGCCAACCGTGTGCAGCGTCAGCACTGCGTCCGTATCAGAATCAGGCGGCGGCCGTTGTGCTTTTGGTTTGCACTATTCTGTCTTGAAAACCCCTGATACACTTTATTTTGAGGGAACAGCTGAAATGGGGGAACAGCTGAAATGGGGGAACAGCTGAAATGGGGTGCGCTCTCAGGCGCTATGGAGAGAGTAAATGAATAAGAGCCAGAGCTTAGAAAGAGATGGAGTAAGTGTCCTACAATTGATTTTGGAAATTAAGAGGCAGAAGGGTCTATTTATCATTAATATACTTGCGGCATATTCCCTGAAACCACCCGTATTTGGAGGATACCCGGAAATATTAAGGGGTCAATCCTATTAGGTGTGATGATCTTGCTTGTGCGAGTCATTGCGGCAGTGGCCGCACTTTACGGCAGCCCGGATTCACCTAATATTGCTCGCAGCACCATAGTGTTCTGAACAAAATTATGCGAATCCAGGCTCGGGTTGGGTAGCTAAGGGTGCCGTTGCCAGTGTTTAAACGCCGTTGCAGCGGCACATCGCACCCTTCGCACCTAATTGGAATGACCCCTAAGTATCACCCCAATGTGCAGTATGAAGAAGAGACAACAGCAGATATCTCTAACAGCAGCCGAAACTCCGATAGGTTTCTATGGGGGCTGCGAAGATGGCGTTGGTCTATGTACCTATACGGAGCGACGGGGGGAGAGGGGGTTGGGACTGAGCTGTGACAGAGTGGGTGGCTAAAAGCAGAGAGGGTGGAGCCTGCCAGCGGGGGTGGGGGTGGAGACTGAAGTGACCGTTACACTAGTTATATATAATTACTAAATGAATATTTATAAATATTGCTTCTAACGATTGTCTTTTGTGTGTGGTCTCATTCATTGCGATTAATTCCCACTGCTCCCGTTAGCACCTGACCAGAGCCGTAACTAAACTCTGGAACCAGAAAAAGGGGCTTGGCCAAATGGGGAAGGGCCATGACAAATCTGATTTGTCCCTTATGATGATAAAGGAGTACCGATCCCTTTGAACCACTGTCATCCAGGTGTCTGACTGCCATGTGAGAGGTGCTAGGTTTGAGACATGGGTATGACAATATTTTGAAAGTCGCACCACCCTAGTTATAGTTATGGTCCTGCACCTGACCTGATCCTGGTCCCATAGCTGGCAGTGGTCCTGGCATCCTTTCTTGTTGTTTGATCAGGTGACACCTACAATGGACCCATCATTGCTCTCTGACCTTAACTGGCACCATTATATTATCTTTTATTTATACAGTATGGCGCCACCAGAGTTCCTCAGCGATGTACATCATCGTGTATGTGTTGTAACAATTAATAATAATGAAATATCGATCTACTTTTATAGATATATATATATATATATATATATAATAATTAGAGGTGAGCGGGTTCAGATTTACTCGGTTCTTATCGCCACTTTACCGCAAGTTCGGATTAGTTCGGATTTATTTTATTTGCTATCCAAAACACGTGATAGCCGATAGCCAATAAAATGCCATGCTGAGAACCGAGTAAATCCGAACCCACTCATCCCTAATAAATATATATATATGTGTGTTATTAAATAATATAGTATTAACTATTATCAATCACATATACTAGATTATTTTAAAGCTGTCACTGTTGACTTAGGGAATCAGGGCTGTAACTAGAGGTGCAAATAGATCAAGGTTCAAATTCACTGCCCTGGTGACATCTGTAATGGCACCATACATCCTGAGGGGATATAGATATTATACCTACAGCCAGCATCCTGGCTGACGAAATCCCAGAGCCGGAATACCACTACCCAGCCAGAAGACCGGCGCCGGAATACCAACAGTAGTGGAGATGCCAACACCGTAATCCCGACAGCTGAGATGCCGATCGTAAGTATAGCGGGGCTGGTTAGGTCTTAGCCGGTGGGGAGGCAGGGTTAGGTTTAGGTGTCATGGGGAAGTTAATCTAGGGGAGGGGGAAGTTAGGTACAGTACCCCCAGGGGTGGGTTAAGGTTAGGCACCACTGGGGGGGGGGGTAGCGTTAGGCACTAAGGGGGGACAGTTAGGGTTAGGCACCAAGGGGGGGGGTTATGTTTAGGCACTAACGGGGTGGGTTGGGTGGGGGGGTTTAATGTTACAGTGCAGGAACAGAGGGTTAGGGTTGGGGGGAGAAAGGGGGAGGATTCATTGGTGTAACTAGGGTATTTGGAGCCAAGGGCAAGAAAAAAAATGGAGCCCCCACACCTATATGTGCACGCCGCAGGCGCAAGCGCCAGAAAAGTGGTCGTGGCCACATGCCATAATGGGCGTGGTCACTGAAAAAACTAGGGCGTGTCAACATGACACCACCATTTCTCGTCACTCTGGGAACATTCCTTTCCATATGCACCTTAGTGCCCCCAGTAGGAGTGCCCCTTATGCAATGCCCCCAGTAGTAGTGCCCCTCGTGCAATGCCCACTGTAGTAGTGTCCCTCGTGCAGTGCTCACTGTAGTAGGACACCCTGTAGTAGTGCCCCTTATGCAATGCCCCTGTTGTAGTGCATATTATGCAATGCCCCCATTAATGCCCATAAAGCAGTGCCCCAGTAGTGCCCCTTATGCAATGCCCCTGTAGTGCCCCTTATATAGTGCCCCTTATGCAGTATCCAATAAATAGTGCCCCTTTTACACTGCCCCAGTAGTGCCCCTTATACAGTGCCCCATTAGTGTCCCTTATATAGTGCCCCCAGTAGTACCTTTTATGCAGTTCCCCCAGTAGTGCCCAATATATAGTTCCCAATATACAGTGCCCCCAGTAGTGCCCCTTATATAGAGCCCTCTATGCAGTGACCCCAGCAGAAGTGTCATCTACATATAAGACAGACACACACACAGCACATCATTTACTTACCGGAATCCCTGCTCCTGCACACGACACCACTGTCCGCTGCTCCCATCCCGCTCGGAACTGTGGGAGAGATGTCATGACGTCTCTCCCTTCACCCAGTGCGGAAGCCGAAAGGCGGAGCTCACAAGTGAGCTCCAATCTGGCTCTGGCCCTGGGTGCAGCAGCCAATAAGAGTCTGTCTGACTCTTATTGGCTACAGTGTTAAAACAAACACACCGCCGACACCGGCAGTGTTTTTGTTTTAGTGTGTAGTGCCGGCGAGGACCACACGTGCCCTGGACTGCGGCTGGTCTGACGGCACCCAGGGCATGCACCCTGCTCGAACCCCCCATGTTATGCCACTGGGAGGGTTACCAACCTTACCGGACCCTTGTCGGGATCCTGAGCATCTGGATGCTGGGGTCGGTATATTGACAGTAGGCATCCCGACTATTGGGATTACAAACCGATTCCATCCCATGGAGCCATCTTAGGATGCTTCCAGTGCCCAGTCCCCTCTTTGTGACGTCATGACATCACACGTGTAGGGCGGCTGGCAGGAAGTGCAAACATGACCCTTAGTTTCCTGCTACTAGACTGCAAACAAAGGAAACAAAAGCAAATTTGTGTATTCCACAGACCCTCCAACATGACCCATTCCATTAAGTACAAAATGCTCTGCTCCTGGACTTCCCTCTTAATTTATGATTGAAGCCACCTGTGCTGAAATGCCCTTCTCATGAAATAACTATCTCAACACAGGTGACTGCAATCATTGATTAGGTGGAAAGTCCAGGAGCAGAGCATTTTGTACCTAATGGATGGGTCATGTTGGAGGGTTGGGTTAAAATGTGAGGAAAACAAATCCATCCCCATACATAGTGACATTTACCCACTGATAGACAATTCTCATGATTTAAATTTACAGTAAGTAGCTCAGCATTGTGATTCCTCCACCAATCACAGCCTAATCTCAAAGTTCTTAGAAGCTCCTGAGATAACTTTAAATACAGAGGAACTGTGGAACTTCATAAATTGAGAATTAGCTCCCCCTGCTGGTAGACACTGGAAGCTAGCATTTACATTTCAAATGTTCTTCAGCAAATGAACGTATAACTTCTAATCCTGCTCTAAAGGTGCAGAAATACACCCCAGAATCCTGGACATAGCTCCTCTCCCCAGGACAGACCTTTACAAGAGTAATTAATGCAACATTCATTTATTATCATCACTGTACATCCCGATATGCTTTTATTTTCTTTATTGTTTTCATGCATGTGCTACTTATTTTATTTCTCCGTCTAATGTTACATTTCCACATATTAACATTTTCCTACAGATAGTTGTAAAACTTTAAAAAGATGGCACCAGCACAAATCAGATCTTCATCAATGCTTATTTCTTTCCAACGACCCAGAAATATAAACTATTATTCTAAATCGTATGTGGCCTAAAAAATGCACCCCTGTCTGTAGGCTCCATGCTGGCTCATCCAGCTGTCTGCTCACCCTGTAATCACCCCTATGTGTGTGTGTGTGTATATATATATATATATATATATATATATATGATCTCTGGCCTCAAGTCTTCAGTACAGTATCTCTAGTTATAACTCTGCCAGTAATCAGTGTAAGCAACATAGAGTTCTATACGCCATAAAGTATCATTGTGCTGGGTGGTAGTGACATCGGTCAGCAAACATATGATAAAAGGTGTGTAAGTATCTCTAGGCCTGACGCAGATGTGGTCGCAATGTCAATGTTTTCGGAGCTGAGCGATTATTTTTGTACTATGCCCCGATCGATTACCGATGGCGGTGGCAGTGAGGATTTGGACGCAGTGTTTGACAGTCACTGAGCATTTGTGAGAAGTAACCGGCGTGTCACCATCGTTTGGTTGGCTTGTCTCAGCCTGCGACTACGTCTGTGTACGCAGTTACATTGTCTCCGGCGGCTGACTATGGACGGACATTGCTCAGAGGATCGATGATGCAGCCAAGGTGCGATTGATGGAGAGCCTTTGTACGCAGGCTGCGGAGCAGAGACGCCACCGATGGGTGACTCTGTACAAATCCCAGTGGCTGCGGCATTTGCATAGTATTACAGAGTCGCTGCGTACAGAATCTCAGTAGCGACCGTATTTCCGTGTATATCTGAATCACGCCCTCTGTGAGGGAAGATAAGATAATGTCCCAGGGTTACACCATGCACACGGAGCTGCTGCTGCCTCTATGTGATGAGCGGCATTTAGTGCCAGGTGCTGCACTGGGTTTAGTGTCTGTGTGATGAGCGGCATTTAGTGCCAGGTGCTGCACTGGGTTTAGTGTCTGTGTGATGAGCGGCATTTAGTGCCAGGTGCTGCACTGGGTTTAGTGTCTGTGTGATGAGCGGCATTTAGTGCCAGGTGCTGCACTAGGTTTAGTGTCTGTGTGATGAGCGGCATTTAGTGCCAGGTGCTGCACTGGGTTTAGTGTCTGTGTGAAGAGCGGCATTTAGTGCCAGGTGCTGCACTGGGTTTAGTGTCTGTGTGATGAGCGGCATTTAGTGCCTGGTGCTGCACTGGGTTTAGTGTCTGTGTGATGAGCGGCATTTAGTGCCAGGTGCTGCACTGGGTTTAGTGTCTGTGTGATGAGCGGCATTTAGTGCCAGGTGTTGCACTGGGTTTAGTGTCTGTGTGAGCTGGCTGCACAGAAATACACAGCGTCATCCTCTGTGGCTGCAGCCTTCAGGGTGAGCAGAGAATTGTGGGTGTCGTTTCTGTTTAGGGTCCATGTGGTTTTATAATCCTCTTCCATCGTTTGGTCGTTGGCTCCTGTTGAGTAGACCATCAGCCTGAGCCCCTCTCCCGGCTTCTGCTGGTACCAGTACATGTAATAGTAGTTGGATTCACTTTGGTAACAACGAATCTCTACAGATTTTCCCAAATTTACCATCAGCAGCTTCTTATCCTGTGTGACCAGCACCCCCCAGCACCGACCTGGGGAACAGAGGAGGAGAAGAGAGGTCTAAGGTGGGAACTTATCACTGAGACGGATTTTCACAAATGTTTAACTTGATGGGTTTATGTTGTATATATTCCTGCTCTATTATAACTGTATAATTGTACAAGTGCTAAGGAGTAAAATATAAAGATGACTGCGGGTTAATCTATTGGCGGTGAATCTAGGCGCCTGCGGTAGGGTGGTCAGACTCACATAGAATACTGTTCAGAACCAATAGCAGAGCCGGACACATCTTCATTTTATAGCCAGTGATGTGATTATTCTCTAGCCGTCCTATTAGAGCAGTAAATGAAGCACTATACAGAGAGCTCTGATGTGTATAGGGTTATTATACAGTATAACACCCTGTAACGCCCACCGTGCTGTTTTTCTGCTCCTCCCCTTGTTGTCCTGGGTCACATGGTTGTGATGTCAGAGGTCCAGTAAACCACTTCACTTTAGACCTAACCAGTCCCCCAGTCTCTTCCCATCTGTGTACCAGCCGTCATTTCTTATATTTACAATTGTGTTACACAACAACAACCACCGGCCATAGTTACATACTGTAGTTATTATGGTTGAACAAATTCATATGTTTACACTTGTATTTGCAACATGCCCAGAAATTGGGGAATTCTAGTAAACCTGGCTCTTAACAACAAATGCCTGTTCCTCATGCCCAATCTCTGGTACACCTGTGCCTCATACCTCGTCATCATTAGCCATTCCAGTCTCCAGTACATCAGTACTTGTGCCTCCTTATGGTCAACCCATTCCCGTAGATCCCATCTGATGCTCACTCGGGGATGGGGGAGGAGTCAACGTGCGCAGTGTCAGCAGCAAAGTGACGAAAGCAATGCGGCATACATCGCACCCATATAGTGAGATTTATACCGGAAATGAAATATAATACAGTATCTGGGGATTACAAGTGTCTGAGAACAACACAACTTACAGTATACTGTATTATTAGCCTGGTGATATAATATCTGGGATATAACGTACAGCCTCAGAGAGCGTTATACTTCTGGGAGGACACAGGTCTCTATATTTCAATGTAAAGATCTCTGGGGATTAATGTAAGAAGCGGACGATAGTTTATTTTGTTTTCTCTCCTCTGACATATAAATATTTCTCCTGCTTGTAAACTACAATCCTTTCATCTTCTGATATTAAAATATAACAAATAAGAATTCAATTTGGCAATAATTTATCAGTTACCAGGTCCATCACTATTATATAATCCCTTTATTTTCCATCTATTCCAAGGCTTCCTGCTGCTACAGTAATGGTTGTCTGGGAACAGGTGGCCTCTTGTTGATTCAGAGAGGTGGCCCGGATGGCAATACAGGGTTTCCGCCTGTCGGGACGATCATGCATGCCAGGAACTTCTGCAGATACTGACTTAGTCCCTGGTGCCAGCCTCATCACTAAGAAGCATCTGTGCCCCTCTTGTATGACAGCCGGCTTGCACAGGTCCTGTCTGATTCATTTAAAGATCTTGGAGACCATGTACAGTACCCAATATTTATCCTAATTTAGATGACGTGGTCCTTTAATGACTCATAAGCTGCCCTGTCCACAGGCGTAATGTTCCCATAGTATTACACCACAATATACAATAATTGGGGAACTCTGCAGCAGTATTCATCTTGTGACAATTATCCATAAGAGACACCACATTTAGTTAAAAAGCTGATACTTTCCCCTGTAAGTTGGGCTGTGAGGAAACACAAGATATAACGGTATTATCTATGGGAAATGTGCCCTTGGTAACGTCCCAGGGTTACACCATGCACACGGAGCTGCTGCTGCCTCTATGTGATGAGCGGCATTTAGTGCCAGGTGCTGCACTGGGTTTAGTGTCTGTGTAAACTGGCTGCACAGAAATACACAGCATCATCCTGTGTGGCTGCAGCCTTCAGGGTGAGCAGAGAATTGTGGGTGTCGTTTCTGTTTAGGGTCCATGTGGTTTTATAATCCTCCTCCATATTTTCGTCCTTAGCTCCTGTTGAGTAGACCATCAGCCTGAGCCCCTCTCCCGGCTTCTGCTGGTACCAGAACATACTGAGATAGGTGGATTCACTTTGGTAACATCGAATCTCTACAGATTTTCCCAGATTTACCACCAGCAGCTTCTTATCCTGTGTGACCAGCACCCCCCAGCACCGACCTGGGGAACAGAGGAGGAGAAGAGAGGTCTAAGGTGGGAACTTATCACTGAGTCGGATTGTTTTCCAGCCGTCTCACTGGATATAGTGTATAAATATCTGTTTTGCCGGACACTTACCTAGGAAGCAGCTCAGGAACAGCAGCAGACACGCTCCCATCTTCCAATTCTAGGATCTTTCTATCTTTCCTACAATAAGAGTGAAGCCGGATTAGTGAGTGACTATATACCACATACTATAATACTATATAGGAAACTACTATTCTGTAAGGTCATTATAACTCCCCCGATGCCTTTGGTAAGTCCCTGCTCCTTCCTGATGGGTTGGCTCATGTCATGTGACTCACATCGAATGTCCTGATTTTTATACTGTATTATGTTATGTTATTCCCCTCGACATCTGTGTTTGTGCTGCCATTATGTTATAGTAATAACACTGCTGGACAAATGCAATTACATAGCTGAAACAAGTAACAAAATAATAGAAAAAGTAGAATCGGATCCCTCCCAGCGCCCCCCGCATGCGCAGAAGGACACCAGATGGACTTCTGCAGGGGCGTATTTATAATGGGTGCAGAGTGTGCGTAGCCCTGCACTACCCGGCATCCATACTTTTTATTTTTATACTTCCCTCTCCGATGTCCCACGGAATAGCGCTGCAGAAAATGACCGCGTTTTGCGCATGCGCTGAGGGAAATCACGAGGATAATGGCTGCTGCACCATTCTCCCGGTGATCTGCGCAGGTGCGGTAGACTCTGAGCACACTCTAGTGCTGACGGCAGCTGGAGAGAGAGGAGGGGGCTCTGGACGGGGAGTGAACACAGGCCCCCTACTCTCTGAATATGCCCCTGGACTTCTGGGTCATAGACCTGGAATTTCCTAATCCCCTACTTTGTAAAGGACAGTTCTTACCGAGAGATCTGCGCTTTGCGTATTCCTTCATGCATACCGGCGTTCATGCGAAGAGTGGCCGGATGCATCACATCCTGGAAGCAATGCGTCATTCATCCGCCCATAGTGAGATTTATACCGGAAATGAAATATAATACAGTATCTGGGGATTACAAGTGTCTGAGAACAACACGATCTACAGTATACCGTATTATTATCCTGGTGATATAATATCTGGGATAGAGTATACTGTATTATTATCCTGGTGATATAATATCTGGGATAGAGAATACTGTATTATTATCCTGGTGATATAATATCTGGGATAGAGTATACTGTATTATTATCCTGGTGATATAATATCTGGGATAGAGTATACTGTATTATTATCATGGTGATATAATATCTGGGATAGAATATACTGTATTATTATCCTGGTGATATAATATCTGGGATACAGTATACTATATTATTATACTGGTGATATAATATCTGGGATACAGTATACTATATTATTATCCTGGTGATATAATATCTGGCCTCAGGAAGCGTTATACTTCTCTAGGTCTCTATATTTCAATGTATAGATCTCTGGGAATTAATGTAAGAACTGGACGATAGTTTATATTATTTTCTCTCCTGTGAATTATACGTATTTGTCATTTCAGTATTTCTCCTGCTTGTAAACTACAATCCTTTCATCTTCTGATTGTATAATATAACAAATAAGAATTAAAGTTGGCAATAATTTGTTATCGGTTACCAGGTCCATCACTATTATATAATCCCTTTATGTTCCATCTATTCCTAGGCTTCCTGCTGCTACAGTAATGGTTGTCTGGGAACAGGTGGCCTCTTGTAGATTCAGGGGTATAGGAGCTCATTCAGACCGCTCGCAAGATGCGATCGCTCGCTGGCCAAAAGGGGACATATATTTAAATTAAGCACTCGCACTGCGTCACGTAAGGATGCCCACTGTGTGTTAGCGAGCTACGGCAAAGTGCGCTCGCAAGTGTCTGAAAACGCCCCCTTGCCTCTCACAATACACGTCATCTGCGGGAAATGTATGATTAGTCGGGACCATCGTGAGCCATCGGAGCTGCTCACAGTTCTTGGGGTTGCCTTTCCCCGCCGCAAGTACTGCGATCAGTGCGGGCTGACATACATGAAGGTGACATGTACAAAGACGCTACTTTGCTAATTATGCACGCCCTTTAATCTGCATTTTGGCTGGCTGACACGCCTGCGTTCACATATCCAGTCCCCCGTTCACAAGCACCTTCCCCTGTTACCTCCCACAAACAACTCACTCAAAGCAGCGACCGATAGTGGCTTATGAGCAACCAAAATCAGATTGCAACGAATGGCTCGCGCACGTGCACTGCAAATTATACGCATGCGCAGATGGGTGAAAATCGCTCACAGCGAGCGATCGCGCCTTAGCGAGCGGGTCTGAATCAGGTCCATAGTTACTAAAGTGAGAATGTTTAGAAGTAGAGATGTTGCCCATAGCAACCAATCAGATTCTATCTATCATCTTCTAGAAGGTGCTAGTTAAATGTTAAGTAGAATCTGATTGGTTGCTATGGACAGAGAGGTGGTCCAGATGGCAATACAGAGTGTCCGCCCGTCGGGACGATCATTACACCACAATATACAATAATTGGGGTACTCTGCAGCAGTATTCATCTTGTGACAATTATCCATAAGAGACACCACATTTAGTTAAAAAGCTGATACTTTCCCCTGTAAGTTGGGCTGTGAGGAAACACAAGATATAACGGTATTATCTATGGGAAATGTGCCCTTGGTAACGTCCCAGGGTTACACCATGCACACAGAGCTGCTGCTGCCTCTATGTGATGAGCGGCATTTAGTGCCAGGTGCTGCACTGGGTTTAGTGTCTGTGTTAACTAGCTGCACAGAAATACACAGCGTCATCCTCTGTGGCTGCAGCCTTCAGGGTGAGCAGAGAATTGTGGGTGTTGTTTCTGTTTAGGGTCCATGTTGTTTTATAACCCTCTTCCATCGTTTGGTCGTTGGCTCCTGTTGAGTGGACCATCAGCCTGAGCCCCTCTCCCGGCTTCTGCTGGTACCAGTACATGTTATAGTAGGTGGATTCACTTTGGTAACAACGAATCTCTACAGATTTTCCCAAATTTACCATCAGCAGCTTCTTATCCTGTGTGACCAGCACCCCCCAGCACCGACCTGGGGAACAGAGGAGGAGAAGAGAGGTCTAAGGTGGGAACTTATCTCTGAGACGGATTTTTATTTCTGGGTGTTTTGTTTTCTCTTCCGTCAGATTAGAATTTCAAAAATGTTTAACTTGATGGGTTTATGTTGTATATCTTCCTGATCTATTATAACTGTATAATTGTACAAGTGCTAAGGAGTAAAATATAAAGATGACTGCGGGTTAATCTATTGGCGGTGAATCTAGGCGCCTGCGGTAGGGTGGTCAGACTCACATAGAATACTGTTCAGAACCAATAGCAGAGCCGGACACATCTTCATTTTATAGCCAGTGATGTGATTATTCTCTAGCCGTCCTATAAGAGCAGTAAATGAAGCACAATACAGAGAGCTCTGATGTATGTAGGATTATTATACAGTATAACACCAAGTAACGCCCACCGTGCTGTTTTTCTGCTCCTCCCCTTGTTGTCCTGGGTCACATGGTTGTGATGTCAGAGGTCCAGTAAACCACTTCACTTTAGACCTAACCAGTCCCCCAGTCTCCTCCCATCTGTGTACCAGCCGTCATTTCTTATATTTACAACTGGGTTACACAACAACAACCACCAGTCATAATTACATACTGTAGTTATTTAGGTTGAACAAATTCATATGTTTACACTTGTATTTGCAACATGCCCAGAAATTGGGGAATTCCAGTAAACCTGGCTCTTAACAAGAAATGCTTGTTCCTCATGCCCAATCTCTGGTACACCTGTGCCTCATACCTCGTCATCATTAGTCATTCCAGTCTCCAGTACATCAGTACCTGTGCCTCTTTATGGTCAACCCATTCCCGTAGATCCCATCTGCTGCTCACGCTGGGATTGGGGGAGGAGTCAACCTGCGCAGTGTCAGCAGCAAAGTGACGAAAGCAATGCGGCATACATCGCACCCATATAGTGAGATTTATACCGGAAATGAAATATAATACAGTATCTGGGGATTACAAGTGTCTGAGAACACCACAACTTAGAGTATACTGTATTATTAGCCTGGTGATATAATATCTGGGATATAACGTACAGCCTCAGAGACCGTTATACTTCTGGGAGGTCACAGGTCTCTATATTTCAAAGTAAAGATCTCTGGGGATTAATGTAAGAAGCAGACGATAGTTTATTTTGTTTTCTCTAATCTGACATATCAGTATTTCTCCTGCTTGTAAACTACAATCCTTTCATCTTCTGATTGTATAATATAACAAATAAGAATTCAATTTGGCAATAATTTGTTATCGGTTACCAGGTCCATCACTATTATATAATCCCTTAATGTTCCATCTATTCCAAGGCTTCCTGCTGCTACAGTAATGGTTGTCTGGGAACAGGTGGCCTCTTATAGATTCAGGGGTATAGGAGCTCATTCAGACCCGCTCGCAAGATGCGATCGCTCACTGGCCAAAAGGGGACGGATATTTAAATTAAGCACTCGCACTGCATCACGTAAGGACGCCCACTGTGTGTTAGCGAGCTACGACAAAGTACGCTCGCAAGTGTCTGAAGACGCCCCCTTGCCTCTTGCAACACACGTCATCTCCGGGAAATATATGATTAATCGGGACCATCGTAAGCCATCGGAGCTGCTCGCAGTTCTTGGGGTTGCCTTTCCCCGCCGCAGGTACTGCGATCAGTGCGGGCTGACATACATGCAGGTGACATGTATAAAGACGCTACTTTGCTAATTATGCACGCCCTTTAATCTGCATTTTGGCTGCCTGACACGCCTGCATTCACATATCCAGTCCCCCGTTCACAAGCACCTTCCCCTGTTACCTCCCACAAACAACTCTCTCAAAGCAGCGACCGATAGTGGCTTATGAGCAACCAAAATCAGATTGCAACTAATGGCTCGCGCACGTGCACTGCAAATTATACGCATGCACAGATGGTGAAAATCGCTCACAGCGAGCGGGTCTGAATCAGGTCCATAGTTACTAAAGTGAGAATGTTTAGAAGTAGAGATGTTGCCCATAGCAACCAATCAGATTCTATCTATCATCTTCTAGAAGGTGCTAGTTAAATGTTAAGTAGAATCTGATTGGTTGCTATGGACAGAGAGGTGGTCCAGATGGCAATACAGGGTGTCCGCCCGTCGGGACGATCATTACACCACAATATACAATAATTGGGGTACTCTGCAGCAGTATTCATCTTGTGACAATTATCCATAAGAGACACCACATTTAGTTAATAAGCTGATACTTTCCCCTGTAAGTTGGGTTGTGAGGAAACACAAGATATAACGGTATTATCTATGGGAAATGTGCCCTTGGTAACATCCCAGGGTTACACCATGCACACGGAGCTGCTGCTGCCTCTATGTGATGAGCGGCATTTAGTGCCAGGTGCTGCACTGGGTTTAGTGTCTGTGTAAACTGGCTGCACAGAAATACACAGCGTCATCCTCTGTGGCTGCAGCCTTCAGGGTGAGCAGAGAATTATGGGTGTTTTTTCTGTTTAGGGTCCATGTGGTTTTATAATCCTCTTCCATCGTTTGGTCGTTGGCTCCTGTTGAGTGGACCATCAGCCTGAGCCCCTCTCCCGGCTTCTGCTGGTACCAGTACATGTTATAGTAGGTGGATTCACTTTGGTAACAACGAATCTCTACAGATTTTCCCAAATTTACCATCAGCAGCTTCTTATCCTGTGTGACCAGCACCCCCCAGCACCGACCTGGGGAACAGAGGAGGAGAAGAGAGGTCTAAGGTGGGAACTTATCACAGTGATGGATTTTCAAAAATGTTTAACTTGGTGGGTTTATGTTGTATATCTTCCTGATCTATTATAACTGTATAATTGTACAAGTGCTAAGGAGTAAAATATAAAGATGGCTGCGGGTTAATCTATTTGCGGTGAATCTAGGCGCCTGCGGTAGGGTGGTCAGACTCACATAGAATACTGTTCAGAACCAATAGCAGAGCCGGACACATCTTCATTTTATAGCCAGTGATGTGATTTTTCTCTTGCTGTCCTATTTGAGCAGTAAATGAAGCACTATACAGAGAGCTCTGATGTGTATAGGGTTATTATACAGTATAACACCCTGTAACGCCCACCGTGCTGTTTTTCTGCTCCTCCCCTTGTTGTCCTGGGTCACATGGTTGTGATGTCAGAGGTCCAGTAAACCACTTCACTTTAGACCTAACCAGTCACCCAGTCTCCTCCCATCTGTTTACCAGCCGTCATTTCTTATATTTACAACTGGGTTACACAACAACAACCACCGGCCATAGTTACATACTGTAGTTATTTAGGTTGAACAAATTCATATGTTTACACTTGTATTTGCAACATGCCCAGAAATTGGGGAATTCCAGTAAACCTGGCTCTTAACAAGAAATGCTTGTTCCTCATGCCCAATCTCTGGTACACCTGTGCCTCATACCTCGTCATCATTAGTCATTCCAGTCTCCAGTACATCAGTACCTGTGCCTCTTTATGGTCAACCCATTCCCGTAGATCCCATCTGCTGCTCACGCTGGGATTGGGGGAGGAGTCAACCTGCGCAGTGTCAGCAGCAAAGTGACGAAATCAATGCGGCATGCATCACACCCATATAGTGAGATTTATACCGGAAATGAAATATAATACAGTATCTGGGGATTACAAGTGTCTGAGAACACCACAACTTAGAGTATACTGTATTATTAGCCTGGTGATATAATATCTGGGATAGAAAATACAGCCTCAGAGAGCGTTATACTTCTGGGAGGACACAGGTCTCTATATTTCAATGTAAAGATCTCTGGGGATTAATGTAAGAAGCAGACGATAGTTTATTTTGTTTTCTCTCCTCTGACATATCAATATTTCTCCTGCTTGTAAACTACAATCCTTTCATCTTCTGATATTAAAATATAACAAATAAGAATTCAATTTGGCAATAATTTGTTATCGGTTACCAGGTCCATCACTATTATATAATCCCTTTATGTTCCATCTATTCCAAGGCTTCCTGCTGCTACACTAATGGTTGTCTGGGAACAATTGGGCTCTTGTAGATTCAGAGAGGTGGCCCGGATGGCAATACAGGGTTTCCGCCCGTCGGGACGATCATGCATGCCAGGAACTTCTGCAGATACTGACTTTGTCCCCGGTGCCTGCCTCACCAATAAGAAGCATCTGTGCCCCTCTTGTATGACAGCCGGCCTGCACAGGACCTGTCAGATTAATTTAAAGATTTTGGAGACCGTGTACAGTACCCAATATTTATCCTAATTTAGATGACTTATAAGCTGCCCTGTAAATAGGCGTAATGTTCCCATAGTATTACACCACAATATACAATAATTGGGGTACTCTGCAGCAGTATTCATCTTGTGACAATTATCCATAAGAGACACCACATTTAGTTAAAAAGCTGATACTTTCCCCTGTAAGTTGGGCTGTGAGGAAACACAAGATATAACGGTATTATCTATGGGAAATGTGCCCTTGGTAATGTCCCAGGGTTACACCATGCACACGGAGCTGCTGCTGCCCTCTATGTGATGAGCGGCATTTAGTGCCAGGTGCTGCACTGGGTTTAGTGTCTGTGTGATGAGCGGCATTTAGTGCCAGGTGCTGCACTGGGTTTAGTGTCTGTGTGATGAGCGGCATTTAGTGCCAGGTGCTGCACTGGGTTTAGTGTCTGTGTGATGAGTGGCATTTAGTGCCAGGTGCTGCACTGGGTTTAGTGTCTGTGTGATGAGCGGCTTTTAGTGCCAGGTGCTGCACTGGGTTTAGTGTCTGTGTGATGAGCGGCATTTAGTGCCAGGTGCTGCACTGGGTTTAGTGTCTGTGTGATGAGCGGCATTTAGTGCCAGGTGCTGCACTGGGTTTAGTGTCTGTGTGATGAGTGGCATTTAGTGCCAGGTGCTGCACTGGGTTTAGTGTCTGTGTGATGAGCGGCACTTAGTGCCAGGTGCTGCACTGGGTTTAGTGTCTATGTGATGAGCGGCATTTAGTGCCAGGTGCAGCACTGGGTTTAGTTTCTGTGTAAACTGGCTGCACAGAAATACACAGCGTCATCCTCTGTGGCTGCAGCCTTCAGGGTGAGCAGAGAAGTCTGGGTGTCGTTTCTGTTTAGGGTCCTTGTGGTTTTATAATCCTCTTCCATATTTTCGTCCTTAGCTCCTGTTGAGTAGACCATCAGCCTGAGCCCCTCTCCCGGCTTCTGCTGGTACCAGAACATACTGAGATAGGTGGATTCACTTTGGTAACATCGAATCTCTACAGATTTTCCCAGATTTACCACCAGCAGCTTCTTATCCTGTGTGACCAGCACCCCCCAGCACCGACCTGGGGAACAGAGGAGGAGAAGAGAGGTCTAAGCTGGGAACTTATCACTGAGTCGGATTGTTTTCCAGCCGTCTCACTGGATATAGTGTATAAATATCTGTTTTGCCGGACACTTACCTAGGAAGCAGCTCAGGAACAGCAGCAGACACGCTCCCATCTTCCAATTCTAGGATCTTTCTATCTTTCCTACAATAAGAATGAAGCCGGATTAGTGAGTGACTATATACCACATACTATAATACTATATAGCAAACTACTATTCTGTAAGGTCATTATAACTCCCCCGATGCCTTTGGTAAGTCCCTGCTCCTTCCTGATGGGCTGGCTCATGTCATGTGACTCACATCGAATGTCCTGATTTATATACTGTATTATGTCATTCCCCTCGAGATCTGTGTTTGTGCTGCCATTATGTTATAGTAATAACACTGCTGGACAAATGCAATTAAATAGCAGAAACAAATAACAAAATAAGAGAAACCGAAAGATTGCATAAGAAAAGAGGTGTTTTAAACCTCTAGGATGGGGGCCGGCATGTATGCAAATTACTTGTGGGAGTTAGCCTATGGCAAGCAGGGGCGGGTTTGTAACAGGAACATTATATAAGGGGCTAGAAGTGAGGGCCAAAGCCTCTTTGTTCCAGATTCCTCCAGGACAGGGAAGTGCATTTTGTCAGTTGTCATTTTCCTTAATAAAACTCTCTTAGTGCTTCTCCTTCTTCTCTTCTTCTCTCCTCCTTTTCCTTATTGTATTTAGTCTCTTTTCATTTACTTCATATCATTGCTTTTACTTTTCCTTTCTGTCCTCAATCAGTGTCTTTTCTGATTTCTTGTTCTGCTGGGGGTGGGTGTAGCTATGTCCTGCCTAGTAATGAGCCTCCCCAGACCCTGGTCCCTGGCTCCACAGTGCCCCCATGTTATTAGGAGCTGCAGGTGTGGTTCCCCTATTGATAGTTCTATCCCCCCTCAGGCTGCAGCAGCTTTGTGGAAGGTGTGCCAGTGCGGGGGAGGGGTGCTTCCCTTTAGTCCTTAATGCCCCTGGTCAATATTATCTTTGTGGCTGCAATGGCCAGCACCATAGGCAAATGCAGGAGGGGTTTATGAGTGCCTTACCTGAACCCCCCCTCAGCCCACACCATGATGACTACAATAGAAATAGCATATAATACTAAAGTTGCGTGTTTTTTAGGATCCCCTCAGTGTCACAAATGAAATAACTAGCACTACAGTCCCTGTTGATCTTTTAAATGTGTCAGCCAGTAGAAAAAGTTAAAAAGCCAGTAATGAATATTGTTGTGCACCAACTAGATCTGGAAAACATGCACTGTACGGGGTGCACTGATATGGATCACCTATTGGATCAATTATTAATACTGGATAATACACCATCCAGTACATAGGGGGACCAATCTGTGCATCTATGTCCAGGACAGTGCATGGTTTCTTTTTCTGCCCTCTCCCAGATTCCCCAACTTGCTCATATGATCTGTAAAGGAGCCGGCACATGAAATAAAAAGATTCAGCTCAGACAGGATGGCTCTACTTCTACATATAATTACTTACTGTGTCTGCTGGTCCTGTATATGCCAGAATTATATCATTCAGTCAATTCGTATGATGTATTTTATAGATGGTCTAAGTGCTGATTATGCCTCTTAATGGTAGAAAACAGTTGCAGCAAACAGTGTCAGTATTATGCTGGGCATTGAGGTATCATTGGGGGAATAGAATGCTTTAGTGATGCGTTATATGACAGTAAGGGGTAATGGCTTTGACTCTGCTTTATTTATCTATAGCACCTAAGATCTAGCTTTTATCTCCTTTGAATCATTATTATCAGCCAATAGACGATATTGTATTATATACTGTATTCTGAGCATTTAACTTACAAAATAGACAGAATACATGTGCTACAGTGAATTTCTACAGGGTGCACAGCTTATTATTGCAATCACTGCCCCAAGCAGCTATCACCGGGAAGCTCCATTCTCAGCTATGCTCCTACTTCGACAAATATACATTGCTGGAGGTCACGCAGCCTTCGCGTCCTGCCTATGAGGGATACAACGCGTGCAAAGCAGCTAGTTCAGTTCGTCAGGGCTAACAGCAGGCGTCTGGGGAAAATGCTTCGCCTTTAATAATTCCACATTAAAATGTCGTTTTCGTCACCTAAACAAATAACAAAATAATAGAAAAAGTAGAATCGGATCCCTCCCAGCGCCCCCCACGGCGCGTGTCCCTTTAGCGCATGCGCAGAAGGACACCAGATGGACTTCTGCAGGGGCGTATTTATAATGGGTGCAGGGTGTGCGGAGCCCTGCACTACCCGGCATCCATACTTTGTATTTTTATACTGACCTCTCCGATGTCCCACAGAATAGCACTGCAGAAAATGACCGCGTTTTGCACATGCGCAGAGGGAAATCACCAGGATAATGGCTGCTGCACCATTCTCCTGGTGATCTGCGCAGTCGCGGAAGACTCCGAGCACACTCTAGTGCTGACGGCAGCTGGAGAGAGAGGAGGGGGCTCTGGATGGGGAGTGAACACGGGCCCCCTACTCTCTGAATCCGCCCCTGGACTTCTGGGTCATAGACCTGGAATTCCCTTATCCCCTACTTTGTAAAGGACAGCGCTTACCGAGAGAGCTGCGCTTTGCGTATTCCTTTATGCATACCGGCGTTCATGCGAAGAGTGGCCGGATGCATCACATCCTGAGAGCAATGCGTCATGCTTCCGCCCATAGTGAGATTTATTCCGGAAATTATATATAATACAGTATCTGGGGATTACAAGTGTCTGAGAACAACACAACCTACAGTATACTGTATTATTATCCTGGTGATATAATATCTAGGATAGAATATGCTGTATTATTATCCTGGTGATATAATATCTGGGATAGAATATGCTGTATTATTATCCTGGTGATGTAATATCTGGGATACAGTATACTGTATTATTAGCCTGGTGATATAATATCTGGGATAGAATATACTGTATTATTATCCTGGTGATATACTATCTGGGATAGAGTATACTGTATTATTAACCTGGTGATATAATATCTGGGATAGAGTATACTGTATTATTAGCCTGGTGATATATTATCTGGGATACAGTATACTATATTATTAGCCTGGTGATATAAAATCTGGGATACAGTATACTGTATTATTAGCCTGGTGATATAATATCTGGGATAGAGTATACTGTATTATTAGCCTGGTGATATAATATCTGGGATAGAGTATACTGTATTATTAGCCTGGTGATATAATATCTGGGATAGAGTATACTGTATTATTATCCTGGTGATGTAATATCTGGGATAGAGTATACTATATTATTAGTCTGGTGATATGATATCTGGGATAGAGTATACTGTATTATTAGCCTGGTGATATAATATCTGAGATAGAGTATACTGTATTATTAGCCTGGTGATATAATATCTGGGATAGAGTATACTGTATTATTATCCTGGTGATGTAATATCTGGGATAGAGTATACTGTATTATTATGCTGGTGATGTAATATCTGGGATAGAGTATACTGTATTATTATCCTGGTGATATAATATCTGGAATAGAGTATACTGTATTATTAGCCTGGTGATAAAATATCTGGGATAGAGTATACTGTATTATTAGCCTGGTGATATAATATCTGGGATAGAGTATACTGTATTATTATTAGCCTGGTGATGTCATATCTGGGATAGTGTATGCTGTATTATTAGCCTGGTGATATTGTGAGGGGCGGGTGCGGTGCAATGCCTGCTGCCGTGCAGGTGTACATCTGTTACTTACCTTGCGTCGCACCCTCTCACCTTCAGGCCGTGTGTTGAGCAGACGGTCCTGGAACCTCCGAATAGAACACGGACACGATGACCTAGGGGGAAGGAGACGAGGTGAGTACCGTCCTTCCTCACGTCGACCGACGCGCCCTACTGAACCGGGGGATAAATTCAGGTTTTAAGTGAAGATCATCATTGGCACTTTTGGCCTCAGATCCCGAATTTTCACCTATCGGTACTCACGCACCAGGTGAAGATCCGTCCTTGCACCGGGTTGCAAGGTTCACCGTCCGCCCAGAAGGAAGGAGATAGGTAGTGACAAACAAACAGGGAGAGACAGTACACACAGATATTTCTCACCGTGTCCACTCTTGCTCTTCGTCCGCTCACTCGCCTACAGGTCCCTGTAAGGAGATACACAACACAGCCGTGCAGGGCCTAAACCTATGTCAAGCAACTACACATACTAAAACGGCATCACCCTCAACCTACAGTGTGTGTAGTGCGACAGATATAACAAAACTAAACATTTGCCCTGCACGGAACACCAAACACAGACTAAATACACAAGAGCAAAACACAGTGCTGTCCCTTTAAATGTCTGCTACCTATCCAGAGCTGGCCAGCTCCTCTTCTCGGTGACTGGGGAAACCACTACCTCATGGGTGGAAGCCGTACAGCTCTCCACCACTGCTCACACCTCTAATCATCTATGCGGGGGCTACCTAATGGGCTGAGGGCCCTGGACCTAATGCCCAGGGTCTTACCAGCGGCTCAGGGCTTATGCCTGCCTACTGTGGGGTACTCAAGGGACTTGGGCCTACTGCCCAGAGTCCCGCTCTATTTTGCAGCTCAGGCCTAGTGGCCTGCCTAACGGTGGGCTCTGGTAGTGGCCTGGGCCTAATGTCCGGACCACTTTTATTGGGGCTCAAATATAGGGCCTAGTGCCCTCCTGTATGGGTACAGGCCTACGCCTGGTTTATGGCCACGGGCCTAGTGCCCGCCTACTCGATCATTTAGTGGCCTGGGCCTAATACCCAGGCCACTCACACCTTATTACGGGCCAATCCTTTTATAGGGCCTAATGCCCACTATAGTGCCCCGGGCCTTGTGCCCGCCTAATTACCCACGGGCCTAGTGCCCGACAACGCTCCACGGGCCTAACGCCCGACAATCCTGGCGGTCTAGGGAGGGGGTATATGGTGGGCCTCACGGAGGGCCTACCTGCTACGTTGGAAGAGGCTGCGGGGGGGAGCTTCGTGACGCTCTTTCACTTCCCACCCCCGCAGTCCTCTCCGGTCCTCAGCCGCATTCTTCTGCCGCTGGCCCGTCCTGGCCAGCGGCGCCGCCTCTTCTTCTCTTCCTCCAGCCGGCGCCGCCTGTCTTCTCTCTTGACAGCGGCATCTTCTGGCCTCTTCCACGGCCGCCGCCCCTCTTGCCGCGCCGATCTTCCACTCTTCGGGAGGTCTTCTCTCGTCCCTCTCCGCCGCCGAACTGACTTTTCCTGCTCTGCGCCGTCTAATACAAGACGGCGCGAGTGGGCGGGGCTATGATGCGGCAAGCCGCGATTGGCTCGTTGCGGCTGCCTCTGATTGGCTGCTGGCCCGCGAGCCAGATTTGGCTCGCGGCCAGAGCCAAACGCCCGCCGCGCCCAACGCCTGACCGGCGCTGGGAGCAAGTACTCTCTCCCAGCGCCGGCTACACCCCGCCTCTTGGCTGCCGGGCGCCAAGCTCCACTGAGCTTGCGCCCGGAGCCAAGCTTCTCCCGGCGCCACAGTACCGCCGGCACTGGTGAAAGGGACCAGGCGGTCCCTTCACCAGGTGCCCGCGGTATCTGCACCGACGCTAGGGACATTACTGTCCCAGCGCCGGCAATGGATGTGTCCCGCAGAGGACACATCCCTCCTGCCTGCCCCTGCACGTCGGCTGATGCTGGGATCAAACTCGTGATCCCAGCACAGCCTTCCACATTTCCGCCCCCTTTTTCCTTTGTAGTCCCTACAAAGTCTTCCTCCATCTCCAACGTCCGCGGGTCAGGGTATTCTATGGTCCCTCCAGCGAGGATCTGTTCAAGGGCCCAGCCGGGACCGACTATGACCCCACATTCCTTCTCCACTGGCTCCGGGCTCTCCATCTTCGTACCTCCTGACTTCACTCTGCGGATCCTCTGTGGGAGTGGCAACTCGGAAGTGCCACTCATGATGGGCCACCATGGGGAATTTTCTTCTAAGGGTGCCGCAGCCACCCACTCTTCTTCCAACTTGTCTGGGGCATCTTCACTGAATTCAGCGTGTGGCACTAACCACCACCCAATAGTCGATTCCTCCGGGGCATCCTCTTCCTCCCGGGTCTCCGCCGACATTTTCCATGAGTCGGGACTCTTCTCCACAGACTCCTGCAGCAAGCGACACTTTCCTTCTTCAGCGTACTCCACCTCTTCCGCTGACATCTCCGGGTATCCAGGTCTCGGACTCTTCCAGCATGGGGAGATCCTAGACTTCTTTGCCACTGGGTCTTCATGCTCTTCCTTATAGCGTGGCATCTTCACCTCCCAGTCATCCACATCTGTCCTCTGCGGGCAAGGATCCTTCTTCACTGGGACCTCTTCGGAGCATAACAGTGTCACTGCCTCTTCCCAGGGACACTCATGGGCCAAGTGTCCCTGCCGCCGACACTTCCAGCACGGGGGTGCTGTTGCCATCTTCATCACAAAGGGGTCTCTACCCTTCGGCTCCTGCTCAGGAACAATGGGCACCTGCGAACGTACTTCCAGCAGGCTCTTCTGCTCCACTTCCCTGGCTTCTTCTATCCACTTCTGGGCTCGGCCATCCAAGATCATCCGGTTTTCGTCCCACGGACAATCTCGAAGCTCATGCTCTGGATCTCCACATCCTTCACACCGGAATTCTTCATTCTCCTGGTGCCACTCTTCATCACGTGGACAGCTATTATGCTCATGCCCATAGGTTCCGCAGAGCATACACCAGAGTCTCTTCTTCACAGAGTTCTTCTGACCACATCTCTGGACCGCTTGCTGGGCCATCTGTGTGATCTCCAACGGGGACATTTCTTCCTCTTCTGTCGCCCTAAACTCTCTCCAGGGACATTCGCTGGCAACATGTCCCAGCCGCTGACACGTCTTGCAGGGGGTCACAGCTGATTTCTTGCGCCCCTTCTCCCGGCGCTCTTCCTTGCCGCGCTGTACCGACCGCTGCACCATCTTCATGATGTCTTCTCCCGACACCGTAATCCAGTCACTCTTACGCCCGGGGATGGTTCCACTCCGGAGCTGTCCGTAGGGGGGTCCTCTTGCCGGTGGTCCACATCGTGTCCGTGATCCTGCCGACTACGCCAAATGTGAGGGGCGGGTGCGGTGCAATGCCTGCTGCCGTGCAGGTGTACGTCTGTTACTTACCTTGCGTCGCACCCTCTCACCTTCAGGCCGTGTGTTGAGCAGACGGTCCTGGAACCTCCGAATAGAACACGGACACGATGACCTAGGGGGAAGGAGACGAGGTGAGTACCGTCCTTCCTCACGTCGACCGACGCGCCCTACTGAACCGGGGGATAAATTCAGGTTTTAAGTGAAGATCATCATTGGCACTTTTGGCCTCAGATCCCGAATTTTCACCTATCGGTACTCACGCACCAGGTGAAGATCCGTCCTTGCACCGGGTTGCAAGGTTCACCGTCCGCCCAGAAGGAAGGAGATAGGTAGTGACAAACAAACAGGGAGAGACAGTACACACAGATATTTCTCACCGTGTCCACTCTTGCTCTTCGTCCGCTCACTCGCCTACAGGTCCCTGTAAGGAGATACACAACACAGCCGTGCAGGGCCTAACTCCTATGTCAAGCAACTACACATACTAAAACGGCATCACCCTCAACCTACAGTGTGTGTAGTGCGACAGATATAACAAAACTAAACATTTGCCCTGCACGGAACACCAAACACAGACTAAATACACAAGAGCAAAACACAGTGCTGTCCCTTTAAATGTCTGCTACCTATCCAGAGCTGGCCAGCTCCTCTTCTCGGTGACTGGGGAAACCACTACCTCATGGGTGGAAGCAGTACAGCTCTCCACCACTGCTCACACCTCTAATCATCTATGCGGGGGCTACCTAATGGGCTCAGGGCCCTGGACCTAACGCCCAGGGTCTTACCAGCGGCTCAGGGCTTATGCCTGCCTACTGTGGGGTACTCAAGGGACTTGGGCCTACTGCCCAGAGTCCCGCTCTATTTTGCAGCTCAGGCCTAGTGGCCTGCCTAACGGTGGGCTCTGGTAGTGGCCTGGGCCTAATGTCCGGACCACTTTTATTGGGGCTCAAATATAGGGCCTAGTGCCCTCCTGTATGGGTACAGGCCTACGCCTGGTTTATGGCCACGGGCCTAGTGCCCGCCTACTCGATCATTTAGTGGCCTGGGCCTAATACCCAGGCCACTCACACCTTATTACGGGCCAATCCTTTTATAGGGCCTAATGCCCACTATAGTGCCCCGGGCCTTGTGCCCGCCTAATTACCCACGGGCCTAGTGCCCGACAACGCTCCACGGGCCTAACGCCCGACAATCCTGGCGGTCTAGGGAGGGGGTATATGGTGGGCCTCACGGAGGGCCTACCTGCTACGTTGGAAGAGGCTGCGGGGGGGAGCTTCGTGACGCTCTTTCACTTCCCACCCCCGCAGTCCTCTCCGGTCCTCAGCCGCATTCTTCTGCCGCTGGCCCGTCCTGGCCAGCGGCGCCGCCTCTTCTTCTCTTCCTCCAGCCGGCGCCGCCTGTCTTCTCTCTTGACAGCGGCGTCTTCTGGCCTCTTCCGCGGCCGCCGCCCCTCTTGCCGCGCCGATCTTCCACTCTTCGGGAGGTCTTCTCTCGTCCCTCTCCGCCGCCGAACTGACTTTTCCTGCTCTGCGCCGTCTAATACAAGACGGCGCGAGTGGGCGGGGCTATGACGCGGCGAGCCGCGATTGGCTCGTCGTGGCTGCCTCTGATTGGCTGCTGGCCCGCGAGCCAGATTTGGCTCGCGGCCAGAGCCAAACGCCCGCCGCGCCCAACGCCTGACCGGCGCTGGGAGCAAGTACTCTCTCCCAGCGCCGGCTACCCGCCGCCTCTTGGCTGCCGGGCGCCAAGCTCCGCTGAGCTTGCGCCCGGAGCCAAGCTTCTCCCGGCGCCACAGTACCGCCGGCACTGGTGAAAGGGACCAGGCGGTCCCTTCACCAGGTGCCCGCGGTATCTGCACCGACGCTAGGGACATTACTGTCCCAGCGCCGGCAACGGATGTGTCCCGCAGAGGACACATCCCTCCTGCCTGCCCCTGCACGTCGGCTGATGCTGGGATCAAACTCGTGATCCCAGCACAGCCTTCCACATTATAATATCTGGGATACAGTATACTGTATTATTAGCCTGGTGATATAATATCTGGGATAGAGAATACTGTATTATTATCCTGGTGAAATAATATCTGGGATAGAGTATACTGTATTATTTGCCTGGTGATATAATATCTGGGATAGAGTATACTGTATTATTAGCCTGGTGATATAATATCTGGGATAGAGTATACTGTATTATTAGCCTGGTGATGTCATATCTGGGATAGAGTATACTGTATTATTAACCTGGTGATATAATATCTGGGATAGAGTATACTGTATTATTATCCTGGTGATATAATATCTGGGATAGAGTATACTGTATTATTATCCTGGTGATATAATATCTGGGATAGAGTATATTGTATTATTATCCTGGTGATATAATATCTGGGATAGAGTATACTGTATTATTATCCTGGTGATATAATATCTGGGATAGAGTATACTGTATTATTATCCTGGTGATATAATATCTGGGATAGAGTATACTGTATTATTATCCTGGTGATATAATATCTGGGATAGAGTATACTGTATTATAATCCTGGTGATATGATATCTGGGATAGAGTATACTGTATTATTAGCCTAGTGATGTAATATCTGGGATATAACATCCGGCCTCAGGAAGCGTTATACTTCTGGGAGGTCATGGTCTGTATATTTCAATGTATAAATCTCTGGGCCTGATTCAGAGCCGCTCGCACTGAATCAGGGGCGGGCTTTTTTTATTTTGGAGCGGCCTCCTGGCCGCCCGCATAGTTGTGGGTGACCACCTACAGCTAATGCGAGTGGCCATGATGATGGTCGCGATGGTCAAGACCATCGCGACCATCAGGCTTGCGATGAGACCCTTGTCATAGGGTCTCGTGGCCGCAAGCTCCAGAGAGCTTTCGGCTCTAACAGAGCCGGAAGCTCTCCCACTGACATCACTTGTGATGTCAGTGGGGCCACCCCCAACGGTAGGCATTCTCATGGGAGCACCTCCGTTTTGGTAGCCACCCAACCCGGCCCGCCCACCAAAGGAGGCGAGCTGTCACTCAACATCGAAAGCCCGCCCCCCTTTGGTGCGAGACCCGGAGCGATGGATTGCCCATCGCTAGCCGGGTCTCGCGCATGCGCACGACTGAGCCGGCTCCATCATGCACATGCGCTGTGGGCCACCATCGACCTGGTTGCGAGCACTCAGCGCTTGTGAATCGCTGGGTCTGAATCAGGACCTCTGGGGATTAATGTAAGAAGCGGACGATATTTTATATTATTTTCTCTCCTGTGAATTATACGTATTTGTCATTTCACTATTTCACCTGCTTGTAAACTACAATCCTTTCATCTTCTGATTGTATAATATAACAAATAAGAATTCAATTTGGCAATAATTTGTTATCGGTTACCAGGTCCATCACTATTATATAATCCCTTTATTTTCCATCTATTCCTAGGCTTCCTGCTGCTACAGTAATGGTTGTCTGGGAACAGGTGGCCTCTTGTAGATTCATGGGTATAGGAGCTCATTCAGAGTCGCTCGCAAGATGCGATCGCTCTCTGCCCAAAAGGGGCCGGATATTTAAATTAAGCGATCGCACTGCGTCGCGTAAGGACGCCCACTGTTTGTTAGCGAGCTACGGCAAAGTGCGCTCCCAAGTGTCTGAAGACGCCCCCTTGCCTCTCGCAACACACGTCATCTCCGGGAAATGTATGATTAATCAGGACCATCGTGAGCCATTGGAGCTGCTCGCAGTCCTTGGGGTTGCCTTTCCCCGCCGCAAGCACTGCGATCAGTGCGGGCTGAAATACATGCAGGTGACGTGTACAAAGACGCTACTTTGCTAATTATGCACACCCTTTAAACTGCGTTTTGACTGCCTGACACGCCTACGTTCGCACATCCACTCCCCCGTTCACAAGCACCTTCCCCTGTTACCACCCACAAACAACTCACTCAAAGCAGCGACCTGATAGTGGCTTACGAGCAACCAAAATCAGATTGCAATGAATGGCTTGCGCACGAGCACTGCAAATTATACGCATGTGCAGATGGGTGAAAATCGCTCACAGCGAGAGATCGCGACTTAACGAGCGGGTCTGAATCAGGTCCATAGTTACAAAAGTGAGAATGTTTAGAAGTAGAGATGTTGCCCATAGCAACCAATCAGATTCTATCTATCATCTTCTAGAAGGTGCTAGTTAAATGATAAGTAGAATCTGATTGGTTGCTATGGACAGAGAGGTGGTCCAGATGGCAATACAGGGTGTCCGCCCATTGGGACGATCTTGCATGCCAGGAACTTCTGCAGACATTGTCCCTGGTGCCAGCCTCATCAATAAGAAGCATCTGTGCCCCTCTTGTATGACAGCCGGCCTGCACAGGACCTGTTGGATTCATTTAAAGATCTTGGAGACCGTGTACAGTACCCAATATTTATCCTAATTTAGATGACTCATAAGCTGCCCTGTCCATAGGCGTAATGTTCCCATAGTATTACACCACAATATACAATAATTGGGGTACTCTGCAGCAGTATTCATCTTGTGACAATTCTCCATAAGAGACACCACATTTAGTTAAAAAGCTGATACTTTCCCCTGTAAGTTGGGCTGTGAGGAAACACAAGATATAACGGTATTATCTATGGGAAATGGGCCCTTGGTAACGTCCCAGGGTTACACCATGCACACGGAGCTGCTGCTGCCTCTATGTGATGAGCGGCATTTAGTGCCAGGTGCTGCACTGGGTTTAGTGTCTGTGTGATGAGCGGCATTTAGTGCCAGGTGCTGCACTGGGTTTAGTGTCTGTGTGATGAGCGGCATTTAGTGCCAGGTGCTGCACTGGGTTTAGTGTCTGTGTGATGAGCGGCATTTAGTGCCAGGTGCTGCACTGGGTTTAGTGTCTGTGTAAACTGGCTGCACAGAAATACACAGCGTCATCCTCTGTGGCTGCAGCCTTCAGGGTGAGCAGAGAATTGTGGGTGTCGTTTCTGATTAGGGTCCATGTGGTTTTATATTCCTCTTCCATCGTTTGGTCATTAGCTGCACTGGACAAAACCATCAGCCTCAGCCCCTCTCCCGGCTTCTGCTGGTACCAGGACATAACGTAGTAGGTGGCATCACTTTGGTAACATCGAATCTCTACAGATTTTCCCAAATTTACCATCAGCAGCTTCTTATCCTGTGTGACCAGCACCCCCCAGCACCGACCTGGGGAACAGAGGAGCACAAGAGAGGTCTAAGGTGGGAACTTATTAAACATCTAATCTGACAGATTGTTTCTGAGTTATCAGACTTACATAAGATACAGCTCAGGACCAGCAGCAGAGTCCGATACGTCTTCCGTGTACAAGTCATGTTTCTTTAGCTCCCTATAATACGAGTAACATACAATAGAGCATGATCACGTGTCACCTGCTACAGCCCTGTATGACACAATGTGATATGTAAGAAAACTAAGAGCAACTGGAACATCCTCCACACGTTTTACTATATTCTGGTCATTTCCGATTGGTTGGGTCATGTCACGTGACTCACATTAAATATATATTATTAAGCCCCTCCCTATCTTAGACAGATGTGACAACAAAATAATAAGTCTTCATTTATTACAGTCATTTAGGCTGAAAATACATATACGAGGTTGCTCTTTCCTACTCACAAACATTCATTGATCTAGATCAGTGGTTCTCAAACTCAGTCCTCAGGACCCCACAGAGGTCACATTTTCCAGGTCACCCAGCAGGTGCACAGGTGTATTCATTACTCACTGACACATTTTAAAAGATCCACATGTGGTTATAATAATTTCACTTTTGATTCTGTGAAGAGACCTGGAAAACATGCACTGTGTGGGGTCCCGAGGACCGAGTTTGAGAACCTGTGATCTAGATCAGTGAATCCCAACCACGGTCCTCAAGGCACACTATAGCTGGCCACACACTACACCAACTTTCATCCAACCATTCAACTAGCTGATTGGTTGGAATGAAAATCTGGTGAGGAATGAAAGTAAATGACAATCAGCAATTTGCTCCCAAATGCCGGAAAATGGACAAAAACTGTTGTTTGAACAAATTGTTTAGATCAAACATTTAACAAATTTGTCTGATGACCATTTTCATCTGTTTTCTGGCATTTAGGAGCAAATTGCTGATCATCATTTACTCCCATACGTTACCAGATTTTCATTCCAACCAATCAACTAGTTGGCTGGTTGGATGTAAGTTGGTCTAGTGTGTGGCCAGCTTTAGTGTGCCTTGAGGACCTTGGTTGGGAACCCCTGATCTAGAGGAACTGGGGAAAGTGCCACAAAAAACTTAACCCTTTTCTATGTATTTGTCCATGTAATAGCTAATACAGAGTGTAAGCTCCTCAGGGGCAGGTACTACTGACATGAATGATCTCTGTAATGCGCTGTGTAATATGTGTGTGTCCATGTAATATGTAATATAGAGTGTAAGCTCCTCTGGGGCAGGTTCTGACATGAATGATCTCTGTAATGCACTGTGGAATATGTGTGCACCATCAATAGATTATCAAATAAATGCCAGTAATGAACCAGGCCTCCATAATAAGGGGCACAGGGACATACTGGGGGTCTCACTTCTAGAAATGGATCTAGCTTGGGAGAGATCACATAGGAAATTCTCCGTTTAGCACCCAGGTGTCCTAGAAAAATATGGACCTAGAGTCACATGGTAACGAGCAGCCTAGGTACCACCGGTCCTGGTTCTGAGTCGGACGCAGATGCGGCCACGGCTGGTCCTTTTGTCGCAGTCACGTCTGTGTCTTTATGCTAAGGCTGCGGATGATTTTTACAACTGAGACGCCCACATGCAGCGTTCTGGGACATTTTACTCACATCGGTCGCATCATCAAAACTTCTCCCCTCCCTAAGGCAAGTGCAGCGTCTCCGTCTGACTGTGGCTCCGCTGTGTGAGCGCCTCTTTGGACGCAGCCATTTGTAGCGACACATACACGTTGGCTTTGTCACCCTTGTAACCTTCCAAGAACGCCAGCCAATTAAAATTCACAGACCCTGCGTCCGATTCTGTACTGCATCTCTAAATGCGCAGACAATTGGATGCATGCGCTGTGCGACACAGATAAATGCCCAGTCCCACAACGTCGGCCAACCGTGTGCAGCGTCAGCACTGCGTCCGTATCAGAATCAGGCGGCGGCCGTTGTGCTTTTGGTTTGCACTATTCTGTCTTGAAAACCCCTGATACACTTTATTTTGAGGGAACAGCTGAAATGGGGGAACAGCTGAAATGGGGGAACAGCTGAAATGGGGTGCGCTCTCAGGCGCTATGGAGAGAGTAAATGAATAAGAGCCAGAGCTTAGAAAGAGATGGAGTAAGTGTCCTACAATTGATTTTGGAAATTAAGAGGCAGAAGGGTCTATTTATCATTAATATACTTGCGGCATATTCCCTGAAACCACCCGTATTTGGAGGATACCCGGAAATATTAAGGGGTCAATCCTATTAGGTGTGATGATCTTGCTTGTGCGAGTCATTGCGGCAGTGGCCGCACTTTACGGCAGCCCGGATTCACCTAATATTGCTCGCAGCACCATAGTGTTCTGAACAAAATGATGCGAATCCAGGCTCGGGTTGGGTAGCTAAGGGTGCCGTTGCCAGTGTTTAAACGCCGTTGCAGCGGCACATCGCACCCTTCGCACCTAATTGGAATGACCCCTAAGTATCACCCCAATGTGCAGTATGAAGAAGAGACAACAGCAGATATCTCTAACAGCAGCCGAAACTCCGATAGGTTTCTATGGGGGCTGCGAAGATGGCGTTGGTCTATGTACCTATACGGAGCGACGGGGGGAGAGGGGGTTGGGACTGAGCTGTGACAGAGTGGGTGGCTAAAAGCAGAGAGGGTGGAGCCTGCCAGCGGGGGTGGGGGTGGAGACTGAAGTGACCGTTACACTAGTTATATATAATTACTAAATGAATATTTATAAATATTGCTTCTAACGATTGTCTTTTGTGTGTGGTCTCATTCATTGCGATTAATTCCCACTGCTCCCGTTAGCACCTGACCAGAGCCGTAACTAAACTCTGGAACCAGAAAAAGGGGCTTGGCCAAATGGGGAAGGGCCATGACAAATCTGATTTGTCCCTTATGATGATAAAGGAGTACCGATCCCTTTGAACCACTGTCATCCAGGTGTCTGACTGCCATGTGAGAGGTGATAGGTTTGAGACATGGGTATGACAATATTTTGAAAGTCGCACCACCCTAGTTATAGTTATGGTCCTGCACCTGACCTGATCCTGGTCCCATAGCTGGCAGTGGTCCTGGCATCCTTTCTTGTTGTTTGATCAGGTGACACCTACAATGGACCCATCATTGCTCTCTGACCTTAACTGGCACCATTATATTATCTTTTATTTATACAGTATGGCGCCACCAGAGTTCCTCAGCGATGTACATCATCGTGTATGTGTTGTAACAATTAATAATAATGAAATATCGATCTACTTTTATAGATATATATATATATATATATAATAATTAGAGGTGAGCGGGTTCAGATTTACTCGGTTCTTATCGCCACTTTACCGCAAGTTCGGATTAGTTCGGATTTATTTTATTTGCTATCCAAAACACGTGATAGCCGATAGCCAATAAAATGCCATGCTGAGAACCGAGTAAATCCGAACCCACTCATCCCTAATAAATATATATATATGTGTGTTATTAAATAATATAGTATTAACTATTATCAATCACATATACTAGATTATTTTAAAGCTGTCACTGTTGACTTAGGGAATCAGGGCTGTAACTAGAGGTGCAAATAGATCAAGGTTCAAATTCACTGCCCTGGTGACATCTGTAATGGCACCATACATCCTGAGGGGATATAGATATTATACCTACAGCCAGCATCCTGGCTGACGAAATCCCAGAGCCGGAATACCACTACCCAGCCAGAAGACCGGCGCCGGAATACCAACAGTAGTGGAGATGCCAACACCGTAATCCCGACAGCTGAGATGCCGATCGTAAGTATAGCGGGGCTGGTTAGGTCTTAGCCGGTGGGGAGGCAGGGTTAGGTTTAGGTGTCATGGGGAAGTTAATCTAGGGGAGGGGGAAGTTAGGTACAGTACCCCCAGGGGTGGGTTAAGGTTAGGCACCACTGGGGGGGGGTAGCGTTAGGCACTAAGGGGGGACAGTTAGGGTTAGGCACCAAGGGGGGGGGTTATGTTTAGGCACTAACGGGGTGGGTTGGGTGGGGGGGTTTAATGTTACAGTGCAGGAACAGAGGGTTAGGGTTGGGGGGAGAAAGGGGGAGGATTCATTGGTGTAACTAGGGTATTTGGAGCCAAGGGCAAGAAAAAAAATGGAGCCCCCACACCTATATGTGCACGCCGCAGGCGCAAGCGCCAGAAAAGTGGTCGTGGCCACATGCCATAATGGGCGTGGTCACTGAAAAAACTAGGGCGTGTCAACATGACACCACCATTTCTCGTCACTCTGGGAACATTCCTTTCCATATGCACCTTAGTGCCCCCAGTAGGAGTGCCCCTTATGCAATGCCCCCAGTAGTAGTGCCCCTTATGCAATGCCCCCAGTAGTAGTGCCCCTCGTGCAATGCCCACTGTAGTAGTGTCCCTCGTGCAGTGCTCACTGTAGTAGGACACCCTGTAGTAGTGCCCCTTATGCAATGCCCCTGTTGTAGTGCATATTATGCAATGCCCCCATTAATGCCCATAAAGCAGTGCCCCAGTAGTGCCCCTTATGCAATGCCCCTGTAGTGCCCCTTATATAGTGCCCCTTATGCAGTATCCAATAAATAGTGCCCCTTTTACACTGCCCCAGTAGTGCCCCTTATACAGTGCCCCATTAGTGTCCCTTATATAGTGCCCCCCAGTAGTACCTTTTATGCAGTTCCCCCAGTAGTGCCCAATATATAGTTCCCAATATACAGTGCCCCCAGTAGTGCCTCTTATATAGAGCCCTCTATGCAGTGACCCCAGCAGAAGTGTCATCTACATATAAGACAGACACACACACAGCACATCATTTACTTACCGGAATCCCTGCTCCTGCACACGACACCACTGTCCGCTGCTCCCATCCCGCTCGGAACTGTGGGAGAGATGTCATGACGTCTCTCCCTTCACCCAGTGCGGAAGCCGAAAGGCGGAGCTCACAAGTGAGCTCCAATCTGGCTCTGGCCCTGGGTGCAGCAGCCAATAAGAGTCTGTCTGACTCTTATTGGCTACAGTGTTAAAACAAACACACCGCCGACACCGGCAGTGTTTTTGTTTTAGTGTGTAGTGCCGGCGAGGACCACACGTGCCCTGGACTGCGGCTGGTCTGACGGCACCCAGGGCATGCACCCTGCTCGAACCCCCCATGTTATGCCACTGGGAGGGTTACCAACCTTACCGGACCCTTGTCGGGATCCTGAGCATCTGGATGCTGGGGTCGGTATATTGACAGTAGGCATCCCGACTATTGGGATTACAAACCGATTCCATCCCATGGAGCCATTTTAGGATGCTTCCAGTGCCCAGTCCCCTCTTTGTGACGTCATGACATCACACGTGTAGGGCGGCTGGCAGGAAGTGCAAACATGACCCTTAGTTTCCTGCTACTAGACTGCAAACAAAGGAAACAAAAGCAAATTTGTGTATTCCACAGACCCTCCAACATGACCCATTCCATTAAGTACAAAATGCTCTGCTCCTGGACTTCCCTCTTAATTTATGATTGAAGCCACCTGTGCTGAAATGCCCTTCTCATGAAATAACTATCTCAACACAGGTGACTGCAATCATTGATTAGGTGGAAAGTCCAGGAGCAGAGCATTTTGTACCTAATGGATGGGTCATGTTGGAGGGTTGGGTTAAAATGTGAGGAAAACAAATCCATCCCCATACATAGTGACATTTACCCACTGATAGACAATTCTCATGATTTAAATTTACAGTAAGTAGCTCAGCATTGTGATTCCTCCACCAATCACAGCCTAATCTCAAAGTTCTTAGAAGCTCCTGAGATAACTTTAAATACAGAGGAACTGTGGAACTTCATAAATTGAGAATTAGCTCCCCCTGCTGGTAGACACTGGAAGCTAGCATTTACATTTCAAATGTTCTTCAGCAAATGAACGTATAACTTCTAATCCTGCTCTAAAGGTGCAGAAATACACCCCAGAATCCTGGACATAGCTCCTCTCCCCAGGACAGACCTTTACAAGAGTAATTAATGCAACATTCATTTATTATCATCACTGTACATCCCGATATGCTTTTATTTTCTTTATTGTTTTCATGCATGTGCTACTTATTTTATTTCTCCGTCTAATGTTACATTTCCACATATTAACATTTTCCTACAGATAGTTGTAAAACTTTAAAAAGATGGCACCAGCACAAATCAGATCTTCATCAATGCTTATTTCTTTCCAACGACCCAGAAATATAAACTATTATTCTAAATCGTATGTGGCCTAAAAAATGCGCCCCTGTCTGTAGGCTCCATGCTGGCTCATCCAGCTGTCTGCTCACCCTGTAATCACCCCTATGTGTGTGTGTGTATATATATATATATATATGATCTCTGGCCTCAAGTCTTCAGTACAGTATCTCTAGTTATAACTCTGCCAGTAATCAGTGTAAGCAACATAGAGTTCTATACGCCATAAAGTATCATTGTGCTGGGTGGTAGTGACATCGGTCAGCAAACATATGATAAAAGGTGTGTAAGTATCTCTAGGCCTGACGCAGATGTGGTCGCAATGTCAATGTTTTCGGAGCTGAGCGATTATTTTTGTACTATGCCCCGATCGATTACCGATGGCGGTGGCAGTGAGGATTTGGACGCAGTGTTTGACAGTCACTGAGCATTTGTGAGAAGTAACCGGCGTGTCACCATCGTTTGGTTGGCTTGTCTCAGCCTGCGACTACATCTGTGTACGCAGTTACATTGTCTCCGGCGGCTGACTATGGACGGACATTGCTCAGAGGATCGATGATGCAGCCAAGGTGCAATTGATGGAGAGCCTTTGTACGCAGGCTGCGGAGCAGAGACGCCACCGATGGGTGACTCTGTACAAATCCCAGTGGCTGCGGCATTTGCATAGTATTACAGAGTCGCTGCGTACAGAATCTCAGTAGCGACCGTATTTCCATGTATATCTGAATCACGCCCTCTGTGAGGGAAGATAAGATAATGTCCCAGGGTTACACCATGCACACGGAGCTGCTGCTGCCTCTATGTGATGAGCGGCATTTAGTGCCAGGTGCTGCACTGGGTTTAGTGTCTGTGTGATGAGCGGCATTTAGTGCCAGGTGCTGCACTGGGTTTAGTGTCTGTGTGATGAGCGGCATTTAGTGCCAGGTGCTGCACTGGGTTTAGTGTCTGTGTGATGAGCGGCATTTAGTGCCAGGTGCTGCACTAGGTTTAGTGTCTGTGTGATGAGCGGCATTTAGTGCCAGGTGCTGCACTGGGTTTAGTGTCTGTGTGAAGAGCGGCATTTAGTGCCAGGTGCTGCACTGGGTTTAGTGTCTGTGTGATGAGCGGCATTTAGTGCCTGGTGCTGCACTGGGTTTAGTGTCTGTGTGATGAGCGGCATTTAGTGCCAGGTGCTGCACTGGGTTTAGTGTCTGTGTGATGAGCGGCATTTAGTGCCAGGTGTTGCACTGGGTTTAGTGTCTGTGTGAGCTGGCTGCACAGAAATACACAGCGTCATCCTCTGTGGCTGCAGCCTTCAGGGTGAGCAGAGAATTGTGGGTGTCGTTTCTGTTTAGGGTCCATGTGGTTTTATAATCCTCTTCCATCGTTTGGTCGTTGGCTCCTGTTGAGTAGACCATCAGCCTGAGCCCCTCTCCCGGCTTCTGCTGGTACCAGTACATGTAATAGTAGTTGGATTCACTTTGGTAACAACGAATCTCTACAGATTTTCCCAAATTTACCATCAGCAGCTTCTTATCCTGTGTGACCAGCACCCCCCAGCACCGACCTGGGGAACAGAGGAGGAGAAGAGAGGTCTAAGGTGGGAACTTATCACTGAGACGGATTTTCACAAATGTTTAACTTGATGGGTTTATGTTGTATATATTCCTGCTCTATTATAACTGTATAATTGTACAAGTGCTAAGGAGTAAAATATAAAGATGACTGCGGGTTAATCTATTGGCGGTGAATCTAGGCGCCTGCGGTAGGGTGGTCAGACTCACATAGAATACTGTTCAGAACCAATAGCAGAGCCGGACACATCTTCATTTTATAGCCAGTGATGTGATTATTCTCTAGCCGTCCTATTAGAGCAGTAAATGAAGCACTATACAGAGAGCTCTGATGTGTATAGGGTTATTATACAGTATAACACCCTGTAACGCCCACCGTGCTGTTTTTCTGCTCCTCCCCTTGTTGTCCTGGGTCACATGGTTGTGATGTCAGAGGTCCAGTAAACCACTTCACTTTAGACCTAACCAGTCCCCCAGTCTCTTCCCATCTGTGTACCAGCCGTCATTTCTTATATTTACAATTGTGTTACACAACAACAACCACCGGCCATAGTTACATACTGTAGTTATTATGGTTGAACAAATTCATATGTTTACACTTGTATTTGCAACATGCCCAGAAATTGGGGAATTCTAGTAAACCTGGCTCTTAACAACAAATGCCTGTTCCTCATGCCCAATCTCTGGTACACCTGTGCCTCATACCTCGTCATCATTAGCCATTCCAGTCTCCAGTACATCAGTACTTGTGCCTCCTTATGGTCAACCCATTCCCGTAGATCCCATCTGATGCTCACTCGGGGATGGGGGAGGAGTCAACGTGCGCAGTGTCAGCAGCAAAGTGACGAAAGCAATGCGGCATACATCGCACCCATATAGTGAGATTTATACCGGAAATGAAATATAATACAGTATCTGGGGATTACAAGTGTCTGAGAACAACACAACTTACAGTATACTGTATTATTAGCCTGGTGATATAATATCTGGGATATAACGTACAGCCTCAGAGAGCGTTATACTTCTGGGAGGACACAGGTCTCTATATTTCAATGTAAAGATCTCTGGGGATTAATGTAAGAAGCGGACGATAGTTTATTTTGTTTTCTCTCCTCTGACATATAAATATTTCTCCTGCTTGTAAACTACAATCCTTTCATCTTCTGATATTAAAATATAACAAATAAGAATTCAATTTGGCAATAATTTATCAGTTACCAGGTCCATCACTATTATATAATCCCTTTATTTTCCATCTATTCCAAGGCTTCCTGCTGCTACAGTAATGGTTGTCTGGGAACAGGTGGCCTCTTGTTGATTCAGAGAGGTGGCCCGGATGGCAATACAGGGTTTCCGCCCGTCGGGACGATCATGCATGCCAGGAACTTCTGCAGATACTGACTTAGTCCCTGGTGCCAGCCTCATCACTAAGAAGCATCTGTGCCCCTCTTGTATGACAGCCGGCTTGCACAGGTCCTGTCTGATTCATTTAAAGATCTTGGAGACCATGTACAGTACCCAATATTTATCCTAATTTAGATGACGTGGTCCTTTAATGACTCATAAGCTGCCCTGTCCACAGGCGTAATGTTCCCATAGTATTACACCACAATATACAATAATTGGGGAACTCTGCAGCAGTATTCATCTTGTGACAATTATCCATAAGAGACACCACATTTAGTTAAAAAGCTGATACTTTCCCCTGTAAGTTGGGCTGTGAGGAAACACAAGATATAACGGTATTATCTATGGGAAATGTGCCCTTGGTAACGTCCCAGGGTTACACCATGCACACGGAGCTGCTGCTGCCTCTATGTGATGAGCGGCATTTAGTGCCAGGTGCTGCACTGGGTTTAGTGTCTGTGTGATGAGCGGCATTTAGTGCCAGGTGCTGCACTGGGTTTAGTGTCTGTGTAAACTGGCTGCACAGAAATACACAGCATCATCCTGTGTGGCTGCAGCCTTCAGGGTGAGCAGAGAATTGTGGGTGTCGTTTCTTTTTAGGGTCCATGTGGTTTTATAATCCTCCTCCATATTTTCGTCCTTAGCTCCTGTTGAGTAGACCATCAGCCTGAGCCCCTCTCCCGGCTTCTGCTGGTACCAGAACATACTGAGATAGGTGGATTCACTTTGGTAACATCGAATCTCTACAGATTTTCCCAGATTTACCACCAGCAGCTTCTTATCCTGTGTGACCAGCACCCCCCAGCACCGACCTGGGGAACAGAGGAGGAGAAGAGAGGTCTAAGGTGGGAACTTATCACTGAGTCGGATTGTTTTCCAGCCGTCTCACTGGATATAGTGTATAAATATCTGTTTTGCCGGACACTTACCTAGGAAGCAGCTCAGGAACAGCAGCAGACACGCTCCCATCTTCCAATTCTAGGATCTTTCTATCTTTCCTACAATAAGAGTGAAGCCGGATTAGTGAGTGACTATATACCACATACTATAATACTATATAGGAAACTACTATTCTGTAAGGTCATTATAACTCCCCCGATGCCTTTGGTAAGTCCCTGCTCCTTCCTGATGGGTTGGCTCATGTCATGTGACTCACATCGAATGTCCTGATTTTTATACTGTATTATGTTATGTTATTCCCCTCGACATCTGTGTTTGTGCTGCCATTATGTTATAGTAATAACACTGCTGGACAAATGCAATTACATAGCTGAAACAAGTAACAAAATAATAGAAAAAGTAGAATCGGATCCCTCCCAGCGCCCCCCGCATGCGCAGAAGGACACCAGATGGACTTCTGCAGGGGCGTATTTATAATGGGTGCAGAGTGTGCGTAGCCCTGCACTACCCGGCATCCATACTTTTTATTTTTATACTTCCCTCTCCGATGTCCCACGGAATAGCGCTGCAGAAAATGACCGCGTTTTGCGCATGCGCTGAGGGAAATCACGAGGATAATGGCTGCTGCACCATTCTCCCGGTGATCTGCGCAGGTGCGGTAGACTCTGAGCACACTCTAGTGCTGACGGCAGCTGGAGAGAGAGGAGGGGGCTCTGGACGGGGAGTGAACACAGGCCCCCTACTCTCTGAATATGCCCCTGGACTTCTGGGTCATAGACCTGGAATTTCCTAATCCCCTACTTTGTAAAGGACAGTTCTTACCGAGAGATCTGCGCTTTGCGTATTCCTTCATGCATACCGGCGTTCATGCGAAGAGTGGCCGGATGCATCACATCCTGGAAGCAATGCGTCATTCATCCGCCCATAGTGAGATTTATACCGGAAATGAAATATAATACAGTATCTGGGGATTACAAGTGTCTGAGAACAACACGATCTACAGTATACCGTATTATTATCCTGGTGATATAATATCTGGGATAGAGTATACTGTATTATTATCCTGGTGATATAATATCTGGGATAGAGAATACTGTATTATTATCCTGGTGATATAATATCTGGGATAGAGTATACTGTATTATTATCCTGGTGATATAATATCTGGGATAGAGTATACTGTATTATTATCATGGTGATATAATATCTGGGATAGAATATACTGTATTATTATCCTGGTGATATAATATCTGGGATACAGTATACTATATTATTATACTGGTGATATAATATCTTGGATACAGTATACTATATTATTATCCTGGTGATATAATATCTGGCCTCAGGAAGCGTTATACTTCTCTAGGTCTCTATATTTCAATGTATAGATCTCTGGGAATTAATGTAAGAACTGGACGATAGTTTATATTATTTTCTCTCCTGTGAATTATACGTATTTGTCATTTCAGTATTTCTCCTGCTTGTAAACTACAATCCTTTCATCTTCTGATTGTATAATATAACAAATAAGAATTAAAGTTGGCAATAATTTGTTATCGGTTACCAGGTCCATCACTATTATATAATCCCTTTATGTTCCATCTATTCCTAGGCTTCCTGCTGCTACAGTAATGGTTGTCTGGGAACAGGTGGCCTCTTGTAGATTCAGGGGTATAGGAGCTCATTCAGACCGCTCGCAAGATGCGATCGCTCGCTGGCCAAAAGGGGACATATATTTAAATTAAGCACTCGCACTGCGTCACGTAAGGATGCCCACTGTGTGTTAGCGAGCTACGGCAAAGTGCGCTCGCAAGTGTCTGAAAACGCCCCCTTGCCTCTCACAATACACGTCATCTGCGGGAAATGTATGATTAGTCGGGACCATCGTGAGCCATCGGAGCTGCTCACAGTTCTTGGGGTTGCCTTTCCCCGCCGCAAGTACTGCGATCAGTGCGGGCTGACATACATGAAGGTGACATGTACAAAGACGCTACTTTGCTAATTATGCACGCCCTTTAATCTGCATTTTGGCTGGCTGACATGCCTGCGTTCACATATCCAGTCCCCCGTTCACAAGCACCTTCCCCTGTTACCTCCCACAAACAACTCACTCAAAGCAGCGACCGATAGTGGCTTATGAGCAACCAAAATCAGATTGCAACGAATGGCTCGCGCACGTGCACTGCAAATTATACGCATGCGCAGATGGGTGAAAATCGCTCACAGCGAGCGATCGCGCCTTAGCGAGCTGGTCTGAATCAGGTCCATAGTTACTAAAGTGAGAATGTTTAGAAGTAGAGATGTTGCCCATAGCAACCAATCAGATTCTATCTATCATCTTCTAGAAGGTGCTAGTTAAATGTTAAGTAGAATCTGATTGGTTGCTATGGACAGAGAGGTGGTCCAGATGGCAATACAGAGTGTCCGCCCGTCGGGACGATCATTACACCACAATATACAATAATTGGGGTACTCTGCAGCAGTATTCATCTTGTGACAATTATCCATAAGAGACACCACATTTAGTTAAAAAGCTGATACTTTCCCCTGTAAGTTGGGCTGTGAGGAAACACAAGATATAACGGTATTATCTATGGGAAATGTGCCCTTGGTAACGTCCCAGGGTTACACCATGCACACAGAGCTGCTGCTGCCTCTATGTGATGAGCGGCATTTAGTGCCAGGTGCTGCACTGGGTTTAGTGTCTGTGTTAACTAGCTGCACAGAAATACACAGCGTCATCCTCTGTGGCTGCAGCCTTCAGGGTGAGCAGAGAATTGTGGGTGTTTTTTCTGTTTAGGGTCCATGTAGTTTTATAATCCTCTTCCATCGTTTGGTCGTTGGCTCCTGTTGAGTGGACCATCAGCCTGAGCCCCTCTCCCGGCTTCTGCTGGTACCAGTACATGTTATAGTAGGTGGATTCACTTTGGTAACAACGAATCTCTACAGATTTTCCCAAATTTACCATCAGCAGCTTCTTATCCTGTGTGACCAGCACCCCCCAGCACCGACCTGGGGAACAGAGGAGGAGAAGAGTGGTCTAAGGTGGGAACTTATCACAGTGATGGATTTTCAAAAATGTTTAACTTGGTGGGTTTATGTTGTATATCTTCCTGATCTATTATAACTGTATAATTGTACAAGTGCTAAGGAGTAAAATATAAAGATGGCTGCGGGTTAATCTATTTGCGGTGAATCTAGGCGCCTGCGGTAGGGTGGTCAGACTCACATAGAATACTGTTCAGAACCAATAGCAGAGCCGGACACATCTTCATTTTATAGCCAGTGATGTGATTTTTCTCTTGCTGTCCTATTTGAGCAGTAAATGAAGCACTATACAGAGAGCTCTGATGTGTATAGGGTTATTATACAGTATAACACCCTGTAACGCCCACCGTGCTGTTTTTCTGCTCCTCCCCTTGTTGTCCTGGGTCACATGGTTGTGATGTCAGAGGTCCAGTAAACCACTTCACTTTAGACCTAACCAGTCACCCAGTCTCCTCCCATCTGTTTACCAGCCGTCATTTCTTATATTTACAACTGGGTTACACAACAACAACCACCGGCCATAGTTACATACTGTAGTTATTTAGGTTGAACAAATTCATATGTTTACACTTGTATTTGCAACATGCCCAGAAATTGGGGAATTCCAGTAAACCTGGCTCTTAACAAGAAATGCTTGTTCCTCATGCCCAATCTCTGGTACACCTGTGCCTCATACCTCGTCATCATTAGTCATTCCAGTCTCCAGTACATCAGTACCTGTGCCTCTTTATGGTCAACCCATTCCCGTAGATCCCATCTGCTGCTCACGCTGGGATTGGGGGAGGAGTCAACCTGCGCAGTGTCAGCAGCAAAGTGACGAAATCAATGCGGCATGCATCACACCCATATAGTGAGATTTATACCGGAAATGAAATATAATACAGTATCTGGGGATTACAAGTGTCTGAGAACACCACAACTTAGAGTATACTGTATTATTAGCCTGGTGATATAATATCTGGGATAGAAAATACAGCCTCAGAGAGCGTTATACTTCTGGGAGGACACAGGTCTCTATATTTCAATGTAAAGATCTCTGGGGATTAATGTAAGAAGCAGACGATAGTTTATTTTGTTTTCTCTCCTCTGACATATCAATATTTCTCCTGCTTGTAAACTACAATCCTTTCATCTTCTGATATTAAAATATAACAAATAAGAATTCAATTTGGCAATAATTTGTTATCGGTTACCAGGTCCATCACTATTATATAATCCCTTTATGTTCCATCTATTCCAAGGCTTCCTGCTGCTACACTAATGGTTGTCTGGGAACAATTGGGCTCTTGTAGATTCAGAGAGGTGGCCCGGATGGCAATACAGGGTTTCCGCCCGTCGGGACGATCATGCATGCCAGGAACTTCTGCAGATACTGACTTTGTCCCCGGTGCCTGCCTCACCAATAAGAAGCATCTGTGCCCCTCTTGTATGACAGCCGGCCTGCACAGGACCTGTCAGATTAATTTAAAGATCTTGGAGACCGTGTACAGTACCCAATATTTATCCTAATTTAGATGACTTATAAGCTGCCCTGTAAATAGGCGTAATGTTCCCATAGTATTACACCACAATATACAATAATTGGGGTACTCTGCAGCAGTATTCATCTTGTGACAATTATCCATAAGAGACACCACATTTAGTTAAAAAGCTGATACTTTCCCCTGTAAGTTGGGCTGTGAGGAAACACAAGATATAACGGTATTATCTATGGGAAATGTGCCCTTGGTAATGTCCCAGGGTTACACCATGCACACGGAGCTGCTGCTGCCTCTATGTGATGAGCGGCATTTAGTGCCAGGTGCTGCACTGGGTTTAGTGTCTGTGTGATGAGCGGCATTTAGTGCCAGGTGCTGCACTGGGTTTAGTGTCTGTGTGATGAGCGGCATTTAGTGCCAGGTGCTGCACTGGGTTTAGTGTCTGTGTGATGAGTGGCATTTAGTGCCAGGTGCTGCACTGGGTTTAGTGTCTGTGTGATGAGCGGCTTTTAGTGCCAGGTGCTGCACTGGGTTTAGTGTCTGTGTGATGAGCGGCATTTAGTGCCAGGTGCTGCACTGGGTTTAGTGTCTGTGTGATGAGCGGCATTTAGTGCCAGGTGCTGCACTGGGTTTAGTGTCTGTGTGATGAGTGGCATTTAGTGCCAGGTGCTGCACTGGGTTTAGTGTCTGTGTGATGAGCGGCACTTAGTGCCAGGTGCTGCACTGGGTTTAGTGTCTATGTGATGAGCGGCATTTAGTGCCAGGTGCAGCACTGGGTTTAGTTTCTGTGTAAACTGGCTGCACAGAAATACACAGCGTCATCCTCTGTGGCTGCAGCCTTCAGGGTGAGCAGAGAAGTCTGGGTGTCGTTTCTGTTTAGGGTCCTTGTGGTTTTATAATCCTCTTCCATATTTTCGTCCTTAGCTCCTGTTGAGTAGACCATCAGCCTGAGCCCCTCTCCCGGCTTCTGCTGGTACCAGAACATACTGAGATAGGTGGATTCACTTTGGTAACATCGAATCTCTACAGATTTTCCCAGATTTACCACCAGCAGCTTCTTATCCTGTGTGACCAGCACCCCCCAGCACCGACCTGGGGAACAGAGGAGGAGAAGAGAGGTCTAAGCTGGGAACTTATCACTGAGTCGGATTGTTTTCCAGCCGTCTCACTGGATATAGTGTATAAATATCTGTTTTGCCGGACACTTACCTAGGAAGCAGCTCAGGAACAGCAGCAGACACGCTCCCATCTTCCAATTCTAGGATCTTTCTATCTTTCCTACAATAAGAATGAAGCCGGATTAGTGAGTGACTATATACCACATACTATAATACTATATAGCAAACTACTATTCTGTAAGGTCATTATAACTCCCCCGATGCCTTTGGTAAGTCCCTGCTCCTTCCTGATGGGCTGGCTCATGTCATGTGACTCACATCGAATGTCCTGATTTATATACTGTATTATGTCATTCCCCTCGAGATCTGTGTTTGTGCTGCCATTATGTTATAGTAATAACACTGCTGGACAAATGCAATTAAATAGCAGAAACAAATAACAAAATAAGAGAAACCGAAAGATTGCATAAGAAAAGAGGTGTTTTAAACCTCTAGGATGGGGGCCGGCATGTATGCAAATTACTTGTGGGAGTTAGCCTATGGCAAGCAGGGGCGGGTTTGTAACAGGAACATTATATAAGGGGCTAGAAGTGTGGGCCAAAGCCTCTTTGTTCCAGATTCCTCCAGGACAGGGAAGTGCATTTTGTCAGTTGTCATTTTCCTTAATAAAACTCTCTTAGTGCTTCTCCTTCTTCTCTTCTTCTCTCCTCCTTTTCCTTATTGTATTTAGTCTCTTTTCATTTACTTCATATCATTGCTTTTACTTTTCCTTTCTGTCCTCAATCAGTGTCTTTTCTGATTTCTTGTTCTGCTGGGGGTGGGTGTAGCTATGTCCTGCCTAGTAATGAGCCTCCCCAGACCCTGGTCCCTGGCTCCACAGTGCCCCCATGTTATTAGGAGCTGCAGGTGTGGTTCCCCTATTGATAGTTCTATCCCCCCTCAGGCTGCAGCAGCTTTGTGGAAGGTGTGCCAGTGCGGGGGAGGGGTGCTTCCCTTCAGTCCTTAATGCCCCTGGTCAATATCATCTTTGTGGCTGCAATGGCCAGCACCATAGGCAAATGTAGGAGGGGTTTATGAGTGCCTTACCTGAACCCCCCCTCAGCCCACACCATGATGACTACAATAGAAATAGCATATAATACTAAAGTTGCGTGTTTTTTAGGATCCCCTCAGTGTCACAAATGAAATAACTAGCACTACAGTCCCTGTTGATCTTTTAAATGTGTCAGCCAGTAGAAAAAGTTAAAAAGCCAGTAATGAATATTGTTGTGCACCAACTAGATCTGGAAAACATGCACTGTACGGGGTGCACTGATATGGATCACCTATTGGATCAATTATTAATACTGGATAATACACCATCCAGTACATAGGGGGACCAATCTGTGCATCTGTGTCCAGGACAGTGCATGGTTTCTTTTTCTGCCCTCTCCCAGATTCCCCAACTTGCTCATATGATCTGTAAAGGAGCCGGCACATGAAATAAAAAGATTCAGCTCAGACAGGATGGCCCTACTTCTACATATAATTACTTACTGTGTCTGCTGGTCCTGTATATGCCAGAATTATATCATTCAGTACATTCGTATGATGTATTTTATAGATGGTCTAAGTGCTGATTATGCCCTCTTAATGGTAGAAAACAGTTGCAGCAAACAGTGTCAGTATTATGCTGGGCATTGAGGTATCATTGGGGGAATAGAATGCTTTAGTGATGCGTTATATGACAGTAAGGGGTAATGGCTTTGACACTGCTTTATTTATGTATGCCACCTTAGATCTAGCTTTTATCTCCTTTGAATCATTATTATCAGCCAATAGAGGAGATTGTATTATATACTGTATTCTGAGCATTTAACTTACAAAATAGACAGAATACATGTGCTACAGTGAATTTCTACAGGGTGCACAGCTTATTATTGCAATCACTGCCCCAAGCAGCTATCACCGGGAAGCTCCATTCTCAGCTATGCTCCTACTTCGACAAATATACATTGCTGGAGGTCACGCAGCCTTCGCGTCCTGCCTATGAGGGATACAACGCGTGCAAAGCAGCTAGTTCAGTTCGTCAGGGCTAACAGCAGGCGTCTGGGGAAAATGCTTCGCCTTTAATAATTCCACATTAAAATGTCGTTTTCGTCACCTAAACAAATAACAAAATAATAGAAAAAGTAGAATCGGATCCCTCCCAGCGCCCCCCACGGCGCGTGTCCCTTTAGCGCATGCGCAGAAGGACACCAGATGGACTTCTGCAGGGGCGTATTTATAATGGGTGCAGGGTGTGCGGAGCCCTGCACTACCCGGCATCCATACTTTGTATTTTTATACTGACCTCTCCGATGTCCCACAGAATAGCACTGCAGAAAATGACCGCGTTTTGCACATGCGCAGAGGGAAATCACCAGGATAATGGCTGCTGCACCATTCTCCTGGTGATCTGCGCAGTCGCGGAAGACTCCGAGCACACTCTAGTGCTGACGGCAGCTGGAGAGAGAGGAGGGGGCTCTGGATGGGGAGTGAACACGGGCCCCCTACTCTCTGAATCCGCCCCTGGACTTCTGGGTCATAGACCTGGAATTCCCTTATCCCCTACTTTGTAAAGGACAGCGCTTACCGAGAGAGCTGCGCTTTGCGTATTCCTTTATGCATACCGGCGTTCATGCGAAGAGTGGCCGGATGCATCACATCCTGAGAGCAATGCGTCATGCTTCCGCCCATAGTGAGATTTATTCCGGAAATTATATATAATACAGTATCTGGGGATTACAAGTGTCTGAGAACAACACAACCTACAGTATACTGTATTATTATCCTGGTGATATAATATCTGGGATAGAATATGCTGTATTATTATCCTGGTGATGTAATATCTGGGATACAGTATACTGTATTATTAGCCTGGTGATATAATATCTGGGATAGAATATACTGTATTATTATCCTGGTGATATACTATCTGGGATAGAGTATACTGTATTATTAACCTGGTGATATAATATCTGGGATAGAGTATACTGTATTATTAGCCTGGTGATATATTATCTGGGATACAGTATACTATATTATTAGCCTGGTGATATAAAATCTGGGATACAGTATACTGTATTATTAGCCTGGTGATATAATATCTGGGATAGAGTATACTGTATTATTAGCCTGGTGATATAATATCTGGGATAGAGTATACTGTATTATTAGCCTGGTGATATAATATCTGGGATAGAGTATACTGTATTATTATCCTGGTGATGTAATATCTGGGATAGAGTATACTATATTATTAGTCTGGTGATATGATATCTGGGATAGAGTATACTGTATTATTAGCCTGGTGATATAATATCTGAGATAGAGTATACTGTATTATTAGCCTGGTGATATAATATCTGGGATAGAGTATACTGTATTATTATCCTGGTGATGTAATATCTGGGATAGAGTATACTGTATTATTATGCTGGTGATGTAATATCTGGGATAGAGTATACTGTATTATTATCCTGGTGATATAATATCTGGAATAGAGTATACTGTATTATTAGCCTGGTGATAAAATATCTGGGATAGAGTATACTGTATTATTAGCCTGGTGATATAATATCTGGGATAGAGTATACTGTATTATTATTAGCCTGGTGATGTCATATCTGGGATAGTGTATGCTGTATTATTAGCCTGGTGATATTGTGAGGGGCGGGTGCGGTGCAATGCCTGCTGCCGTGCAGGTGTACATCTGTTACTTACCTTGCGTCGCACCCTCTCACCTTCAGGCCGTGTGTTGAGCAGACGGTCCTGGAACCTCCGAATAGAACACGGACACGATGACCTAGGGGGAAGGAGACGAGGTGAGTACCGTCCTTCCTCACGTCGACCGACGCGCCCTACTGAACCGGGGGATAAATTCAGGTTTTAAGTGAAGATCATCATTGGCACTTTTGGCCTCAGATCCCGAATTTTCACCTATCGGTACTCACGCACCAGGTGAAGATCCGTCCTTGCACCGGGTTGCAAGGTTCACCGTCCGCCCAGAAGGAAGGAGATAGGTAGTGACAAACAAACAGGGAGAGACAGTACACACAGATATTTCTCACCGTGTCCACTCTTGCTCTTCGTCCGCTCACTCGCCTACAGGTCCCTGTAAGGAGATACACAACACAGCCGTGCAGGGCCTAAACCTATGTCAAGCAACTACACATACTAAAACGGCATCACCCTCAACCTACAGTGTGTGTAGTGCGACAGATATAACAAAACTAAACATTTGCCCTGCACGGAACACCAAACACAGACTAAATACACAAGAGCAAAACACAGTGCTGTCCCTTTAAATGTCTGCTACCTATCCAGAGCTGGCCAGCTCCTCTTCTCGGTGACTGGGGAAACCACTACCTCATGGGTGGAAGCCGTACAGCTCTCCACCACTGCTCACACCTCTAATCATCTATGCGGGGGCTACCTAATGGGCTCAGGGCCCTGGACCTAACGCCCAGGGTCTTACCAGCGGCTCAGGGCTTATGCCTGCCTACTGTGGGGTACTCAAGGGACTTGGGCCTACTGCCCAGAGTCCCGCTCTATTTTGCAGCTCAGGCCTAGTGGCCTGCCTAACGGTGGGCTCTGGTAGTGGCCTGGGCCTAATGTCCGGACCACTTTTATTGGGGCTCAAATATAGGGCCTAGTGCCCTCCTGTATGGGTACAGGCCTACGCCTGGTTTATGGCCACGGGCCTAGTGCCCGCCTACTCGATCATTTAGTGGCCTGGGCCTAATACCCAGGCCACTCACACCTTATTACGGGCCAATCCTTTTATAGGGCCTAATGCCCACTATAGTGCCCCGGGCCTTGTGCCCGCCTAATTACCCACGGGCCTAGTGCCCGACAACGCTCCACGGGCCTAACGCCCGACAATCCTGGCGGTCTAGGGAGGGGGTATATGGTGGGCCTCACGGAGGGCCTACCTGCTACGTTGGAAGAGGCTGCGGGGGGGAGCTTCGTGACGCTCTTTCACTTCCCACCCCCGCAGTCCTCTCCGGTCCTCAGCCGCATTCTTCTGCCGCTGGCCCGTCCTGGCCAGCGGCGCCGCCTCTTCTTCTCTTCCTCCAGCCGGCGCCGCCTGTCTTCTCTCTTGACAGCGGCATCTTCTGGCCTCTTCCGCGGCCGCCGCCCCTCTTGCCGCGCCGATCTTCCACTCTTCGGGAGGTCTTCTCTCGTCCCTCTCCGCCGCCGAACTGACTTTTCCTGCTCTGCGCCGTCTAATACAAGACGGCACGAGTGGGCGGGGCTATGATGCGGCGAGCCGCGATTGGCTCGTTGCGGCTGCCTCTGATTGGCTGCTGGCCCGCGAGCCAGATTTGGCTCACGGCCAGAGCCAAACGCCCGCCGCGCCCAACGCCTGACCGGCGCTGGGAGCAAGTACTCTCTCCCAGCGCCGGCTACCCGCCGCCTCTTGGCTGCCGGGCGCCAAGCTCCACTGAGCTTGCGCCCGGAGCCAAGCTTCTCCCGGCGCCACAGTACCGCCGGCACTGGTGAAAGGGACCAGGCGGTCCCTTCACCAGGTGCCCGCGGTATCTGCACCGACGCTAGGGACATTACTGTCCCAGCGCCGGCAACGGATGTGTCCCGCAGAGGACACATCCCTCCTGCCTGCCCCTGCACGTCGGCTGATGCTGGGATCAAACTCGTGATCCCAGCACAGCCTTCCACATTTCCGCCCCCTTTTTCCTTTGTAGTCCCTACAAAGTCTTCCTCCATCTCCAACGTCCGCGGGTCAGGGTATTCTATGGTCCCTCCAGCGAGGATCTGTTCAAGGGCCCAGCCGGGACCGACTATGACCCCACATTCCTTCTCCACTGGCTCCGGGCTCTCCATCTTCGTACCTCCTGACTTCACTCTGCGGATCCTCTGTGGGAGTGGCAACTCGGAAGTGCCACTCATGATGGGCCACCATGGGGAATTTTCTTCTAAGGGTGCCGCAGCCACCCACTCTTCTTCCAACTTGTCTGGGGCATCTTCACTGAATTCAGCGTGTGGCACTAACCACCACCCAATAGTCGATTCCTCCGGGGCATCCTCTTCCTCCCGGGTCTCCGCCGACATTTTCCATGAGTCGGGACTCTTCTCCACAGACTCCTGCAGCAAGCGACACTTTCCTTCTTCAGCGTACTCCACCTCTTCCGCTGACATCTCCGGGTATCCAGGTCTCGGACTCTTCCAGCATGGGGAGATCCTAGACTTCTTTGCCACTGGGTCTTCATGCTCTTCCTTATAGCGTGGCATCTTCACCTCCCAGTCATCCACATCTGTCCTCTGCGGGCAAGGATCCTTCTTCACTGGGACCTCTTCGGAGCATAACAGTGTCACTGCCTCTTCCCAGGGACACTCATGGGCCAAGTGTCCCTGCCGCCGACACTTCCAGCACGGGGGTGCTGTTGCCATCTTCATCACAAAGGGGTCTCTACCCTTCGGCTCCTGCTCAGGAACAATGGGCACCTGCGAACGTACTTCCAGCAGGCTCTTCTGCTCCACTTCCCTGGCTTCTTCTATCCACTTCTGGGCTCGGCCATCCAAGATCATCCGGTTTTCGTCCCACGGACAATCTCGAAGCTCATGCTCTGGATCTCCACATCCTTCACACCGGAATTCTTCATTCTCCTGGTGCCACTCTTCATCACGTGGACAGCTATTATGCTCATGCCCATAGGTTCCGCAGAGCATACACCAGAGTCTCTTCTTCACAGAGTTCTTCTGACCACATCTCTGGACCGCTTGCTGGGCCATCTGTGTGATCTCCAACGGGGACATTTCTTCCTCTTCTGTCGCCCTAAACTCTCTCCAGGGACATTCGCTGGCAACATGTCCCAGCCGCTGACACGTCTTGCAGGGGGTCACAGCTGATTTCTTGCGCCCCTTCTCCCGGCGCTCTTCCTTGCCGCGCTGTACCGACCGCTGCACCATCTTCATGATGTCTTCTCCCGACACCGTAATCCAGTCACTCTTACGCCCGGGGATGGTTCCACTCCGGAGCTGTCCGTAGGGGGGTCCTCTTGCCGGTGGTCCACATCGTGTCCGTGATCCTGCCGACTACGCCAAATGTGAGGGGCGGGTGCGGTGCAATGCCTGCTGCCGTGCAGGTGTACGTCTGTTACTTACCTTGCGTCGCACCCTCTCACCTTCAGGCCGTGTGTTGAGCAGACGGTCCTGGAACCTCCGAATAGAACACGGACACGATGACCTAGGGTGAAGGAGACGAGGTGAGTACCGTCCTTCCTCACGTCGACCGACGCGCCCTACTGAACCGGGGGATAAATTCAGGTTTTAAGTGAAGATCATCATTGGCACTTTTGGCCTCAGATCCCGAATTTTCACCTATCGGTACTCACGCACCAGGTGAAGATCCGTCCTTGCACCGGGTTGCAAGGTTCACCGTCCGCCCAGAAGGAAGGAGATAGGTAGTGACAAACAAACAGGGAGAGACAGTACACACAGATATTTCTCACCGTGTCCACTCTTGCTCTTCGTCCGCTCACTCGCCTACAGGTCCCTGTAAGGAGATACACAACACAGCCGTGCAGGGCCTAACTCCTATGTCAAGCAACTACACATACTAAAACGGCATCACCCTCAACCTACAGTGTGTGTAGTGCGACAGATATAACAAAACTAAACATTTGCCCTGCACGGAACACCAAACACAGACTAAATACACAAGAGCAAAACACAGTGCTGTCCCTTTAAATGTCTGCTACCTATCCAGAGCTGGCCAGCTCCTCTTCTCGGTGACTGGGGAAACCACTACCTCATGGGTGGAAGCAGTACAGCTCTCCACCACTGCTCACACCTCTAATCATCTATGCGGGGGCTACCTAATGGGCTCAGGGCCCTGGACCTAACGCCCAGGGTCTTACCAGCGGCTCAGGGCTTATGCCTGCCTACTGTGGGGTACTCAAGGGACTTGGGCCTACTGCCCAGAGTCCCGCTCTATTTTGCAGCTCAGGCCTAGTGGCCTGCCTAACGGTGGGCTCTGGTAGTGGCCTGGGCCTAATGTCCGGACCACTTTTATTGGGGCTCAAATATAGGGCCTAGTGCCCTCCTGTATGGGTACAGGCCTACGCCTGGTTTATGGCCACGGGCCTAGTGCCCGCCTACTCGATCATTTAGTGGCCTGGGCCTAATACCCAGGCCACTCACACCTTATTACGGGCCAATCCTTTTATAGGGCCTAATGCCCACTATAGTGCCCCGGGCCTTGTGCCCGCCTAATTACCCACGGGCCTAGTGCCCGACAACGCTCCACGGGCCTAACGCCCGACAATCCTGGCGGTCTAGGGAGGGGGTATATGGTGGGCCTCACGGAGGGCCTACCTGCTACGTTGGAAGAGGCTGCGGGGGGGAGCTTCGTGACGCTCTTTCACTTCCCACCCCCGCAGTCCTCTCCGGTCCTCAGCCGCATTCTTCTGCCGCTGGCCCGTCCTGGCCAGCGGCGCCGCCTCTTCTTCTCTTCCTCCAGCCGGCGCCGCCTGTCTTCTCTCTTGACAGCGGCGTCTTCTGGCCTCTTCCGCGGCCGCCGCCCCTCTTGCCGCGCCGATCTTCCACTCTTCGGGAGGTCTTCTCTCGTCCCTCTCCGCCGCCGAACTGACTTTTCCTGCTCTGCGCCGTCTAATACAAGACGGCGCGAGTGGGCGGGGCTATGACGCGGCGAGCCGCGATTGGCTCGTCGTGGCTGCCTCTGATTGGCTGCTGGCCCGCGAGCCAGATTTGGCTCGCGGCCAGAGCCAAACGCCCGCCGCGCCCAACGCCTGACCGGCGCTGGGAGCAAGTACTCTCTCCCAGCGCCGGCTACCCGCCGCCTCTTGGCTGCCGGGCGCCAAGCTCCGCTGAGCTTGCGCCCGGAGCCAAGCTTCTCCCGGCGCCACAGTACCGCCGGCACTGGTGAAAGGGACCAGGCGGTCCCTTCACCAGGTGCCCGCGGTATCTGCACCGACGCTAGGGACATTACTGTCCCAGCGCCGGCAACGGATGTGTCCCGCAGAGGACACATCCCTCCTGCCTGCCCCTGCACGTCGGCTGATGCTGGGATCAAACTCGTGATCCCAGCACAGCCTTCCACATTATAATATCTGGGATACAGTATACTGTATTATTAGCCTGGTGATATAATATCTGGGATAGAGAATACTGTATTATTATCCTGGTGAAATAATATCTGGGATAGAGTATACTGTATTATTATCCTGGTGATATAATATCTGGGATAGAGTATACTGTATTATTATCCTGGTGATATAATATCTGGAATAGAGTATACTGTATTATTTGCCTGGTGATATAATATCTGGGATAGAGTATACTGTATTATTAGCCTGGTGATATAATATCTGGGATAGAGTATACTGTATTATTAGCCTGGTGATGTCATATCTGGGATAGAGTATACTGTATTATTAACCTGGTGATATAATATCTGGGATAGAGTATACTGTATTATTAGCCTGGTGATATAATATCTGGGATAGAGAATACTGTATTATTATCCTGGTGATATAATATCTGGGATAGAGTATACTGTATTATTATCCTGGTGATATAATATCTGGGATAGAGTATATTGTATTATTATCCTGGTGATATAATATCTGGGATAGAGTATACTGTATTATTATCCTGGTGATATAATATCTGGGATAGAGTATACTGTATTATTATCCTGGTGATATAATATCTGGGATAGAGTATACTGTATTATTATCCTGGTGATATAATATCTGGGATAGAGTATACTGTATTATAATCCTGGTGATATGATATCTGGGATAGAGTATACTGTATTATTAGCCTAGTGATGTAATATCTGGGATATAACATCCGGCCTCAGGAAGCGTTATACTTCTGGGAGGTCATGGTCTGTATATTTCAATGTATAAATCTCTGGGCCTGATTCAGAGCCGCTCGCACTGAATCAGGGGCGGGCTTTTTTTATTTTGGAGCGGCCTCCTGGCCGCCCGCATAGTTGTGGGTGACCACCTACAGCTAATGCGAGTGGCCATGATGATGGTCGCGATGGTCAAGACCATCGCGACCATCAGGCTTGCGATGAGACCCTTGTCATAGGGTCTCGTGGCCGCAAGCTCCAGAGAGCTTTCGGCTCTAACAGAGCCGGAAGCTCTCCCACTGACATCACTTGTGATGTCAGTGGGGCCACCCCCAACGGTAGGCATTCTCATGGGAGCACCTCCGTTTTGGTAGCCACCCAACCCGGCCCGCCCACCAAAGGAGGCGAGCTGTCACTCAACATCGAAAGCCCGCCCCCCTTTGGTGCGAGACCCGGAGCGATGGATTGCCCATCGCTAGCCGGGTCTCGCGCATGCGCACGACTGAGCCGGCTCCATCATGCACATGCGCTGTGGGCCACCATCGACCTGGTTGCGAGCACTCAGCGCTTGTGAATCGCTGGGTCTGAATCAGGACCTCTGGGGATTAATGTAAGAAGCGGACGATATTTTATATTATTTTCTCTCCTGTGAATTATACGTATTTGTCATTTCACTATTTCACCTGCTTGTAAACTACAATCCTTTCATCTTCTGATTGTATAATATAACAAATAAGAATTCAATTTGGCAATAATTTGTTATCGGTTACCAGGTCCATCACTATTATATAATCCCTTTATTTTCCATCTATTCCTAGGCTTCCTGCTGCTACAGTAATGGTTGTCTGGGAACAGGTGGCCTCTTGTAGATTCATGGGTATAGGAGCTCATTCAGAGTCGCTCGCAAGATGCGATCGCTCTCTGCCCAAAAGGGGCCGGATATTTAAATTAAGCGCTCGCACTGCGTCGCGTAAGGACGCCCACTGTTTGTTAGCGAGCTACGGCAAAGTGCGCTCCCAAGTGTCTGAAGACGCCCCCTTGCCTCTCGCAACACACGTCATCTCCGGGAAATGTATGATTAATCAGGACCATCGTGAGCCATTGGAGCTGCTCGCAGTCCTTGGGGTTGCCTTTCCCCGCCGCAAGCACTGCGATCAGTGCGGGCTGAAATACATGCAGGTGACGTGTACAAAGACGCTACTTTGCTAATTATGCACACCCTTTAAACTGCGTTTTGACTGCCTGACACGCCTACGTTCGCACATCCACTCCCCCGTTCACAAGCACCTTCCCCTGTTACCACCCACAAACAACTCACTCAAAGCAGCGACCTGATAGTGGCTTACGAGCAACCAAAATCAGATTGCAATGAATGGCTTGCGCACGAGCACTGCAAATTATACGCATGTGCAGATGGGTGAAAATCGCTCACAGCGAGAGATCGCGACTTAACGAGCGGGTCTGAATCAGGTCCATAGTTACAAAAGTGAGAATGTTTATAAGTAGAGATGTTGCCCATAGCAACCAATCAGATTCTATCTATCATCTTCTAGAAGGTGCTAGTTAAATGATAAGTAGAATCTGATTGGTTGCTATGGACAGAGAGGTGGTCCAGATGGCAATACAGGGTGTCCGCCCATTGGGACGATCTTGCATGCCAGGAACTTCTGCAGACATTGTCCCTGGTGCCAGCCTCATCAATAAGAAGCATCTGTGCCCCTCTTGTATGACAGCCGGCCTGCACAGGACCTGTTGGATTCATTTAAAGATCTTGGAGACCGTGTACAGTACCCAATATTTATCCTAATTTAGATGACTCATAAGCTGCCCTGTCCATAGGCGTAATGTTCCCATAGTATTACACCACAATATACAATAATTGGGGTACTCTGCAGCAGTATTCATCTTGTGACAATTCTCCATAAGAGACACCACATTTAGTTAAAAAGCTGATACTTTCCCCTGTAAGTTGGGCTGTGAGGAAACACAAGATATAACGGTATTATCTATGGGAAATGGGCCCTTGGTAACGTCCCAGGGTTACACCATGCACACGGAGCTGCTGCTGCCTCTATGTGATGAGCGGCATTTAGTGCCAGGTGCTGCACTGGGTTTAGTGTCTGTGTGATGAGCGGCATTTAGTGCCAGGTGCTGCACTGGGTTTAGTGTCTGTGTGATGAGCGGCATTTAGTGCCAGGTGCTGCACTGGGTTTAGTGTCTGTGTGATGAGCGGCATTTAGTGCCAGGTGCTGCACTGGGTTTAGTGTCTGTGTGATGAGCGGCATTTAGTGCCAGGTGCTGCACTGGGTTTAGTGTCTGTGTAAACTGGCTGCACAGAAATACACAGCGTCATCCTCTGCGGCTGCAGCCTTCAGGGTGAGCAGAGAATTGTGGGTGTCGTTTCTGTTTAGGGTCCTTGTGGTTTTATAATTTTCTTCCATTGTTTGGTCGTTGGCTCCTGTTGAGTAGACCATCAGCCTGATCCCCTCTCCCGGCTTCTGCTGGTACCAGTACATGTTATAGTAGTTGGATTCACTTTGGTAACATCGAATCTCTACAGATTTTCCCAAATTTACCATCAGCAGCTTCTTATCCTGTGTGACCAGCACCCCCCAGCACCGACCTGGGGAACAGAGGAGGAGAAGAGTGGTCTAAGGTGGGAACTTATCACAGAGGCAGATTTTCATAAATGTTTAACTTGATGGGTTTATGTTGTATATCTTCCTGCTCTATTATAACTGTATAATTGTACAAGTGCTAAGGAGTAAAATATAAAGATGACTGCGGGTTAATATATGGGCGGTGAATCTTGGCGCCTGCGGTAGGGTGGTCAGACTCACATTGAATACTGTTCAGAACCAATAGCAGAGCCGGACACATCTTCATTTTATAGCCAGTGATGTGATTATTCTCTCGCTGTCCTGTAAGAGCAGTAAATGAAGCACTATACGGAGAGCTCTGATGTATGTAGGGATATTATACTGTATAACACCCTGTAACGCCCACCGTGCTGTTTTTCTGCTCCTACCCTTGTTGTCCTGGGTCACATGGTTGTGATGTCAGAGGTCCAGTAAACCACTTCACTTTAGACATAACCAGTCCCCCAGTCTCTTCCCATCTGTGTACCAGCCGTCATTTCTTATATATACAACTGGGTTACACAACAACAACCACCGGCCATAGTTACATACTGTAGTTATTTAGGTTGAATAAATTCATATGTTTACACTTGTATTTGCAACATGCCCAGAAATTGGGGAATTCCAGTAAACCTGGCTCTTAACAACAAATGCCTGTTCCTCATGCCCAATATCTGGTACATCTGTGCCTCATACCTTGTCATCATTAGCCATTCCAGTCTCCAATACATCAGTACCTGTGCCTCTTTATGGTCAACCCCATTCCCGTAGATCGCATCTGATGCTCACTCGGGGATGGGGGGAGGAGTCAACCAGCGCAGTGCCAGCAGCAAAGTGACGAAAGCAATGCGGCATGCATCGCACCCATATAGTGAGATTTATACCGGAAATGAAATATAATACAGTATCTGGGGATTACAAGTGTCTGAGAACACCACAACTTACAGTATGCTGTATTATTAGCCTGGTGATATAATATCTGGGATACAACGTACGTCCTCAGAGAGCGTTATACTTCTGGGAGGTCACAGGTCTCTATATTTCAATGTAAAGATCTCTGGGGATTAATGTAAGAAGCAGACGATAGTTTATTTTGTTTTCTCTCCTCTGACATATAAATATTTCTCCTGCTTGTAAACTACAATCCTTTCATCTTCTGATATTAAAATATAACAAATAAGAATTCAATTTGGCAATAATTTATCAGTTACCAGGTCCATCACTATTATATAATCCCTTTATTTTCCATCTATTCCAAGGCTTCCTGCTGCTACAGTAATGGTAGTCTGGGAACAGGTGGCCTCTTGTTCATTCAGAGAGGTGGCCCGGATGGCAATACAGGGTTTCCGCCCGTCGGGACGATCATGCATGCCAGGAACTTCTGCAGATAATAACTTTGTCCCTGGTGCCAGCCTTATCTATAGGAAGCATCTGTGCCCCTCTTGTATGACAGCCAGCCTGCACAGGACCTGTCTAATTCATTTAAAGATCTTGGTGACCATGTACAGTACCCAATATTTATCCTAATTTAGAATACTCATAAGCTGCCCTGCCCATAGGCGTAATGTTCCCATAGTATTACACCACAATATACAATAATTGGGGTACTCTGCAGCAGTATTCATCTTGTGACAATTATCCATAAGAGACACCACATTTAGAAAAAAAGCTGATACTTTCCTCTGTAAGTTGGGCTGTGAGGAAACACAAGATATAACGGTATTATCTATGGGAAATGTGCCCTCGGTAATGTCCCAGGGTTACACCATGCACACGGAGCTGCTGCTGTCTCTATGTGATGAGCGGCATTTAGTGCCAGGTGCTGCACTGGGTTTAGTGTCTGTGTAAACTGGCTGCACAGAAATACACAGCGTCATCCTCTGTGGCTGCAGCCTTCAGGGTGAGCAGAGAATTGTGGGTGTCGTTTCTGTTTAGGGTCCATGTGGTTTTATAATCCTCTTCCATCGTTTGGTCGTTGGCTCCTGTTGAGTAGACCATCAGCCTGAGCCCCTCTCCCGGCTTCTGCTGGTACCAGTACATGTAATAGTAGTTGGATTCACTTTGGTAACAACGAATCTCTACAGATTTTCCCAAATTTACCATCAGCAGCTTCTTATCCTGTGTGACTAGCACCCCCCAGCACCGACCTGGGGAACAGAGGAGGAGAAGAGAGGTCTAAGGTGGGAACTTATCACTGAGATGGATTTTCACAAATGTTTAACTTGATGGGTTTATGTTGTATATATTCCTGCTCTATTATAACTGTATAATTGTACAAGTGCTAAGGAGTAAAATATAAAGATGACTGCGGGTTAATCTATTGGAGGTGAATCTAGGCGCCTGCGGTAGGGTGGTCAGACTCACATAGAATACTGTTCAGAACCAATAGCAGAGCCGGACACATCTTCATTTTATAGCCAGTGATGTGATTATTCTCTAGCCGTCCTATAAGAGCAGTAAATGAAGCACTATACGGAGAGATCTGGTGTATGTAGGATTATTATACAGTATAACACCCTGTAACGCCCACCGTGCTGTTTTTCTGCTCCTCCCCTTGTTGTCCTGGGTCACATGGTTGTGATGTCAGAGGTCCAGTAAACCACTTCACTTTAGACATAACCAGTCCCCCAGTCTCTTCCCATCTGTATACCAGCCGTCATTTCTTATATTTACAACTGCGTTACACAACAACAACCACCAGCCATAGTTACATACTGTAGTTATTTTGGTTGAACAAATTCATATGTTTACACTTGTATTTGCAACATGCCCAGAAATTGGGGAATTCCAGTAAACCTGGCTCTTAACAACAAATGCCTGTTCCTCATGCCCAATCTCTGGTACACCTGTGCCTCATACCTCATCATCATTAGTCATTCCAGTCTCCAGTACATCAGTATCTGTGCCTCCTTATGGTCAACCCATTCCCGTAGATAACATCTGATACTCACTCGGGGGGGATGAGGGGGTCAACCTGCGCAGTGTCAGCAGCAAAGTGACAAAAGCAATGCGGCATGCATCGCACCCATATAGTGAGATTTATACCGGAAATTAAATATAATACAGTATCGGGGGATTACAAGTGTCTGAGAACACCACAACTTACAGTATGCTGTATTATTATCCTGGTGATATAATATCTGGGATATAACGTACGGCCTCAGAAAGCGTTATACTTCTGGGAGGTCACAGGTCTCTATATTTCAATGTAAAAATCTCTGGGGATTAATGTAAGAAGCGGACGATAGTTTATTTTGTTTTCTCTCCTCTGACATATCAATATTTCTCCTGCTTGTAAACTACAATCCTTTCATCTTCTGATTTTATAACAAATAAGAATTCAATTTGTCAATAATTTGTTATCGGTTACCAGGTCCATAACTATTATATAATCCCTTTATGTTCCATCTATTCCAAGGCTTCCTGCTGCTACAGTAATGGTTGTCTGGGAACAGGTGGCCTCTTGTAGATTCAGAAAGGTGGCCCGGATGGCAATACAGGGTGTCCACCCATCGGGACGATCATGCATGCCAGGAACTTCTGCAGATAATGACTTTGTCCCCGGTGCCTGCCTCATCAATAAGAAGCATATGTGCCCCTCTTGTAAGACAGCCGGCCTGCACAGGACCTGTCTGATTCATTTAAAGATCTTGGAGACCGTGTACAGTACCCAATATTTATCCTAATTTAGATGACATGGTCCTTTAATGACTCATAAGCTGCCCTGTCCATAGGCGTAATGTTCCCATAATATTACACCACAATATACAATATTTGGGGTACTCTGCAGCAGTATTCACCTTGTGACAATTATCCATAAGAGACACCACATTTAGTTAAAAAGCTGATACTTTCCACTGTAAGTTGGGCTGTGAGGAAACACAAGATATAACAGTATTATCTATGGGAAATGTGCCCTTGGTAATGTGCCAGGGTTACACCATGCACAGGGAGCTGCTGCTGTTTCTATGTGATGAGCGGCATTTAGTGCCAGGTGCTGCACTGGGTTTATTGTCTGTGTAAACTGGCTGCACAGAAATACACAGCATCATCCTCTGTGGCTGCAGCCTTCAGGGTGAGCAGAGAATTGTGGGTGTCGTTTCTGTTTAGGGTCCATGTGGTTTTATAGTTTTCTTCCATCGTTTGGTCATTAGCTGCACTGGACAGAACCATCAGCTTCAGCCCCTCTCCCGGCTTCTGCTGGTACCAGTACATGTTATAGTAGGTGGCATCACTTTGGTAACATCGAATCTCTACAGATTTTCCCAAATTTACCATCAGCAGCTTTTTATCCTGTGTGACCAGCATCCCCCAGCACCGACCTGGGGAACAGAGGAGGAGAAGAGAGGTCTAAGGTGGGAACTTATCACTGAGATGGATTTTCACAAATGTTTAACTTGATGGGTTTATGTTGTATATATTCCTGCTCTATTATAACTGTATAATTGTACAAGTGCTAAGGAGTAAAATATAAAGATGACTGCGGGTTAATCTATTGGAGGTGAATCTAGGCGCCTGCGGTAGGGTGGTCAGACTCACATAGAATACTGTTCAGAACCAATAGCAGAGCCGGACACATCTTCATTTTATAGCCAGTGATGTGATTATTCTCTAGCCGTCCTATAAGAGCAGTAAATGAAGCACTATACGGAGAGATCTGGTGTATGTAGGATTATTATACAGTATAACACCCTGTAACGCCCACCGTGCTGTTTTTCTGCTCCTCCCCTTGTTGTCCTGGGTCACATGGTTGTGATGTCAGAGGTCCAGTAAACCACTTCACTTTAGACATAACCAGTCCCCCAGTCTCTTCCCATCTGTATACCAGCCGTCATTTCTTATATTTACAACTGCGTTACACAACAACAACCACCAGCCATAGTTACATACTGTAGTTATTTTGGTTGAACAAATTCATATGTTTACACTTGTATTTGCAACATGCCCAGAAATTGGGGAATTCCAGTAAACCTGGCTCTTAACAACAAATGCCTGTTCCTCATGCCCAATCTCTGGTACACCTGTGCCTCATACCTCATCATCATTAGTCATTCCAGTCTCCAGTACATCAGTATCTGTGCCTCCTTATGGTCAACCCATTCCCGTAGATAACATCTGATACTCACTCGGGGGGGATGAGGGGGTCAACCTGCGCAGTGTCAGCAGCAAAGTGACAAAAGCAATGCGGCATGCATCGCACCCATATAGTGAGATTTATACCGGAAATTAAATATAATACAGTATCGGGGGATTACAAGTGTCTGAGAACACCACAACTTACAGTATGCTGTATTATTATCCTGGTGATATAATATCTGGGATATAACGTACGGCCTCAGAAAGCGTTATACTTCTGGGAGGTCACAGGTCTCTATATTTCAATGTAAAAATCTCTGGGGATTAATGTAAGAAGCGGACGATAGTTTATTTTGTTTTCTCTCCTCTGACATATCAATATTTCTCCTGCTTGTAAACTACAATCCTTTCATCTTCTGATTTTATAACAAATAAGAATTCAATTTGTCAATAATTTGTTATCGGTTACCAGGTCCATAACTATTATATAATCCCTTTATGTTCCATCTATTCCAAGGCTTCCTGCTGCTACAGTAATGGTTGTCTGGGAACAGGTGGCCTCTTGTAGATTCAGAAAGGTGGCCCGGATGGCAATACAGGGTGTCCACCCATCGGGACGATCATGCATGCCAGGAACTTCTGCAGATAATGACTTTGTCCCCGGTGCCTGCCTCATCAATAAGAAGCATATGTGCCCCTCTTGTAAGACAGCCGGCCTGCACAGGACCTGTCTGATTCATTTAAAGATCTTGGAGACCGTGTACAGTACCCAATATTTATCCTAATTTAGATGACATGGTCCTTTAATGACTCATAAGCTGCCCTGTCCATAGGCGTAATGTTCCCATAATATTACACCACAATATACAATATTTGGGGTACTCTGCAGCAGTATTCACCTTGTGACAATTATCCATAAGAGACACCACATTTAGTTAAAAAGCTGATACTTTCCACTGTAAGTTGGGCTGTGAGGAAACACAAGATATAACAGTATTATCTATGGGAAATGTGCCCTTGGTAATGTGCCAGGGTTACACCATGCACAGGGAGCTGCTGCTGTTTCTATGTGATGAGCGGCATTTAGTGCCAGGTGCTGCACTGGGTTTAGTGTCTGTGTAAACTGGCTGCACAGAAATACACAGCATCATCCTCTGTGGCTGCAGCCTTCAGGGTGAGCAGAGAATTGTGGGTGTCGTTTCTGTTTAGGGTCCATGTGGTTTTATAGTTTTCTTCCATCGTTTGGTCATTAGCTGCACTGGACAGAACCATCAGCTTCAGCCCCTCTCCCGGCTTCTGCTGGTACCAGTACATGTTATAGTAGGTGGCATCACTTTGGTAACATCGAATCTCTACAGATTTTCCCAAATTTACCATCAGCAGCTTTTTATCCTGTGTGACCAGCATCCCCCAGCACCGACCTGGGGAACAGAGGAGGAGAAGAGAGGTCTAAGCTGGGAACTTATCTCTGAGACTGATTTTATTTCTGGGTTTTTTGTTTTCTCTTCCGTCAGATCAGAATTTAAAAAATGTTTAACTTGATGGGTTTATGTTGTATCTCTTCCTGATCTATTATAACTGTATAATTGTACAAGTGCTAAGGAGTAAAATATAAAGATGACTGCAGGTTAATCTATTGGAGGTGAATCTAGGCGCCTGCGGTACGGTGGTCAGACTCACATAGAATACTGTTCAGAACCAATAGCAGAGCCGGACATATCTTCTTCATTTTATAGCCAGTGATGTGATTTTTCTCTAGCCGTCCTATAAGAGCAGTAAATGAAGCACTATACAGAGAGCTCTGATGTGTGTAGGATTATTATACAGTATAACACCCTGTAACGCCCACCGTGCTGTTTTTCTGCTCCTCCCCTTGTTGTCCTGGGTCACATGGTTGTGATGTCAGAGGTCCAGTAAACCACTTCACTTTAGACCTAACCAGTCCCCCAGTCTCTTCCCATCTGTGTACCAGCCATCATTTCTTATATTTACAATTGCGTTACACAACAACAACCACCAGCCATAGTTACATACTGTAGTTATTTAGTTTGAACAAATTCATATGTTTACACTTGTATTTGCAACATGCCCAGAAATTGGGGAATTCCAGTAAACCTGGCTCTTAACAAGAAATGCCTGTTCCTCATGCCCAGTATCTGGTACACCTGTGCCTCATACCTCGTCATCATTAGTCATTCCAGTCTCCAGTACATTAGTACCTGTGCCTCTTTATGGTCAACCCATTCCCGTAGATCCCATCTGATGCTCACTCGGGGATGGGGGGAGAAGACAACCTGCGCAGTGTCGGCAGCAAAGTGACGAAAGCAATGCGGCATGCATCACACCCATATAGTGAGATTTATACCGGAAATTAAATATAATACAGTATCTGGGGATTACAAGTGTCTGAGAATACCACAACTTAGAGTATACTGTATTATTAGCCTGGTGATGTAATATCTGGGATAGAGTATGCTGTATTATTATCCTGGTGATATAATATCTGGGATATAATGTACGGCCTCTGGAAGCATTATACTTCTGGGAGGACACAGGTCTCTATATTTCAATGTAAAGATCTCTGGGGAATAATGTAAGAAGCGGACGATAGTTTATTTTGTTTTCTCTCCTCTGACATATCAATATTTCTCCTGCTTGTAAACTACAATCCTTTCATCTTCTGATATTAAAATATAACAAATAAGAATTCAATTTGGCAATAATTTGTTATCGGTTACCAGGTCCATCACTATTATATAATCCCTTTATTTTCCATCTATTCCAAGGCTTCCTGCTGCTTGTAGATTCAGAGAGGTGGCCCGGATGGCAATACAGGGTTTCCGCCCGTCGGGAAGATCATACATGCCAGGAACTTCTGCAGATAATAACTTTGTCCCTGGTGCCAGCCTTATCTATAAGAAGCATCTGTGCCCCTCTTGTATGACAGCCGGCCTGCACAGGACCTGTCGGATTCATTTATAGATCTTGGAGACTGTGTACAGTACCCAATATTTATCCTACTTTAGATGACTCATAAGCTGCCCTGTCCATAGGCGTAATGTTCCCATAGTATTACACCACAATATACAATAATTGGGGAACTCTGCAGCAGTATTCATCTAGTGACAATTATCCATAAGAGACACCACATTTATTTAAAAAGCTGATACTTTCCCCTGTAAGTTGGGCTGTGAGGAAACACAAGATATAACGGTATTATCTATGGGAAATGTGCCCTTGGTAACGTCCCAGGGTTACACCATGCACACGGAGCTGCTGCTGCCTCTATGTGATGAGCGGCATTTAGTGCCAGGTGCTGCACTGGGTTTAGTGTCTGTGTAAACTGGCTGCACAGAAATACACAGCGTCATCCTCTGTGGCTGCAGCCTTCAGGGTGAGCAGAGAATTGTGGGTGTCGTTTCTGTTTAGGGTCCATGTGGTTTTATAATTTTCTTCCATTGTTTGGTCATTGGCTCCTGTTGAGTGGACCATCAGCCTGAGCCCCTCTCCCGGCTTCTGCTGGTACCAGAACATGTTATAGTAGGAGGCATCACTTTGGTAACATCGAATCTCTTCAGATTTTCCCAAATTTACCATCAGCAGCTTCTTATCCTGTGTGACCAGCACCCCCCAGCACCGACCTGGGGAACAGAGGAGGAGAAGAGAGGTCTAAGGTGGGAACTTATCACAGTGATGGATTTTCAAAAATGTTTAACTTGGTGGGTTTATGTTGTATATCTTCCTGCTCTATTATAACTGTATAATTGTACAAGTGCTAAGGAGTAAAATATAAAGATGACTGCGGGTTAATATATTGGAGATGAATCTAGGTGCCTGCAGTACGGTGGTCAGACTCACATAGAATACTGTTCAGAAGCAATAGCAGAGCCGGACATATCTTCATTTTATAGCCAGTGATGTGATTTTTCTCTAGCCGTCCTATAAGAGCAGTAAATGAAGCACTATATGGAGAGCTCTGATGTGTGTAGGATTATTATACAGTATAACACCCTGTAACGCCCACCGTGCTGTTTTTCTGCTCCTCCCCTTGTTGTCCTGGGTCACATGGTTGTGATGTCAGAGGTCCAGTAAACCACTTCACTTTAGACCTAACCAGTCCCCCAGTCTCTTCCCATCTGTGTACCAGCCGTCATTTCTTATATTTACAATTGTGTTACACAACAACAATCACCAGCCATAATTACAAAGTTATTTAGGTTGAATAAATTCATATGTTTACTTTACCCTTGTATTTGCAACATGCACAGAAATTGGGGAATTCCAGTAAAACCCGGCTCTTATCAAGAAATGCGTGTTCCTCATGCCTCACTGCCATTAGTTATGCCAATCTCTGGTACACCTGTACCTGTGCCTCGTCATCATTAGTCATTCCAGTCTCCAGTACATTTGTACCTATGCCTCTTTATGGTCAACCCATTCCTGTAGACCCCATCTGATGCTCACACAGAGGGGGTGGGGAGTCAACACAAAGTGCCTAATTCCTCCTGGGGTCACTGGTGAATACTTGCACTACATTAGACTCTGGATTGAGTAGCATCAAACCAGGACTGGGTTTGTTACATCCCCATATATTCCCGATAAAGGGGATAAAGGGCATTTGCTTGGGATCATTTGTAGCATTACAAAACTAAAAAACATTGGGCTTTCACTTCTATACTGAGCAATATTCATGTAAAGTGATCTATTTTTGGAATACAGTTGCCCTCCAAACACACAGTAATTAGACATCTCCCATGTTAAGCTCAACTCATATTTGACCATATATAGTTCAGCAGCCAAGCTTCATATTGTACATGCTAACAGTCCTGATTTTCATGGGACAGTCCAGTTTCCCAGTGGTGAAAGGAGGTGTGGTCCAATGGAGATGGTGCACTCATCAGAAATGGGTGGATGGGTAAAGAGACTGCCCCATTAGGAAGATTTGGAGGAGTGGAGCATAAATCTTCAGGGAAGTTATAAAGAGATGGAATGAGATCACTCAGTTGGATTTTGGAAATTGATGATCAGTGTAGATGAGATCATCACAACCCAAACCAGGTCTCTGAACCTGGCAGCCCTCCCAAAAGACCAATAGCCCCGCAATGCACAAAGGGCACATATATCATTCATTGCATCGTGAAGAATCACATAAGCTCCAGATTGTTTGGTCACGTCATTATAAACAAGATGTAAATTCTTTGATATTATATATTATTTATTACTAAGCTGGTTTTATATTGGTGCTGCCTGTGAGTGTGGTCTCATTTATTGTTAATCTCATAGATCTTAGAAGCTCCTGTGGCAACTTTAAATATACTTAGTAAAAGAGAACTGGCTCCCCCTGCTGGTGGACACTGGGAGCACTTAGCATGTATGGCTCAGTGTTACAGTATTATACAGCATTGGAAGTTTTTGGCTAACCTCTGATCTGCTGTATATTACTGTGTACTAGTTGCGCAGAAATACATGGCAGAATCCTGCACATCGGTCCTGGATATTTTCAAGGTTGACTTCAGAATATCTGGTCTGTCCAGGCTCCATTTCCCATTATCTTCCTTATCTTCTATTTCTTGGTTGCCAGTTCCCGTGGAATAAGCTATAAGTTTCATGCCTTGTCCTCTCCTCTGCTGGTACCAAAGCATCGTTATGTAGCTCTGGTCAGTGTGTGTGCAGGGAATCGCCACAGCTTCACCAGCAGTCACTGGCCAGAACGTTGTATTCTGGGAAACCTCCTCTCCCCGACACAGACCTACAGTACAGAGAGTAATAAAGGCCACATTCATTTATCCTCACTAGATCCTGAGATTTTATTACATTAGCGCATTATATACGTTCTTTATTTTTATTCATGTCATGTTTTATTTTCCATTATTACGCAATGTATTACTACATTTGTTGAAAAGAGTTATGACATGAAAACAATAAATCCCATCACACTTATTTCAATGAGCCAAGAGGTAAAACAATTATTACGCTTCCAATTTCACCTGACAAATGAAACGCACTCCCGAAAGCATCACTGACTATAACTCCTGTTACTGCCACATGTATCTTGTTTTATTAGAAAGGCGACTAATCTAATTAGGCTGATAATAACACAATAACTTTAATGCTGTCGGTATAAAGAACCATTTCTACTATTAGAAGTAATTTTTCATTTTGTCACATTGAATACAATGGTTACTTTTCTTTTACGGAAGGGCATTTAATTAGAGGTGATGGGTGCGATAACTTGCGATGACCGGCATCGCAGATCTTTCCTGGCTCTCCGCAGAAATGCGCAGATGGTTACCGTTATTAGCAATGATGTGAGCAGCCGCAGATTGTCACTAATTGTATCGCTTACATAAAATAATATAAACAGGTGATGATAAAGCAGCCAAAAGTACATTATCTCTATACAGTAAGTTCTATATAAGTATAATCCTCTGTCAGCCGAGTCTGGATTGTATTTGGGATTTGGTTCTGTCTTACACAGGATAAAGGTTTGGACCAGAAAAAGTCCCCGATGTCCCCTCATTGCTGGTTCTTGCAGACGGACTTGGAGGTATCAGTGACTGGCGAATGTTTCCTGACGCTCTCTGAGTTATATCATCTCTGACACCTGGTTTCCTGTTTCCTGTCTTCGTTCTTATTACAGCACTATACATTGCTTTCTGCAGTAATATTTCCAATAGGGGATTAACTTTAGTCTGTGCCCCTGGGGGTTACAGTATGTGACAGGTGAGCCGGGTTATGCAGCTAGTTGGCAAGGGTGATATTTGGGGTTTCCGAGCTTTGAATGGGTAACGTGTTTAGATTGGTCTGACCAGGACCAGATTAAGGATTCCGGATTCCCGAATCTAGCACAATTGTAGCGACCCCTATAATGCTACTAAACGCAGAGCACAGCGAGTACGCATGGGTACCATTATCTCCATTCATATAGCGCATGTGCAGGTAACGAAGGTTATACGAAGGTTATACAACGCTGTGGCATCACTAGAAGATGCAGGGGGTGCAGGCCACGCTTGGTGACACCATACGAAGGGGTTACATCAAAATAGCAGAGCTGCTCTGTTATTTTGTGGTTCCACCACTTGGATGGTGTCACCAAGCAGCGGTGATAGATGATGCGCGCATGCACGCATCAACAACACTCTACCCGGAGAGGCTGGAGGTGACCCAGCAGTGCCAAGAGTGCCAGGCAAGCTCCCTGCATGACGAGATTGGGCTTGTGGTACGCGGTCACTCCCCAAAACGTTATACAGCTGGGGGGGTCCTTGTTGCCATGCCCCTTACACGAGCGTTCACACTGAAGAAGTACAGAGATGGGGGCGTCAGGATGAGTGGGAACACTGGGTGACACCAAACACAGTGATGCCACTGATATGACTACGTTTGATTTTGGCATTTAATTATGCTTATTGAGTATAAGGAAGACGATGACTTCTGGGGAATAGTAGAAGACTCCGGAGACGCTCGCTGCCCAGTTTCTGCTGTAGCACAATGTACATAAAGTGAAGGTTTAAGCAGTAAGTTACATGGTCACATAGGCACAGCCATCTAGTAGTCATTTTAAAAGGTTTCTGATCTACACCACCTCCTTAATTATGTGGTGTGGAATGATTTAGGTCTTGATTTATTAGCCAGATGCTGTGTTCCACCCACAAGTCATGGTGCCCTAGGCTGCAGCCTAATCAGCCTACATGTTGTTCAGGCACTGGGTCTCAATTTATAGTAACAGGGGGACAAGTTCACACATTTGTGGAGGACACTGGATCTGTGCCCCATAAAGATTAATAGGTACAGGTCTTGTATTGCATTACTGATACTATTGTGTTCTTGCTATTTTGGGGATCCAGGCAAAATCCCAAAAGTCGAGATGCCGGCGCTTAGACTGATGGTGCCCGAATCCCGACTTCTGTCAGAATCTTGGCACTGGCATCCTGATGGTAAGTAGCAGGGTTAAGGGTTAGGCACTAGGGGGAGGGGTAGGGTTAGGCACTAAGGGGGGAGGTTTAGGTTTAGGCACCAGGGAAGGTGGGTTAGGGGCAGGTAGAGGGTGAGGGTTAGGATTAGAGATAAGCGGGTTGGGATCTCAGAGATCCTAACTTAGGGGATCCGAGTCAGATCCAAGGCGGCTCGGGTTTTCCCGCCTGACTCTGATCTGAAAAAGAGGAACAGCGCCATCATCCTGCTGTCGGATTCTCGCGGGTTTTGGATTGTATAAAAGGTCTCGTGATCGCCGCCATTTTTCATTCCGGCTGTGGAGATTGAAGAGGGAGGGAACTGGGAGCTGTGCTGTTCTGCTGTGCATAGGGGCTGGCTACTGTTGTGTCAGGGGCTGGCTGCTTATGTCCATAGGGGGCGATGCTGGCTGTTGTCCATATACTGGGGCTGGCTGGCTGTTGTCCTGTCCACTCCATAGGGGTTGGCTGTTGTCTATAGGGGCTGGCTGTGCTGCTGTGTTGTCCAGGGGATGCTCTGTCCATCACGGATGCTACTAACCCCCAGTGTGAAAAAAATAAAGTATTTTATTTTTATTTCTGTGTGTGTGCACGCCTGTTAGCAACACTTATCAGCAACGTAGGTGCGCAGGGGTGCTGCCTGTGTTGTTAAACAAGAAGGTGCTCTCCCTCCCAAGTGTCCAAAAAAAATTTCAATCAATCAATCAAGGGGCTGCTGCCTCGTTCCGGAGTGCTCTTCACCCCCAGTATGAAAAAAATATAACCAATTTTTTCTGTGTGTGTGCGCGTGCGCCTGTTAGCCAATAGCCAGATGTATCAGCAACGTAGGTGCGCAGGGGTGCTGTACTGCCTGTATCTCATTTATCAAGGGGCTGCTGACTCATTCAGGGGTGCTCTTCACCCTCAGTGTTATAAATAAAAAACAATTTTTTGTGATAGCGTGTTAGCCTGCCACACCACCAGTGTGAAAATAAAAACATTTTTTTTGTGTATGCGTGTTAGCCTGCCAGACCACCAGTGTTATAAATAAAAACTATTGTTTTGTGTATGCGTGTTAGCCTGCCAGACCACCAGTGTGAAAATAAAAACAATTTTGTGTGTGTGTGTTAGCCACACCACCAGTGTTATAAATAAAACCATTTTTTTCTGTGTGTGTACGTTAGCCACACTTATCAGCAATGTAGGTGTGCAGGGGTGCTGTGCTGCCTGTGTTGTCTATCAAGAGGCTGCTGCCTCGTTCGGGTGCCCTCCCTCCCAAGTGCCAAAAAACAAATTAATCAATTGATAAATCAATCAATGTTTTTTTTCTGTGTGTGTGTGTGTGCACGTTAGCCATGACATCACAAACGCCTCAGCTGAGAATTGCATAAACATTTTCAAAATTTGAAAATAGAGGATATGGTTTAAAAAATAGAATAAACTAAAGCAGCTAAAACTGTGTTCTCTGATTATAGTGTCCCTACTACCAGTCCCTGCCCATGGCCCCTCTACCTGAATTTCAGCGAGGCAGAGGGGCAACTCCATGCAACCGTATTCCAGAGTGCAGCTGCTCCTCCTGTAGCCCAGGTCAGAAGATGTGTAGCGGGTGTGGTGATGATATGGTCTAAAATGGAGCTCACATCCATTAAAGTGGACAATGAATCCCCAATCTAAAAGGGAGCGCGGCTGTAATTATACACAACACAGAATGGGAAGACGATATAGGATTGGGTGATGGTATAATCTGGGGTGATGTATACATCATCTTCACACAATATTAATTTGTCCACGCTGGAATCCACCATTACAGGTGTCTCTGTAATTTTTGCACGCAATTGACGGTAAAGGTCTTTCTCATAGAATTTGTAGTTCATTTTGATGGACATCATCTTTTCCACATTTTGGGGAAGTAGTCTCATAGGCCGATCACTGACAAAGTTCCCGGCTGTGCTGAAAACTCTTTTTGAGCGAGTACACACTGGAAGGTGGGCAGCTCAGGCAAAGCAAAGACAGTTAAGCTGGCCACACATCTACAGATTATCTGTCCAACCAGCCAACTAGTTGATTGGTTGGAATGAAAATCAAGTAAGGAATACAATCAGCAATTTGCTCCCAAACGCAGGAAAATTGACAAAAACTGTTGTTTGAACTAATTGTTTAGATCAAACATTTAACAAACTTGTCTGACGACCATTTTCATCTGTTTTCTGGCATTTAGGAGCAAATTGCTGATCATCAGTTACTCCCATACGTTACCAGATTTTCATTCCAACCAATCAACTAGTTGGCTGGTTGGACAGAAAATTTTTACGTGTGTATGCAGCTTAAATCTGAAATGTTGCATTTAATGCTCTGTTCCGCTTGTTCACATATCTGATATGGTTAAGTGGACAGTAGGAACAACAGCAGTTTGAAGGCCACTAACTATCTATGTTTTCTTTAATGTCCCTGTACAGGTTGGGAAATGCCCTTACAGAAGGTATGCAAAGGATTATTTAAGTCAATTGTTTTTGGAAAGCAGTTCACGTTTTCCAGACCACCTTACTGGTGCACAGGTGTATTCATTACTCACCAACACATTTGGAAAGATCTACAGGTGGAGTTAATTATTTATTACACTTGTGAGGAGACCTGGAAAACATGCACTGTTGGTAGCTCTGGAGGACCAGGGATGGCTATCCCTGCCTTAAATCATAGATCTTAGTTATGCTTGTCCACATATCTGTATTGGTTAAGTGGCAGTTTGGAGGCCACTAACTATCTATGTTTTTTTTAATGTCCTTGTACAGGTTGGGAAATGCCCTTACAGAAGGTATGCAAAGGATTATTTAAGTCAATTGTTTTTGGAAAGCAGTTCACGTTTTCCAGACCACCTTACTGGTGCACAGGTGTATTCATTACTCACCAACACATTTGGAAAGATCTACAGGTGGAGTTATTTATTTATTACACTTGTGAGGGGACCTGGAAAACATGCACTGTTGGTAGCTCTGGAGGACCAGGGTTGGCTATATCCCTGCCTTAAATCATAGATCTTAGTTATGCTTGTCCACATATCTGTATTGGTTAAGTGGCAGTTTGGAGGCCACTAACTATCTATGTTTTTTTTTAGGTCCCTGTACAGGTTGGGAAATGCTTTTATGGAAGATCTGCAAAGGATTATTTAACAGTCAACTGTTTTGGAAAGCAGTGCTAGTAGTCTTCCTGGTCCCCTTCTGGGATGAAAAAAAATCAACTCCCGACAGCAGGCATGGTGCTCAAGGATTTTTGGGGGGCAAGGACTGATGTGAATGTGAATGAGTAAATATTTTTTTGGAAATGCCTCCCCTCCTCCCCTTCCCTTCTCCCTCATAAATTTACTTCAGAATTAAAAAATGAAATTAAATTTACTACAGATCAACCCATCCTGTCCCTGCCTTCAACTACATACATACTCCAACTCTCTCAAGCCTCTCTTGAATAATAAAAACATTTGTTTCCTGATGTGCCATGTTGGAAGTTGAACTGCCACGTTTTTGTGCCGCATTGCTTAGTCAGCCGGAATGCTTGGTGCAAATTTTGGGCCTAAACTGGATGAAAACAATTTTGTGAGCTGTGAGGTGGTCAAAATTATCTGGAAATGAGTGGAAATAAATGTTATTGAGGTTAATAATACTGCAGGAACAGAAACAGGCCCATTTTATGTGATTTTAGCTGTTTTTATGATTTTTTAAGAAAATATCCAGATCCAAAACCAAAACAAAAAAAACAAAACACGGAGGTGAGGTTTTGGCAAAACCAATTCAGATCCAAACCAGGGGAGATCCAGATCCAAAACCAAAACACAGGGGTCTTCGCACATCTTTAGTTAGGATACTTACTGACAAGTGTCGGTATCCTAACCCTGTGGGGATGTCGGCGTCAGGATTCTGATCGCCGGGATCCTGAGCGCTGGCATCCCGTACCCATCCCCTTATTTGCATGCTGTTCAGTTTATATTTGTTGATTGTGCTGGGCTGCGGAATCTGTGACGTAATATAAATAAATTATAATATAAATAAATTGATGGAGATGATGATGTTGCTTTATGGGGAATCTGTGTGACACAAATGACTGAATTGCATGATTGCGCGTCCTTTGTCTTTCGCACAGTGTGTGTGCAGTAACATATATGGGTATATTGGGCCAGATTCAGAGGTACACAAGGCCAATGGTATTCGTGTAGAGAAGCGAACTGTCTCCAGCGCTAATCTGCCGCTGTGTGTATTAAGATGCATTGTCCGTCACACCATCAAACATGGCACCCTCTCTATGGAGGCGCAGATTATCCATGTGAACATGGGGGCCTGTGTCAGTGCATCTGTGTCTGACCACCACACTCCAGCGACTTTTTAGCCACGCCCCCAGCTACCTCCCAGGAATGTCCACAGCAATCACCAACTCTTGTGCCCAAGTTCCTACTGTAACCGTCGTGATGCCTGCGCAACACAACTTGGATGCATGTTCAGACTAATATCATCATTCGCTTGTGTGGGGCATGGACATTACCTGCACCTCTCAGTCAGGCCCATTATAGTTATGGCAAAGACAAATAATAATTTCCTGGATATAAACATTTATGGTATGTTGGAATTCTTTCCTTCTTTATAACCCAGTTCAGCTCTATATTAATAACATATAAATATCCTTTAATATGCTAATTTGTATTAAATAAATATAAAAGTTTTGGGAAAAACGACAGATAGAGTAGTACATAATATCGTCTCAAAAATGTGTAGCTAAAAAGAAAAAACAAAAACAGGTACAGTATTACAGAATAACCATAGACACGCACTGAAAAAGCCAGACCACTGAGTAAGTACAGACAGTACTATAATCAGTATTACAGAACTACCATAGCCACACACTGAGAAAGCCAGACCACGGAGTAATCACAGACAGTACAATAATCAGTATTACAGAAATACGATAGCCACACACTGAGAAAGCCAGACCACGGAGTAATCACAGACAGTACTATAATCAGTATTACAGGACTACTATAGCCACACACTGAGAAAGCCAGACCACGGAGTAATCACAGACAGTACTATAATCAGTATTACAGAACTACTATAGCCACACACTGAGAAAGCCAGACCACTGAGTAAGTATAGACAGTACTATAATCAGTATTACAGAACTACTATAGCCACGCACTAAGAAAGCCAGACCACAGAGTAATCACAGACAGCACTATAATCAGTATTACAGAACTACTATAGCAACACACTGAGAAAGCCAGACCATGGAGTAAGTACAGACAGTACTATAATCAGTATTACAGAACTACTATAGCCACACACTGAGAAAGCCAGACCATGGAGTAATCACAGACAGTACTATAATCTGTATTACGGTACTAATATAGCCACACACTATGAAAGCCAGACCACAGAGTAATCACAGACAGTACTATAATCAGTATTACAGAACTACTATAGCAACACACTGAGAAAGCCAGACCACGGAGTAAGTACAGACAGTACTATAATCAGTATTACAGAACTACTATAGCCACACACTGAGAAAACCAGACCATGGAGTAAGTACAGACAGTACTATAATCAGTATTACAGAACTACTATAGCCACACACTGAGAAAGCCAGACCATGAAGTAAGTACAGACAGTACTATAATCAGTATTACAGGACTACTATAGCCACACACTGAGAAAGCCAGACCACTGAGTAATTACATACAGTACTATAATCAGTATTACAGAACTACTATAGCCACACACTGAGAAAGCCAGACCACTGAGTAATTACATATAGTACTATAATCAGTATTACAGAACTACTATAGCCACACACTGAGAAAGCCAGACCACTGAGTAATTACATACAGTACTATAATCAGTATTACAGAACTACTATAGCCACACACTGAGAAAGCCAGACCATGGAGTAAGTACAGACAGTACTATAATCAGTATTACAGAACTACTATAGCCACACCCTGAGAAAGCCAGACCATGGAGTAATCACAGACAGTACTATAATCAGTATTACAGAACTACTATAGCCACACACTGAGAAAGCCAGACAACAGAGAAAGCACAGACAGTACTATAATCAGTATTACAGAACTACTATAGCCACACACTGAGAAAGCCAGACCACGGAGTAATCACAGGCAGTACAATGATCAGTATTACAGAACTACTATAGCCACACACTGAGAAAGCCAGACAACGGAGTAAGCACAGACAGTACTATAATCAATTTTACAGAACTACTATAGTCACACACTGAGAAAGCCAGAACACTGAGTAAGTATAGACAGTACTATAATCAGTATTACAGAACTACTATAGCCACCCACTGAGAAAGCCAGACCACTCAGTAAGTACAGACAGTACTATAATCAGTATTACAGAACTACTATAGCCACACACTGAGAAAGCAGGACCACGGAGTAATCACAGACAGTACTATAGTCAGTATTACAGAACTATTATAGCCACTCACTGAGAAAGCCAGACCACGGAGTAAGTACAGACAGTACTATAATCAGTATTACAGAACTACTATAGCCACACACTGAGAAAGCCAGACCATGGACTAAGCACAGACAGTACTATAATCAGTATTACAGAACTACTATAGCCATGCACTGAGAAAGCCAGACCGGGACTAAGCACAGACAGTACTATAATCAATATTACAGAACTACTATAGCCACACACTGAGAAAGCCAGACCACGGAGTAAGCACAGACTGTATTATAATCAGTATTACAGAACTACTATAGCCACACACTGAGAAAGCCAGACCACGAGGAATCACAGACAGTACTATAATCAGTATTACACAACTACTATAGCCACACACTGAGAAAGCCAGACCACGGAGTAAGCACAGACAGTACTATAATCAATTTTACAGAACAACTATAGTCACACACTGAGAAATCCAGACCACTGAGTTAGTACAGACAGTACTATAATCAGTATTACAGAATTACTATAGCCACACACTGAGAAAGCCAGACCATGAAGTAAGTACAGACAGTACTATAATCAGTATTATAGAACTACTATAGCCACACACTGAGAAAGACAGACCACGGAGTAAGTACAGACAGTACTATAATCAGTATTACAGATTTACTATCACCACACACTGAGAAAGCCAGACCACGGAGTAATCACAGACAGTACTATAATCAGTATTACAGAACTACTATAGCCACACACTGAGAAAGCCAGACCATGAAGTAAGTACAGACAATACTATAATCAATATTACAGGACTACTATAGCCACGCACTGAGAAAGCCAGACCACTGAGTAATTACATACAGTACTATAATCAGTATTACAGAACTACTGTAGCCACACACTGAGAAAGCCAGACCACGGAGTAAGTACAGACAGTACTATAATCAGTATTACAGATCTACTATCGCCACACACTGAGAAAGCCAGACCACAGAGTAAGTACAGACAGTGCTATAATCAGTTTTACAGAACTACTATAGTCACACACTGAGAAGTCCAGACCACTGAGTAAGTACAGACAGTACTATAATCAGTATTACAGAACTACTATAGCCACACACTGAGAAAGCCAGACCACGGAGTAAGTACAGACAGTACTATAATCAGTATTACAGAACTACTATAGCCACACACTGAGAAAGCCAGACCACTGAGTAATCACAGACAGTACTATAATCAGTATTACAGAACTACTATAGCCACACACTGAGAAAGCCAGACCACGGAGTAATCACAGACAGTACTATAATCAGTATTACAGAACTACTTTAGCCACACACTGAGAAAGCCAGACGATGAAGTAAGTACAGACAATACTATAATCAGTATTACAGAACTACTATAGCCATGCACTGAGAAAACCAGACCACGGAGTAAGTACAGACAGTACTATAATCAGTATTACAGAACAACTATAGCCACACCCTGAGAAAGCCAGACCACAGAGTAAGTACAGACAGTACTATGTGCTGTATAACAGAACTACTATAGCCACACACTGAGAAAGCCAGACCACGGAGTAAGCACAGACAGTACTATAATCAGTATTACAGAACTACTATAGCCACACACTGAGAAAGCCAGACCACGGAGTAATCACAGGCAGTACTATAATCAGTATTACAGAATTACTATAGCCACACACTGAGAAAGCCAGACCACGGAGTAAGCACAGACAGTACTATAATCAATTTTACAAAACAACTATAGTCACACACTGAAAAATCCAGACCACTGAGTAAGTACAGACAGTACTATAATCAGTATTACAGAATTACTATAGCCACACACTGTGAAAGCCAGACCATGGACTAAGCACAGACAGTACTATAATCAGTATTACAGAACTACTATAGTCACACACTGAGAAAGCCAGACCACTGAGTAAGTACATACAGTACTATAACCAGTATTACAGAACTACTATAGCCACACACTGAGAAAGCCAGACCATGGACTAAGCACAGACATAACTATAATCAGTATTACAGAACTACTATAGTCACACACTGAGAAAGCCAGACCACTGAGTAAGTACATACAGTACTATAATCAGTATTACAGAATTACTATAGCCACACACTGAGAAAGCCAGACCATGGACTAAGCACAGACATAACTATAATCAGTATTACAGAACTACTATAGTCACACACTGAGAAAGCCAGACCACTGAGTATGTATAGATAGTACTATAATCAGTATTACAGAACTACTATAGCCACACACTGAGAAAGCCAGACCACAGAGTAAGTATAGATAGTACTATAATCAGTATTACAGAACTACTATAGCCACACACTGAGAAAGCCAGACCATGCAGTAAGTACAGAGAGTACTATAATCAGTATTACAGAACTACTATAGCCACACACTGAGAAGGCCAGACCACAGAGTAAGTACAGAAAGTACTATAATCAGTATTACAGAATTACCAAAGACATGCACAGAGAAAGCCAGACCACAGAGTAATCACAGACAGTACTATAATCAGTATTACAGAACTACTATAGCCACACACTGAGAAAGCCAGACCACGGAGTAAGCACAGACAGTACTATAGTCAGTATTACAGAACTATTATAGCCACTCACTGAGAAAGCCAGACCATGGAGTAAGTACAGACAGTACTATAATCAGTATTACAGAACTACTATAGCCACACACTGAGAAAGCCAGACCATGGACTAAGCACAGACAGTACTATAATCAGTATTACAGAACTACTATAGCCATGCACTGAGAAAGCCAGACCATGGACTAAGCACAGACAGTACTATAATCAGTATTACAGAACTACTATAGCCACACACTGAGAAAGCCAGACCACGAGGAATCACAGACAGTACTATAATCAGTATTACAGAACTACTATAGCCACACACTGAGAAAGCCAGACCACGGAGTAAGCACAGACAGTACTATAATCAATTTTACAGAACAACTATAGTAACACACTGAGAAATCCAGACCACTGAGTAAGTACAGACAGTACTATAATCAGTTTTTCAGAATTACTATAGCCACACACTGAGAAATCCAGACCATGAAGTAAGTACAGACAGTACTATTATCAGTATTACAGAACTACTATAGCCACACACTGAGAAAGCCAGACCACAGAGTAAGTATAGATAGTACTATAATCAGTATTACAGAACTACTATAGCCACACACTGAGAAAGCCAGACCACAGAGTAAGTATAGATAGTACTATAATCAGTATTACAGAACTACTATAGCCACACACTGAGAAAGCCAGACCTCTGAGTAATCACAGACAGTACTATAATCAGTATTACAGAACTACTATAGCCACACACTGAGAAAGCCAGACCACGGAGTAATCACAGACAGTACTATAATCAGTATTACAGAACTACTTTAGCCACACACTGAGAAAGCCAGACGATGAAGTAAGTACAGACAATACTATAATCAGTATTACAGAACTACTATAGCCATGCACTGAGAAAACCAGACCACGGAGTAAGTACAGACAGTACTATAATCAGTATTACAGAACAACTATAGCCACACCCTGAGAAAGCCAGACCACAGAGTAAGTACAGACAGTACTATGTGCTGTATTACAGAAGTACTATAGCCACACACTGAGAAAGCCAGACCACGGAGTAAGCACAGACAGTACTATAATCAGTATTACAGAACTACTATAGCCACACACTGAGAAAGCCAGACCACGGAGTAATCACAGGCAGTACTATAATCAGTATTACAGAACTACTATAGCCACACACTGAGAAAGCCAGACCACGGAGTAAGCACCGACAGTACTATAATCAATTTTACAGAAAAACTATAGTCACACACTGAAAAATCCAGGCCACTGAGTAAGTACAGACAGTACTATAATCAGTATTACAGAACTACTATAGCCACACACTGAGAAAGCCAGACCATGGACTAAGCACAGACAGAACTATAATCAGTATTACAGAACTACTATAGTCACACACTGTGAAAGCCAGACCACTGAGTAAGTATAGATAGTACTATTATCAGTATTACAGAACTACTATAGCCACACACTGAGAAAGCCAGACCACGGAGTAAGTATAGATAGTACTATAATCAGTATTACAGAACTACTATAGCCAAACACTGAGAAAGCCAAACCATGCAGTAAGTACAGAGAGTACTATAATCAGTATTACAGAACTACTATAGCCACACACTGAGAAGGCCAGACCACAGAGTAAGTACAGAAAGTACTATAATCAGTATTACAGAATTACCAAAGACATGCACAGAGAAAGCCAGACCACAGAGTAATCACAGACAGTACTATAATCAGTATTACAGAACTACTATAGCCACACACTGAGAAAGCCAGACCACGGAGTAATCACAGACAGTACTATAGTCAGTATTACAGAACTATTATAGCCACTCACTGAGAAAGCCAGACCATGGACTAAGCACAGACATTACTATAATCAGTATTATAGAACTACTATAGCCATGCACTGAGAAAGCCAGACCATGGACTAAGCACAGACAGTACTATAATCAGTATTACAGAACTACTATAGCCACACTGAGAAAGCCAGACCATGGACTAAGCACAGACAGTACTATAATCAGTATTACAGAACTACTATAGCCATGCACTGAGAAAGCCAGACCATGGACTAAGCACAGACAGTACTATAATCAGTATTACAGAACTACTATAGCCACACACTGAGAAAGCCAGACCACGGAGTAAGCACAGACTGTACTATAATCAGTATTACAGAACTACTATAGCCACACACTGAGAAAGCCAGACCACGAGGAATCACAGACAGTACTATAATCAGTATTACAGAACTACTATAGCCACACACTGAGAAAGCCAGACCATGGAGTAAGCACAGACAGTACTATAAACAATTTTACAGAACAACTATAGTCACACACTGAGAAATCCAGACCACTGAGTAAGTACAGACAGTACTATAATCAGTATTACAGAATTTCTATAGCCACACACTGAGAAAGCCAGACCATGAAGTAAGTACAGACAGTACTATTATCAGTATTACAGAACTACTATAGCCACACACTGAGAAAGCCAGACCACAGAGTAAGTATAGATAGTACTATAATCAGTATTACAGAACTACTATAGCCACACACTGAGAAAGCCAGACCACAGAGTAAGTATAGATAGTACTATAATCAGTATTACAGAACTATTATAGCCATGCACTGAGAAAGCCAGACCACTGAGTAATTACATACAGTACTATAATCAGTATTATAGAACTACTATAGCCACACACTGAGAAAGCCAGACCACGGAGTAAGTACAGACAGTACTATAATCAGTATTACAGATTTACTATCACCACACACTGAGAAAGCCAGACCACGGAGTAATCACAGACAGTACTATAATCAGTATTACAGAACTACTATAGCCACACACTGAGAAAGCCAGACCACGGAGTAAGTACAGACAGTACTATAATCAGTATTACAGATTTACTATCACCACACACTGAGAAAGCCAGACCACGGAGTAATCACAGACAGTACTATAATCAGTATTACAGAACTACTATAGCCACACACTGAGAAAGCCAGACCATGAAGTAAGTACAGACAATACTATAATCAATATTACAGGACTACTATAGCCACGCACTGAGAAAGCCATACCACTGAGTAATTACATACAGTACTATAATCAGTATTTTAGAACTACTATAGCCACACACTGAGAAAGCCAGACCACAGAGTAAGTAGAGGCAGTACTATAATCAGTATTACAGAACTACTGTAGCCACACACTGAGAACGCCAGACCACGGAGTAAGTACAGACAGTACTATAATCAGTATTACAGATCTACTATCGCCACACACTGAGAAAGCCAGACCACTGAGTAATCACAGACAGTACTATAATCAGTATTACAGAACTACTATAGCCACACACTGAGAAAGCCAGACCACGGAGTAAGTACAGACAGTGCTATAATCAGTTTTACAGAACTTCTATAGTCACACACTGAGAAGTCCAGACCACTGAGTAAGTACAGACAGTACTATAATCAGTATTACAGAACTACTATAGCCACACACTGAGAAAGCCAGACCACGGAGTAAGTACAGACAGTACTATAATCAGTATTACAGAACTACTATAGCCACACACTGAGAATGTCAGACCACTGAGTAATCACAGACAGTACTATAATCAGTATTACAGAACTACTATAGCCACACACTGAGAAAGCCAGACCACGGAGTAATCACAGACAGTACTATAATCAGTATTACAGAACTACTTTAGCCACACACTGAGAAAGCCAGACGATGAAGTAAGTACAGACAATACTATAATCAGTATTACAGAACTACTATAGCCATGCACTGAGAAAACCAGACCACGGAGTAAGTACAGACAGTACTATAATCAGTATTACAGAACAACTTTAGCCACACCCTGAGAAAGCCAGACCACAGAGTAAGTACAGACAGTACTATGTGCTGTATTACAGAACTACTATAGCCACACACTGAGAAAGCCAGACCACGGAGTAAGCACAGACAGTACTATAATCAGTATTACAGAACTACTATAGCCACACACTGAGAAAGTCAGACCATGGAGTAATCACAGGCAGTACTATAATCAGTATTACAGAACTACTATAGCCACACACTGAGAAAGCCAGACCACGAGGAATCACAGACAGTACTATAATCAGTATTTCAGAACTACTATAGCCACACACTGAGAAAGCCAGACCACGGAGTAAGCACAGACAGTACTATAATCAAATTTACAGAACAACTATAGTCACACACTGAAAAATCCAGACCACTGAGTAAGTACAGACAGTACTATAATCAGTATTACAGAATTACTATAGCCACACACTGTGAAAGCCAGACCATGGACTAAGCACAGACAGTACTATAATCAGTATTACAGAACTACTATAGTCACACACTGAGAAAGCCAGACCACTGAGTAAGTACATACAGTACTATAATCAGTATTACAGAACTACTATAGCCACACACTGAGAAAGCCAGACCATGGACTAAGCACAGACAGAACTATAATCAGTATTACAGAACTACTATAGTCACACACTGAGAAAGCCAGACCACGGAGTAAGTACAGACAGTACTATAATCAGTATTACAGAACTACTATAGTCACACACTGAGAAAGCCAGACCACTGAGTAAGTACATACAGTACTATAATCAGTATTACAGAACTACTATAGCCACACACTGAGAAAGCCAGACCATGGACTAAGCACAGACAGAACTATAATCAGTATTACAGAACTACTATAGTCACACACTGAGAAAGCCAGACCACTGAGTAAGTATAGATAGTACTATAATCAGTATTACAGAACTACTATAGCCACACACTGAGAAAGCCAGACCACAGAGTAAGTATAGATAGTACTATAATCAGTATTACAGAACTACTATAGCCACACACTGAGAAAGCCAGACCATGCAGTAAGTACAGAGAGTACTATAATCAGTATTACAGAACTACTATAGCCACACACTGAGAAGGCCAGACCACAGAGTAAGTACAGAAAGTACTATAATCAGTATTACAGAATTACCAAAGACATGCACAGAGAAAGCCAGACCACAGAGTAATCACAGACAGTACTATAATCAGTATTACAGAACTACTATAGCCACACACTGAGAAAGCCAGACCACGGAGTAATCACAGACAGTACTATAGTCAGTATTACAGAACTATTATAGCCACTCACTGAGAAAGCCAGACCATGGAGTAAGTACAGACAGTACTATAATCAGTATTACAGAACTACTATAGCCACACACTGAGAAAGCCAGACCATGGACTAAGCACAGACAGTACTATAATCAGTATTACAGAACTACTATAGCCATGCACTGAGAAAGCCAGACCATGGACTAAGCACAGACTGTACTATAATCAGTATTACAGAACTACTATAGCCACACACTGAGAAAGCCAGACCACGAGGAATCACAGACAGTACTATAATCAGTATTACAGAACTACTATAGCCACACACTGAGAAAGCCAGACCACGGAGTAAGCACAGACAGTACTATAATCAATTTTACAGAACAACTATAGTAACACACTGAGAAATCCAGACCACTGAGTAAGTACAGACAGTACTATAATCAGTATTACAGAATTACTATAGCCACACACTGAGAAATCCAGACCATGAAGTAAGTACAGACAGTACTATTATCAGTATTACAGAACTACTATAGCCACACACTGAGAAAGCCAGACCACAGAGTAAGTATAGATAGTACTATAATCAGTATTACAGAACTACTATAGCCACACACTGAGAAAGCCAGACCACAGAGTAAGTATAGATAGTACTATAATCAGTATTACAGAACTACTATAGCCACACACTGAGAAAGCCAGACCTCTGAGTAATCACAGACAGTACTATAAACAGTATTACAGAACTACTATAGCCACACACTGAGAAAGCCAGACCACGGAGTAATCACAGACAGTACTATAATCAGTATTACAGAACTACTTTAGCCACACACTGAGAAAGCCAGACGATGAAGTAAGTACAGACAATACTATAATCAGTATTACAGAACTACTATAGCCATGCACTGAGAAAACCAGACCACGGAGTAAGTACAGACAGTACTATAATCAGTATTACAGAACAACTATAGCCACACCCTGAAAAAGCCAGACCACAGAGTAAGTACAGACAGTACTATGTGCTGTATTACAGAACTACTATAGCCACACACTGAGAAAGCCAGACCACAGAGTAAGCACAGACAGTACTATAATCAGTATTACAGAACTACTATAGCCACACACTGAGAAAGCCAGACCACGGAGTAATCACAGGCAGTACTATAATCAGTATTACAGAACTACTATAGCCACACACTGAGAAAGCCAGACCACGGAGTAAGCACAGACAGTACTATAATCAATTTTACAGAAAAACTATAGTCACACACTGAAAAATCCAGACCACTGAGTAAGTACAGACAGTACTATAATCAGTATTACAGAATTACTATAGCCACACACTGTGAAAGCCAGACCATGGACTAAGCACAGACAGTACTATAATCAGTATTACAGAACTACTATAGTCACACACTGAGAAAGCCAGACCACTGAGTAAGTACATACAGTACTATAATCAGTATTACAGAACTACTATAGCCACACACTGAGAAAGCCAGACCATGGACTAAGCACAGACAGAACTATAATCAGTATTACAGAACTACTATAGTCACACACTGTGAAAGCCAGACCACTGAGTAAGTATAGATAGTACTATTATCAGTATTACAGAACTACTATAGCCACACACTGAGAAAGCCAGACCACGGAGTAAGTATAGATAGTACTATAATCAGTATTACAGAACTACTATAGCCAAACACTGAGAAAGCCAGACCATGCAGTAAGTACAGAGAGTACTATAATCAGTATTACAGAACTACTATAGCCACACACTGAGAAGGCCAGACCACAGAGTAAGTACAGAAAGTACTATAATCAGTATTACAGAATTACCAAAGACATGCACAGAGAAAACCAGACCACAGAGTAATCACAGACAGTACTATAATCAGTATTACAGAACTACTATAGCCACACACTGAGAAAGCCAGACCTCGGAGTAATCACAGACAGTACTATAGTCAGTATTACAGAACTATTATAGCCACTCACTGAGACAGCCAGACCACGGAATAAGTACAGACAGTACTATGATCAGTATTACAGAACTACTATAGCCACACACTGAGAAAGCCAGACCATGGACTAAGCACAGACAGTACTATAATCAGTATTACAGAACTACTATAGCCATGCACTGAGAAAGCCAGACCATGGACTAAGCACAGACATTACTATAATCAGTATTACAGAACTACTATAGCCATGCACTGAGAAAGCCAGACCATGGACTAAGCACAGACAGTACTATAATCAGTATTACAGAACTACTATAGCCACACACTGAGAAAGCCAGACCATGGACTAAGCACAGACAGTACTATAATCAGTATTACAGAACTACTATAGCCATGCACTGAGAAAGCCAGACCATGGACTAAGCACAGACAGTACTATAATCAGTATTACAGAACTACTATAGCCACACACTGAGAAAGCCAGACCACGGAGTAAGCACACACTGTACTATAATCAGTATTACAGAACTACTATAGCCACACACTGAGAAAGCCAGACCACGAGGAATCACAGACAGTACTATAATCAGTATTACAGAACTACTATAGCCACACACTGAGAAAGCCAGACCATGGAGTAAGCACAGACAGTACTATAAACAATTTTACAGAACAACTATAGTCACACACTGAGAAATCCAGACCACTGAGTAAGTACAGACAGTACTATAATCAGTATTACAGAACTACTATAGCCACACACTGAGAAAGCCAGACCACGGAGTAAATACAGATAGTACTATAATCAGTATTACAGAACTATTATAGCCATGCACTGAGAAAGCCAGACCACTGAGTAATTACATACAGTACTATAATCAGTATTATAGAACTACTATAGCCACACACTGAGAAAGCCAGACCATGAAGTAAGTACAGACAATACTATAATCAATATTACAGGACTACTATAGCCACGCACTGAGAAAGCCATACCACTGAGTAATTACATACAGTACTATAATCAGTATTTTAGAACTACTATAGCCACACACTGAGAAAGCCAGACCACAGAGTAAGTACAGGCAGTACTATAATCAGTATTACAGAACTACTGTAGCCACACACTGAGAACGCCAGACCACGGAGTAAGTACAGACAGTACTATAATCAGTATTACAGATCTACTATCGCCACAAACTGAGAAAGCCAGACCACTGAGTAATCACAGACAGTACTATAATCAGTATTACAGAACTACTATAGCCACACACTGAGAAAGCCAGACCACGGAGTAAGTACAGACAGTGCTATAATCAGTTTTACAGAACTACTATAGTCACACACTGAGAAGTCCAGACCACTGAGTAAGTACAGACAGTACTATAATCAGTATTACAGAACTACTATAGCCACACACTGAGAAAGCCAGACCACGGAGTAAGTACAGACAGTACTATAATCAGTATTACAGAACTACTATAGCCACACACTGAGAAAGTCAGACCACTGAGTAATCACAGACAGTACTATAATCAGTATTACAGAACTACTATAGCCACACACTGAGAAAGCCAGACCACGGAGTAATCACAGACAGTACTATAATCAGTATTACAGAACTACTTTAGCCACACACTGAGAAAGCCAGACGATGAAGTAAGTACAGACAATACTATAATCAGTATTACAGAACTACTATAGCCATGCACTGAGAAAACCAGACCACGGAGTAAGTACAGACAGTACTATAATCAGTATTACAGAACAACTTTAGCCACACCCTGAGAAAGCCAGACCACAGAGTAAGTACAGACAGTACTATGTGCTGTATTACAGAACTACTATAGCCACACACTGAGAAAGCCAGACCACGGAGTAAGCACAGACAGTACTATAATCAGTATTACAGAACTACTATAGCCACACACTGAGAAAGCCAGACCACGAGGAATCACAGACAGTACTATAATCAGTATTTCAGAACTACTATAGCCACACACTGAGAAAGCCAGACCACGGAGTAAGCACAGACAGTACTATAATCAAATTTACAGAACAACTATAGTCACACACTGAAAAATCCAGACCACTGAGTAAGTACAGACAGTACTATAATCAGTATTACAGAATTACTATAGCCACACACTGTGAAAGCCAGACCATGGACTAAGCACAGACAGTACTATAATCAGTATTACAGAACTACTATAGTCACACACTGAGAAAGCCAGACCACTTAGTAAGTACATACAGTACTATAATCAGTATTACAGAACTACTATAGCCACACACTGAGAAAGCCAGACCATGGACTAAGCACAGACAGAACTATAATCAGTATTACAGAACTACTATAGTCACACACTGAGAAAGCCAGACCACTGAGTAAGTATAGATAGTACTATAATCAGTATTACAGAACTACTATAGCCACACACTGAGAAAGCCAGACCACAGAGTAAGTATAGATAGTACTATAATCAGTATTACAGAACTACTATAGCCACACACTGAGAAAGCCAGACCATGCAGTAAGTACAGAGAGTACTATAATCAGTATTACAGAACTACTATAGCCACACACTGAGAAGGCCAGACCACAGAGTAAGTACAGAAAGTACTATAATCAGTATTACAGAATTACCAAAGACATGCACAGAGAAAGCCAGACCACAGAGTAATCACAGACAGTACTATAATCAGTATTACAGAACTACTATAGCCACACACTGAGAAAGCCAGACCACGGAGTAATCACAGACAGTACTATAGTCAGTATTACAGAACTATTATAGCCACTCACTGAGAAAGCCAGACCATGGAGTAAGTACAGACAGTACTATAATCAGTATTACAGAACTACTATAGCCACACACTGAGAAAGCCAGACCATGGACTAAGCACAGACAGTACTATAATCAGTATTACAGAACTACTATAGCCATGCACTGAGAAAGCCAGACCATGGACTAAGCACAGACTGTACTATAATCAGTATTACAGAACTACTATAGCCACACACTGAGAAAGCCAGACCACGAGGAATCACAGACAGTACGATAATCAGTATTACAGAACTACTATAGCCACACACTGAGAAAGCCAGACCACGGAGTAAGCACAGACAGTACTATAATCAATTTTACAGAACATCTATAGTAACACACTGAGAAATCCAGACCACTGAGTAAGTACAGACAGTACTATAATCAGTATTACAGAATTACTATAGCCACACACTGAGAAATCCAGACCATGAAGTAAGTACAGACAGTACTATTATCAGTATTACAGAACTACTATAGCCACACACTGAGAAAGCCAGACCACAGAGTAAGTATAGATAGTACTATAATCAGTATTACAGAACTACTATAGCCACACACTGAGAAAGCCAGACCACAGAGTAAGTATAGATAGTACTATAATCAGTATTACAGAACTACTATAGCCACACACTGAGAAAGCCAGACCTCTGAGTAATCACAGACAGTACTATAAACAGTATTACAGAACTACTATAGCCACACACTGAGAAAGCCAGACCACGGAGTAATCACAGACAGTACTATAATCAGTATTACAGAATTACTATAGCCACACACTGAGAAAGCCAGACTATGAAGTAAGTACAGACAGTACTATTATCAGTATTACAGAACTACTATAGCCACACACTGAGAAAGCCAGACCACAGAGTAAGTATAGATAATACTATAATCAGTATTACAGAACTACTATAGCCACACACTGAGAAAGCCAGACCACAGAGTAAGTATAGATAGTACTATAATCAGTATTACAGAACTATTATAGCCACACACTGAGAAAGCCAGACCACAGAGTAAGTACAGACAGTACTATAATCAGTATTACAGAACTACTATAGCCACACACTGAGAAAGCCAGACCACGGAGTAAGTACAGACAGTACTATAATCAGTATTACAGAACTACTATAGCCACACACTGAGAAAGCCAGACCACGGAGTAATCACAGACAGTACTATAATCAGTATTACAGAACTACTATAGCCACACACTGAGAAAGCCAGACCATGAAGTAAGTACAGACAATACTATAATCAATATTACAGGACTACTATAGCCACGCACTGAGAAAGCCATACCACTGAGTAATTACATACAGTACTATAATCAGTATTATAGAACTACTATAGCCACACACTGAGAAAGCCAGACCACAGAGTAAGTACAGGCAGTACTATAATCAGTATTACAGAACTACTGTAGCCACACACTGAGAACGCCAGACCACGGAGTAAGTACAGACAGTACTATAATCAGTATTACAGATCTACTATCGCCACACACTGAGAAAGCCAGACCACTGAGTAATCACAGACAGTACTATAATCAGTATTACAGAACTACTATAGCCACACACTGAGAAAGCCAGACCACGGAGTAAGTACAGACAGTGCTATAATCAGTTTTACAGAACTACTATAGTCACACACTGAGAAGTCCAGACCACTGAGTAAGTACAGACAGTACTATAATCAGTATTACAGAACTACTATAGCCACACACTGAGAAAGCCAGACCACGGAGTAAGTACAGACAGTACTATAATCAGTATTACAGAACTACTATATCCACACACTGAGAAAGCAAGACCACTGAGTAATCACAGACAGTACTATAATCAGTATTACAGAACTACTATAGCCACACACTGAGAAAGCCAGACCACGGAGTAATCACAGACAGTACTATAATCAGTATTACAGAACTACTTTAGCCACACACTGAGAAAGCCAGACGATGAAGTAAGTACAGACAATACTATAATCAGTATTACAGAACTACTATAGCCATGCACTGAGAAAACCAGACCACGGAGTAAGTACAGACAGTACTATAATCAGTATTACAGAACAACTTTAGCCACACCCTGAGAAAGCCAGACCACAGAGTAAGTACAGACAGTACTATGTGCTGTATTACAGAACTACTATAGCCACACACTGAGAAAGCCAGACCACGGAGTAAGCACAGACAGTACTATAATCAGTATTACAGAACTACTATAGCCACACACTGAGAAAGCCAGACCACAGAGTAAGTATAGATAGTACTATAATCAGTATTACAGAACTATTATAGCCACACACTGAGAAAGCCAGACCACAGAGTAAGTACAGACAGTACTATAATCAGTATTACAGAACTACTATAGCCACACACTGAGAAAGCCAGACCACGGAGTAAGTACAGACAGTACTATAATCAGTATTACAGAACTACTATAGCCACACACTGAGAAAGCCAGACCACGGAGTAATCACAGACAGTACTATAATCAGTATTACAGAACTACTATAGCCACACACTGAGAAAGCCAGACCATGAAGTAAGTACAGACAATACTATAATCAATATTACAGGACTACTATAGCCACGCACTGAGAAAGCCATACCACTGAGTAATTACATACAGTACTATAATCAGTATTATAGAACTACTATAGCCACACACTGAGAAAGCCAGACCACAGAGTAAGTACAGGCAGTACTATAATCAGTATTACAGAACTACTATAGCCACACACTGAGAAAGCCAGACCACTGAGTAAGTATAGATAGCACTATAATCAGTATTACAGAACTACTATAGCCACACACTGAGAACGCCAGACCACGGAGTAAGTACAGACAGTACTATAATCAGTATTACAGATCTACTATCGCCACACACTGAGAAAGCCAGACCACTGAGTAATCACAGACAGTACTATAATCAGTATTACAGAACTACTATAGCCACACACTGAGAAAGCCAGACCACGGAGTAAGTACAGACAGTGCTATAATCAGTTTTACAGAACTACTATAGTCACACACTGAGAAGTCCAGACCACTGAGTAAGTACAGACAGTACTATAATCAGTATTACAGAACTACTATAGCCACACACTGAGAAAGCCAGACCACGGAGTAAGTACAGACAGTACTATAATCAGTATTACAGAACTACTATATCCACACACTGAGAAAGCCAGACCACTGAGTAATCACAGACAGTACTATAATCAGTATTACAGAACTACTATAGCCACACACTGAGAAAGCCAGACCACGGAGTAAGTACAGACAGTACTATAATCAGTATTACAGAACTACTATAGCCACACACTGAGAAAGCCAGACCACGGAGTAATCACAGACAGTACTATAATCAGTATTACAGAACTACTTTAGCCACACACTGAGAAAGCCAGACGATGAAGTAAGTACAGACAATACTATAATCAGTATTACAGAACTACTATAGCCATGCACTGAGAAAACCAGACCACGGAGTAAGTACAGACAGTACTATAATCAGTATTACAGAACATCTTTAGCCACACCCTGAGAAAGCCAGACCACAGAGTAAGTACAGACAGTACTATGTGCTGTATTACAGAACTACTATAGCCACACACTGAGAAAGCCAGACCACGGAGTAAGCACAGACAGTACTATAATCAGTATTACAGAACTACTATAGCCACACACTGAGAAAGCCAGACCATGGAGTAATCACAGGCAGTACTATAATCAGTATTACAGAACTACTATAGCCACACACTGAGAAAGCCAGACCACGAGGAATCACAGACAGTACTATAATCAGTATTTCAGAACTACTATAGCCACACACTGAGAAAGCCAGACCACGGAGTAAGCACAGACAGTACTATAATCAATTTTACAGAACAACTATAGTCACACACTGAAAAATCCAGACCACTGAGTAAGTACAGACAGTACTATAATCAGTATTACAGAATTACTATAGCCACACACTGTGAAAGCCAGACCATGGACTAAGCACAGACAGTACTATAATCAGTATTACAGAACTACTATAGTCACACACTGAGAAAGCCAGACCACTGAGTAAGTACATACAGTACTATAATCAGTATTACAGAACTACTATAGCCACACACTGAGAAAGCCAGACCATGGACTAAGCACAGACAGAGCTATAATCAGTATTACAGAACTACTATAGCCACACACTGAGAAAGCCAGACCATGCAGTAAGTACAGAGAGTACTATAATCAGTATTACAGAACTACTATAGCCACACATTGAGAAGGCCAGACCACAGAGTAAGTACAGAAAGTACTATAATCAGTAATACAGAATTACCAAAGACATGCACAGAGAAAGCCAGACCACAGAGTAATCACAGACAGTACTATAATCAGTATTACAGAACTACTATAGCCACACACTGAGAAAGCCAGACCACGGAGTAATCACAGACAGTACTATAGTCAGTATTACAGAACTATTATAGCCACTCACTGAGAAAGCCAGACCACGGAGTAAGTACAGACAGTACTATAATCAGTATTACAGAACTACTATAGCCACACACTGAGAAAGCCAGACCATGGACTAAGCACAGACAGTACTATAATCAGTATTACAGAACTACTATAGCCATGCACTGAGAAAGCCAGACCATGGACTAAGCACAGACAGTACTATAATCAGTATTACAGAACTACTATAGCCACACACTGAGAAAGCCAGACCACGGAGTAAGCACAGACTGTATTATAATCAGTATTACAGAACTACTATAGCCACACACTGAGAAAGCCAGACCACGAGGAATCACAGACAGTACTATAATCAGTATTACAGAACTACTATAGCCACACACTGAGAAAGCCAGACCACGGAGTAAGCACAGACAGTACTATAATCAATTTTACAGAACAACTATAGTCACACACTGAGAAATCCAGACCACTGAGTAAGTACAGACAGTACTATAATCAGTATTACAGATTTACTATCACCACACACTGAGAAAGCCAGACCACGGAGTAATCACAGACTTTACTATAATCAGTATTACAGAACTACTATAGCCACACACTGAGAAAGCCAGACCATGAAGTAAGTACAGACAATACTATAATCAATATTACAGGACTACTATAGCCACGCACTGAGAAAGCCATACCACTGAGTAATTACATACAGTACTATAATCAGTATTTTAGAACTACTATAGCCACACACTGAGAAAGCCAGACCACAGAGTAAGTACAGGCTGTACTATAATCAGTATTACAGAACTACTGTAGCCACACACTGAGAACGCCAGACCACGGAGTAAGTACAGACAGTACTATAATCAGTATTACAGAACTACTATATCCACACACTGAGAAAGCCAGACCACTGAGTAATCACAGACAGTACTATAATCAGTATTACAGAACTACTATAGCCACACACTGAGAAAGCCAGACCACGGAGTAAGTACAGACAGTACTATAATCAGTATTACAGAACTACTATAGCCACACACTGAGAAAGCCAGACCACGGAGTAATCACAGACAGTACTATAATCAGTATTACAGAACTACTTTAGCCACACACTGAGAAAGCCAGACGATGAAGTAAGTACAGACAATACTATAATCAGTATTACAGAACTACTATAGCCATGCACTGAGAAAACCAGACCACGGAGTAAGTACAGACAGTACTATAATCAGTATTACAGAACTACTATAGCCACACACTGAGAAAGCCAGACCACGGAGTAAGTACAGACAGTACTATAATCAGTATTACAGAACTACTATAGCCACACACTGAGAAAGTCAGACCACTGAGTAATCACAGACAGTACTATAATCAGTATTACAGAACTACTATAGCCACACACTGAGAAAGCCAGACCACGGAGTAATCACAGACAGTACTATAATCAGTATTACAGAACTACTTTAGCCACACACTGAGAAAGCCAGACGATGAAGTAAGTACAGACAATACTATAATCAGTATTACAGAACTACTATAGCCATGCACTGAGAAAACCAGACCACGGAGTAAGTACAGACAGTACTATAATCAGTATTACAGAACAACTTTAGCCACACCCTGAGAAAGCCAGACCACAGAGTAAGTACAGACAGTACTATGTGCTGTATTACAGAACTACTATAGCCACACACTGAGAAAGCCAGACCACGGAGTAAGCACAGACAGTACTATAATCAGTATTACAGAACTACTATAGCCACACACTGAGAAAGCCAGACCACGAGGAATCACAGACAGTACTATAATCAGTATTTCAGAACTACTATAGCCACACACTGAGAAAGCCAGACCACGGAGTAAGCACAGACAGTACTATAATCAAATTTACAGAACAACTATAGTCACACACTGAAAAATCCAGACCACTGAGTAAGTACAGACAGTACTATAATCAGTATTACAGAATTACTATAGCCACACACTGTGAAAGCCAGACCATGGACTAAGCACAGACAGTACTATAATCAGTATTACAGAACTACTATAGTCACACACTGAGAAAGCCAGACCACTGAGTAAGTACATACAGTACTATAATCAGTATTACAGAACTACTATAGCCACACACTGAGAAAGCCAGACCATGGACTAAGCACAGACAGAACTATAATCAGTATTACAGAACTACTATAGTCACACACTGAGAAAGCCAGACCACTGAGTAAGTATAGATAGTACTATAATCAGTATTACAGAACTACTATAGCCACACACTGAGAAAGCCAGACCACAGAGTAAGTATAGATAGTACTATAATCAGTATTACAGAACTACTATAGCCACACACTGAGAAAGCCAGACCATGCAGTAAGTACAGAGAGTACTATAATCAGTATTACAGAACTACTTTAGCCACACACTGAGAAGGCCAGACCACAGAGTAAGTACAGAAAGTACTATAATCAGTATTACAGAATTACCAAAGACATGCACAGAGAAAGCCAGACCACAGAGTAATCACAGACAGTACTATAATCAGTATTACAGAACTACTATAGCCACACACTGAGAAAGCCAGACCACGGAGTAATCACAGACAGTACTATAGTCAGTATTACAGAACTATTATAGCCACTCACTGAGAAAGCCAGACCATGGAGTAAGTACAGACAGTACTATAATCAGTATTTCAGAACTACTATAGCCACACACTGAGAAAGCCAGACCATGGACTAAGCACAGACAGTACTATAATCAGTATTACAGAACTACTATAGCCATGCACTGAGAAAGCCAGACCATGGACTAAGCACAGACTGTACTATAATCAGTATTACAGAACTACTATAGCCACACACTGAGAAAGCCAGACCACGGAGTAAGCACAGACAGTACTATAATCAGTATTACAGAACTACTATAGCCATGCACTGAGAAAGCCAGACCATGGACTAAGCACAGACAGTACTATAATCAGTATTACAGAACTACTATAGCCACACACTGAGAAAGCCAGACCATGGACTAAGCACAGACAGTACTATAATCAGTATTACAGAACTACTATAGCCATGCACTGAGAAAGCCAGACCATGGACTAAGCACAGACAGTACTATAATCAGTATTACAGAACTACTATAGCCACACACTGAGAAAGCCAGACCACGGAGTAAGCACAGACTGTACTATAATCAGTATTACAGAACTACTATAGCCACACACTGAGAAAGCCAGACCACGAGGAATCACAGACAGTACTATAATCAGTATTACAGAACTACTATAGCCACACACTGAGAAAGCCAGACCATGGAGTAAGCACAGACAGTACTATAAACAATTTTACAGAACAACTATAGTCACACACTGAGAAATCCAGACCACTGAGTAAGTACAGACAGTACTATAATCAGTATTACAGAATTACTATAGCCACACACTGAGAAAGCCAGACCATGAAGTAAGTACAGACAGTACTATTATCAGTATTACAGAACTACTATAGCCACACACTGAGAAAGCCAGACCACAGAGTAAGTATAGATAATACTATAATCAGTATTACAGAACTACTATAGCCACACACTGAGAAAGCCAGACCACAGAGTAAGTATAGATAGTACTATAATCAGTATTACAGAACTATTATAGCCACACACTGAGAAAGCCAGACCACAGAGTAAGTACAGACAGTACTATAATCAGTATTACAGAACTACTATAGCCACACACTGAGAAAGCCAGACCACGGAGTAAGTACAGACAGTACTATAATCAGTATTACAGAACTACTATAGCCACACACTGAGAAAGCCAGACCACGGAGTAATCACAGACAGTACTATAATCAGTATTACAGAACTACTATAGCCACACACTGAGAAAGCCAGACCATGAAGTAAGTACAGACAATACTATAATCAATATTACAGGACTACTATAGCCACGCACTGAGAAAGCCATACCACTGAGTAATTACATACAGTACTATAATCAGTATTATAGAACTACTATAGCCACACACTGAGAAAGCCAGACCACAGAGTAAGTACAGGCAGTACTATAATCAGTATTACAGAACTACTGTAGCCACACACTGAGAACGCCAGACCACGGAGTAAGTACAGACAGTACTATAATCAGTATTACAGATCTACTATCGCCACACACTGAGAAAGCCAGACCACTGAGTAATCACAGACAGTACTATAATCAGTATTACAGAACTACTATAGCCACACACTGAGAAAGCCAGACCACGGAGTAAGTACAGACAGTGCTATAATCAGTTTTACAGAACTACTATAGTCACACACTGAGAAGTCCAGACCACTGAGTAAGTACAGACAGTACTATAATCAGTATTACAGAACTACTATAGCCACACACTGAGAAAGCCAGACCACGGAGTAAGTACAGACAGTACTATAATCAGTATTACAGAACTACTATATCCACACACTGAGAAAGCCAGACCACTGAGTAATCACAGACAGTACTATAATCAGTATTACAGAACTACTATAGCCACACACTGAGAAAGCCAGACCATGGAGTAATCACAGACAGTACTATAATCAGTATTACAGAACTACTTTAGCCACACACTGAGAAAGCCAGACGATGAAGTAAGTACAGACAATACTATAATCAGTATTACAGAACTACTATAGCCATGCACTGAGAAAACCAGACCACGGAGTAAGTACAGACAGTACTATAATCAGTATTACAGAACAACTTTAGCCACACCCTGAGAAAGCCAGACCACAGAGTAAGTACAGACAGTACTATGTGCTGTATTACAGAACTACTATAGCCACACACTGAGAAAGCCAGACCACGGAGTAAGCACAGACAGTACTATAATCAGTATTACAGAACTACTATAGCCACACACTGAGAAAGCCAGACCATGGAGTAATCACAGGCAGTACTATAATCAGTATTACAGAACTACTATAGCCACACACTGAGAAAGCCAGACCACGAGGAATCACAGACAGTACTATAATCAGTATTTCAGAACTACTATAGCCACACACTGAGAAAGCCAGACCACGGAGTAAGCACAGACAGTACTATAATCAATTTTACAGAACAACTATAGTCACACACTGAAAAATCCAGACCACTGAGTAAGTACAGACAGTACTATAATCAGTATTACAGAATTACTATAGCCACACACTGTGAAAGCCAGACCATGGACTAAGCACAGACAGTACTATAATCAGTATTACAGAACTACTATAGTCACACACTGAGAAAGCCAGACCACTGAGTAAGTACATACAGTACTATAATCAGTATTACAGAACTACTATAGCCACACACTGAGAAAGCCAGACCATGGACTAAGCACAGACAGAGCTATAATCAGTATTACAGAACTACTATAGCCACACACTGAGAAAGCCAGACCATGCAGTAAGTACAGAGAGTACTATAATCAGTATTACAGAACTACTATAGCCACACATTGAGAAGGCCAGACCACAGAGTAAGTACAGAAAGTACTATAATCAGTAATACAGAATTACCAAAGACATGCACAGAGAAAGCCAGACCACAGAGTAATCACAGACAGTACTATAATCAGTATTACAGAACTACTATAGCCACACACTGAGAAAGCCAGACCACGGAGTAATCACAGACAGTACTATAGTCAGTATTACAGAACTATTATAGCCACTCACTGAGAAAGCCAGACCACGGAGTAAGTACAGACAGTACTATAATCAGTATTACAGAACTACTATAGCCACACACTGAGAAAGCCAGACCATGGACTAAGCACAGACAGTACTATAATCAGTATTACAGAACTACTATAGCCATGCACTGAGAAAGCCAGACCATGGACTAAGCACAGACAGTACTATAATCAGTATTACAGAACTACTATAGCCACACACTGAGAAAGCCAGACCACGGAGTAAGCACAGACTGTATTATAATCAGTATTACAGAACTACTATAGCCACACACTGAGAAAGCCAGACCACGAGGAATCACAGACAGTACTATAATCAGTATTACAGAACTACTATAGCCACACACTGAGAAAGCCAGACCACGGAGTAAGCACAGACAGTACTATAATCAATTTTACAGAACAACTATAGTCACACACTGAGAAATCCAGACCACTGAGTAAGTACAGACAGTACTATAATCAGTATTACAGAATTACTATAGCCACACACTGAGAAATCCAGACCATGAAGTAAGTAAAGACAGTTCTATTATCAGTATTACAGAACTACTATAGCCACACACTGAGAAAGCCAGACCACAGAGTAAGTATAGATAGTACTATAATCAGTATTACAGAACTACTATAGCCACACACTGAGAAAGCCAGACCACAGAGTAAGTATAGATAGTACTATAATCAGTATTACAGAACTACTATAGCCACACACTGAGAAAGCCAAACCTCTGAGTAATCACAGACAGTACTATAATCAGTATTACAGAACTACTATAGCCACACACTGAGAAAGCCAGACCACGGAGTAATCACAGACAGTACTATAATCAGTATTACAGAACTACTTTAGCCACACACTGAGAAAGCCAGACGATGAAGTAAGTACAGACAATACTATAATCAGTATTACAGAACTACTATAGCCATGCACTGAGAAAACCAGACCACGGAGTAAGTACAGACAGTACTATAATCAGTATTACAGAACAACTATAGCCACACCCTGAGAAAGCCAGACCACAGAGTAAGTACAGACAGTACTATGTGCTGTATTACAGAACTACTATAGCCACACACTGAGAAAGCCAGACCACGGAGTAAGCACAGACAGTACTATAATCAGTATTACAGAACTACTATAGCCACACACTGAGAAAGCCAGACCACGGAGTAATCACAGGCAGTACTATAATCAGTATTACAGAACTACTATAGCCACACACTGAGAAAGCCAGACCACGGAGTAAGCACAGACAGTACTATAATCAATTTTACAGAAAAACTATAGTCACACACTGAAAAATCCAGACCACTGAGTAAGTACAGACAGTACTATAATCAGTATTACAGAATTACTATAGCCACACACTGTGAAAGCCAGACCATGGACTAAGCACAGACAGTACTATAATCAGTATTACAGAACTACTATAGTCACACACTGAGAAAGCCAGACCACTGAGTAAGTACATACAGTACTATAATCAGTATTACAGAACTACTATAGCCACACACTGAGAAAGCCAGACCATGGACTAAGCACAGACAGAACTATAATCAGTATTACAGAACTACTATAGTCACACACTGTGAAAGCCAGACCACTGAGTAAGTATAGATAGTACTATTATCAGTATTACAGAACTACTATAGCCACTCACTGAGAAAGCCAGACCACGGAGTAAGTATAAATAGTACTATAATCAGTATTACAGAACTACTATAGCCAAACACTGAGAAAGCCAGACCATGCAGTAAGTACAGAGAGTACTATAATCAGTATTACAGAACTACTATAGCCACACACTGAGAAGGCCAGACCACAGAGTAAGTACAGAAAGTACTATAATCAGTATTACAGAATTACCAAAGACATGCACAGAGAAAGCCAGACCACAGAGTAATCACAGACAGTACTATAATCAGTATTACAGAACTACTATAGCCACACACTGAGAAAGCCAGACCACGGAGTAATCACAGACAGTACTATAGTCAGTATTACAGAACTATTATAGCCACTCACTGAGAAAGCCAGACCATGGACTAAGCACAGACAGTACTATAATCAGTATTACAGAACTACTATAGCCATGCACTGAGAAAGCCAGACCATGGACTAAGCACAGACAATACTATAATCAGTATTACAGAACTACTATAGCCATGCACTGAGAAAACCAGACCACGGAGAAAGTACAGACAGTACTATAATCAGTATTACAGAACAACTTTAGCCACACCCTGAGAAAGCCAGACCACAGAGTAAGTACAGACAGTACTATGTGCTGTATTACAGAACTACTATAGCCACACACTGAGAAAGCCAGACCACGGAGTAAGCACAGACAGTACTATAATCAGTATTACAGAACTACTATAGCCACACACTGAGAAAGCCAGACCATGGAGTAATCACAGGCAGTACTATAATCAGTATTACAGAACTACTATAGCCACACACTGAGAAAGCCAGACCACGAGGAATCACAGACAGTACTATAATCAGTATTTCAGAACTACTATAGCCACACACTGAGAAAGCCAGACCACGGAGTAAGCACAGACAGTACTATAATCAATTTTACAGAACAACTATAGTCACACACTGAAAAATCCAGACCACTGAGTAAGTACAGACAGTACTATAATCAGTATTACAGAATTACTATAGCCACACACTGTGAAAGCCAGACCATGGACTAAGCACAGACAGTACTATAATCAGTATTACAGAACTACTATAGTCACACACTGAGAAAGCCAGACCACTGAGTAAGTACATACAGTACTATAATCAGTATTACAGAACTACTATAGCCACACACTGAGAAAGCCAGACCATGGACTAAGCACAGACAGAACTATAATCAGTTTTACAGAACTACTATAGCCACACACTGAGAAAGCCAGACCATGCAGTAAGTACAGAGAGTACTATAATCAGTATTACAGAACTACTATAGCCACACACTGAGAAGGCCAGACCACAGAGTAAGTACAGAAAGTACTATAATCAGTAATACAGAATTACCAAAGACATGCACAGAGAAAGCCAGACCACAGAGTAATCACAGACAGTACTATAATCAGTATTACAGAACTACTATAGCCACACACTGAGAAAGCCAGACCACGGAGTAATCACAGACAGTACTATAGTCAGTATTACAGAACTATTATAGCCACTCACTGAGAAAGCCAGACCACGGAGTAAGTACAGACAGTACTATAATCAGTATTACAGAACTACTATAGCCACACACTGAGAAAGCCAGACCATGGACTAAGCACAGACAGTACTATAATCAGTATTACAGAACTACTATAGCCATGCACTGAGAAAGCCAGACCATGGACTAAGCACAGACAGTACTATAATCAGTATTACAGAACTACTATAGCCACACACTGAGAAAGCCAGACCACGGAGTAAGCACAGACTGTATTATAATCAGTATTACAGAACTACTATAGCCACACACTGAGAAAGCCAGACCACGAGGAATCACAGACAGTACTATAATCAGTATTACAGAACTACTATAGCCACACACTGAGAAAGCCAGACCACGGAGTAAGCACAGACAGTACTATAATCAATTTTACAGAACAACTATAGTCACACACTGAGAAATCCAGACCACTGAGTAAGTACAGACAGTACTATAATCAGTATTACAGAATTACTATAGCCACACACTGAGAAATCCAGACCATGAAGTAAGTAAAGACAGTACTATTATCAGTATTACAGAACTACTATAGCCACACACTGAGAAAGCCAGACCACAGAGTAAGTATAGATAGTACTATAATCAGTATTACAGAACTACTATAGCCACACACTGAGAAAGCCAGACCACAGAGTAAGTATAGATAGTACTATAATCAGTATTACAGAACTACTATAGCCACACACTGAGAAAGCCAGACCTCTGAGTAATCACAGACAGTACTATAATCAGTATTACAGAACTACTATAGCCACACACTGAGAAAGCCAGACCACGGAGTAATCACAGACAGTACTATAATCAGTATTACAGAACTACTTTAGCCACACACTGAGAAAGCCAGACGATGAAGTAAGTACAGACAATACTATAATCAGTATTACAGAACTACTATAGCCATGCACTGAGAAAACCAGACCACGGAGTAAGTACAGACAGTACTATAATCAGTATTACAGAACAACTATAGCCACACCCTGAGAAAGCCAGACCACAGAGTAAGTACAGACAGTACTATGTGCTGTATTACAGAACTACTATAGCCACACACTGAGAAAGCCAGACCACGGAGTAATCACAGGCAGTACTATAATCAGTATTACAGAACTACTATAGCCACACACTGAGAAAGCCAGACCACGGAGTAAGCACAGACAGTACTATAATCAATTTTACAGAAAAACTATTGTCACACACTGAAAAATCCAGACCACTGAGTAAGTACAGACAGTACTATAATCAGTATTACAGAATTACTATAGCCACACACTGTGAAAGCCAGACCATGGACTAAGCACAGACAGTACTATAATCAGTATTACAGAACTACTATAGTCACACACTGAGAAAGCCAGACAACTGAGTAAGTACATACAGTACTATAATCAGTATTACAGAACTACTATAGCCACACACTGAGAAAGCCAGACCATGGACTAAGCACAGACAGAACTATAATCAGTATTACAGAACTACTATAGTCACACACTGTGAAAGCCAGACCACTGAGTAAGTATAGATAGTACTATTATCAGTATTACAGAACTACTATAGCCACACACTGAGAAAGCCAGACCACGGAGTAAGTATAGATAGTACTATAATCAGTATTACAGAACTACTATAGCCAAACACTGAGAAAGCCAGACCATGCAGTAAGTACAGAGAGTACTATAATCAGTATTACAGAACTACTATAGCCACACACTGAGAAGGCCAGACCACAGAGTAAGTACAGAAAGTACTATAATCAGTATTACAGAATTACCAAAGACATGCACAGAGAAAGCCAGACCACAGAGTAATCACAGACAGTACTATAATCAGTATTACAGAACTACTAAAGCCACACACTGAGAAAGCCAGACCACGGAGTAATCACAGACAGTACTATAGTCAGTATTACAGAACTATTATAGCCACTCACTGAGAAAGCCAGACCATGGACTAAGCACAGACAGTACTATAATCAGTATTACAGAACTACTATAGCCATGCACTGAGAAAGCCAGACCATGGACTAAGCACAGACAATACTATAATCAGTATTACAGAACTACTATAGCCATGCACTGAGAAAACCAGACCACGGAGTAAGTACAGACAGTACTATAATCAGTATTACAGAACAACTTTAGCCACACCCTGAGAAAGCCAGACCACAGAGTAAGTACAGACAGTACTATGTGCTGTATTACAGAACTACTATAGCCACACACTGAGAAAGCCAGACCACGGAGTAAGCACAGACAGTACTATAATCAGTATTACAGAACTACTATAGCCACACACTGAGAAAGCCAGACCATGGAGTAATCACAGGCAGTACTATAATCAGTATTACAGAACTACTATAGCCACACACTGAGAAAGCCAGACCACGAGGAATCACAGACAGTACTATAATCAGTATTTCAGAACTACTATAGCCACACACTGAGAAAGCCAGACCACGGAGTAAGCACAGACAGTACTATAATCAATTTTACAGAACAACTATAGTCACACACTGAAAAATCCAGACCACTGAGTAAGTACAGACAGTACTATAATCAGTATTACAGAATTACTATAGCCACACACTGTGAAAGCCAGACCATGGACTAAGCACAGACAGTACTATAATCAGTATTACAGAACTACTATAGTCACACACTGAGAAAGCCAGACCACTGAGTAAGTACATACAGTACTATAATCAGTATTACAGAACTACTATAGCCACACACTGAGAAAGCCAGACCATGGACTAAGCACAGACAGAACTATAATCAGTATTACAGAACTACTATAGCCACACACTGAGAAAGCCAGACCATGCAGTAAGTACAGAGAGTACTATAATCAGTATTACAGAACTACTATAGCCACACACTGAGAAGGCCAGACCACAGAGTAAGTACAGAAAGTACTATAATCAGTAATACAGAATTACCAAAGACATGCACAGAGAAAGCCAGACCACAGAGTAATCACAGACAGTACTATAATCAGTATTACAGAACTACTATAGCCACACACTGAGAAAGCCAGACCACGGAGTAATCACAGACAGTACTATAGTCAGTATTACAGAACTATTATAGCCACTCACTGAGAAAGCCAGACCACGGAGTAAGTACAGACAGTACTATAATCAGTATTACAGAACTACTATAGCCACACACTGAGAAAGCCAGACCATGGACTAAGCACAGACAGTACTATAATCAGTATTACAGAACTACTATAGCCATGCACTGAGAAAGCCAGACCATGGACTAAGCACAGACAGTACTATAATCAGTATTACAGAACTACTATAGCCACACACTGAGAAAGCCAGACCACGGAGTAAGCACAGACTGTATTATAATCAGTATTACAGAACTACTATAGCCACACACTGAGAAAGCCAGACCACGAGGAATCACAGACAGTACTATAATCAGTATTACAGAACTACTATAGCCACACACTGAGAAAGCCAGACCACGGAGTAAGCACAGACAGTACTATAATCAATTTTACAGAACAACTATAGTCACACACTGAGAAATCCAGACCACTGAGTAAGTACAGACAGTACTATAATCAGTATTACAGAATTACTATAGCCACACACTGAGAAATCCAGACCATGAAGTAAGTAAAGACAGTACTATTATCAGTATTACAGAACTACTATAGCCACACACTGAGAAAGCCAGACCACAGAGTAAGTATAGATAGTACTATAATCAGTATTACAGAACTACTATAGCCACACACTGAGAAAGCCAGACCACAGAGTAAGTATAGATAGTACTATAATCAGTATTACAGAACTACTATAGCCACACACTGAGAAAGCCAGACCTCTGAGTAATCACAGACAGTACTATAATCAGTATTACAGAACTACTATAGCCACACACTGAGAAAGCCAGACCACGGAGTAATCACAGACAGTACTATAATCAGTATTACAGAACTACTTTAGCCACACACTGAGAAAGCCAGACGATGAAGTAAGTACAGACAATACTATGATCAGTATTACAGAACTACTATAGCCATGCACTGAGAAAACCAGACCACGGAGTAAGTACAGACAGTACTATGTGCTGTATTACAGAACTACTATAGCCACACCCTGAGAAAGCCAGACCACGGAGTAAGCACAGACAGTACTATAATCAGTATTACAGAACTACTATAGCCACACACTGAGAAAGCCAGACCACGGAGTAATCACAGGCAGTACTATAATCAGTATTACAGAACTACTATAGCCACACACTGAGAAAGCCAGACCACGGAGTAAGCACAGACAGTACTATAATCAATTTTACAGAAAAACTATAGTCACACACTGAAAAATCCAGACCACTGAGTAAGTACAGACAGTACTATAATCAGTATTACAGAATTACTATAGCCACACACTGTGAAAGCCAGACCATGGACTAAGCACAGACAGTACTATAATCAGTATTACAGAACTACTATAGTCACACACTGAGAAAGCCAGACCACTGAGTAAGTACATACAGTACTATAATCAGTATTACAGAACTACTATAGCCACACACTGAGAAAGCCAGACCATGGACTAAGCACAGACAGAACTATAATCAGTATTACAGAACTACTATAGTCACACACTGTGAAAGCCAGACCACTGAGTAAGTATAGATAGTACTATTATCAGTATTACAGAACTACTATAGCCACACACTGAGAAAGCCAGACCACGGAGTAAGTATAGATAGTACTATAATCAGTATTACAGAACTACTATAGCCAAACACTGAGAAAGCCAGACCATGCAGTAAGTACAGAGAGTACTATAATCAGTATTACAGAACTACTATAGCCACACACTGAGAAGGCCAGACCACAGAGTAAGTACAGAAAGTACTATAATCAGTATTACAGAATTACCAAAGACATGCACAGAGAAAGCCAGACCACAGAGTAATCACAGACAGTACTATAATCAGTATTACAGAACTACTATAGCCACACACTGAGAAAGCCAGACCACGGAGTAATCACAGACAGTACTATAGTCAGTATTACAGAACTATTATAGCCACTCACTGAGAAAGCCAGACCATGGACTAAGCACAGACAGTACTATAATCAGTATTACAGAACTACTATAGCCATGCACTGAGAAAGCCAGACCATGGACTAAGCACAGACAATACTATAATCAGTATTACAGAACTACTATAGCCATGCACTGAGAAAACCAGACCACGGAGTAAGTACAGACAGTACTATAATCAGTATTACAGAACAACTTTAGCCACACCCTGAGAAAGCCAGACCACAGAGTAAGTACAGTCAGTACTATGTGCTGTATTACAGAACTACTATAGCCACACACTGAGAAAGCCAGACCACGGAGTAAGCACAGACAGTACTATAATCAGTATTACAGAACTACTATAGCCACACACTGAGAAAGCCAGACCATGGAGTAATCACAGGCAGTACTATAATCAGTATTACAGAACTACTATAGCCACACACTGAGAAAGCCAGACCACGAGGAATCACAGACAGTACTATAATCAGTATTTCAGAACTACTATAGCCACACACTGAGAAAGCCAGACCACGGAGTAAGCACAGACAGTACTATAATCAATTTTACAGAACAACTATAGTCACACACTGAAAAATCCAGACCACTGAGTAAGTACAGACAGTACTATAATCAGTATTACAGAATTACTATAGCCACACACTGTGAAAGCCAGACCATGGACTAAGCACAGACAGTACTATAATCAGTATTACAGAACTACTATAGTCACACACTGAGAAAGCCAGACCACTGAGTAAGTACATACAGTACTATAATCAGTATTACAGAACTACTATAGCCACACACTGAGAAAGCCAGACCATGGACTAAGCACAGACAGAACTATAATCAGTATTACAGAACTACTATAGCCACACACTGAGAAAGCCAGACCATGCAGTAAGTACAGAGAGTACTATAATCAGTATTACAGAACTACTATAGCCACACACTGAGAAGGCCAGACCACAGAGTAAGTACAGAAAGTACTATAATCAGTAATACAGAATTACCAAAGACATGCACAGAGAAAGCCAGACCACAGAGTAATCACAGACAGTACTATAATCAGTATTACAGAACTACTATAGCCACACACTGAGAAAGCCAGACCACGGAGTAATCACAGACAGTACTATAGTCAGTATTACAGAACTATTATAGCCACTCACTGAGAAAGCCAGACCACGGAGTAAGTACAGATAGTACTATAATCAGTATTACAGAACTACTATAGCCACACACTGAGAAAGCCAGACCATGGACTAAGCACAGACAGTACTATAATCAGTATTACAGAACTACTATAGCCACACACTGAGAAAGCCAGACCACGGAGTAAGCACAGACTGTATTATAATCAGTATTACAGAACTATTATAGCCACTCACTGAGAAAGCCAGACCATGGACTAAGCACAGACAGTACTATAATCAGTATTACAGAACTACTATAGCCACACACTGAGAAAGCCAGACCATGGACTAAGCACAGACAGTACTATAATCAGTATTACAGAACTACTATAGCCACACACTGAGAAAGCCAGACCACGGAGTAAGCACAGACTGTATTATAATCAGTATTACAGAACTACTATAGCCACACACTGAGAAAGCCAGACCACGAGGAATCACAGACAGTACTATAATCAGTATTACAGAACTACTATAGCCACACACTGAGAAAGCCAGACCACGGAGTAAGCACAGACAGTACTATAATCAATTTTACAGAACAACTATAGTCACACACTGAGAAATCCAGACCACTGAGTAAGTACAGACAGTACTATAATCAGTATTACAGAATTACTATAGCCACACACTGAGAAATCCAGACCATGAAGTAAGTAAAGACAGTACTATTATCAGTATTACAGAACTACTATAGCCACACACTGAGAAAGCCAGACCACAGAGTAAGTATAGATAGTACTATAATCAGTATTACAGAACTACTATAGCCACACACTGAGAAAGCCAGACCACAGAGTAAGTATAGATAGTACTATAATCAGTATTACAGAACTACTATAGCCACACACTGAGAAAGCCAGACCTCTGAGTAATCACAGACAGTACTATAATCAGTATTACAGAACTACTATAGCCACACACTGAGAAAGCCAGACCACGGAGTAATCACAGACAGTACTATAATCAGTATTACAGAACTACTTTAGCCACACACTGAGAAAGCCAGACGATGAAGTAAGTACAGACAATACTATAATCAGTATTACAGAACTACTATAGCCATGCACTGAGAAAACCAGACCACGGAGTAAGTACAGACAGTACTATAATCAGTATTACAGAACAACTATAGCCACACCCTGAGAAAGCCAGACCACAGAGTAAGTACAGACAGTACTATGTGCTGTATTACAGAACTACTATAGCCACACACTGAGAAAGCCAGACCACGGAGTAAGCACAGACAGTACTATAATCAGTATTACAGAACTACTATAGCCACACACTGAGAAAGCCAGACCACGGAGTAATCACAGGCAGTACTATAATCAGTATTACAGAACTACTATAGCCACACACTGAGAAAGCCAGACCACGGAGTAAGCACAGACAGTACTATAATCAATTTTACAGAAAAACTATAGTCACACACTGAAAAATCCAGACCACTGAGTAAGTACAGACAGTACTGTAATCAGTATTACAGAATTACTATAGCCACACACTGTGAAAGCCAGACCATGGACTAAGCACAGACAGTACTAAAATCAGTATTACAGAACTACTATAGTCACACACTGAGAAAGCCAGACCACTGAGTAAGTACATACAGTACTATAATCAGTATTACAGAACTACTATAGCCACACACTGAGAAAGCCAGACCATGGACTAAGCACAGACAGAACTATAATCAGTATTACAGAACTACTATAGTCACACACTGTGAAAGCCAGACCACTGAGTAAGTATAGATAGTACTATTATCAGTATTACAGAACTACTATAGCCACACACTGAGAAAGCCAGACCACGGAGTAAGTATAGATAGTACTATAATCAGTATTACAGAACTACTATAGCCAAACACTGAGAAAGCCAGACCATGCAGTAAGTACAGAGAGTACTATAATCAGTATTACAGAACTACTATAGCCACACACTGAGAAGGCCAGACCACAGAGTAAGTACAGAAAGTACTATAATCAGTATTACAGAATTACCAAAGACATGCACAGAGAAAGCCAGACCACAGAGTAATCACAGACAGTACTATAATTAGTATTACAGTACAACTATAGCCACACACTGAGAAAGCCAGACGATGAAGTAAGTACAGACAATACTATAATCAGTATTACAGAACTACTATAGCCATGCACTGAGAAAACCAGACCACGGAGTAAGTTCAGACAGTACTATAATCAGTATTACAGAACAAATATAGCCACACACTGAGAAAGCCAGACCACGGAGTAATCACAGACAGTACTATAGTCAGTATTACAGAACTATTATAGCCACTCACTGAGAAAGCCAGACCATGGACTAAGCACAGACAGTACTATAATCAGTATTACAGAACTACTATAGCCATGCACTGAGAAAGCCAGACCATGGACTAAGCACAGACAGTACTATAATCAGTATTACAGAACTACTATAGCCACACACTGAGAAAGCCAGACCATGGACTAAGCACAGACAGTACTATAATCAGTATTACAGAACTACTATAGCCATGCACTGAGAAAGCCAGACCATGGACTAAGCACAGACAGTACTATAATCAGTATTACAGAACTACTATAGCCACACACTGAGAAAGCCAGACCACGGAGTAAGCACAGACTGTACTATAATCAGTATTACAGAACTACTATAGCCACACACTGAGAAAGCCAGACCATGAGGAATCACAGACAGTACTATAATCAGTATTACAGAACTACTATAGCCACACACTGAGAAAGCCAGACCACGGAGAAATCACAGACAGTACTATAATCAGTATTACGGTACTAATATAGCCACACACTGAGAAAGCCAGACCATGGAGTAATCACAGACAGCACTATAATCAGTATTACAGAACTACTATAGCCACACACTGAGAAAGCCAGACCATGAAGTAAGTACAGACAATACTATAATCAGTATTACAGGACTACTATAGCCATGCACTGAGAAAGCCAGACCACTGAGTAATTACATACAGTACTATAATCAGTATTACAGAACTACTATAGCCACACACTGAGAAAGCCAGACCACGGAGTAAGTACAGACAGTACTATAATCAGTATTACAAAATTACTATAGCCACACACTGAGAAAGCAAGACCACTGAGTATTCACAGACAGTACTATAATCAGTATTACAGAACTACTATAGCCACACACTGAGAAAGCCAGACCACGGAGTAATCACAGACAGTACTATAATTAGTATTACAGTACAACTATAGCCACACACTGAGAAAGCCAGACGATGAAGTAAGTACAGACAATACTATAATCAGTATTACAGAACTACTATAGCCATGCACTGAGAAAACCAGACCACGGAGTAAGTACAGACAGTACTATAATCAGTATTACAGAACAAATATAGCCACACCCTGAGAAAGCCAGACCACAGAGTAAATACAGACAGTACTATGTGCTGTATTATAGAACTACTATAGCCACACACTGAGAAAGCCAGACCACGGAGTAAGCACAGACAGTACTATAATCAGTATTACAGAACTACTATAGCCACACACTGAGAAAGCCAGACCACGGAGTAATCACAGGCAGTACTATAATCAGTATTACAGAACTACTATAGCCACACACTGAGAAAGCCAGACCACGAGGAATCACAGACAGTACTATAATCAGTATTACAGAACTACTATAGCCACACACTGAGAAAGCCAGACCACGGAGTAAGCACAGACAGTACTATAATCAATTTTACAGAACAACTATAGTCACACACTGAGAAATCCAGACCACTGAGTAAGTACAGACAGTACTATAATCAGTATTACAGAATTATTATAGCCACACACTGTGAAAGCCAGACCATGGACTAAGCACAGACAGTACTATAATCAGTATTACAGAACTACTATAGTCACACACTGAGAAAGCCAGACCACTGAGTAAGTATAGATAGTACTATAATCAGTATTACAGAACTACTATAGCCACACACTGAGAAAGCCAGACCACGGAGTAAGTATAGATAGTACTATAATCAGTATTACAGAACTACTATAGCCACACACTGAGAAAGCCAGACCATGGAGTAAGTACAGAGAGTACTATAATCAGTATTACAGAACTACTATAGCCACACACTGAGAAAGCCAGACCACGGAGTAATCACAGACAGTACTATAGTCAGTATTACAGAACTATTATAGCCACTCACTGAGAAAGCCAGACCACGGAGTAAATACAGATAGTACTATAATCAGTATTACAGAACTACTATAGCCACACACTGAGAAAGCCAGACCATGGACTAAGCACAGACAGTACTATAATCAGTATTACAGAACTACTATAGCCACACACTGAGAAAGCCAGACCACGGAGTAAGCACAGACTGTATTATAATCAGTATTACAGAACTATTATAGCCACTCACTGAGAAAGCCAGACCATGGACTAAGCACAGACAGTACTATAATCAGTATTACAGAACTACTATAGCCACACACTGAGAAAGCCAGACCATGGACTAAGCACAGACAGTACTATAATCAGTATTACAGAACTACTATAGCCACACACTGAGAAAGCCAGACCACGGAGTAAGCACAGACTGTATTATAATCAGTATTACAGAACTACTATAGCCACACACTGAGAAAGCCAGACCACGAGGAATCACAGACAGTACTATAATCAGTATTACAGAACTACTATAGCCACACACTGAGAAAGCCAGACCACGGAGTAAGCACAGACAGTACTATAATCAATTTTACAGAACAACTATAGTCACACACTGAGAAATCCAGACCACTGAGTAAGTACAGACAGTACTATAATCAGTATTACAGAATTACTATAGCCACACACTGAGAAATCCAGACCATGAAGTAAGTAAAGACAGTACTATTATCAGTATTACAGAACTACTATAGCCACACACTGAGAAAGCCAGACCACAGAGTAAGTATAGATAGTACTATAATCAGTATTACAGAACTACTATAGCCACACACTGAGAAAGCCAGACCACAGAGTAAGTATAGATAGTACTATAATCAGTATTACAGAACTACTATAGCCACACACTGAGAAAGCCAGACCTCTGAGTAATCACAGACAGTACTATAATCAGTATTACAGAACTACTATAGCCACACACTGAGAAAGCCAGACCACGGAGTAATCACAGACAGTACTATAATCAGTATTACAGAACTACTTTAGCCACACACTGAGAAAGCCAGACGATGAAGTAAGTACAGACAATACTATAATCAGTATTACAGAACTACTATAGCCATGCACTGAGAAAACCAGACCACGGAGTAAGTACAGACAGTACTATAATCAGTATTACAGAACAACTATAGCCACACCCTGAGAAAGCCAGACCACAGAGTAAGTACAGACAGTACTATGTGCTGTATTACAGAACTACTATAGCCACACACTGAGAAAGCCAGACCACGGAGTAAGCACAGACAGTACTATAATCAGTATTACAGAACTACTATAGCCACACACTGAGAAAGCCAGACCACGGAGTAATCACAGGCAGTACTATAATCAGTATTACAGAACTACTATAGCCACACACTGAGAAAGCCAGACCACGGAGTAAGCACAGACAGTACTATAATCAATTTTACAGAAAAACTATAGTCACACACTGAAAAATCCAGACCACTGAGTAAGTACAGACAGTACTGTAATCAGTATTACAGAATTACTATAGCCACACACTGTGAAAGCCAGACCATGGACTAAGCACAGACAGTACTAAAATCAGTATTACAGAACTACTATAGTCACACACTGAGAAAGCCAGACCACTGAGTAAGTACATACAGTACTATAATCAGTATTACAGAACTACTATAGCCACACACTGAGAAAGCCAGACCATGGACTAAGCACAGACAGAACTATAATCAGTATTACAGAACTACTATAGTCACACACTGTGAAAGCCAGACCACTGAGTAAGTATAGATAGTACTATTATCAGTATTACAGAACTACTATAGCCACACACTGAGAAAGCCAGACCACGGAGTAAGTATAGATAGTACTATAATCAGTATTACAGAACTACTATAGCCAAACACTGAGAAAGCCAGACCATGCAGTAAGTACAGAGAGTACTATAATCAGTATTACAGAACTACTATAGCCACACACTGAGAAGGCCAGACCACAGAGTAAGTACAGAAAGTACTATAATCAGTATTACAGAATTACCAAAGACATGCACAGAGAAAGCCAGACCACAGAGTAATCACAGACAGTACTATAATTAGTATTACAGTACAACTATAGCCACACACTGAGAAAGCCAGACGATGAAGTAAGTACAGACAATACTATAATCAGTATTACAGAACTACTATAGCCATGCACTGAGAAAACCAGACCACGGAGTAAGTTCAGACAGTACTATAATCAGTATTACAGAACAAATATAGCCACACACTGAGAAAGCCAGACCACGGAGTAATCACAGACAGTACTATAGTCAGTATTACAGAACTATTATAGCCACTCACTGAGAAAGCCAGACCATGGACTAAGCACAGACAGTACTATAATCAGTATTACAGAACTACTATAGCCATGCACTGAGAAAGCCAGACCATGGACTAAGCACAGACAGTACTATAATCAGTATTACAGAACTACTATAGCCACACACTGAGAAAGCCAGACCATGGACTAAGCACAGACAGTACTATAATCAGTATTACAGAACTACTATAGCCATGCACTGAGAAAGCCAGACCATGGACTAAGCACAGACAGTACTATAATCAGTATTACAGAACTACTATAGCCACACACTGAGAAAGCCAGACCACGGAGTAAGCACAGACTGTACTATAATCAGTATTACAGAACTACTATAGCCACACACTGAGAAAGCCAGACCATGAGGAATCACAGACAGTACTATAATCAGTATTACAGAACTACTATAGCCACACACTGAGAAAGCCAGACCACGGAGAAATCACAGACAGTACTATAATCAGTATTACGGTACTAATATAGCCACACACTGAGAAAGCCAGACCATGGAGTAATCACAGACAGCACTATAATCAGTATTACAGAACTACTATAGCCACACACTGAGAAAGCCAGACCATGAAGTAAGTACAGACAATACTATAATCAGTATTACAGGACTACTATAGCCATGCACTGAGAAAGCCAGACCACTGAGTAATTACATACAGTACTATAATCAGTATTACAGAACTACTATAGCCACACACTGAGAAAGCCAGACCACGGAGTAAGTACAGACAGTACTATAATCAGTATTACAAAATTACTATAGCCACACACTGAGAAAGCAAGACCACTGAGTATTCACAGACAGTACTATAATCAGTATTACAGAACTACTATAGCCACACACTGAGAAAGCCAGACCACGGAGTAATCACAGACAGTACTATAATTAGTATTACAGTACAACTATAGCCACACACTGAGAAAGCCAGACGATGAAGTAAGTACAGACAATACTATAATCAGTATTACAGAACTACTATAGCCATGCACTGAGAAAACCAGACCACGGAGTAAGTACAGACAGTACTATAATCAGTATTACAGAACAAATATAGCCACACCCTGAGAAAGCCAGACCACAGAGTAAATACAGACAGTACTATGTGCTGTATTATAGAACTACTATAGCCACACACTGAGAAAGCCAGACCACGGAGTAAGCACAGACAGTACTATAATCAGTATTACAGAACTACTATAGCCACACACTGAGAAAGCCAGACCACGGAGTAATCACAGGCAGTACTATAATCAGTATTACAGAACTACTATAGCCACACACTGAGAAAGCCAGACCACGAGGAATCACAGACAGTACTATAATCAGTATTACAGAACTACTATAGCCACACACTGAGAAAGCCAGACCACGGAGTAAGCACAGACAGTACTATAATCAATTTTACAGAACAACTATAGTCACACACTGAGAAATCCAGACCACTGAGTAAGTACAGACAGTACTATAATCAGTATTACAGAATTATTATAGCCACACACTGTGAAAGCCAGACCATGGACTAAGCACAGACAGTACTATAATCAGTATTACAGAACTACTATAGTCACACACTGAGAAAGCCAGACCACTGAGTAAGTACAGACAGTACTATAATCAGTATTACTGAACTACTATAGCCACACACTGAGAAAGCCAGACCATGGACTAAGCACAGACAGTACTATAATCAGTATTACAGAACTACTATAGTCACACACTGAGAAAGCCAGACCACTGAGTAAGTATAGATAGTACTATAATCAGTATTACAGAACTACTATAGCCACACACTGAGAAAGCCAGACCACGGAGTAAGTATAGATAGTACTATAATCAGTATTACAGAACTACTATAGCCACACACTGAGAAAGCCAGACCATGGAGTAAGTACAGAGAGTACTATAATCAGTATTACAGAACTACTATAGCCACACACTGAGAAGGCCAGACCACTGAGGTATCACAGACAGTACTATAACCAGTATTACAGAACTACTATAGCCACACACTGAGAAAGCCAGACCACGGAGTAATCACAGACAGTACTATAATTAGTATTACAATACTACTATAACCACACACTGAGAAAGCCAGACCATGGAGTAAGTACAGACAGTACTATAATCAGTATTACAGATCTACTGTCGCCACACACTGAGAAAGCCAGACCACAGAGTAATCACAGACAGTACTATAATCAGTATTACAGAACAAGTATAGCCACACACTGAGAAATCCAGACCACGGAGTAAGTACAGACAGTACTATAATCAGTATTACAGAACTACTATAGCCACACACTGAGAAAGCCAGACCACGGAGTAAGCACAGACAGTACTATAATCAGTATTACAGAACTACTATAGCCACACACTGAGAAAGCCAGACCACGGAGTAAGTACAGACAGTACTATAATCAGTATTACAGAACTAATATAGTCACACACTGAGAAAGCCAGACCACGGAGTAAATACAGATAGTACTATAATCAGTATTACAGAACTACTATAGCCACACACTGAGAAAGCCAGACCACGGAGTAATCACAGACAGCACTGTAATCAGTATTACAGAACTACTATAGCCACACACTGAGAAAGCCAGACCACGGAGTATGTGCAGACAGTACTATAATCAGTATGACAGAACTACTATAGCCATGTACTGAGAAAGCCAGACCACGGAGTAAGCACATATAGTACTATATTCAGTATTACAGAACTACTGTAGCCACACACTGAGAAAACCAGACCATGGCGTAAGTACAGACAGTACTATAATCTGTATTACAGACTACTATAGCCACACACTGATAAAGCCAGACCACGGAGTAATCGCAGACAGAACTATAATCAGTATTACAGAACTACTGTAGCCACACACTGAGAAAGCCAGACCACGGCGTAAGTACAGAGAGAACTCTAATCAGTATTACAGACTACTATAGCCACACACTGAGAAAGCCAGACCATGAAGTTAGTACAGACAGTATTATAATCAGTATTACAGAACTACTGTAGCCACACACTGTGAAAGCCAGACCACAGCGTAAGTACAGACAGTTCTATAATCAGTATTACAGACTACTATAGCCACGCACTGAGAAAGCCAGACCACGGAGTAAGCACAGACAGTACTATAATCAGTATTACAGAACTAATATAGTCACACACTGAGAAAGCCATACCAAGGACTAAGCACAGACAGTACTCTAATCAGTATTACAGAACTAATATAGTCTCACACTGAGAAAGCCTGACCATGAAGTAAGTGCAGACAGGACTATAATCAGTATTACAGAACTACTATAGGCAAGCACTGAGAAAGCCAGACCATGGAGTAATCACAGACAGTACTATAATCAGTATTAGAGAACTACTATAGCCTCACACAGAGAAAGCCAGACCACAGAGTACGTACAGACAGTACTATAATCAGTATTACAGAACTACTATAGCCACACACTGAGAAAGCCAGACCATGGAGTAATCACAGACAGTACTATAATCAGTATTACAGAACTACAATAGCCACACACTGAGAAAGCCAGACCACGGAGTAAGTACAGACAGTACTATAATCAGTATTACAGAACTACTATAGCCACACACTGAGAAAGCCAGACCATGGAGTAATCACAGACAGTACTATAATCAGTATTACAGAACTGCTATAGCCACACACTGAGAAAGCCAGACCACGGAGTAATCACAGACAGTACTTTAATCAGTATTACAGAACTACTAAAGCCACACACTGAGAAAGCCAGACCATGAAGTAAGTACAGACAGTACTATAATCAGTATTACAGAACTACTATAGCCACACACTGAGAAAGCCAGACCATGGAGAAATCACAGACAGTACTATAATCAGTATTACTGAACTACTATAGCCACACACTGAGAAAGCCAAGCCACGGAGTAAGTACAGACAGTACTATAATCAGTATTACAGAACTAATATTGCCAACACTGAGAAAGCCAGACCACGGAGTAATCACAGACAGTACTATAATCAGTATTACAGGACTACTATAGCCACACACTGAGAGAGCCAGACCACGGAGTAAGTACAGACAGTACTATAATCAGTATTACAGAACTACTATAGCCACACACTGAGAAAGCCAGACCATGAAGTAAGTACAGACAGTACTAATAATCAGTATTACAGAACTACTATAGTCATACACTGAGAAAGCCAGACCATGGAGAAATCACAGACAGTACTATAATCAGTATTACAGAACTACTATAGCCACTGTCTGAGAAAGCCAGACCATGAAGTAAGTACAGACAGTACTATAATCAGTATTACAGAACTACTATGGCCACACACTGAGAAAGCCAGACCATGGAGTAATCACAGACAGTTCTATAATCAGTATTACAGAACTACTATAGCCACACACTGAGAAAGCCAGACCACGGAGTAAGTACAGACAGTACTATAATCAGTATTACAGAACTACTATAGCCACACACTGAGAAAGCCAGACCATGGAGTAATCACAGACAGTACTATAATCAGTATTACAGAACTACTGTAGCCACACACTGAGAAAGCCAGACCACGGAGTAATCACAGACAGTACTATAATCAGTATTACAGAACTACTAAAGCCACACACTGAGAAAGCCAGACCATGAAGTAAGTACAGACAGTACTATAATCAGTATTACAGAACTACTATAGCCACACACTGAGAAAGCCAGACCATGGAGTAATCACAGACAGTACTATAATCAGTATTACAGAACTGCTATAGCCACACACTGAGAAAGCCAGACCACGGAGTAATCACAGACAGTACTTTAATCAGTATTACAGAACTACTAAAGCCACACACTGAGAAAGCCAGACCATGAAGTAAGTACAGACAGTACTATAATCAGTATTACAGAACTACTATAGCCACACACTGAGAAAGCCAGACCATGGAGAAATCACAGACAGTACTATAATCAGTATTACTGAACTACTATAGCCACACACTGAGAAAGCCAAGCCACGGAGTAAGTACAGACAGTACTATAATCAGTATTACAGAACTAATATTGCCACACACTGAGAAAGCCAGACCACGGAGTAATCACAGACAGTACTATAATCAGTATTACAGGACTACTATAGCCACACACTGAGAGAGCCAGACCACGGAGTAAGTACAGACAGTACTATAATCAGTATTACAGAACTACTATAGCCACACACTGAGAAAGCCAGACCATGAAGTAAGTACAGACAGTACTAATAATCAGTATTACAGAACTACTATAGTCATACACTGAGAAAGCCAGACCATGGAGAAATCACAGACAGTACTATAATCAGTATTACAGAACTACTATAGCCACTGTCTGAGAAAGCCAGACCATGAAGTAAGTACAGACAGTACTATAATCAGTATTACAGAACTACTATGGCCACACACTGAGAAAGCCAGACCATGGAGTAATCACAGACAGTTCTATAATCAGTATTACAGAACTACTATAGCCACACACTGAGAAAGCCAGACCACGGAGTAAGTACAGACAGTACTATAATCAGTATTACAGAACTACTATAGCCACACACTGAGAAAGCCAGACCATGGAGTAATCACAGACAGTACTATAATCAGTATTACAGAACTACTGTAGCCACACACTGAGAAAGCCAGACCACGGAGTAATCACAGACAGTACTATAATCAGTATTACAGAACTACTAAAGCCACACACTGAGAAAGCCAGACCATGAAGTAAGTACAGACAGTACTATAATCAGTATTACAGAACTACTATAGCCACACACTGAGAAAGCCAGACCATGGAGAAATCACAGACAGTACTATAATCAGTATTACAGAACTACTATAGTCACACACTGAGAAAGCCAGACCTCGGAGTAAGTACAGACAGTACTATAATCAGTATTACAGAACTAATATAGCCACACACTGAGAAAGCCAGACCACGGAGTAATCACAGACAGCACTGTATTCAGTATTACAGAACTACTATAGCCACACACTGAGAAAGCCAGACCATGAAGTAAGTACAGACAATACTATAATCAGTATTACAGGACTACTATAGCCATGCACTGAGAAAGCCAGACCACTGAGTAATTACATACAGTACTATAATCAGTATTACAGAACTACTATAGCCACACACTGAGAAAGTCAGACCACGGAGTAAGTACAGACAGTACTATAATCTGTATTACAGAACTACTATAGCCACACACTGAGAAAGCCAGACCATGAAGTAAGTACAGACAGTACTATAATCAGTATTACAGAACTACTATAGCCACACACTGAGAAAGCCAGACCACGGAGTAAGTATAGACAGTACTATAATCAGTATTACAGAACTACTATAGCCACACACTGAGAAAGCCAGACCACGGAGTAAGTACAGACAGTACTATAATCAGTATTACAGAACATATATAGCCACACACTGAGAAAGCCAGACCACGGAGTATGTGCAGACAGTACTATAATCAGTATGACAGAACTACTATAGCCACACACTGAGAAAGCCAGACCACGGAGTATGTGCAGACAGTACTATAATCAGTATGACAGAACTACTATAGCCATGTACTGAGAAAGCCAGACCACGGAGTAAGCACATATAGTACTATATTCAGTATTACAGAACTACTGTAGCCACACACTGAGAAAGCCAGACCATGGCATAAGTACAGACAGTACTATAATCTGTATTACAGACTACTATAGCCACACACTGAGAAAGCCAGACCACGGAGTAATCACAGACAGTACTATAATCAGTATTACAGAACTACTGTAGCCACACACTGAGAAAGCCAGACCACGGCGTAAGTACAGAGAGAACTCTAATCAGTATTACAGACTACTATAGCCACACACTGAGAAAGCCGGACCATGGAGTAAGCACAGACAGTACTATAATCAGTATTACAGAACAAATATAGTCACACACTGAGAAAGCCATACCATGGACTAAGCACAGACAGTACTATAATCAGTATTACAGAACTAATATAGTCTCACACTGAGAAAGCCAGACCATGAAGTAAGTACAGACAGTACTATAATCAGTATTACAGAACTACTATAGCCACACACTGAGAATGCCAGACCACGGAGTAAATACAGACAGTACTATAATAAGTATTACAGAACTACTATAGCCACACACTGAGAAAGCCAGACCATGGACTAAATACAGACAGTACTATAATAAGTATTACAGAACTACTATAGCCACACACTGAGAAAGCCAGACCACGGAGTAAATACAGATAGTACTATAATCAGTATAACAGAACTACTATAGCCACACACTGAGAAAGCCAGACCACGGAGTATGTGCAGACAGTACTATTATCAGTATTACAGAACTACTGTAGCCACACACTGAGAAAGCCAGACCACGGCGTAAGTACAGACAGTACTATAATCTGTATTACAGACTACTATAGCCACACACTGAGAAAGCCAGACCACGGAGTAATCACAGACAATACTATAATCAGTATTACAGAACTAATATAGTCACACACTGAGAAAGCCATACCATGGACTAAGCACAGACAGTAGTATAATCAGTATTACAGACTATTATAGCCACACACTGAGAAAGCCAGACCACGGAGTAAGTACAGACAGTACTATATGATGTATTACAGACTACTATAGCCACACACTGAGAAAGCCAGACCACGGAGTAATCACAGACAGTACTATAATCAGTATTACAGAACTACTGTAGCCACACACTGAGATAGCCAGACCACGGAGTAAGTACAGACAGTACTATATGATGTATTACAGACTACTATAGCCACACACTGAGAAAGCCAGACCATGGAGTAAGCACAGACAGTACAATAATCAGTATTACAGAACTACTATAGCCACACACTGAGAAAGCCAGACCACGGAGTAAGTACAGACAGTACTATATGATGTATTACAGACTACTATAGCCACACACTGAGAAAGCCAGACCATGGAGTAATCACAGACAGTACTATAATCAGTATTACAGAACTACTGTAGCCACACACTGAGAAAGCCAGACCAAGGAGTAAGTACAGACAATAATATAATCAGTATTACAGAACTACTTTAGCCACACACTGAGAAAGCCAGACGATGGACTAAGTACAGACAGTATTATAATCAGTATTACAGAACTACTATAGCCACACACTGAGAAAGATAGACCACGGAGTAAATACAGATAGTACTATAATCAGTATTACAGAACTACTATAGCCACACACTGAGAAAGCCAGACCACGGAGTATGTGCAGACAGTACTATAATCAGTATGACAGAACTACTATAGCAAAGCACTGAGAAAGCCAGACCACGGAGTAAGCACAAATAGTACTATAATCAGTATTACAGAACTACTGTAGCCACACACTGAGAAAGCCAGACCACGGCGTAAGTACATACAGTACTATAATCAGTATTACAGAACTACTGTAGCCACACACTGTGAAAGCCAGACCACAGCGTAAGTACAGATAGTACTATAATCACTTTTACAGACTACTATAGCCATTCACTGAGAAAGCCAGACTACGGAGTAAGCACAGACAGTACTATAATCAGTATTACAGAACTAATATAGTCACACACTGAGAAAGCCATACCATGGACTAAGCACAGACAGTACTATAATCAGTATTACAGAAATAATATAGTCTCACACTGAGAAAGCCAGACCATGGAGTAAGCACATACAGTACAATAATCAGTATTACAGAACTACTATAGCCACGCACTGAGAAAGCCAGACCACGGAGTAAGCACAGACAGTACAATAATCAGTATTGCAGAACTACTGTAGCCACACACTGAGAAAGCCAGACCACGGAGTAAGTACAGATAGTACTATAATCAATATTACAGAACTACTATAGCCACACACTGAGAAAGCCAGACCATGAAGTAAGTACAGATAGTACTATAATCAATATTACAGAACTACTATAGCCACACACTGAGAAAGCCAGACCACGGAGTAATCACAGACAGTACTATAATCAGTATTACAAAACTACTATAGCCACACACTGAGAAAGCCAGACCACGGAGTAAGTACGGACAGTACTATAATCAGTATTACAGAACTACTATAGCCACACACTGAGAAAGCCAGACCACGGAGTAAGTACAGACAGTACTATAATCAGTATTACAAAACTACTATAGCCACACACTGAGAAAGCCAGACCATGGAGTAAGCACAGACAGTACAATAATCAGTAATACAGAACTACTATAGCCACGCACAGAGAAAGCCAGACCACAGAGTAATCACAGACAGTACTATAATCAGTATTACAGAACAAGTATAGCCACACACTGAGAAATCCAGACCACGGAGTAAGTACAGACAGTACTATAATCAGTATTACAGAACTACTATAGCCACACACTGAGAAAGCCAGACCACGGAGTAAGCACAGACAGTACTATAATCAGTATTACAGAACTACTATAGCCACACACTGAGAAAGCCAGACCACGGAGTAAGTACAGACAGTACTATAATCAGTATTACAGAACTAATATAGCCACACACTGAGAAAGCCAGACCACGGAGTAAATACAGATAGTACTATAATCAGTATTACAGAACTACTATAGCCACACACTGAGAAAGCCAGACCACGGAGTAATCACAGACAGCACTGTAATCAGTATTACAGAACTACTATAGCCACACACTGAGAAAGCCAGACCACGGAGTATGTGCAGACAGTACTATAATCAGTATGACAGAACTACTATAGCCATGTACTGAGAAAGCCAGACCACGGAGTAAGCACATATAGTACTATATTCAGTATTACAGAACTACTGTAGCCACACACTGAGAAAACCAGACCATGGCGTAAGTACAGACAGTACTATAATCTGTATTACAGACTACTATAGCCACACACTGATAAAGCCAGACCACGGAGTAATCACAGACAGAACTATAATCAGTATTACAGAACTACTGTAGCCACACACTGAGAAAGCCAGACCACGGCGTAAGTACAGAGAGAACTCTAATCAGTATTAGAGACTACTATAGCCACACACTGAGAAAGCCAGACCATGAAGTTAGTACAGACAGTATTATAATCAGTATTACAGAACTACTGTAGCCACACACTGTGAAAGCCAGACCACAGCGTAAGTACAGACAGTTCTATAATCAGTATTACAGACTACTATAGCCACGCACTGAGAAAGCCAGACCACGGAGTAAGCACAGACAGTACTATAATCAGTATTACAGAACTAATATAGTCACACACTGAGAAAGCCATACCAAGGACTAAGCACAGACAGTACTATAATCAGTATTACAGAACTAATATAGTCTCACACTGAGAAAGCCTGACCATGAAGTAAGTGCAGACAGGACTATAATCAGTATTACAGAACTACTATAGGCAAGCACTGAGAAAGCCAGACCATGGAGTAATCACAGACAGTACTATAATCAGTATTAGAGAACTACTATAGCCTCACACAGAGAAAGCCAGACCACAGAGTACGTACAGACAGTACTATAATCAGTATTACAGAACTACTATAGCCACACACTGAGAAAGCCAGACCATGGAGTAATCACAGACAGTACTATAATCAGTATTACAGAACTACAATAGCCACACACTGAGAAAGCCAGACCACGGAGTAAGTACAGACAGTACTATAATCAGTATTACAGAACTACTATAGCCACACACTGAGAAAGCCAGACCATGGAGTAATCACAGACAGTACTATAATCAGTATTACAGAACTACTAAAGCCACACACTGAGAAAGCCAGACCATGAAGTAAGTACAGACAGTACTATAATCAGTATTACAGAACTACTATAGCCACACACTGAGAAAGCCAGACCATGGAGAAATCACAGACAGTACTATAATCAGTATTACTGAACTACTATAGCCACACACTGAGAAAGCCAAGCCACGGAGTAAGTACAGACAGTACTATAATCAGTATTACAGAACTAATATTGCCACACACTGAGAAAGCCAGACCACGGAGTAATCACAGACAGTACTATAATCAGTATTACAGGACTACTATAGCCACACACTGAGAGAGCCAGACCACGGAGTAAGTACAGACAGTACTATAATCAGTATTACAGAACTACTATAGCCACACACTGAGAAAGCCAGACCATGAAGTAAGTACAGACAGTACTATAATCAGTATTACAGAACTACTATGGCCACACACTGAGAAAGCCAGACCATGGAGTAATCACAGACAGTTCTATAATCAGTATTACAGAACTACTATAGCCACACACTGAGAAAGCCAGACCACGGAGTAAGTACAGACAGTACTATAATCAGTATTACAGAACTACTATAGCCACACACTGAGAAAGCCAGACCATGGAGTAATCACAGACAGTACTATAATCAGTATTACAGAACTACTGTAGCCACACACTGAGAAAGCCAGACCACGGAGTAATCACAGACAGTACTATAATCAGTATTACAGAACTACTAAAGCCACACACTGAGAAAGCCAGACCATGAAGTAAGTACAGACAGTACTATAATCAGTATTACAGAACTACTATAGCCACACACTGAGAAAGCCAGACCATGGAGAAATCACAGACAGTACTATAATCAGTATTACAGAACTACTATAGTCACACACTGAGAAAGCCAGACCTCGGAGTAAGTACAGACAGTACTATAATCAGTATTACAGAACTAATATAGCCATGCACTGAGAAAGCCAGACCACTGAGTAATTACATACAGTACTATAATCAGTATTACAGAACTACTATAGCCACACACTGAGAAAGTCAGACCACGGAGTAAGTACAGACAGTACTATAATCTGTATTACAGAACTACTATAGCCACACACTGAGAAAGCCAGAGCACGGAGTAATCACAGACAGTACTATAATTAGTATTACAGTACTACTATAGCCACACACTGAGAAATCCAGACCACGGAGAAATCACAGACAGCACTATAATCAGTATTACAGAACTACTATAGCCACACACTGAGAATGCCAGACCATGAAGTAAGTACAGACAGTACTATAATCAGTATTACAGAACTACTATAGTCACACACTGAGAAAGCCAGACCACGGAGTAAGTACAGACAGTACTATAATCAGTATTACAGAACTACTATAACCACACACTGAGAAAGCCAGACCACGGAGTAAGTACAGACAGTACTATAATCAGTATTACAGAACTACTATAGCCACACACTGAGAAAGCCAGACCACGGAGTAAGTACAGACAGTACTATAATCAGTATTACAGAACATATATAGCCACACACTGAGAAAGCCAGACCACGGAGTATGTGCAGACAGTACTATAATCAGTATGACAGAACTACTATAGCCATGTACTGAGAAAGCCAGACCACGGAGTAAGCACATATAGTACTATATTCAGTATTACAGAACTACTGTAGCCACACACTGAGAAAGCCAGACCATGGCATAAGTACAGACAGTACTATAATCTGTATTACAGACTACTATAGCCACACACTGAGAAAGCCAGACCACGGAGTAATCACAGACAGTACTATAATCAGTATTACAGAACTACTGTAGCCACACACTGAGAAAGCCAGACCACGGCGTAAGTACAGAGAGAACTCTAATCAGTATTACAGACTACTATAGCCACACACTGAGAAAGCCGGACCATGGAGTAAGCACAGACAGTACTATAATCAGTATTACAGAACAAATATAGTCACACACTGAGAAAGCCATACCATGGACTAAGCACAGACAGTACTATAATCAGTATTACAGAACTAATATAGTCTCACACTGAGAAAGCCAGACCATGAAGTAAGTACAGACAGTACTATAATCAGTATTACAGAACTACTATAGCCACACACTGAGAATGCCAGACCACGGAGTAAATACAGACAGTACTATAATAAGTATTACAGAACTACTATAGCCACACACTGAGAAAGCCAGACCATGGACTAAATACAGACAGTACTATAATAAGTATTACAGAACTACTATAGCCACACACTGAGAAAGCCAGACCACGGAGTACATACAGATAGTACTATAATCAGTATAACAGAACTACTATAGCCACACACTGAGAAAGCCAGACCACGGAGTATGTGCAGACAGTACTATTATCAGTATTACAGAACTACTGTAGCCACACACTGAGAAAGCCAGACCACGGCGTAAGTACAGACAGTACTATAATCTGTATTACAGACTACTATAGCCACACACTGAGAAAGCCAGACCACGGAGTAATCACAGACAATACTATAATCAGTATTACAGAACTAATATAGTCACACACTGAGAAAGCCATACCATGGACTAAGCACAGACAGTAGTATAATCAGTATTACAGACTATTATAGCCACACACTGAGAAAGCCAGACCACGGAGTAAGTACAGACAGTACTATATGATGTATTACAGACTACTATAGCCACACACTGAGAAAGCCAGACCACGGAGTAGTCACAGACAGTACTATAATCAGTATTACAGAACTACTGTAGCCACACACTGAGATAGCCAGACCACGGAGTAAGTACAGACAGTACTATATGATGTATTACAGACTACTATAGCCACACACTGAGAAAGCCAGACCATGGAGTAAGCACAGACAGTACAATAATCAGTATTACAGAACTACTATAGCCACACACTGAGAAAGCCAGACCACGGAGTAAGTACAGACAGTACTATATGATGTATTACAGACTACTATAGCCACACACTGAGAAAGCCAGACCATGGAGTAATCACAGACAGTACTATAATCAGTATTACAGAACTACTGTAGCCACACACTGAGAAAGCCAGACCAAGGAGTAAGTACAGACAATACTATAATCAGTATTACAGAACTACTTTAGCCACACACTGAGAAAGCCAGACGATGGACTAAGTACAGACAGTATTATAATCAGTATTACAGAACTACTATAGCCACACACTGAGAAAGATAGACCACGGAGTAAATACAGATAGTACTATAATCAGTATTACAGAACTACTATAGCCACACACTGAGAAAGCCAGACCACGGAGTATGTGCAGACAGTACTATAATCAGTATGACAGAACTACTATAGCAAAGCACTGAGAAAGCCAGACCACGGAGTAAGCACAAATAGTACTATAATCAGTATTACAGAACTACTGTAGCCACACACTGAGAAAGCCAGACCACGGCGTAAGTACATACAGTACTATAATCAGTATTACAGAACTACTGTAGCCACACACTGTGAAAGCCAGACCACAGCGTAAGTACAGATAGTACTATAATCACTTTTACAGACTACTATAGCCATGCACTGAGAAAGCCAGACCACGGAGTAAGCACAGACAGTACTATAATCAGTATTACAGAACTAATATAGTCACACACTGAGAAAACCATACCATGGACTAAACACAGACAGTACTATAATCAGTATTACAGAAATAATATAGTCTCACACTGAGAAAGCCAGACCATGGAGTAAGCACATACAGTACAATAATCAGTATTACAGAACTACTATAGCCACGCACTGAGAAAGCCAGACCACGGAGTAAGCACAGACAGTACAATAATCAGTATTGCAGAACTACTGTAGCCACACACTGAGAAAGCCAGACCACGGAGTAAGTACAGGCAGGACTATAATCAGTATTACAGAACTACTATAGCCACACACTGAGAAAGCCAGACCACGGAGTAAGTACAGACAGTACTATAATCAGTATTACAGAACTACTATAGCCACACACTGAGAAAGCCAGACCATGGAGTAATCACAGACAGTACTATAATCAGTATTACAAAACTACTATAGCCACACACTGAGAAAGCCAGACCACGGAGTAAGTACAGACAGTACTATAATCAGTATTACAAAACTACTGTAGCCACACACTGAGAAAGCCAGACCATGGAGTAAGTACAGACAGTACTATAATCAGTATTGCAGAACTACTGTAGCCACACACTGAGAAAGCCAGACCACGGAGTAAGTACAGACAGTACTATAATCAGTATTACAGAACTATTTTAGCCACACACTGAGAAATCCAGACCACGGAGTAATCACAGACAGTACTATAATCAGTATTACAGAACTATTATAGCCACTCACTGAGAAAGCCAGACCACGGAGTAAGTACAGACAGTACTATAATCAGTATTACAGAACTACTATAGCCACACACTGAGAAAGCCAGACCATGATGTAAGCACAGACAGTACTATAATCAGTATTACAGAACTGCTATAGCCACACACTGAGAAAGCCAGACCATGATGTAAGCACAGACAGTACTATAATCAGTATTACAGAACTGCTATAGCCACACACTGAGAAAGCCAGACCATGATGTAAGTACAGACAGTACTATAATCAGTATTACAGAACTACTATAGCCACACACTGAGAAAGCCAGACCATGATGTAAGTACAGACAGTACTATAATCAGTATTACAGAACTACTATAGCCACACACTGAGAAAGCCAAACCATGGAGTAATCACAGACAGTACTATAATCAGTATTACAGAACTACTATAGCCACACACTGAGAAAGCCAGACCACGGAGTAAGTACAGACAGTACTATAATCAGTATTACAGAACTACTATAGCCACACACTGAGAAAGCCAGACCATGGAGTAATCACAGACAGTACTATAATCAGTATTACAGAACTACTATAGCCACACACTGAGAAAGCCAGACCACGGAGTAATCACAGACAGTACTTTAATCAGTATTACAGAACTACTAAAGCCACACACTGAGAAAGCCAGACCATTAAATAAGTACAGACAGTACTATAATCAGTATTACAGAACTACTATAGCCACACACTGAGAAAGCCAGACCATGGAGAAATCACAGACAGTACTATAATCAGTATTACAGAACTACTATAGTCACACACTGAGAAAGCCAGACCATGAAGTAAGTACAGACAATACTATAATCAGTATTACAGGACTACTATAGCCACAAACTGAGAAAGCCAGACCACGGAGTAAGTACAGACAATACTATAATCAGTATTACCGAACTACTATAGCCACACACTGAGAAAGCCAGACCATGAAGTAAGTACAGACAGTACTATAATCAGTATTATGTAACTACTATAGCCACACTCTGAGAAAGCCAGACAATGAAGTAAGTACAGACAGTACTATAATCAGTATTACAGGACTACTATAGCCACAAACTGAGAAAGCCAGACCACGGAGTAAGTACAGACAATACTATAATCAGTATTACAGAACTAATATTGCCACACACTGAGAAAGTCAGAACACGGAGTAATCACAGACAGTACTATAATCAGTATTACAGAACTACTATAGCCACACACTGAGAAAGCCAGACCATGAAGTAAGTACAGACAATACTATAATCAGTATTACAGGACTACTATAGCCACAAACTGAGAAAGCCAGACCACGGAGTAAGTACAGACAATACTATAATCAGTATTACCGAACTACTATAGCCACACACTGAGAAAGCCAGACCATGAAGTAAGTACAGACAGTACTATAATCAGTATTACAGGACTACTATAGCCACAAACTGAGAAAGCCAGACCACGGAGTAAGTACAGACAATACTATAATCAGTATTACCGAACTACTATAGCCACACACTGAGAAAGCCAGACCATGAAGTAAGTACAGACAGTACTATAATCAGTATTATGTAACTACTATAGCCACACTCTGAGAAAGCCAGACAATGAAGTAAGTACAGACAGTACTATAATCAGTATTACAGGACTACTATAGCCACAAACTGAGAAAACCAGACCAAGGAGTAAGTACAGACAGTACTATAATCAGTGTTACAGAACTACTATAGCCACACACTGAGAAAGCCAGACCATGAAGTAAGTACAGACAGTACTATAATCAGTATTACAGAACTACTATAGCCACGCACTGAGAAAGCCAGACCACGGAGTAAGTACAGACAGTACTATAATCAGTATTGCAGAACTACTGTAGCCACGCACTGAGAAAGCCAGACCACGGAGTAAGTACAGGCAGGACTATAATCAGTATTACAGAACTACTATAGCCATACACTGAGAAAGCCAGACCACTGAGTAATCACAGACAGTACTATAATCAGTATTACAAAACTACTACAGCCACACACTGAGAAAGCCAGACCACAGAGTAAGTACAGACAGTACTATAATCAGTATTACAGAACTACTATAGCCACACACTGAGAAAGCCAGACCACGGAGTAAGTACAGACAGTACTATAATCAGTATTACAGAACTACTATAGCCACACACTGAGAAAGCCAGACCATGGACTAAGTACAGACAGTACTATAATCAGTATTACAGAACTACTATAGCCACACACTGAGAAAGCCAGACCACGGAGTAAATACAGATAGTACTAAAATCAGTATAACAGAACTACTATAGCCACACACTGAGAAAGCCAGACCATGGACTAAGTACAGACAGTACTATAATCAGTATTACAGAACTACTATAGCCACACACTGAGAAAGCCAGACCACGGAGTAAGCACAAATAGTTCTATTATCAGTATTACAGAACTACTGTAGCCACACACTGAGAAAGCCAGACCATGGACTAAGTACAGACAGTACTATAATCAGTATTACAGAACTACTATAGCCACACACTGAGAAAGCCAGACCATGGACTAAGTACAGACAGTACTATAATCAGTATTACAGAACTACTATAGCCACACACTGAGAAAGCCAGACCACGGAGTAAGCACAAATAGTACTATTATCAGTATTGCAGAACTACTGTAGCCACACACTGAGAAAGCCAGACCACGGCGTAAGTACAGACAGTACTATAATCTGTATTACAGACTACTATAGCCACACACTGAGAAAGTCAGACCACGGAGTAATCATAGACAGTACTATAATCAGTATTACAGAACTACTGTAGCCACACACTGAGAAAGCCTGACCACGGCGTAAGTACAGAGAGAACTCTAATCAGTATTACAGACTACTACAGCCACACACTGAGAAAGCCAGACCATGAAGTAAGTACAGACAGTATTATAAACAGGTTTACAGAACTACTGTAGCCACACACTGAGAAAGCCAGACCACGGAGTAAGTACATACAGTCCTATAATCAGTATTACAAAACTACTGTAGCCACACACTGTGAAAGCCAGACCATGGCGTAAGTACAGACAGTACTATATTCAGTATTACAGACTACTATAGCCACGCACTGAGAAAGCCAGACCACGGAGTAAGCACAGACAGTACTATAATCAGTATTACAGAACTAATATAGTCACACACTGAGAAAGATAGACCACGGAGTAAATACAGATAGTACTATAATCAGTATTACAGAACTACTATAGCCACACACTGAGAAAGCCAGACCACGGCGTAAGTACAGACAGTACTATAATCTGTATTACAGACTACTATAGCCACACACTGAGAAAGCCAGACCACGGAGTAATCACAGACAGTACTATAATCAGTATTACAGAACTAATATAGTCACACACTGAGAAAGCCATACCATGGACTAAGCACAGATAGTACTATAATCAGTATTACAGAACTAATATAGTCTCACACTGAGAAAGCCAGACCATGAAGTAAGTGCAGACAGTACTATAATCAGTATTACAGACTACTATAGCCACACACTGAGAAAGCCAGACCATGGAGTATGCACAGACAGTACAATAATCAGTATTACAGAACTACTATAGCCACACACTGAGAAAGCCAGACCACGGAGTAAGTACAGATAGTACTATATGATGTATTACAGACTACTATAGCCACACACTGAGACAGCCAGACCACGGAGTAATCTAAGACAGTACTATAATCAGTATTACAGAACTACTGTAGCCACACACTGAGAAAGCCAGACCACGGAGTAAGTACAGACAATACTAAAATCAGTATTACAGAACTACTTTAGCCACACACTGAGAAAGCCAGACCATGGACTAAGTACAGACAGTACTATAATCAGTATTACAGAACTACTATAGCCACACACTGAGAAAGATAGACCACGGAGTAAATACAGATAGTACTATAATCAGTATTACAGAACTACTATAGCCACACACTGAGAAAGCCAGACCACTGAGTATGTGCAGACAGTACTATAATCAGTATGACAGAACTACTATAGCAAAGCACTGAGAAAGCCAGACCACGGAGTAAGCACAAATAGTACTATAATCAGTATTACAGAACTACTGTAGCCAAACACTGAGAAAGCCAGACCACGGCGTAAGTACAGACAGTATTATAATCAGGTTTACAGAACTACTGTTGCCACACACTGAGAATGCCAGACCACGGAGTAAGCACATACAGTACTATAATCAGTATTACAGAACTACTGTAGCCACACACTGTGAAAGCCAGACCACGGCGTAAGTACAGACAGTACTATAATCACTATTACAGACTACTATAGCCACGCACTGAGAAAGCCAGACCACGGAGTAATCACAGACAGTACTATAATTAGTATTACAGTACTACTATAGCCACACACTGAGAAATCCAGACCACGGAGAAATCACAGACAGCACTATAATCAGTATTACAGAACTAATATAGTCACACACTGAGAAAGCCATACCATGGACTAAGCACAGACAGTACTATAATCAGTATTACAGAACTAATATAGTCTCACACTGAGAAAGCCAGACCATGAAGTAAGTGCAGACAGTTCTATAATCAGTATTACAGACTACTATAGCCACACACTGAGAAAGCCAGACCATGGAGTAAGCACATACAGTACAATAATCAGTATTACAGAACTACTATAGCCATGCACTGAGAAAGCCAGACCACGGATTAAGCACAGACAGTACTATATGATGTATTACAGACTACTATAGCCACACACTGAGAAAGCCAGACCATGGAGTAAGCACAGACAGTACAATAATCAGTATTACAGAACTACTATAGCCACACACTGAGAAAGCCAGACCACGGAGTAAGTACAGACAGTACTATATGATGTATTACAGACTACTATAGCCACACACTGAGAAAGCCAGACCATGGAGTAATCACAGACAGTACTATAATCAGTATTACAGAACTACTGTAGCCACACACTGAGAAAGCCAGACCAAGGAGTAAGTACAGACAATACTATAATCAGTATTACAGAACTACTTTAGCCACACACTGAGAAAGCCAGACGATGGACTAAGTACAGACAGTATTATAATCAGTATTACAGAACTACTATAGCCACACACTGAGAAAGATAGACCACGGAGTAAATACAGATAGTACTATAATCAGTATTACAGAACTACTATAGCCACACACTGAGAAAGCCAGACCACGGAGTATGTGCAGACAGTACTATAATCAGTATGACAGAACTACTATAGCAAAGCACTGAGAAAGCCAGACCACGGAGTAAGCACAAATAGTACTATAATCAGTATTACAGAACTACTGTAGCCACACACTGAGAAAGCCAGACCACGGCGTAAGTACATACAGTACTATAATCAGTATTACAGAACTACTGTAGCCACACACTGTGAAAGCCAGACCACAGCGTAAGTACAGATAGTACTATAATCACTTTTACAGACTACTATAGCCATGCACTGAGAAAGCCAGACCACGGAGTAAGCACAGACAGTACTATAATCAGTATTACAGAACTAATATAGTCACACACTGAGAAAACCATACCATGGACTAAACACAGACAGTACTATAATCAGTATTACAGAAATAATATAGTCTCACACTGAGAAAGCCAGACCATGGAGTAAGCACATACAGTACAATAATCAGTATTACAGAACTACTATAGCCACGCACTGAGAAAGCCAGACCACGGAGTAAGCACAGACAGTACAATAATCAGTATTGCAGAACTACTGTAGCCACACACTGAGAAAGCCAGACCACGGAGTAAGTACAGGCAGGACTATAATCAGTATTACAGAACTACTATAGCCACACACTGAGAAAGCCAGACCACGGAGTAAGTACAGACAGTACTATAATCAGTATTACAGAACTACTATAGCCACACACTGAGAAAGCCAGACCATGGAGTAATCACAGACAGTACTATAATCAGTATTACAAAACTACTATAGCCACACACTGAGAAAGCCAGACCACGGAGTAAGTACAGACAGTACTATAATCAGTATTACAAAACTACTGTAGCCACACACTGAGAAAGCCAGACCATGGAGTAAGTACAGACAGTACTATAATCAGTATTGCAGAACTACTGTAGCCACACACTGAGAAAGCCAGACCACGGAGTAAGTACAGACAGTACTATAATCAGTATTACAGAACTATTTTAGCCACACACTGAGAAATCCAGACCACGGAGTAATCACAGACAGTACTATAATCAGTATTACAGAACTATTATAGCCACTCACTGAGAAAGCCAGACCACGGAGTAAGTACAGACAGTACTATAATCAGTATTACAGAACTACTATAGCCACACACTGAGAAAGCCAGACCATGATGTAAGCACAGACAGTACTATAATCAGTATTACAGAACTGCTATAGCCACACACTGAGAAAGCCAGACCATGATGTAAGCACAGACAGTACTATAATCAGTATTACAGAACTGCTATAGCCACACACTGAGAAAGCCAGACCATGATGTAAGTACAGACAGTACTATAATCAGTATTACAGAACTACTATAGCCACACACTGAGAAAGCCAGACCATGATGTAAGTACAGACAGTACTATAATCAGTATTACAGAACTACTATAGCCACACACTGAGAAAGCCAAACCATGGAGTAATCACAGACAGTACTATAATCAGTATTACAGAACTACTATAGCCACACACTGAGAAAGCCAGACCACGGAGTAAGTACAGACAGTACTATAATCAGTATTACAGAACTACTATAGCCACACACTGAGAAAGCCAGACCATGGAGTAATCACAGACAGTACTATAATCAGTATTACAGAACTACTATAGCCACACACTGAGAAAGCCAGACCACGGAGTAATCACAGACAGTACTTTAATCAGTATTACAGAACTACTAAAGCCACACACTGAGAAAGCCAGACCATTAAATAAGTACAGACAGTACTATAATCAGTATTACAGAACTACTATAGCCACACACTGAGAAAGCCAGACCATGGAGAAATCACAGACAGTACTATAATCAGTATTACAGAACTACTATAGTCACACACTGAGAAAGCCAGACCATGAAGTAAGTACAGACAATACTATAATCAGTATTACAGGACTACTATAGCCACAAACTGAGAAAGCCAGACCACGGAGTAAGTACAGACAATACTATAATCAGTATTACCGAACTACTATAGCCACACACTGAGAAAGCCAGACCATGAAGTAAGTACAGACAGTACTATAATCAGTATTATGTAACTACTATAGCCACACTCTGAGAAAGCCAGACAATGAAGTAAGTACAGACAGTACTATAATCAGTATTACAGGACTACTATAGCCACAAACTGAGAAAGCCAGACCACGGAGTAAGTACAGACAATACTATAATCAGTATTACAGAACTAATATTGCCACACACTGAGAAAGTCAGAACACGGAGTAATCACAGACAGTACTATAATCAGTATTACAGAACTACTATAGCCACACACTGAGAAAGCCAGACCATGAAGTAAGTACAGACAATACTATAATCAGTATTACAGGACTACTATAGCCACAAACTGAGAAAGCCAGACCACGGAGTAAGTACAGACAATACTATAATCAGTATTACCGAACTACTATAGCCACACACTGAGAAAGCCAGACCATGAAGTAAGTACAGACAGTACTATAATCAGTATTACAGGACTACTATAGCCACAAACTGAGAAAGCCAGACCACGGAGTAAGTACAGACAATACTATAATCAGTATTACCGAACTACTATAGCCACACACTGAGAAAGCCAGACCATGAAGTAAGTACAGACAGTACTATAATCAGTATTATGTAACTACTATAGCCACACTCTGAGAAAGCCAGACAATGAAGTAAGTACAGACAGTACTATAATCAGTATTACAGGACTACTATAGCCACAAACTGAGAAAACCAGACCAAGGAGTAAGTACAGACAGTACTATAATCAGTGTTACAGAACTACTATAGCCACACACTGAGAAAGCCAGACCATGAAGTAAGTACAGACAGTACTATAATCAGTATTACAGAACTACTATAGCCACGCACTGAGAAAGCCAGACCACGGAGTAAGTACAGACAGTACTATAATCAGTATTGCAGAACTACTGTAGCCACGCACTGAGAAAGCCAGACCACGGAGTAAGTACAGGCAGGACTATAATCAGTATTACAGAACTACTATAGCCATACACTGAGAAAGCCAGACCACTGAGTAATCACAGACAGTACTATAATCAGTATTACAAAACTACTACAGCCACACACTGAGAAAGCCAGACCACAGAGTAAGTACAGACAGTACTATAATCAGTATTACAGAACTACTATAGCCACACACTGAGAAAGCCAGACCACGGAGTAAGTACAGACAGTACTATAATCAGTATTACAGAACTACTATAGCCACACACTGAGAAAGCCAGACCATGGACTAAGTACAGACAGTACTATAATCAGTATTACAGAACTACTATAGCCACACACTGAGAAAGCCAGACCACGGAGTAAATACAGATAGTACTAAAATCAGTATAACAGAACTACTATAGCCACACACTGAGAAAGCCAGACCATGGACTAAGTACAGACAGTACTATAATCAGTATTACAGAACTACTATAGCCACACACTGAGAAAGCCAGACCACGGAGTAAGCACAAATAGTTCTATTATCAGTATTACAGAACTACTGTAGCCACACACTGAGAAAGCCAGACCATGGACTAAGTACAGACAGTACTATAATCAGTATTACAGAACTACTATAGCCACACACTGAGAAAGCCAGACCATGGACTAAGTACAGACAGTACTATAATCAGTATTACAGAACTACTATAGCCACACACTGAGAAAGCCAGACCACGGAGTAAGCACAAATAGTACTATTATCAGTATTGCAGAACTACTGTAGCCACACACTGAGAAAGCCAGACCACGGCGTAAGTACAGACAGTACTATAATCTGTATTACAGACTACTATAGCCACACACTGAGAAAGTCAGACCACGGAGTAATCATAGACAGTACTATAATCAGTATTACAGAACTACTGTAGCCACACACTGAGAAAGCCTGACCACGGCGTAAGTACAGAGAGAACTCTAATCAGTATTACAGACTACTACAGCCACACACTGAGAAAGCCAGACCATGAAGTAAGTACAGACAGTATTATAAACAGGTTTACAGAACTACTGTAGCCACACACTGAGAAAGCCAGACCACGGAGTAAGTACATACAGTCCTATAATCAGTATTACAAAACTACTGTAGCCACACACTGTGAAAGCCAGACCATGGCGTAAGTACAGACAGTACTATATTCAGTATTACAGACTACTATAGCCACGCACTGAGAAAGCCAGACCACGGAGTAAGCACAGACAGTACTATAATCAGTATTACAGAACTAATATAGTCACACACTGAGAAAGATAGACCACGGAGTAAATACAGATAGTACTATAATCAGTATTACAGAACTACTATAGCCACACACTGAGAAAGCCAGACCACGGCGTAAGTACAGACAGTACTATAATCTGTATTACAGACTACTATAGCCACACACTGAGAAAGCCAGACCACGGAGTAATCACAGACAGTACTATAATCAGTATTACAGAACTAATATAGTCACACACTGAGAAAGCCATACCATGGACTAAGCACAGATAGTACTATAATCAGTATTACAGAACTAATATAGTCTCACACTGAGAAAGCCAGACCATGAAGTAAGTGCAGACAGTACTATAATCAGTATTACAGACTACTATAGCCACACACTGAGAAAGCCAGACCATGGAGTAAGCACAGACAGTACAATAATCAGTATTACAGAACTACTATAGCCACACACTGAGAAAGCCAGACCACGGAGTAAGTACAGATAGTACTATATGATGTATTACAGACTACTATAGCCACACACTGAGACAGCCAGACCACGGAGTAATCTAAGACAGTACTATAATCAGTATTACAGAACTACTGTAGCCACACACTGAGAAAGCCAGACCACGGAGTAAGTACAGACAATACTAAAATCAGTATTACAGAACTACTTTAGCCACACACTGAGAAAGCCAGACCATGGACTAAGTACAGACAGTACTATAATCAGTATTACAGAACTACTATAGCCACACACTGAGAAAGATAGACCACGGAGTAAATACAGATAGTACTATAATCAGTATTACAGAACTACTATAGCCACACACTGAGAAAGCCAGACCACTGAGTATGTGCAGACAGTACTATAATCAGTATGACAGAACTACTATAGCAAAGCACTGAGAAAGCCAGACCACGGAGTAAGCACAAATAGTACTATAATCAGTATTACAGAACTACTGTAGCCAAACACTGAGAAAGCCAGACCACGGCGTAAGTACAGACAGTATTATAATCAGGTTTACAGAACTACTGTTGCCACACACTGAGAATGCCAGACCACGGAGTAAGCACATACAGTACTATAATCAGTATTACAGAACTACTGTAGCCACACACTGTGAAAGCCAGACCACGGCGTAAGTACAGACAGTACTATAATCACTATTACAGACTACTATAGCCACGCACTGAGAAAGCCAGACCACGGAGTAATCACAGACAGTACTATAATTAGTATTACAGTACTACTATAGCCACACACTGAGAAATCCAGACCACGGAGAAATCACAGACAGCACTATAATCAGTATTACAGAACTAATATAGTCACACACTGAGAAAGCCATACCATGGACTAAGCACAGACAGTACTATAATCAGTATTACAGAACTAATATAGTCTCACACTGAGAAAGCCAGACCATGAAGTAAGTGCAGACAGTTCTATAATCAGTATTACAGACTACTATAGCCACACACTGAGAAAGCCAGACCATGGAGTAAGCACATACAGTACAATAATCAGTATTACAGAACTACTATAGCCATGCACTGAGAAAGCCAGACCACGGATTAAGCACAGACAGTACTATAATCAGTATTGCAGAACTACTGTAGCCACACACTGAGAAAGCCAGACCACGGAGTAAGTACAGGCAGGACTATTATCAGTATTACAGAACTACTATAGCCACACACTGAGAAAGCCAGACCATGAAGTAAGTACAGATAGTACTATAATCAGTATTACAGAACTACTATAGCCACACACTGAGAAAGCCAGACCATGGAGTAATCACAGACAGTACTATAATCAGTATTACAGAACTACTATAGCCACACACTGAGAAAGCCAGACCACGGAGTAAGTAGAGACAGTACTATAATCAGTATTACAGAACTACTATAGCCACACACTGAGAAAGCCAGACCACGGAGTAAGTACAGACAGTACTATAATCAGTGTTACAGAACTACTATAGCCACACACTGAGAAAGCCAGACCATGAAGTAAGTACAGACAGTACTATAATCAGTATTACAGAACTACTATAGCCACGCACAGAGAAAGCCAGACCACGGAGTAAGTACAGGCAGGCCTATAATCAGTATTACAGAACTACTATAGCCATACACTGAGAAAGCCAGACCATGGACTAAGTACAGACAGTACTATAATCAGTATTACAGAACTACTATAGCCATGCACTGAGAAAGCCAGACCACTGAGTAATCACAGACAGTACTATAATCAGTATTACAAAACTACTACAGCCACACACTGAGAAAGCCAGACCACGGAGTAAGTACAGACAGTACTATAATCAGTATTACAGAACTACTATAGCCACACACTGAGAAAGCCAGACCACGGAGTAAGTACAGACAGTACTATAATCAGTATTACAGAACTACTATAGCCACACACTGAGAAAGCCAGACCATGGACTAAGTACAGACAGTACTATAATCAGTATTACAGAACTACTATAGCCATGCACTGAGAAAGCCAAACCACAGAGTAAATACAGATAGTATTATAATCAGTATAACAGAACTACTATAGCCACACACTGAGAAAGCCAGACCACGGAGTATGTGCAGACAGTACTATAATCAGTACGACAGAACTACTATAGCCATGCACTGAGAAAGCCAGACCATGGACTAAGTACAGACAGTACTATAATCAGTATTACAGAACTACTATAGCCACACACTGAGAAAGCCAGACCACGGAGTAAGTACAGACAGTACTATAATCAGTATTACAGAACTACTGTAGCCACACACTGAGAAAGCCAGACCACGGCGTAAGTACAGACAGTACTATAATCTGTATTACAGACTACTATAGCCACACACTGAGAAAGTCAGACCACGGAGTAATCACAGACAGTACTATAATCAGTATTACAGAACTACTGTAGCCACACACTGAGAAAGCCAGACCACAGCGTAAGTACAGAGAGAACTCTAATCAGTATTACAGACTACTATAGCCACACCCTGAGAAAGCCAGACCATGAAGTAAGTACAGACAGTATGATAAACAGGTTTACAGAACTACTGTAGCCACACACTGAGAAAGCCAGACCACGGAGTAAATACAGTACTATAATCAGTATTACAGAACTACTGTAGCCACACACTGTGAAAGCCAGACCACGGCGTAAGTACAGACAGTACTATATTCAGTATTACAGACTACTATAGCCACGCACTGAGAAAGCCAGACCACGGAGTAAGCACAGACAGTACTATAATCAGTATTAAAGAACTAATATAGTCACACACTGAGAAAGCCATACCATGGACTAAGCACAGACAGTACTATAATCAGTATTACAGAACTAATATAGTCTCACACTGAGAAAGCCAGACCATGGAGTAAGCACAGACAGTACAATAATCAGTATTACAGAACTACTATAGCCACACACTGAGAAAGCCAGACCATGGAGTAAGTACAGACAGTACTATATGATGTATTACAGACTACTATAGCCACACACTGAGAAAGCCAGACCACGGAGTAATCACAGACAGTACAATAATCAGTATTACAGAACTACTATAGCCACACACTGAGAAAGCCAGACCATGGAGTAAGTACAGACAGTACTATATGATGTATTACAGAACTACTGTAGCCACACACTGAGAAAGCCAGACCACGGAGTAAGTACAGACAGTACTATAATCAGTATTACAGAACTACTATAGCCACACACTGAGAAAGCCAGACCATGAAGTAAGTACAGATAGTACTATAATCAGTATTACAGAACTACTATAGCCACACACTGAGAAAGCCAGACCATGGAGTAATCACAGACAGTACTATAATCAGTATTACAAAACTACTATAGCCACACACTGAGAAAGCCAGACCACGGAGTAAGTACAGACAGTACTATAATCAGTATTACAGAACTACTATAGCCACACACTGAGAAAGCCAGACCACGGAGTAAGTACAGACAGTACTATAATCAGTGTTACAGAACTACTATAGCCACACACTGAGAAAGCCAGACCACGGAGTAATCACAGGCAGTACTTTAATCAGTATTACCGAACTACTATAGCCAGGCACAGAGAAAGCCAGACCACTGAGTAATCACAGACAGTACTATAATCAGTATTACAAAACTACTATAGCCACACACTGAGAAAGCCAGACCACGGAGTAAGTAAATACAGTACTATAATCAGTATTACAGAACTACTGTAGCCACACACTGTGAAAGCCAGACCACGGCATAAGTACAGACAGTACTATATTCAGTATTACAGACTACTATAGCCACGCACTGAGAAAGCCAGACCACGGAGTAAGCACAGACAGTACTATAATCAGTATTAAAGAACTAATATAGTCACACACTGAGAAAGCCATACCATGGGCTAAGCACAGACAGTACTATAATCAGTATTACAGAACTAATATAGTCTCACACTGAGAAAGCCAGACCATGGAGTAAGCACAGACAGTACAATAATCAGTATTACAGAACTACTATAGCCACACACTGAGAAAGCCAGACCATGGAGTAAGTACAGACAGTACTATATGATGTATAACAGACTACTATAGCCACACACTGAGAAAGCCAGACCACGGAGTAATCACAGACAGTACTATAATCAGTATTACAGAACTACTGTAGCCACACACTGAGAAAGCCAGACCACGGAGTAAGTACAGGCAGGACTATAATCAGTATTACAGAACTACTATAGCCACACACTGAGAAAGCCAGACCATGAAGTAAGTACAGATAGTACTATAATGAGTATTACAGAACTACTATAGCCACACACTGAGAAAGCCAGACCATGGAGTAATCACAGACAGTACTATAATCAGTATTACAGAACTACTATAGCCACACACTGAGAAAGCCAGACCACGAGGAATCACAGACAGTACTATAATCAGTATTTCAGAACTACTATAGCCACACACTGAGAAAGCCAGACCACGGAGTATGTGCAGACAGTACTATAATCAGTATGACAGAACTACTATAGCCATGCACTGAGAAAGCCAGACCATGGACTAAGTACAGACAGTACTATAATCAGTATGACAGAACTACTATAGCCATGCACTGAGAAAGCCAGACCATGGACTAAGTACAGACAGTACTATAATCAGTATTACAGAACTAATATAGCCACACACAGAGAAAGCCAGACCATGGACTAAGTACAGACAGTACTATTATCAGTATTACAGAACTACTGTAGCCACACACTGAGAAAGCCAGACCACGGCGTAAGTACAGACAGTACTATAATCTGTATGACAGACTACTATAGCCACACACTGAGAAAGTCAGACCACGGAGTAATCACAGACAGTACTATAATCAGTATTACAGAACTACTGTAGCCACACACTGAGAAAGCCAGACCACAGCGTAAGTACAGAGAGAACTCTAATCAGTATTACAGACTACTATAGCCACACACTGAGAAAGCCAGACCATGAAGTAAGTACAGACAGTATGATAAACAGGTTTACAGAACTATTGTAGCCACACACTGAGAAAGCCAGACCACGGAGTAAGTAAATACAGTACTATAATCAGTATTACAGAACTACTGTAGCCACACACTGTGAAAGCCAGACCACGGCGTAAGTACAGACAGTACTATATTCAGTATTACAGACTACTATAGCCACGCACTGAGAAAGCCAGACCACGGAGTAAGCACAGACAGTACTATAATCAGTATTAAAGAACTAATATAGTCACACACTGAGAAAGCCATACCATGGACTAAGCACAGACAGTACTATAATCAGTATTACAGAACTAATATAGTCTCACACTGAGAAAGCCAGACCATGGAGTAAGCACAGACAGTACAATAATCAGTATTACAGAACTACTATAGCCACACACTGAGAAAGCCAGACCATGGAGTAAGTACAGACAGTACTATATGATGTATTACAGACTACTATAGCCACACACTGAGAAAGCCAGACCACGGAGTAATCACAGACAGTACTATAATCAGTATTACAGAACTACTGTAGCCACACACTGAGAAAGCCAGACCACGGAGTAAGTAAAGGCAGGACTATAATCAGTATTACAGAACTACTATAGCCACACACTGAGAAAGCCAGACCACGGAGTAAGTACAGACAGTACTATAATCAGTATTACAGAACTACTATAGCCACACACTGAGAAAGCCAGACCACGGAGTAAGTACAGACAGTACTATAATCAGTATTACAGAACTACTATAGCCACACACTGAGAAAGCCAGACCACGGAGTAAGTACAGACAGTACTATAATCAGTATTACAGAACTACTATAGCCACACACTGAGAAAGCCAGACCATGGAGTAATCACAGACAGTACTATAATCAGTATTACAAAACTACTATAGCCACACATTGAGAAAGCCAGACCACGGAGTAAGTACAGACAGTACTATAATCAGTATTACAGAACTACTATAGCCACACACTGAGAAAGCCAGACCACGGAGTAAGTACAGACAGTACTATAATCAGTATTACAGAACTACTATAGCCACACACTGAGAAAGCCAGACCATGGAGTAATCACAGACAGTACTATAATCAGTATTACAGAACTACTATAGCCACACACTGAGAAAGCCAGACCACAGAGTAAATACAGATAATACTATAATCAGTATAACAGAACTACTATAGCCACACACTGAGAAAGCCAGACCACGGAGTATGTGCAGACAGTACTATGATCAGTATGACAGAACTACTATAGCCACACACTGAGAAAGCCATACGACGGAGTAAGCACAAATAGTACTATGATCAGTATTACAGAACTACTATAGCCACACACTGAGAAAGCCAGACCACGGCGTAAGTACAGACAGTACTATAATCTGTATTACAGACTATTATAGCCACACACTGAGAAAGCCAGACCACGGAGTAATCACAGACAGTACTATAATCAGTATTACAGAACTACTGTAGCCACACTCTGAGAAAGCCAGACCACTGCGTAAGTACAGAGAGAACTCTAATCATTATTACAGACTACTATAGCCACACACTGAGAAAGCCAGACCATGAAGTAAGTACAGACAGTATTATAATCAGGTTTACAGAACTACTGTAGCCACACACTGAGAAAGCCAGACCACGGATTAAGTACATACAGTACTATAATCAGTATTACAGAACTACTGTAGCCACACACTGAGAAAGCCAGACCATGGCGTAAGTACAGACAGTACTATATTCAGTATTACAGACTACTATAGCCATGCACTGAGAAAGCCAGACCACGGATTAAGCACAGACAGTACTATAATCAGTACTACAGAACTTATATAGTCACACACTGAGAAAGCCATACCATGGACTAACCACAGACAGTACTATAATCAGTATTACAGAACCAATATAGTCTCACACTGAGAAAGACAGACCATGAAGTAAGTACAGACAGTACTATAATCAGTATTACAGACTACTATAGCCACACACTAAGAAAGCCAGACCATGGAGTAAGCACAGGCAGTACAATAATCAGTATTACGGAACTACTATAGCCACACACTGAGAAAGCCAGACCACGGAGTAAGTACAGGCAGGACTATAATCAGTATTACAGAACTACTATAGCCACACACTGAGAAAGCCAGACCATGAAGTAAGTACAGATAGTACTATAATCAGTATTACAGAAATACTATAGCCACACACTGAGAAAGCCAGACCATGGAGTAATCACAGACAGTACTATAATCAGTATTACAAAACTACTATAGCCACACACTGAGAAAGCCAGACCACGGAGTAAGTACAGACAGTACTATAATCAGTATTACAGAACTACTATAGCCACACACTGAGAAAGCCACACCACTGAGTAAGTACAGACAGTACTATAATCAGTATTACAGAACTACTATAGCCACACACTGAGAAAGCCAGACCACGGACTAAGTACAGACAGTACTATAATCAGTGTTACAGAACTACTATAGCCACGCACAGAGAAAGCCAGACCATGAAGTAAGTACAGACAGTACTATAATCAGTATTACAGAACTACTATAGCCACGCACAGAGAAAGCCAGACCACGGAGTAAGTATAGACAGTACTATAATCAGTATTGCATAACTACTGTAGCCACACACTGAGAAAGCCAGACCACGGAGTAAGTACAGGCAGGACTATAATCAGTATTACAGAACTACTATAGCCATACACTGAGAAAGCCAGACCACGGAGTAAGTACAGACAGTACTATAATCAGTATTACAGAACTACTATAGCCACACACTGAGAAAGCCAGACCATGGACTAAGTACAGACAGTACTATAATCAGTATTACAGAACTACTATAGCCACACATTGAGAAAGCCAGACCACGGAGTAAATACAGATAGTATTATAATCAGTATAACAGAACTACTATAGCCACACACTGAGAAAGCCAGACCACGGAGTATGTGCAGACAGTACTATAATCAGTATGACAGAACTACTATAGCCACACACTGAGAAAGCCAGACCATGGACTAAGTACAGACAGTACCATAATCAGTATTACAGAACTACTATAGCCACACACTGAGAAAGCCAGACCACGGAGTAAGCACAAATAGTACTATTATCAGTATTACAGAACTACTGTAGCCACACACTGAGAAAGCCAGACCATGGACTAAGTACAGACAGTACTATAATCAGTATTACAGAACTACTGTAGCCACACACTGAGAAAGCCAGACCACGGCGTAAGTACAGACAGTACTATAATCTGTATTACAGACTACTATAGCCACACACTGAGAAAGTCAGACCACGGAGTAATCACAGACAGTACTATAATCAGTATTACAGAACTACTGTAGCCACACACTGAGAAAGCCAGACCACAGCGTAAGTACAGAGAGAACTCTAATCAGTATTACAGACTACTATAGCCACACACTGAGAAAGCCAGACCATGAAGTAAGTACAGACAGTATGATAAACAGGTTTACAGAACTACTGTAGCCACACACTGAGAAAGCCAGACCACGGAGTAAGTAAATACAGTACTATAATCAGTATTACAGAACTACTGTAGCCACACACTGTGAAAGCCGACCACGGCGTAAGTACAGACAGTACTATATTCAGTATTACAGACTACTATAGCCACGCACTGAGAAAGCCAGACCACGGAGTAAGCACAGACAGTACTATAATCAGTATTACAGAACTAATATAGTCACACACTGAGAAAGCCATACCATGGACTAAGCACAGACAGTACTATAATCAGTATTACAGAACTAATATAGTCACACACTGAGAAAGCCAGACCATGGAGTAAGCACAGACAGTACAATAATCAGTATTACAGAACTACTATAGCCACACACTGAGAAAGCCAGACCATGGAGTAAGTACAGACAGTACTATATGATGTATTACAGACTATTATAGCCACACACTGAGAAAGCCAGACCACGGAGTAATCACAGACAGTACTATAATCAGTATTACAGAACTACTGTAGCCACACACTGAGAAAGCCAGACCACGGAGTAAGTACAGACAGTACTATAATCAGTATTACAGAACTACTATAGCCACACACTGAGAAAGCCAGACCACGGAGTAAGTACAGACAGTACTATAATCAGTATTACAGAACTACTATAGCCACACACTGAGAAAGCCAGACCATGGAGTAATCACAGACAGTACTATAATCAGTATTACAGAACTACTATAGCCACACACTGAGAAAGCCAGACCACAGAGTAAATACAGATAATACTATAATCAGTATAACAGAACTACTATAGCCACACACTGAGAAAGCCAGACCACGGAGTATGTGCAGACAGTACTATGATCTGTATGACAGAACTACTATAGCCATGCACTCAGAAAGCCATACGACGGAGTAAGCACAAATAGTACTATGATCAGTATTACAGAACTACTATAGCCACACACTGAGAAAGCCAGACCACGGCGTTAGTACAGACAGTACTATAATCTGTATTACAGACTACTATAGCACCACACTGAGAAAGCCAGACCACGGAGTAATCACAGACAGTACTATAATCAGTATTACAGAACTACTGTAGCCACACTCTGAGAAAGCCAGACCACTGCGTAAGTACAGAGAGAACTCTAATCATTATTACAGACTACTATAGCCACACACTGAGAAAGCCAGACCATGAAGTAAGTACAGACAGTATTATAATCAGGTTTACAGAACTACTGTAGCCACACACTGAGAAAGCCAGACCACGGATTAAGTACATACAGTACTATAATCAGTATTACAGAACTACTGTAGCCACACACTGAGAAAGCCAGACCACGGCGTAAGTACAGACAGTACTATATTCAGTATTACAGACTACTATAGCCACGCACTGAGAAAGCCAGACCACGGAGTAAGCACAGACAGTACTATAATCAGTACTACAGAACTTATATAGTCACACACTGAGAAAGCCATACCATGGACTAAGCACAGACAGTACTATAATCAGTATTACAGAACCAATATAGTCTCACACTGAGAAAGACAGACCATGAAGTAAGTACAGACAGTACTATAATCAGTATTACAGACTACTATAGCCACACACTAAGAAAGCCAGACCATGGAGTAAGCACAGGCAGTACAATAATCAATATTACGGAACTACTATAGCCACACACTGAGAAAGCCAGACCACGGAGTAATCACAGACAGTACTATAATCAGTATTACAGAACTACTATTGCCACACACTGAGAAAGCCAGAACACGGAGTAATCACAGACAGTACTATAATTAGTATTACAGTACTACTATAGCCACACACTGAGAAATCCAGACCACGGAGTAATCACAGACAGCACTATAATCAGTATTACAGAACTACTATTGCCACACACTGAGAAAGCCAGACCATGAAGTAAGTACAGACAATACTATAATCAGTATTAGAGAACTACTATAGCCACACACTGAGAAAGCCAGACCACGGAGTAAGTACAGACAGTACTATAATCAGTATTACAGAACTACTGAGTATTAAACACACTGAGAAAGCCAGACCACGGAGTAAGTACAGACAGTACTATAATCAGTATAACAGAACTACTATAGCCACACACTGAGAAAGCCAGACCACGGAGTAATCACAGACAGTACTATAATCAGTATTACAGAACTACTATAGCCACACACTGAGAAAGCCAGACCATGGAGTAAGCACAGACAGTACTATAATCAGTATTACAGAACTACTATAGCCACACACTGAGAAAGCCAGACCACTGAGAAAAGTACAGACAGTACTATAAACAGTATTACAGAACTACTATAGTCACATTCTGAGAAAGCCAGACCACGGACTAAGTACAGACAGCACTATAATCAGTATTACAGAACTGCTATAGCCACACACTGAGAAAGCCAGACCACGGAGTAAGCACAGACAGTACTATAATCAGTATTACAGAACTACTATAGCCACACACTGAGAAAGCCAGACCATGGAGTAAGTATAGATAGTACTATAATCAGTATTACAGAACTACTATAGCCACACACTGAGAAAGCCAGACCATGGAGTAAGCACAGACAGTACTATAGTCAGTATTACAGAACTACTATAGCCACACACTGAGAAAGCCAGACCATGGAGTAATCACAGACAGTACTATAATCAGTATTACAGAACTACTATAGCCACACACTGAGAAAGCCAGACCACGGAGTAAATACAGACTGTACTATAATCAGTATTACATAACTACTATAGCCACACACTGAGAAAGCCAGACCATGGACTAAGTACAGACAGTACTATAATCAGTATTACAGAACTACTATAGCCACACACTGAGAAAGCCAGACCACGGAGTAAATACAGATAGTACTATAATCAGTATTACTGAACTACTATAGCCACACACTGAGAAAGCCAGACCACGGAGTATGTGCAGACAGTACTATAATCAGTATGACAGAACTACTATAGCCATGCACTGAGAAAGCCAGACCACGGAGTAAGCACAAATAGTACTATAATCAGTATTACAGAACTACTATAGCCACACACTGAGAAAGCCAGACCACGGTGTAAGAACAGACAGTACTATAATCTGTATTACAGACTACTATAGCCACACACTGAGAAAGCCAGACCACGGAGTAATCACAGACAGTACTATAAAGAGTATTACAGAACTACTGTAGCCACACACTGAGAAAGCCAGACCATGGAGTAAGCACAGACAGTACTATAATCAGTATTACAGAACTACTAAAGCCACACACTGAGACAGCCAGACCACGGAATAAGTACAGACAGTACTATAATCAGTATTACTGAACTACTATATCCACACACTGAGAAAGCCAGACCATGGACTAAGTACAGACAGTACTATAATCAGTATTACAGAACTACTATTGCCACACACTGAGAAAGCCAGAACACGGAGTAATCACAGACAGTACTATAATTAGTATTACAGTACTACTATAGCCACACACTGAGAAATCCAGACCACGGAGTAATCACAGACAGCACTATAATCAGTATTACAGAACTACTATTGCCACACACTGAGAAAGCCAGACCATGAAGTAAGTACAGACAATACTATAATCAGTATTAGAGAACTACTATAGCCACACACTGAGAAAGCCAGACCACGGAGTAAGTACAGACAGTACTATAATCAGTATTACAGAACTACTGAGTATTAAACACACTGAGAAAGCCAGACCACGGAGTAAGTACAGACAGTACTATAATCAGTATAACAGAACTACTATAGCCACACACTGAGAAAGCCAGACCACGGAGTAATCACAGACAGTACTATAATCAGTATTACAGAACTACTATAGCCACACACTGAGAAAGCCAGACCATGGAGTAAGCACAGACAGTACTATAATCAGTATTACAGAACTACTATAGCCACACACTGAGAAAGCCAGACCACTGAGAAAAGTACAGACAGTACTATAAACAGTATTACAGAACTACTATAGTCACATTCTGAGAAAGCCAGACCACGGACTAAGTACAGACAGCACTATAATCAGTATTACAGAACTGCTATAGCCACACACTGAGAAAGCCAGACCACGGAGTAAGCACAGACAGTACTATAATCAGTATTACAGAACTACTATAGCCACACACTGAGAAAGCCAGACCATGGAGTAAGTATAGATAGTACTATAATCAGTATTACAGAACTACTATAGCCACACACTGAGAAAGCCAGACCATGGAGTAAGCACAGACAGTACTATAGTCAGTATTACAGAACTACTATAGCCACACACTGAGAAAGCCAGACCATGGAGTAATCACAGACAGTACTATAATCAGTATTACAGAACTACTATAGCCACACACTGAGAAAGCCAGACCACGGAGTAAATACAGACTGTACTATAATCAGTATTACATAACTACTATAGCCACACACTGAGAAAGCCAGACCATGGACTAAGTACAGACAGTACTATAATCAGTATTACAGAACTACTATAGCCACACACTGAGAAAGCCAGACCACGGAGTAAATACAGATAGTACTATAATCAGTATTACTGAACTACTATAGCCACACACTGAGAAAGCCAGACCACGGAGTATGTGCAGACAGTACTATAATCAGTATGACAGAACTACTATAGCCATGCACTGAGAAAGCCAGACCACGGAGTAAGCACAAATAGTACTATAATCAGTATTACAGAACTACTATAGCCACACACTGAGAAAGCCAGACCACGGTGTAAGAACAGACAGTACTATAATCTGTATTACAGACTACTATAGCCACACACTGAGAAAGCCAGACCACGGAGTAATCACAGACAGTACTATAAAGAGTATTACAGAACTACTGTAGCCACACACTGAGATAGCCAGACCATGGAGTAAGCACAGACAGTACTATAATCAGTATTACAGAACTACTAAAGCCACACACTGAGACAGCCAGACCACGGAATAAGTACAGACAGTACTATAATCAGTATTACTGAACTACTATATCCACACACTGAGAAAGCCAGACCATGGACTAAGTACAGACAGTACTATAATCAGTATTACAGAACTACTATAGCCACACACTGAGAAAGCCAGACCACGGAGTAAATACAGATAGTACTATAATCAGTATTACTGAACTACTATAGCCACACACTGAGAAAGCCAGACCACGGAGTATGTGCAGACAGTACTATAATCAGTATGACAGAACTACTATAGCCACACACTGAGAAAGCCAGACCACGGTGTAAGAACAGACAGTACTATAATCTGTATTACAGACTACTATAGCCACACACTGAGAAAGCCAGACCACGGAGTAATCACAGACAGTACTATAAAGAGTATTACAGAACTACTGTAGCCACACACTGAGAAAGCCAGACCACGGCGTAAGTACAGAGAGGACTCTAATCAGTATTACAGACTACTATAGCCACACACTGAGAAAGCCATACCATGAAGTAAGTACAGACAGTACTATAATCAGGTTTTCAGAACTACTGTAGCCACACACTGAGAAAGCCAGACAACGGAGTAAGTACATACAGTACTATAATCAGTATTACAGAACTACTGTAGCCACACACTGTGAAAGCCAGACCACGGCGTAAGTACAGACAGTACTATAATCAGTATTACAGACTACTATAGCCACACACTGAGAAAGCAAGACTACGGAGTAAGTACAGACAGTACTATAATCAGTATTAGAGAACTACTATAGCCACGCACTGAGAAAGCCAGACCACGGAGTAAGCACAGATAGTACTATAATCAGTATTACAGAACTAATATAGTCACACACTGAGAAAGCCAGACCATGAAGTAAGTACAGACAGTACTATAATCAGTATTACAGACTACTATAGCCACACACTGAGAAAGCCAGACCATGGAGTAAGCACAGACAGTACTATAATCAGTATTACAGACTACTATAGCCACGCACTGAGAAAGCCAGACCACGGAGTAAGCACAGATAGTACTATAATTAGTATTACAGAACTAATATAGTCACACACTGAGAAAGCCAGACCATGAAGTAAGTGCAGCCAGTACTATAATCAGTATTACAGACTACTATAGCCACACACTGAGAAAGCCAGAACATGGAGTAAGCACAGACAGTACTATATTCAGTATTACAGAACTAATATAGTCTCACACTGAGAAGGCCAGACCATGGACTAAGCACAGACAGTACTATAATCAGTATTACAGAACTACTATAGCCACACACTGAGAAAGCCAGACCATGGACTAAGTACAGACAGTACTATAATCAGTATTACAGAACTACTATAGCCACACACTGAGAAAGCCAGACCACGGAGTAAATACAGATAGTACTATAATCAGTATAACAGAACTACTATAGCCACACACTGAGAAAGCCAGACCACGGAGTATGTGCAGACAGTACTATAATCAGTATGACAGAACTACTATAGCCACGCACAGAGAAAGCAGACCATGGAGTAAGTACAGACAGTACTATATGATGTATTACAGATTACTATAGCCACACACTGAGAAAGCCAGACCACAGAGTATTCACAGACAGTACTATAATCAGTATTACAGAACTACTGTAGCCACACACTGAGAAAGCCAGACCTCGGAGTAAGTACAGACAGTACTATAATCAGTATTACAGAACTACTATAGCCACACACTGAGAAAGCCAGACCACGGAGTAAGTACAGACAGTACTATAATCAGTGTTACAGAACTACTATAGCCACACACTGAGAAAGCCAGACCATGAAGTAAGTACAGACAGTACTATAATCAGTATTACAGAACTACTATAGCCACACACTGAGAAAGCCAGACCACGGAGTAAGTACAGGCAGGACTATAATCAGTATTACAGAACTACTATAGCCATACACTGAGAAAGCCAGACCACTGAGTAATCACAGACAGTACTATAATCAGTATTACAAAACTACTACAGCCACACACTGAGAAAGCCAGACCACGGAGTAAATACAGATAGTATTATAATCAGTATAACAGAACTACTATAGCCACACACTGAGAAAGCCAAACCACGGAGTATGTGCAGACAGTACTATAATCAGTATGACAGAACTACTATAGCCACACACTGAGAAAGCCAGACCACGGAGTAAGCACAAATAGTACTATTATCAGTATTACAGAACTACTGTAGCCACACACTGAGAAAGCCAGACCACGGCGTAAGTACAGACAGTACTATAATCTGTATTACAGACTACTATAGCCACACACTGAGAAAGTCAGACCACGGAGTAATCACAGACAGTACTATAATAAGTATTACAGAACTACTGTAGCCACACACTGAGAAAGCCAGACCACAGCGTAAGTACAGAGAGAACTCTAATCAGTATTACAGACTACTATAGCCACACACTGAGAAAGCCAGACCATGAAGTAAGTACAGACAGTACTATAATCAGTATTACAGATCTACTGTAGCTACACACTGTGAAAGCCAGACCACGGCGTAAGAACAGACAGTACTATATTCAGTATTACAGACTACTATAGCCACGCACTGAGAAAGCCAGACCACGGAGTAAGCACAGACAGTACTATAATCAGTATTACAGAACTAATATAGTCACACACTGAGAAAGCCATACCATGGACTAAGCACAGACAGTACTATAATCAGTATTACAGAACTAATATAGTCTCACACTGAGAAAGCCAGACCATGGAGTAAGCACAGACAGTACAATAATCAGTATTACAGAACTACTATAGCCACACACTGAGAAAGCCAGACCATGGAGTAAGTACAGACAGTACTATATGATGTATTACAGACTACTATAGCCACACACTGAGAAAGCCAGACCACGGAGTAATCACAGACAGTACTATAATCAGTAATACAGAACTACTGTAGCCACACACTGAGAAAGCCAGACCACGGAGTAAGTACAGGCAGGACTATAATCAGTATTACAGAACTACTATAGCCACACACTGAGAAAGCCAGACCATGAAGTAAGTACAGATAGTACTATAATCAGTATTACAGAACTACTATAGCCACACACTGAGAAAGCCAGACCACGGAGTAAGTACAGGCAGTACTATAATCAGTATTACAGAACTACTATAGCCACACACTGAGAAAGCCAGACCACGGAGTAAGTACAGACAGTACTATAATCAGTATTACAGAACTACTATAGCCACACACTGAGAAAGCCAGACCATGGAGTAATCACAGACAGTACTATAATCAGTATTACAGAACTACTATAGCCACACACTGAGAAAGCCAGACCACAGAGTAAATACAGATAATACTATAATCAGTATAACAGAACTACTATAGCCACACACTGAGAAAGCCAGACCACGGAGTATGTGCAGACAGTACTATGATCAGTATGACAGAACTACTATAGCCATGCACTGAGAAAGCCATACGACGGAGTAAGCACAAATAGTACTATGATCAGTATTACAGAACTACTATAGCCACACACTGAGAAAGCCAGACCACGGAGTAAGTACAGACAGTACTATAATCAGTATTACAGAACTACTATAGCCACACACTGAGAAAGCCAGACCACGGAGTAAGTACAGACAGTACTATAATCTGTATTACAGACTACTATAGCCACACACTGAGAAAGCCAGACCACGGAGTAATCACAGACAGTACTATAATCAGTATTACAGAACTACTGTAGCCACACTCTGAGAAAGCCAGACCACTGCGTAAGTACAGAGAGAACTCTAATCATTATTACAGACTACTATAGCCACACACTGAGAAAGCCAGACCATGAAGTAAGTACAGACAGTATTATAATCAGGTTTACAGAACTACTGTAGCCACACACTGAGAAAGCCAGACCATGGATTAAGTACATACAGTACTATAATCAGTATTACAGAACTACTGTAGCCACACACTGAGAAAGCCAGACCACGGCGTAAGTACAGACAGTACTATATTCAGTATTACAGACTACTATAGCCACGCACTGAGAAAGCCAGACCATGGAGTAAGCACAGACAGTACTATAATCAGTACTACAGAACTTATATAGTCACACACTGAGAAAGCCATACCATGGACTAAGCACAGACAGTACTATAATCAGTATTACAGAACCAATATAGTCTCACACTGAGAAAGACAGACCATGAAGTAAGTACAGACAGTACTATAATCAGTATTACAGACTACTATAGCCACACACTAAGAAAGCCAGACCATGGAGTAAGCACAGGCAGTACAATAATCAGTATTACGGAACTACTATAGCCACACACTGAGAAAGCCAGACCACGGAGTAATCACAGACAGTACTATAATCAGTATTACAGAACTACTATTGCCACACACTGAGAAAGCCAGAACACGGAGTAATCACAGACAGTACTATAATTAGTATTACAGTACTACTATAGCCACACACTGAGAAATCCAGACCACGGAGTAATCACAGACAGCACTATAATCAGTATTACAGAACTACTATTGCCACACACTGAGAAAGCCAGACCATGAAGTAAGTACAGACAATACTATAATCAGTATTAGAGAACTACTATAGCCACACACTGAGAAAGCCAGACCACGGAGTAAGTACAGACAGTACTATAATCAGTATTACAGAACTACTGAGTATTAAACACACTGAGAAAGCCAGACCACTGAGAAAAGTACAGACAGTACTATAATCAGTATTACAGAACTACTATAGCCACACACTGAGAAAGCCAGACCATGGAGTAAGCACAGACAGTACTATAATCAGTATTACAGAACTATTATAGCCACACACTGAGAAAGCCATACCACGGAGTAAGCACAGACAGTACTATAATCTGTATTACAGAACTACTATAGCCACACACTGAGAAAGCCAGACCACTGAGAAAAGTACAGACAGTACTATAAACAGTATTACAGAACTACTATAGTCACATTCTGAGAAAGCCAGACCACGGAGTAAGTACAGACAGTACTATAATCAGTATTACAGAACTACTATAGCCACACACTGAGAAAGCCAGACCTCGGAGTAAGTACAGGCAGGACTATATTCAGTATTACAGAACTACTATAGCCACACACTGAGAAAGCCAGACCATGAAGTAAGTACAGACAGTACTATATTCAGTATTACAGAACTACTATAGCCACACACTGAGAAAGCCAGACCATGAAGTAAGTACAGACAGTACTATAATCAGTATTACAGAACTACTAAAGCCACACACTGAGACAGCCAGACCACGGAGTAAGTACAGACAGTACATTAATCAGTATTACAGAACTACTATAGCCACACACTGAGAAAGCCAGACCACGGAGTAAGTACAGACTGTACTATAATCAGTATTACAGAACTACTATAGCCACACACTGAGAAAGCCAGACCATGGACTAAGTACAGACAGTAATATAATCAGTATTACAGAACTACTATAGCCACACACTGAGAAAGCCAGACCACGGAGTAAATACAGATAGTACTATAATTAGTATTACTGAACTACTATAGCCACACACTGAGAAAGCCAGACCACGGAGTATGTGCAGACAGTACTATAATCAGTATGACAGAACTACTATAGCCATGCACTGAGAAAGCCAGACCACGGAGTAAGCACAAATAGTACTATAATCAGTATTACAGAACTACTATAGCCACACACTGAGAAAGCCATACCACGGTGTAAGAACAGACAGTACTATAATCTGTATTACAGACTACTATAGCCACACACTGAGAAAGCCAGACCACGGAGTAATCACAGACAGTACTATAAAGAGTATTACAGAACTACTGTAGCCACACACTGAGAAAGCCAGACCACGGCGTAAGTACAGAGAGGACTCTAATCAGTATTACAGACTACTATAGCCACACACTGAGAAAGCCAGACCATGAAGTAAGTACAGACAGTACTATAATCAGGTTTTCAGAACTACTGTAGCCACACACTGAGAAAGCCAGACAACGGAGTAAGTACATACAGTACTATAATCAGTATTACAGAAATACTGTAGCCACACACTGTGAAAGCCAGACCACGGCGTAAGTACAGACAGTACTATAATCAGTATTACAGACTACTATAGCCACGCACTGAGAATGCCAGACCACGGAGTAAGCACAGATAGTACTATAATCAGTATTACAGAACTAATATAGTCACACACTGAGAAAGCCAGACCATGAAGTAAGTACAGACAGTACTATAATCAGTATTACAGACTACTATAGCCACACACTGAGAAAGCCAGACCATGGAGTAAGCACAGACAGTACTATAATCAGTATTACAGACTACTATAGCCACGCACTGAGAAAGCCAGACCACGGAGTAAGCACAGATAGTACTATAATTAGTATTACAGAACTAATATAGTAACACACTGAGAAAGCCAGACCATGAAGTAAGTGCAGCCAGTACTATAATCAGTATTACAGACTACTATAGCCACACACTGAGAAAGCCAGATCATGGAGTAAGCACAGACAGTACTATATTCAGTATTACAGAACTAATATAGTCTCACACTGAGAAGGCCAGACCATGGACTAAGCACAGACAGTACTATAATCAGTATTACAGAACTACTATAGCCACACACTGAGAAAGCCAGACCACGGAGTAAATACAGATAGTACTATAATCAGTATAACAGAACTACTATAGCCACACACTGAGAAAGCCAGACCACGGAGTATGTGCAGACAGTACTATAATCAGTATGACAGAACTACTATAGCCACACACTGAGAAATCCAGACCACGGAGTAAGCACAAATAGTACTATTATCAGTATTACAGAACTACTGTAGCCACACACTGAGAAAGCCAGACCATGGAGTAAGTACAGACAGTACTATATGATGTATTACAGATTACTATAGCCACACACTGAGAAAGCCAGACCACGGAGTAATCACAGACAGTACTATAATCAGTATTACAGAACTACTGTAGCCACACACTGAGAAAGCCAGACCACGGAGTAAGTACAGACAATACTATAATCAGTATTGCAGAACTACTGTAGCCACACACTGAGAAAGCCAGACCACGGAGTAAGTACAGGCAGGACTATAATCAGTATTACAGAACTACTATAGCCACACACTGAGAAAGCCAGACCATGAAGTAAGTACAGATAGTACTATAATCAGTATTACAGAACTACTATAGCCACACACTGAGAAAGCCATACCACGGCGTAAGTACAGACAGTACTATAATCTGTATTACAGACTACTATAGCCACACACTGAGAAAGCCAGACCACGGAGTAATCACAGACAGTACTATAATCAGTATTACAGAACTACTGTAGCCACACTCTGAGAAAGCCAGACCACTGCGTAAGTACAGAGAGAACTCTAATCAGTATTACAGACTACTATAGCCACACACTGAGAAAGCCAGACCATGAAGTAAGTACAGACAGTATTATAATCAGGTTTACAGAACTACTGTTGCCACACACTGAGAAAGCCAGACCACGGAGTAAGTACATACAGTACTATAATCAGTATTACAGAACTACTGTAGCCACACACTGAGAAAGCCAGACCACGGCGTAAGTACAGACAGTACTATATTCAGTATTACAGACTACTATAGCCACGCACTGAGAAAGCCAGACCACGGAGTAAGCACAGACAGTACTATAATCAGTACTACAGAACTTATATAGTCACACACTGAGAAAGCCATACCATGGACTAAGCACAGACAGTACTATAATCAGTATTACAGAACCAATATAGTCTCACACTGAGAAAGCCAGACCATGAAGTAAGTACAGACAGTTCTATAATCAGTATTACAGACTACTATAGCCACACACTGAGAAAGCCAGACCATGGAGTAAGCACAGACAGTACAATAATCAGTATTACAGAACTACTATAGCCACACACTGAGAAAGCCAGACCACGGAGTAATCACAGACAGTACTATAATCAGTGTTACAGACCTACTGTAGCCACACACTGAGAAAGCCAGACCACGGCGTAAGTACAGACAGTACTATAATCAGTATTAAAGACTACTATAGCCACACACTGAGAAAGCCAGATCACGGAGTAAGTACAGACAGTACTATAATTAGTATTACAGAACTACTGTAGCCACACACTGAGAAAGCCAGACCACGGAGTAATCACAGACAGCACTATATTCAGTATTACAGAACTACAATTGCCACACACTGAGAAAGCCAGACCACGGAGTAATCACAGACAGTACTATAATTAGTATTACAGTACTACTATAGCCACACACTGAGAAAGCCAGACCACGGAGTAAATACAGATAGTACTATAATCAGTATAACAGAACTACTATAGCCACACACTGAGAAAGCCAGACCACGGAGTATGTGCAGACAGTACTATAATCAGTATGACAGAACTACTATAGCCACACACTGAGAAAGCCAGACCACGGAGTAAGCACAAATAGTACTATTATCAGTATTACAGAACTACTGTAGCCACACACTGAGAAAGCCAGACCATGGAGTAAGTACAGACAGTACTATATGATGTATTACAGATTACTATAGCCACACACTGAGAAAGCCAGACCACGGAGTAATCACAGACAGTACTATAATCAGTATTACAGAACTACTGTAGCCACACACTGAGAAAGCCAGACCACGGAGTAAGTACAGACAATACTATAATCAGTATTGCAGAACTACTGTAGCCACACACTGAGAAAGCCAGACCACGGAGTAAGTACAGGCAGGACTATAATCAGTATTACAGAACTACTATAGCCACACACTGAGAAAGCCAGACCATGAAGTAAGTACAGATAGTACTATAATCAGTATTACAGAACTACTATAGCCACACACTGAGAAAGCCATACCACGGCGTAAGTACAGACAGTACTATAATCTGTATTACAGACTACTATAGCCACACACTGAGAAAGCCAGACCACGGAGTAATCACAGACAGTACTATAATCAGTATTACAGAACTACTGTAGCCACACTCTGAGAAAGCCAGACCACTGCGTAAGTACAGAGAGAACTCTAATCAGTATTACAGACTACTATAGCCACACACTGAGAAAGCCAGACCATGAAGTAAGTACAGACAGTATTATAATCAGGTTTACAGAACTACTGTTGCCACACACTGAGAAAGCCAGACCACGGAGTAAGTACATACAGTACTATAATCAGTATTACAGAACTACTGTAGCCACACACTGAGAAAGCCAGACCACGGCGTAAGTACAGACAGTACTATATTCAGTATTACAGACTACTATATCCACGCACTGAGAAAGCCAGACCACGGAGTAAGCACAGACAGTACTATAATCAGTACTACAGAACTTATATAGTCACACACTGAGAAAGCCATACCATGGACTAAGCACAGACAGTACTATAATCAGTATTACAGAACCAATATAGTCTCACACTGAGAAAGCCAGACCATGAAGTAAGTACAGACAGTTCTATAATCAGTATTACAGACTACTATAGCCACACACTGAGAAAGCCAGACCATGGAGTAAGCACAGACAGTACAATAATCAGTATTACAGAACTACTATAGCCACACACTGAGAAAGCCAGACCACGGAGTAATCACAGACAGTACTATAATCAGTATTACAGACCTACTGTAGCCACACACTGAGAAAGCCAGACCACGGCGTAAGTACAGACAGTACTATAATCAGTATTAAAGACTACTATAGCCACACACTGAGAAAGCCAGATCACGGAGTAAGTACAGACAGTACTATAATTAGTATTACAGAACTACTGTAGCCACACACTGAGAAAGCCAGACCACGGAGTAATCACAGACAGCACTATAATCAGTATTACAGAACTACAATTGCCACACACTGAGAAAGCCAGACCACGGAGTAATCACAGACAGTACTATAATTAGTATTACAGTACTACTATAGCCACACACTGAGAAATCCAGACCATGGAGTAATCACAGACAGCACTATAATCAGTATTACAGAACTACTATTGCCACACACTGAGAAAGCCAGACCATGAAGTAAGTACAGACAATACTATAATCAGAATTAGAGAACTACTATAGCCACACACTGAGAAAGCCAGACCACGGAGTAAGTACAGACAGTACTATAATCAGTATTACAGAACTACTGAGTATTAAACACACTGAGAAAGCCAGACCACGGAGTAAGTACAGACAGTACTATAATCAGTATAACAGAACTACTATAGCCACACACTGAGAAAGCAAGACCACGGAGTAATCACAGACAGTACTATAATCAGTATTACAGAACTACTATAGCCACACACTGAGAAAGCCAGACCACGGAGTAAGCACAGACAGTACTATAATCAGTATAACAGAACTACTATAGCCACACACTGAGAAAGCAAGACCACGGAGTAATCACAGACAGTACTATAATCAGTATTACAGAACTACTATAGCCACACACTGAGAAAGCCAGACCACAGAGTAAGCACAGACAGTACTATAATCAGTATTACAGAACTACTATAGCCACACACTGAGAAAGCCAGACCACTGAGAAAAGTACAGACAGTACTATAAACAGTATTACAGAACTACTATAGTCACATTCTGAGAAAGCCAGACCACGGAGTAAGTACAGACAGCACTATAATCAGTATTACAGAACTACTATAGCCACACACTGAGAAAGCCAGACCACTGAGAAAAGCACAGACAGTACTATAATCAGTATTACAGAACTATTATATCCACACACTGAGAAAGCAAGACCACGGAGTAATCACAGACAGTACTATAATCAGTATTACAGAACTACTATAGCCACACACTGAGAAAGCCAGACCACGGAGTATGCACAGACAGTACTATAATCAGTATTACAGAACTATTATATCCACACACTGAGAAAGCCAGACCACAGCGTAAGCACAGACAGTACTATAATCAGTATTACAGAACTACTATAGCCACACACTGAGAAAGCCAGACCACTGAGAAAAGTACAGACAGTACTATAAACAGTATTACAGAACTACTATAGTCACATTCTGAGAAAGCCAGACCACGGAGTAAGTACAGACAGCACTATAATCAGTATTACAGAACTGCTATAGCCATACACTGAGAAAGCCAGACCACGGAGAAAGCACAGACAGTACTATAGTCAGTATTACAGAACTACTATAGCCACACACTGAGAAAGCCAGACCACGGAGTAAGTACAGGCAGGACTATATTCAGTATTACAGAACTACTATAGCCACACACTGAGAAAGCCAGACCATGAAGTAAGTACAGACAGTACTATAATCAGTATTACAGAACTACTATAGCCACACACTGAGAAAGCCAGACCACGGAGTAATCACAGACAGTACTATAATCAGTATTACAGAACTACTAAAGCCACACACTGAGAAAGCCAGACCATGAAGTAAGTACAGACAGTACTATAATCAGTATTACAGAACTACTATAGCCACACACTGAGACAGCCAGACCACGGAGTAAGTACAGACAGTACTATAATCAGTATTACAGAACTACTATAGCCACACACTGAGAAAGCCAGACCACGGAGTAAGTACAGACAGTACTATAATCAGTATTACAGAACTACTATAGCCACACACTGAGAAAGCCAGACCATGGACTAAGTACAGACAGTACTATAATCAGTATTACAGAACTACTATAGCCACACACTGAGAAAGCCACACCACGGAGTAAATACAGATAGTACTATATTCAGTATTACAGAACTACTATAGCCACACACTGAGAAAGCCAGACCACGGAGTATGTGCAGACAGTACTATAATCAGTATGACAGAACTACTATAGCCATGCACTGAGAAAGCCAGACAACGGAGTAAGCACAAATAGTACTATAATCAGTATTACAGAACTACTATTGCCACACACTGAGAAAGCCAGACCACGGCGTAAGAACAGACAGTACTATAATCTGTATTACAGACTACTATAGCCACACACTGAGAAAGCCAGACCACGGAGTAATCACAGACAGTACTATAAAGAGTATTACAGAACTACTGTAGCCACACACTGAGAAAGCCAGACCACGGCGTAAGTACAGAGAGGACTCTAATCAGTATTACAGACTACTATAGCCACACACTGAGAAAGCCAGACCATGAAGTAAGTACAGACAGTACTATAATCAGGTTTTCAGAACTACTGTAGCCACACACTGAGAAAGCCAGAGCACGGAGTAAGTACATACAGTACTATAATCAGTATTACAGAACTACTGTAGCCACACACTGTGAAAGCCAGACCACGGCGTAAGTACAGACAGTACTATAATCAGTATTACAGACTACTATAGCCACACACTGAGAAAGCCAGACCACGGAGTAAGCTCAGATAGTACTATAATCAGTATTACAGAACTAATATAGTCACACACTGAGAAAGCCAGACCATGAAGTAAGTGCAGACAGTACTATAATCAGTATTACAGACTACTATAGCCACACACTGAGAAAGCCAGACCATGGACTAAGCACAGACAGTACTATAATCAGTATTACAGAACTAATATAGCCACACACTGAGAAAGCCAGACCATGGAGAATCACAGACAGTACTATAATCAGTATTACAGAACTAATATAGCCACACACTGAGAAAGCCAGACCACGGAGTAAGTACAGACAGTACTATATGCTGTACTACAGAACTACTATAGCCACACACTGAGAAAGCCAGACCACGGACTAAGTACAGACAGTACTATAATCAGTATTACAGAACTAATATAGTCTCACACTGAGAAAGCCAGACCATGAAGTAAGTGCAGACAGTACTATAATCAGTATTACAGAACTACTATAGCCACACACTGAGAAAGCCAGACCACGGACTAAGTACAGACAGTACTATAATCAGTATTACAGAACTAATATAGTCTCACACTGAGAAAGCCAGACCATGAAGTAAGTACAGACAGTACTATAATCAGTATTACAGAACTACTATAGCCACACACTGAGAAAGCCAGACCACGGACTAAGTACAGACAGTACTATAATCAGTATTACAGAACTAATATAGTCTCACACTGAGAAAGCCAGACCATGAAGTAAGTGCAGACAGTACTATAATCAGTATTACAGACTACTATCGCCACACACTGAGAAAGCCAGACCACGGACTAAGTACAGACAGTACTATAATCAGTATTACAGAACTACTATCGCCACGCACTGAGAAAGCCAGACCACAGGGTAAGTACAGACAGTACTATAATCAGTATTACAGAACTACTATAGCCACACACTGAGAAAGCCAGACCACGGAGTAATCACAGGCAGTACTATAATCAGTATTACAGAACTACTATAGCCACACACTGAGAAAGCCAGACCATGAAGTAAGTACAGACAGTACTATAATCAGAATTACAGAACTACTAAAGCCACACACTGAGAAAGCCAGACCATGAAGTAAGTACAGACAGTACTATAATCAGTATTACAGAACTACTATAGCCACACACTGAGAAAGCCAGACCATGGAGTAATCACAGACAGTACTATAATCAGTATTACAGAACTACTATAGCCACACACTGAGACAGCCAGACCACGGAGTAAGTACAGACAGTACTATAATCAGTATTACAGAACTACTATAGCCACACACTGAGAAAGCCAGACCATGGAGTAATCACAGACAGTACTATAATCAGTATTACAGAACTACTATAGCCACACACTGAGACAGCCAGACCACGGAGTAAGTACAGACAGTACTGTAATCAGTATTACAGAACTACTATAGCCACACACTGAGACAGCCAGACCACGGAGTAAGTACAGACAGTACTATAATCAGTATTACAGAACTACTATAGCCACACACTGAGAAAGCCAGACCACGGAGTAAATACAGATAGTACTATAATCAGTATTACAGAACTACTATAGCCACACACTGAGAAAGCCAGACCACGGAGTATGTGCAGACAGTACTATAATCAGTATGACAGAACTACTATAGCCATGCACTGAGAAAGCCAGACCACGGAGTAAGCACAAATAGTACTATAATCAGTATTACAGAACTACTGTAGCCACACACTGAGAAAGCCAGACCACGGCGTAAGAACAGACAGTACTATAATCTGTATTACAGACTACTATAGCCACACACTGAGAAAGCCAGACCATGAAGTAAGTGCAGACAGTACTATATGCTGTACTACAGAACTACTATAGCCACACACTGAGAAAGCTAGACCACTGAGTAATCACAGACAGTACTATAATCAGTATTACAGAACTACTATAGCCACACACTGAGAAAGCCAGACCATGGAGTAAGTACAGACAGTACTATAATCAGTATTACAGATCTACTAAAGCCACACACTGAGAAAGCCAGACCACTGAGTAATCACAGACAGTACTATAATCAGTATTACAGAACTACTATAGCCACACACTGAGAAAGCCAGACCATGGAGTAATCACAGACAGTAGTATAATCAGTATTACAGAACTACTATAGCCACACACTGAGACAGCCAGACCACGGAATAAGTACAGACAGTACTATGATCAGTATTACAGAACTACTATAGCCACACACTGAGAAAGCCAGACCACGGAGTAAGTACAGACAGTACTATAATCAGTATTACAGAACTACTATAGCCACACACTGAGAAAGCCAGACCACGGAGTAAATACAGATAGTACTATAATCAGTATTACAGAACTACTATAGCCACACACTGAGAAAGCCAGACCACGGAGTATGTGCAGACAGTACTATAATCAGTATGACAGAACTACTATAGCCATGCACTGAGAAAGCCAGACCACGGAGTAAGCACAAATAGTACTATAATCAGTATTACAGAACTACTGTAGCCACACACTGAGAAAGCCAGACCACGGCATAAGAACAGACAGTACTATAATCTGTATTACAGAACTACTGACAGGCCCAAACAGCGCCCCCTGCCCTGCGGTGCCCTGTGCTATGGCACTGGTCGCACTACCCTAGTTACGGCCCTGGCTAGAGGAAGTCAGTCAACTGCAGCTTCCTTTATCTGCCCGGCTACGGGCATTTCCGTGGGGGGCGGGTGTGAAGGGCAAACCTAATAGGATTGGTCACCATCCTGTTTTCTCCCCCACCCCCACACCGCCTCATGTATTCTCCCCCTCCCAGCCAGTGGTTCATGGGATCCCATTCTTACTAGTCCCTCTAATGGTCCCTCCTATTCCAGGTATGTCCCTTCCCCCTTTGGGGCACGCGGTCAGGCTTCCACTGTGCATACATTCAGGAGACAAAACAGACTTTCTACAATTATTATATTGATACTGTTTTGCACTTAACTTTTTTTTAAGTGTATAAAACTTTTTTTTTTCAAAACTGTTCCCAAAATTGTGATTTTTTTTTTTTTTTGAAATAATCAAATGATGTAAATAATTGATACCTATGTGTAACCCTGGTTCAGTATAATCATATTAAAAAGTCTTCATTCTGTATTTAATGGCCTGATTCAGCGTGGATGGTTATTGCGATCGCAGCTCCATAATCGCACGAAGGTCTGCTGCAAAAATATGCTAATGATTGCTATCACAATGCTGTCGTACTGTCAGCATAGAGACGCCCACTGCCTCCCACTACCGCTATCTCACATCCGTTATACTTTGCAATCCTTCATAAACATCGGTAACATGGAGTACCATCGTTCCCTCATGCAGAACTACAGCAGCCCTGACCCCTACTTAGATATTGCTAACATCATTACAAGCCGTGAGTACTTAAGCTGCGTAAGCAATCGCAATGGCTAAATTATGCACACCCATGTAACAGCGTTCAAACGGTCAGGCACACCTGCATTTCTACAACCACCCACCCCCTCCCCCGTTACCATACCAAAACACTCACTGCCTGTCAATCACTCTGCTATGGCTCTGCGTAGTCTCCGTGATCTCAGGGCGGTTGCAGTGACGCCTTCGCACACGTGCACTGCGGTGCATATGCATGTACAGTATGAAGAAATCACCCATTGGCATACGTAATTGCAGTTGCGATCTGTAATGACGCATTTTTTATTTAACTTGATAATAATAAAAAATTGACAATTTTGGGGACATTTTTGGATAAATATTAGCCAGTTACGTGGTTAAAGGCAAAGCAGTAATATAATGTTCAGATTTTGTGCATCGGCTTTTTATGAGGATTTAAAAAAAAAAAAAAAAATCACAATAATTTATTTTTGTTTAAGACGTTTGATGATTATATAACATATAGTAAAATGCTACATGAAGGTTGGTAGATGCTTAGTACAAGCTCCCAGCCTAAAACAACGTCATTGACATCAGCGCAGTAATGATGACATTGTTGGGGCAGAGAGTTCTGCCCCAGCTGCGTTTATATCTGTGACCTGTGGCTGATGTCCTATTTCTGTACAGTCTTCCTCTGCGACTCTCACACTGTGGATGCTGCTGGCACAGTAATATACAGCGCTGTCTGCAGCTGTGACGTTAGATATACTTAGGATGTTTGTCTGAGCACTATTGGGCTTCATAGTGATTTTCTTATCGGTGACCTCCATAGTTGCATCGCTTGTTCTGTATGCGTAACCAATGAGTTGCAGAGTGCTCCCTTTATCCTGGCGGTACCAGTACTTATAGTCATAGTTGGGGTCCTCATGGGTGCAGCTCATTATCACCTCCTCCAAAGGATGAACCAGCTTGATCTTTGGATCCTGAACAACATCTGCGGCCAGACACGCTGTCATCAAACACAAATATATCAACAGCTTCATTGTCATGTCACATACATAACCTTACAGTAGTATACGAAGTAGGGGACGCACCAAATCCAGAACGAAGTGCGAGTTTAGGCCAAATTAATGTTTTTTAGTAAGGTTGGGTCAGGATGAGTTGATGCTTGGTCAAATTTTTGCAAAAAAAAAAATTGTAATTCAGCAAAAGCCTAAATATTATTATGTTGTGAATGTTAATATAATGTGACTAAAAATACTGGAGACAGAAATGACCTCACACTGCAGCCACCACAGAAGAACAAGGAGCTGTGAAACGCGTTTCATCTCCTAGGTACACATCTCATTAGTGGCACATCTCAGGGCTGAATGCGGGCGAGACTTGTACAGGAAACCTGCTGCAGGAAACTGAAACCACACATTAATCTAACAGCTGCGCTTCCCTAGCACTGTGGAAACAGCCAGTTTGCTGAACTTACCATTGATCAACTGAGGGCTTTTTTTTTTTTAGGACAATCAATGGAAACAAAGTTATTCTAATTAGCTCCTAGTTACTAACTTGTAAATGTTTCTATTTCAATTCAATATTACTGTAAAAATCCCTGGGAATAAAAGCAAATAGTGAGAATTGTCTACAATATAAAGTATCAGGGGAATGGTACTGTGCACTTGGGAAAACAAATCCAGGAACAAATGATTAAAACCTTGGAAACGCGACACACACAGAGGGGATGCAGTCAGGAAGCCGACGGTTGAAATGCCGACTGCCGGCTTCCCGACTGTCAAATTCCGGCAGATTACTAATGACAGGCATAGGTCCCGATGCCTGTCATTAGACCTACGTCTGGAGCCCGATGCCCGGCATAACGAATGAAGATAAGCCGGGCGGCAGGTGGCGGGCGTGGACAGCCACGGGGGGGTGGTTTAGGTGTCAGTGCTCCCAGGGAGACTTAGGGTTAGGCACTCCAATGGGAGGGTTAGGATTAGGCTAGGGGAATGGGGCTTAGGCACCCCCGGGGAGAGGTTAGGGTTACCCCCCCGGAGACTTAGGTTTAGGCTGTGGTGATGGGGGGGTTAGGTTTAGGCACTAGGGGGAGGTTAGGGTTATGCACCCCTAGGTTAGGTTAGGGTTAAGGGGGGGGCATGGTTAGTAGTACTTACCAAAAACCTTTGTCGGGATCTTCACCCCTGCTGGGCCTCTCGCATCGAGTGACGTCAGTGCCCCTTTATGGTGTTAGTAAGCCCAAGCCAAAGCTTACATCACTGGCCACTCTTTGCAAAACACAAAGGTCAACATCCAACTACACTGTGAAGCTGATGCAAAGTTCCTGTTACACTCACCAGGGCCGTAGAGAGACGGTTTGGGCCCCATTACTATCAGGGTCGTGGCCTAATCGTGCCCCCCCCCACAGGCAGAGGAGAGGAGACTGCTTCTGCTGCTCAGTAGCCTCAGCCTCCCTGGTCCCGCACTACAACCTGGCACACAGGGCTTCTGACCGATAAGAGGGAGGGGGTGGCCTAGGACCCAGGTCCCTGCCGGGACCCTCCAACAAGCCCGGGCCTGGGTAATTAGTCCCTGATCCCCTCCCTCCCGGCACCCCTTTCACTCACACTGCGCGGATGGAGCTATTCTCCCGTAGCCCGTGTTGCACATATATAGACGATGGCACTGTCCTATCTGTAATCAGGCGAATCTCTGCATACACACAACTCACGCCCATGATATGCCTTCACAAAACGTATGTATGAGTGCCCCATTACCGCCCAGCGACTCCATTTTATCTACAGGGGGAGATGCAACTGAGATGCATTTGACTCGGAATCAATCACCGCAAGATTCATACATCCGGCTACTGAGCAAAGCGGATCTGGCTACAACTCTGAATCCGACCCAGTAGTTTGGTTATCAATTGTGTTTGGGACATGGGTGGCCAATAATGTCACCTTCAGCCCCTTGTGCATAGAACAATATTAGGGGAATGTTTTGGGCTTTTTTATATAATATTGTTAGTATTTGGGGAGAAAGGTTAGAGCTCTCTGAGAGCATGAGCTGGGCTAGGACATACTTGCCTACTTTTGAAAAAGCATTTCAGGGAGATTGTGAAAGCAACACCTACGAGCGCGCGTTAAACTAGGCTTGTACTGCTACATCTGAGAGGCGTGTCATAAAATTGATTTGCATCCACATGTAAATGAGCCCCAAAGCAGTTAGTAAGATCTACTTGTTGATGAAAATATACTGATACTTCTCAGAACATACATGTAGCCATAGGGATCATTGGCCCTGATTCAGACCCTCTCGCAAGTGGGCGTACGCACGTTCGGCGTACATAAAAAAAATATTTAAATTCAAGCACTCGCTCGTATTTTCGTACGCAGCAAAAAATCCGCCCCAAACTCAGGCAACCCCTCCTCTAACTAACGAGCGTGCCAGATAGCGAGCGTACATCCCCGAAATGGCTTGAAGGGAACGCACGCACAAGTACAAACCGGAAGTGGGACTGTCAGATTCCGATGACCTGCTCGTTTTTTCTGCCTACCTCCCTCAATCGTATCATGGCAATCAATGTATCAATTAGCTTAATTGTTTTTTTTTTTCAACACAATGCAATAAACTTTAATCTTGTCCGTGTTTGTGTTTACCCGCAGAATACGTACGGCTGAAACCTTCGCTTTTATTCTTCAAAAGACATGTTAGCCCCAATTAAACAATTGTTCTATTTGTTTGTCTCCCCACAATTTTTCTGTGGTTCATTTCTTTATTTAAATTTGCTTACGCATGTCACTGCATCAAGCCTATCATAACTCTCAAGAGATTTGTGGCCCTGTCGAACACATGACTCATACACTAACCAATAGAATTTGTCCTGTTAATTTCCCAAATACATTAGCCAATCAAATTTTTTTGGGGTGCTTTATTAAAATTATTTTGCCAAAAAAACACCATTGCCATCATGAGATCCGCCGCATTCACCAGGCGCGAACTGCTGGTGCTGATGGAGGTGATGGACAGGCGAATCACCAGTCAGCCTCCACCCATCTCCAATAGGCGCAAGCGTTCCGCATATGCAGAGGTATGTCGACGCCTGTGCTCCTTCGGCTCACGCCGACATATTGGCCAGCTGGAGCGCAGGTGGTCGGACCTGCACCGGCAGACGCCCCGCTTGCTGGCATGCTTTCGCATGCAGATTGCGGAAAGTAAGTGTTCTGGACTGTGGTTTTCAAGTTTATCTTGTGGGCCCTAACTGCGTGTGCATGTTTTCATGTCTGTCCTATTGAGTCATTGTAGTCATATCTGCATGTGCATGTTTTCATGCCTGTCCTATTGATTCATTGTAGTCATATCTGCATGTGCATGTTTTCATGTCTGTCCTATTGAGTCATTGTAGTCATATCTGCATGTGCATGTTTTCATGTCTGTCCTATTGAGTCATTGTAGTCATATCTGCATGTGCATGTTTTCATGTCTGTCCTATTGAGTCATTGTAGTCATATCTGCATGTGCATGTTTTCATGTCTGTCCTATTGAGTCATTGTAGTCATATCTGCATGTGCATGTTTTCATGTCTGTCCTATTTAGTCATTGTTTTTTTTTTTTTTTTTTAAATTTGGATTCCTGTTGAAACTAACCACAATATTTTTTTCATTTTTTAGGGGCACAGCAAAGACTACGGCGGCATCGCCAGACAAGACGCCGGTCCCGGCCCCTCTCTCCAACCCCCAATTCGTCTATTACCCCCTCCTCCCCAGACCCTGTGGCCGAAATTTCAGGCCTACTTCCCCTCCAGCCCAATTCCCCCTCTCCTCCATCCATCCCTCCTCCAAATACCCCCTCCCAGGATTCCTCAAACACCTTGCCCCTAGGTTTGGGGAATGTATCCACCTCCGAGGTGGTCCAGGGAGTGGCTTGTGGCTCTGTCGTTTTTGAGAACGGTGATTTGACCGGACGCCTTTCGCCTAGGCCGTCACTGGTCATGGGTTAGCGCTTTTGGACTCCCACTCACCATCAGTGACCACCTGTCACTGACTCTGCCCACTGTGCCGTGGGCATGTAATGATGCTGCCACCACCAAACTCTACCATCGGCATTTGGAACCGCTTACTAGGTACACTCAGGCTCCTGCCTTGGAACCTGGAACCGCTTCTGCTGCGTATGCGTTTGATTAACTGCGGACACGCCTCCTGTTTGGTGTCAGCTGTTCCCACCTGATCCCTCGCAATGGACCAGGTCTGCACGGTAGCTGGCAGAGGGCTTGAACTTGGAGACACGGAGCTCTTACCCAGAACAGCAGGAGAACGGAATAGCGTTTTGCGCAATTCTGTTAGTCACAGGATTGAGATACCATTGAAGTCAGGCAAGGTGTTTATTGCTCAAAGTCTTAAAAAAGACCCTCCCTTCAGATTGAAGGGGAATATCAGCATACAAGATGTTACAGCAATTCTTCTCCACACAGGATTTACAAGGATGTACCACATACAGGAATCTTATCAGCAGCTCTTCTCCACACAGAAGTTACAGGGTTGTACCACATACAGGGCTCACAGTCCCTCTTTTTATGTCATTCTAACACACATCATCACAGGGGGGCAAATCCACCCTGTGCTCCTTCTAGCCAATCATTCTAGCTCAGAAAACATAAATTAACAACATATTACATTTCAAAGGAGTCTCTCAATATCCTCCTTCCTAATCACAAACTGATTTATCATACATTATACTGTCTCCTATAATGTTGATATAACATGTCACAGGAAATAGTAAATGACATTCATCCTTATCAGTTTGGCATTTCCAACCTTAACACTATTCAGTGACATCCAAAATGTTCTTAACAACAAATTGTCTTTTCAAAGTAAGTTCTGTACATGTAGTGTTTGGCTATATGACACCTTCACACAGAACTTCCAGTCACCCTATTCATCAGATCTCCTGCTAAGGGAATCACAATCAGCATCTAGTATCTGCAGACACAGAGGCTGCTCATGTCTTATACAGACATATTCAAGAAGTGCATTTTCTCTACAAAATATACATGTAAACCATATAGTGCATAGCCTATTAAATATACGTTGCTTCATGCACTAATGCATTGCAGCAATACATATATACTTTAATACAGTTTATTATAAACCATGTGCAGTGTGCTTTTACACTGTCCTTTTAAAAATTACGGCACAGCACGGGGGTTAACCCTTTCAGTGCTGTGGCAGCCATTAACCCCGTGTGGCCTGCCTCCGGCCACAGGTATGTTTTTAAATTTTATTTTGGACACCACAAACTGTTTGTATGTAATCATGTGTCGTCCCCATTTTTTTGCCTTTCTGTCGCCTTAGGGTATTTTTGGGGGTTGTCTTTACCTGTTCCTGCTGATGTCACCATACACATATCACACCTGTGTACCTTTTTTTACGGGCCCTTGTATTTTTGGCCTACGACATTTTGGGGTGCTGGGTTTTTTCCGTGTAATGTTTTTTTGGCCCAGAAGCTTGTAAGTTTTGGTTTGCTTGTTTTGTGTTTTTTGAGAATGTTGCTTCATTATCGATTTATTATTCCCCAAACTTTTGTCACCCACAGAGGAACAGAGGCGTCGGGAAGAGATTTTGAATTGTGTGGGCCGTATGCGGGAGCAGGTCACCGGGCTTATGCAGGGCCTTGACCATCTGTTGGTCCTTCTTAGGAATTAGTTTTTTTTTATTTTATTTTCGAATTGTTTCATAATAAATCAGTTTTAATTCACGCTCTGTCTCATGCGTTTGGAGTAAATCCAAGATTCTTTACACTGACATAAGTAGACTCTTCAAGCAAGGATTGCCACAGAATCTAACTACAGATTGTGTGTTGTATTTTGAATGCAAACAGGCACAAGAAACACCTCCCAGGACCAATGTCAGTTTCCTTTTTTGTGGTGGTCAACATGATAGTTTACACCATTTTTCAGGTTCCTATTTGGTGGCCAAACTGCTTACGACAATCTTACGAAGGCAACTGATTGTACAGGATTCCTTGTTGTGTTGGTTAGTACCCCGAAAACATATTACATTTTAGCTCCACTTGCTTCATTACTGGGTTACCCCTTAGGTAAAATTAACGTTTGGGAGTTTGGTTACACTTGCTTCTAACGTGCCCAAAAAGGAAACAAATTACACTCTCCAAATATTTATTCACAACAGAAATCAAAATACAAAGTGGTCATTCACAAACAAAACACACAGTGATAATCAGAAATACACCACATACCAAAAACACGAAACAAACACACAACAAATGAAGAACTGGTTGACGAAGGTCCATGCCCACATGATTTCAAAAATATGGCGGTGCAATATTGGTGTCAGAATATATTCCCGAAGTTTCCACATAAAGGTTTTTGAAGGGTAGCAGGAAGTAATCATCGTGGGAGTGCCAAAGATTATGCAAACAAACAGAAGATGGTGCAAGAATTAATATAAAAAAAGATGAACGCTAAAAAACTGTTACACATTGGGTACACACACTGTTGTTTGGTCAATAATTACCTAAAATATCGGGCCACCACATCATCGCGTATGGCCCCCCCACATACTGACCTCCGACCAACCTCGGGGGGGCCATCCTCAGGTAAGGCATCCTCTGGCTGCATTGGAACACCAGTCCTTATGGCGATGTTGTGAAAGATCCCACACAGGACCACAATTTTCGAAACCATATCCGGCAAATACATGAGCTCGCCACCAGAGCGGTGGAGGCATCTGAATCGGCCTTTTAAAAGGCCGATACAGCGCTCCACCACTTGCCTGGTGGCTGTAAGTGCGGTATTAAACTCACTTTGTGGACCTGGTGTGGGAGCCAAATAAGGAGTGAGCAGCCAGGGCATGCAAGGGTATCCACTGTCTCCTGTGAAAAAGAATAGACAACATCAGGATCACTGTGTATCAAGATTAACATTGTTATGTACTAAAGGTCTCCACTTACCCAGAAGCCACGCATCACCAGCTTGTAGGTTGGTTAATTTGTGCCATATCCCTGATTGCCGGATGACGAAGGAGTCATGTGCACTTCCTGGTAATTTAGCATTCAGGGACAGGATCTGGAGGGAGGCATCACATACCACCATTACATTCAGGGAGTGAGAGTGTTTCCTGTTTCGAAATATGGCCTCCAGCCGTGCTGGAGGCTGAAGTGGTATGTGAGTACCATCCACAACCCCTATGATGTGTGGGAAACCAGCTATTTGGTAAAAATTGGCCTTGGCCACACTAAGGGCACCCATATCCAAAGGCATTTGAATAAAATGATGGAGGTGCTTGAAAAGTGCCTCCATCACTGCCCTCAGGATCCGGGAAAAGGAGGATTGTGAGATGCCCGCCACTATTCCCACCGTTGTTTGAAATGATCCTGAGGCACAGAAATGTAACACCGCCATAATTTGCGTAAGTGGTGGTATTGCTGTTGGACTGTCAATTTGCCGCTCAAGATAACTCTCTATTAATGAGAGAGTGTCTATGATGATTTTGGGAGGAAGACGGTAGCGTCTTAAAACCTCATCATCGGGCATTCCAAAAAGGGTGACACGTGTTCGAAATATCTGGGGCCTTGCACGCCTACGATGCCTATGCCTGGGACGAGATTGAGGTTGGTCGGCTTCCGGGAGCATGGCCAGAACAATCCGCCCAAGATCAACCTGAAATGGCAAGATTGGAATGTAAGGCTTTGGACCCACCCCAAAAGAAAATTAAGAACAACTTAGCTTGATGATACCATCCATTGCTGCTTACATGCCGAGGTATTGTCATGATACGTCCAAACTGAAATTAATCCCAAAAATAATTTGACAAATTTTACTCTGTGCATTTATGTTTCTAAATTTTGTGCTAGACAAAACTTAAAATATGCGAAACACACATTTGGCCAAAGAGCAAAACGACATTGCACACAGTACATCAAAATGGGTTGAAATGTAAGCCAAAAAAACGAAAGGGCAACCACAAAAAAATTTTCAGGATTAATAAGCATTTAAAAATGCGCTAATTAATTCGCAAATACAAGTTAATAAACAAACTGAGAGAAATGCGCTAATTAGGTCGCAAATACAAGTCACAATAGTAAGTAGTAAAAATGCGCTAATTAGTTCGCAAATACAAGTTAATAAACAAACTGAGAAAAATGCGCTAATTAGGTCGCAAATACAAGTCACAATAGTAAGTAGTAAAAATGCGCTAATTAGTTCGCAAATACAAGATAAAAAATAAACTTACCAAGAGCAAATATATAAGATTCCAAATCAAAAGGTCTTTGGGTCCGAAATTAATAAAAAGCTAAAAGAAAAGAAATTATGGATCCAAAAATTAAAAACAATAAGAAACACAATGAGACACCAATTGAACCAAAGTTAGACTTCACAAAACTTACCAAATCAAGAAACGAGGCCAAAAAAAAATATACCAAAAAAGAGAACGGAAAATAAAAACGCAAATCTATCAAACAAAATAAACTCCAAACGCCAACTCCTTTATCCGCAAACAAGAAACTCCAACCAAGGTAACCTCCAACAATCCAAAAACGCCACCTCGACTCGAGACACACCAAGCAATAAATAGTGTTTGGTTTCCCATACAAATTAAGGAGGGATCATAGGAACGCACAATCAATGATGCGGCCGCAAAATAAGGACGCATGTATAAATACGTCACGAAAACACATTTAAATTCTGGTGTATTTCTTGTTTGGACCTCAGACATGGCGACAGACCAGGGAAACAATGCCCAAGAGTCAGGCGGTAAGTCTTACATGCATTTTGTATCAATGATTAATTTGAAACATACGATTGGGCAAGTTGTGAATTAGAGAAATCTGAATATTTACACAAATAGGTGAGGAGGATGACATGGAAGAGGCTGCTGGGCCCAGTATTCCGGCCAAAGCTGCAAAAAAAAAAAGGCAGCCACATTTCACAAGAGATGGAGGTTTTGATTCAGAAGTGTGTGGACATCCTGCCACAGGCAGACAGGAATATGAGTCTAAGCCAGAAGTGGAGAATGTGGGAAGAGGTTGCCGTTGCTGTCAATAGGGTGGGTGATTATGTCCGTCTAGCCCGGGATGTCAAACGGCGGTAAGTAAACACTTGCCCCCCCTAAAAACAAACACCATTTTAAACAAAAGGATAATGGCTTCCTTTTTTTCCCACAGATGGGCCGACTTCAAATATCGCCTAAAGCAAAAACTCGCGGACAGGGCTAGGCATGCAAGGGGGACAGGTGGGGGTCCCACCCCTGTGTCATTGGAGTTGACGGATTTAGAAGAGCTGGCACAGGGGTGTGTGCAGCCTGTGGAGGTGTTTGGCGTGTCCAACATGGATACGGACATGCCAGACTTTGCGGCTCCTCATGTTGTCCCAGGTAAATCTTTTGATGTCACCAACTCTGAAATGTTAGTGGGCCAATATGTAGATTCTAATGTGAGTCTTTTCTCATTTTTCATAACAGAGACACAGGCGGATGAGTCTGCTCCAGAGGGGAGCCTTGGCCGCCGAATTTCTGCTGGCTCGGCAGGGGAGGAACCAGTACATCCGGCTGAGGACCCTGCAGAAGCCAGTCCAGGGCAATCCCCCTCGCAGGCAGTGTCCCTCCTCACAGAACTCAATTTTAAATCGGATTTCCATACGGAGATTCTGCAGAGGATGGATGCCAGTCTGCTACGGGTGGCTGAGGCCCTGGAGCAAAATGCTGCGGCCAACGTGACCATTGGTCAGGCCCTGGTGGAAAATACCAGGGCCAACATCTGCATCGCCAATGCCCTGGAGCAGCTCGTTCGCCAGCACATGGTGGAGCCGACCTCCCTTCCTGCCAGAACATCAGGATCCTCCACCTCTGGCACAACATCAGCCAATCCTCCAAATGTGCCTAGCCCTGGACCTAGTCCAGAGGCCACAACATCTGCCTCTGGACAGGCCAGCCCGATGACATCCCGGACCCGGTCTGGCGCCCTCCCTCCCCCATCCAAACGGGTGAAAAAACGGTGACAGCAATGGCGACTTTTCCCACACTCCTTCTGTGCTTGGCTCATATTCCTTTCTGGTCAAAACTTCCCTCTCCTTTCTTGTGAAATGTTTTTAATTTTTTGTTGTACGTTTATGTCTACAGTTATGTTGGGCCAATTTGTTTGATTTTGGGACTGATCTTTGCCAAAAAAATATGTCCCCAAATTTTTAATTAATTTAGTTTTGGTTTGACCAATAAATTGACGGCAAAAAACTGACATTGTATTGTGACATTATTGTACAAATTGGTTACATTTAATCCTGGCCCAAAAGGCAAAAACTTGTATTTTTTTTAAAAAAGGCCTCTTTAAGGAACGTTTAAAAATTCATATAACGAGGCAAAATCAACAGGCAAAAATAAAAAGGTGAAAAAATGAAAACATGATGACATTATTGTTACAATAGGCCCTAACCACCAAATTGAGGCCAAAATAAACCCCCACAAATGTACGCAAATTGATTGTGTCATCCTGACATTAGCAGCTCTGATTTCCTCCTGCGTACGGTTTTGTGCTATCCCAAAAAACTGATTTCAAAACACATACCAAGCCGGTTTTCAATCCAACACTAATTGCTTTTCAGACCACCCGCGATTAATCGCAACAACATCGTGGAGTCCCGGGACGGAGGAGAAGGCCATCGCCAATGTGGTCGAGTAATCCAGACCCTAAGCTGTGCGAGCATTTTGAAGGGAAAGAGGATCATCCAGTGAGTCGGTCCGAACACATTTTACGCTCGCATCTGCTAATGTATGTACGCCCCAAAAACGCCTCGCCACGCCTGCGTATTTCCATCTCCACCCCCGTCAACACCCAAAAACGCCCTGCTCTGTCATTCACATTTGACAGGTCACTTCCTGTACGCTATTTGACGAACGAGACCCAAAAAACTCGCAATCTGCCGTACGCACATGCGCAGTGTTACACCGACGCATGCGCGGTTAGTCAACATCGGAACGCAACGAGCGTACTGCTGTTTGCGAGTGGCTCTGAATGAGAGCCATTATTCCTTATAACCAATGCAGGGAAATTATACTAATGATCCCATTTGAATGTATATATCTCTGTTTTTTCTTTTATATAACAACGTCATAACGGGGGTAAGGTGAAATGAGGGAGATTGTAGACTCTTCAGGGAGACAGGGAGATTACTGCTATTTCAGGGAGTCTCCCTGACAATGAGGGAGGGTTGGCAAGTATGGGCTAGGATCATATTTATGGTGCATACATACAGTCAGATTTTAATGCACGATTTGAACGATAACCATATCGTTAACGTTCAAGTCGTGCATTTTTGGGCCCCTTCCAACGACCAAACGATGGTCGATGCACGGGCATGAATGGTCGATATCGATATCGACCATTGCCCGTGCATGCAGGCCAACCTGGTTGATATCGAGCAGGTTAGCCTGGTTACTATAGGGACCCGCGAGCATTGATTGCGGGTCTTTATAGTCGTTTGGGGGGTTGGTGCATGTACTGGATGTTTGATATAGAACATCCAGCACATGCAGAACAACCAGACAACGATCATCTGATCATTGTCTGATCGGAGACATCGCTCCGTGTGTACAGAGCTCTAGTGCCTGAGTCACAGGTGGGGGCGCTGCCGAAATTATATCTATAAATAGAGGCCAAAATAAAATTCTACCTTGGACCCCCAAACTAAAATGTTGTGGCGCCTCTGCATACGCAATCGCAATCGCAGTCTGTGGCAAGTTCCAAAACGGTCACGACGCACCTGCGTTTGAGCCATCACTCCCACGTTGCCTCCCCCAGATGGTCGTTGCCTGTCAATCACCTTGAGAATAAATCCTCTCTGCCCCTCCATTGCAAGACCATCGCTGCACACTGCAATTCAGATGCATAAGCAGGTCACCAATAATCGGTCAACTGTGTAAATATCACCATCTTGAATCACGCTCTAACACTTTACTTTTTACTCTTCGTCAGGCTTCTATGGGGGCTGCTAGGCTGTGGGATTTGCAAACTGAGAAGGGTGACACAATTTCGGTGGAAACCTCTGTTACTATCTGACAGCCAGGAGATAAGTGCAGATGTGGCCCAGCAGGTTCTTCCTGATCAGTTATACCACAGACAGCTGAGACTTCTTCCTCCTAGCGGCTTCTGCTCAGGAGGGGAGTCATCGCGGCAGTTCTGCACAGCCTCCCGATCTCGCTGTCTCAGTGTGGATGCTGCTGGCACAGAAATAGACAGCACTGTCCTGGGCGGACACATCAGAAATCTTCAGGGTGCTTCTCTGAGCTGTATCCGCTTCCATTGTCATCTTCTCCTTGGGGAACTCTTTTTCCATTTCGGGGACCCCTGCATTATAGGAGTATCCGATTTGGATGAAGGTTTTGTCCTTCTGGCGGTACCAGTATTTTGTGAGGAAGGCAGTGTCATTGTGCGAGCAGTTCAGAGACACGACCTCCCCAATTTCAGCCAGCTTGAATACTGGTGTCTGGATAACATCGGCAGGTAGACAGGCTGGTGGGGAAGAGATCACAGGTCATCACTGGAGACTCTTTAGTATAATTGTAATGTACTTGTGCAATGGCTCTTAGTGTTGACCCTAGTTCTGAATTTATATATCTCTTCTTCAGCCGTGGTGACTGAGCTATAACTAACTAAATAATCTCCGCTGGTTTTTTTGGGGGGAGGGTGGAAAGGTTGATGGCCTGGAATCCATTTACAGAACTGAAAGGCCATTTTCAGCCATGTTTTACAGGTAAACGTATGTGAGGAGGCCAAACATTAATTATTTTAGAAATGTATCATTGAAACTAATGGATACATTATTACTTCTGGGATATTAATCCTGAGCCTGTGAATCTCGCTGCCCTTAGTGTGTGTATACAAGCTGTAACATGACTAAACACTGTACACATAGACTGACACGCTATTAATCACATCATAATTAGACATCATTCACTGACACACATAACACAGAGAGGCCCATTTATCAACGAGTTTTATCACTCGCTTTTTAAATTATAAAACTCGTTGCGTATGATAAATGGTGTTCAAACCAATCAGCTCCCAACTGTCATTTTTCAAACAAATGACAGTTAGCAGCTGATTGGCTGGAGCACCATTATCGTACATAACAAGGTTTAAAACTCGTTGTGTACAATAAAACTCATCGGTAAATGAAGCCCTAGATGTGGATGGTATACTACTCGCTGGCAGGTGTCACCCAATGATTCAATAAGGAAAAAGACAAGAGGGAGACGCAGAGGAGAGAATGAGCTCACACGTCAGCTGCAGTAATATTAGGAAGAGGCACAGGAAGGCTCCCATCTTCTACGGCTTCCAGACACAAAAATAACACCAAGAGCAGCTGAGCAGCCAAACGGGGAAGGGGGGGGGGGGCGGACTGACAGGAAGTGACATCATCATCCGGTGACACCTGTCAAGTCTCTGTTTAAAGTCATATACTATTCTAATGTATTTAATTCTGAACTAAGTATAAACTGCTGCAGGAGAGAAGGAAATACAGGCAGCCAAACATGGTGCATAGAAATATAAGGGGTCTAGTTACTAAGCAGTGTTAGGAGACAGAGTGAAAAGTGATAAGAAAGTGATAAGGTGCCAGCCAATCAGCTCCCAACTGTCATCTCACAGGCTGTGTTTGAAAAGTGACAGTTAGGAGCTGATTGGCTGGTACCTTATCACTTTTCACTCTGTCTCCTAATACTGCTTAGTAAATAGACCCCTAAATATGGAACTCAAGCATTGTGCAGTATTAAGGGGCCTATTTATCATATAATAGTTGTGGGATATCTCTAATAAGTGTTTTAGGTGGTACATACGAATATTAAGGATCCCCCAAATGTAACATGGAGGGACTGCAGCAGATATCTCCGATATCAGGTCTAAAATTTGATAAATGATAAATATTCTGAGATTAAAGCAGAAAATAGCAAGTAACTTAGCATCTAAGTAAAATAATTCCTCCTCCCTGGGAGAAGCCTGGGGAGGAGAAGCAGGTGGGCGGTGATGGGGGCCAGGCCGGATGTTTTGCGTCATTAAGACCCGCCCCTTCAAGGTAAATTCCTGCAAAAAATGCATATTTATATAGGGGGCGTGGTCAAACGATGCAATCACATTATTAAGCCCCGCCCCTTCAAGGTTTATATAGGGGCATGGTCAAATGATGCAATCACATCACTAAGCCCCGCCCCTTCTCAGGGACCACCAATCTCTGTGAAAATTTTCCACATTCTGCTACTTCACTAGAAAGTGGGGAGGATGCAGGAGAACCGCCTACTCTTCCGGGGGTGCAGGGGGGTGCTCTAAACACGTATACAGCTAAAGAGTTAGATTTGGGAGGAGTGTGTTCAAGTTAAAATCTAAAGTGCAGTGTAATAATAAAGCTGCCCAGCATGTGTGAGCTACATGCAGAAGCAGCCAGTATTTACCCTGCATGCAAATATAATATAAATGTATTTGCCCCCTTGCATTACAATAATGGCAAAGACAAACAAATCTAATGCATGATATCTGTAACTACAGTAATATGTAAGAAATTTGTTTCTTGTATTCTGTATGTGCATTTCTTACATCAGCTACAGTAGATTGAAAGAGCTTCACTACATTGCTGAATGCTGCCCTGTACTCATACTTGTCAGCTCTCCCTCATTGTCAGGGAGACTCCCAGAAATAGCAGCAATCTCCCTGTCTCCCTGACATAGCAGCAATCTCCCTGACTCCCTGACATAGCAGCAATCTCTCTGTCTCCCTGACATAGCAGCAATCTCCCTGACTCCCTGACATAGCAGCAATCTCCCTGTCTCCCTGACATAGCAGCAATCTCCCAGTCTCCCTGACATAGCAGCAATCTCCCTGACTCCCTGACTCCCTGACATAGCAGCAATCTCTCTGTCTCCCTGACATAGCAGCAATCTCCCAGACTCCCTGACATAGCAGCAATCTCTCTGTCTCCCTGACATAGCAGCAATCTCCCTGTCTCCCTGACATAGCAGCAATCTCCCTGACTCCCTGACATAGCAGCAATCTCTCTGTCTCCCTGACATAGCAGCAATCTCCCTGACTCCCTGACATAGCAGCAATCTCCCTGACTCCCTGACATAACAGCAATCTCCCTGTCTCCCTGTAATAGCAGCAATCTCCCTGTCTCCCTGGCATAGCAGCAATCTCCCTGTCTCCCTGTAATAGCAGCAATCTCCCTGTCTCCCTGGCATAGCAGCAATCTCCCTGTCTCCCTGGCATAGCAGCAATCTCCCTGTCTCCCTGACATAGCAGCAATCTCCCTGACTCCCTGGCATAGCAGCAATCTCCCTGTCTCCCTGACATAGCAGCAATCTCCCTGTCTCCCTGACTTAGCAGCAATCTCCCTGTCTCACTGGCATAGCAGCAATCTCCCTGTCTCCCTGGCATAGCAGCAATCTCCCTGTCTCCCTGACATAGCAGCAATCTCCCTGTCTCACTGGCATAGCAGCAATCTCCCTGTCTCCCTGACATAGCAGCAATCTCCCTGTCTCCCTGGCATAGCAGCAATCTCCCTGACTCCCTGACATAGCAGCAATCTCCCTGTCTCCCTGGCATAGCAGCAATCTCCCTGTCTCCCTGGCATAGCAGCAATCTCCCTGTCTCCCTGACATAGCAGCAATCTCCCTGTCTCCCTGTCATAGCAGCAATCTCCCTGTCTCCCTGACATATTAGCAATCTCCCTGTCTCCCTGGCATAGCAGCAATCTCCTGGTCTCCCTGAAGAGTCTAATAATCTCCCAGATTGCACCTTACCCCCATTATGAAGCTGTTATAGACTTGGGGAACAAAGGAAATCAGAGATATATACATTCACACGATATAATCAGTGCCAAATCTCTGCATTGGTTATAAGGTACAATGATCCCTATGGCCAGGGGCGTTTCTAGAGAGGATGGGGCCCGAGTGCAGTCTCCAACACGGGCCCCCTCCACTTCGTCCAGCTGTACACTGAGCGGTGCGTGACCAGCGCCGCACTTGTATAATCTGGGCACTAGAGTGTGCCCAGAGTCTATAGCGCATACACAGGCCACCGGGAAAATGGCCGCAGCTGCCATTTGAAGAGATGAGAACTCATTAAGTTTAAATCTATATAAGAGTCCTTAGTTTTTTGTAATTGGTTGGAATTTGTCAGCAGTTGCTAGGTAGAGTAGTTTGGGGGGGCTATCATGGTTGGTTGGTCGCTGACCATGTGGGAGCTCGTGGGAGTGGCTTGGTGGACTTTATAAGGCTGGTGTACGCCCAGCAACTTCCTTTTCTGGACGGTGTTTGTCCCTGGGTGCCATCCTCTGGAGCTGTATCCGGTGACATTTATACTTGTTTCTGTTGTATTGTCATTGTCTGTGTATCTCCCTGCCTGTTGTATTCTCATTGTCTGTGTATCTCCCTGCCTGTTGTATTCTCATTGTCTGTGTATCTCCCTGCCTGTTGTATTCTCATTGTCTGTGTATCTCCCTGCCTGTTGTATTCTCATTGTCTGTGTCCATCTGTCTTTTCTATTCCCCCTTTCTTTACCTTTTAACACCCTTGCTCCCTCCCTCCGCATCCCCCCCACTTTTCCTTCCCATCTTCCACTCTTTCATTGTTTTTCCCAGTTTCATGTCCAGACCCAAGCGCTCCGCCCCCCCCCCCGCCGATTCATGGACTCCCCCACCCCCCCTCCTTCCTCTGCCCGGCAGCACCGCCTCAGCCTACCTTCCATCATGTTCCAGGCCGAGCCCTCTACTTCTGCCTGGGGCTCGGCCATGCCCCCCACCGCCATCTTCTCACGGCCCCCCTCTGTGTCCTCTCCACCTCCGGGCCAGCGGTCCCCTTCTCCTGCGGGGTCACCACTCTCCCTGACGGCCTCCCAGCATTCCCCCGTGGGTGCGGCATCACTTCCGGCACCCGCGGGCGTCCGCCGCCCGGCCCCTGCCTCCTACGCCTGTCATAGCACCTGGCCTCCTTCAGCCCCCAGCCACTGGGCTCCCCCCCCCGCGGCGCTGTATCAAGCTGCTGGTGGCTCCGTTTCCTTTCTGGCCAGTGCACCTTCCCCCCCCTTTGGGATTCACGGGAACCATTTTGGCCTCTGGCCCCGCCCCACAGCATCCTTCAGCCCACATTTCAATGGAGGATACTTTGGCTAGGGCCCCCCCCCCTCCAGCACCCCACATTTTCTATTGGGGGGAAGGCAGCCCCCTCCATCCATCACCCCCCCATTGCCTCCCAGCCTTCACCCCCAGCTCGTTTCCTCCCTTTTCCCCTCCCTGCAGCCCTCCCTGCTTTCCCTGTTTTTTCTTCTGCTCCTTCCCTCCCTGCATGGTCCTCCCCAGCTTATCCTACAGTTTCCCATCCATCTGGTTTCCCTCCTTTTCCTGGCCAAGGTTCCCCTTCCCCCTTTTATCCTCCTGCGGGGGCTCCTTTTCCTTACTGGCACCCCTCTTTTTCTCAGTCTTAACCTTTCCTGCATTACCCTGTGCCCGTTTTTTCAGGTTTTTTACCACCCACCCCATCCTGGCCACAGCATTTTGCTCCTTCACATGGCCCTGCCCCTCACCCATTGGTGCCTTCTCACAGTGCAGTTGCGCCGCAGCTCCTCCTTTACCTCCTTCTCCTCCTGCCCAGGTGTTTCCCCCAGTGACAGTTCCTGGTACCCCCACTGCGGTATCCGGTGATTAAACATCCTCTGTGTCTCGTTGCAGTGTTTTGCTTAGTGTTCCCGCGATGGCTTCTGGTGGTGCTGGGATCTCGAGTGGAAGCATCGTGCCGGTCCTGCTACAGGTGACGTGATCGTTGCCCCTGATGTTGCGGTGCCTGAGGCTGTCGGTAACGGGATGTCGGGTCTAGCTGGTGGTGAGTCTGCTGTCCCTCCTTTGCTGTTTGATACAGAATCTTCAGGGTCTATCGATAGTAGCTCCTCGTCTAGCTCTCCGCCGCACCCACGTAAATTAGCTAAACTGGTTGCGGAGCGTTTGGTTAGGAAGGCAGCTAACCATCAGTCAGCTCCGGTTGCTATTGTAGCGCCTGGTGAAGATGCTGGTATGGTTCACTGTGCCAATACGGCAGTGGACAGGGGTTTGCGAAAGTGGGTTAGGGACAAGATTCGCAAGGGTAAGTTTGTGGATTTTTTTTCTCTAACCGATGACATGATGGGGTGGCGGGGAGGATTCTTGCCATGGTTTTCATCATTGGCTTAGCGGTATCGTGGTTTTTTCGGCCTGCTGCCTTGAAACGTGCCCAACGGAGCACCGTAATGTAATAAAGTATATTCATTTGGTGCACGATTTTTTTATGAAATCCAAGGGCTTTGTTTGGAGAGATTATGACAAACAGTTTCGTAGGAAACAGGACGGTCAGCTGGTTATGCCTCTGGGCCATAAGGATGTTGAGGTCTGGTTAGCTGTTACCCAGGAAGCTAAGGCACCTGCGGAAGGGGCACAGGGTAGGAAGGCTTCTCTCCCTTCGCGTGCTGGGGTGAACATGCTCGGTAAGGGGAAGTGTTTCACCTATAATGATTCTCTGTGTTCCAGGGGGTCAGGGGGTTGTTTTCGTCACTCCTGCCGCATCTGTAATGTTAGTCACCCCGCTAAAGACTGTAAGTCAGGAGCAAAGGGCAGTTCAGGGGGCAGGTCTGACATTACCGGAGTTGACAATTAAGGCCTATTCTCCAGTGGTACTTGAAGAGTTAGCTAAATGGTTGGGCTGGTATCCTTTGCAGGATGATTCCCAATTTTTGCTGGATGGTTTTAGTCTAGGTTTCTGATTACCCGTAGCTGGCGCTTTGCATGTAGTCTCCTCCCGGAATTTGCAGTCAGCCAGAGAGCTTCCCCATGTGGTATGACAGAAAGTCTTTGCTGAAGTGGCTTTGGGCCTTTTCCCTCCCCTCCTGTGCAGGACCTATGCATTTCTCCTCTTGGGGTCATGCCAAGTACGTTGATGGCAAAATTGGATGTGGAATCTACTTTCCGCCAGCTTCCGTTGCACCCCGAGTCCCTATGTTTTATGGGTTTTATATTCGATGGTCAATTTTTTGTTGACAGGTGCCTCCCCATGGGCTGTGCTATCTCGTGTGCTTATTTTGAAAAGTTTAGCACCTTTTTGCATTGGTGTATCAAGGCTGGCACTGGCCATGCAGGCATTGCACATTATTTGGACGACTTTTTGTTCGTCGGCCCACATGATAGTGCAGTTTGTGGGGACGTTTTGTTTTCTGTGCAGTCCCTTTTTTGGGTACTCGGCGCTCCGGTTGCTACAGACAAGACGGAGGGTCTGACTTCTTGCTTGTCTTACCTAGGTATCGAAGTAGACACAGATGCTGGGTGCTGCTGGTTGCTGGACGATAAGGTGCAGCGATTGCTAGGTCAGATTCAATGGTGCTTAGATTCTCGGCGGGTTAAATTGCACCATGTGCAGTCAGTCCTCGATTCATTTCACTTTGAGTGCCGGATCATCCCGATGGGGAGGGTGTTTTGCCGTAAACTGGAGCGGGCCATTGCAGGGGTCTAAAACCTGCATTTTAGTGTTTGCCTTTCCTGGGAAATCCTAGATGACCTCCGGGTGTGGGCTTCATTTTTGTTGGATTTCAATCTGGGGTTGATTTGGCCATTGCAGCCGGTTGACAATACTGAATTGCAGTTGTTCACCGATGCTGCAGGTTCAACTGGCTTCGGTGCATATTTTCAGGGGGAATGGTGCGCTGCTCCATGGCTGGCATCATTGATATCTCGCAGATTGCAGTATAACCTGTTGTTATTGGAACTTTTTCCGATAATAATGGCTGTGGATTTGTGGGCTGACAGATTGTCTAACCGGAGCATAATTTTTTGGTGTGACAACCTGGGCATGGTGCACGCTATTAATAATCAGCGTTCTTCTTCTCCTATGGCGCTGCGTCTGTTAAGGTTCTTAGTTTTGAGATGTTTGAAGGCGAATATTGTCTTTAGGGTGTGCCACGTCCCTGGCATTGCGAACGGGATAGCGGATTCATTATCCCGCTTTCCAGGTTTCGGATGTTGGCCCCTGAGGCTAATCCGATTGGGATGACTTGTCCGTCTTCTGTCTGGCAGATTGTCGAGCCAGACTAATTGGTCTTGCCCGGAAGTTCCTGGCTCTGTCAACTTTGCGAGTTCTGCCCTTGCAGATATTGCTTTTTTCTCTCGCCTTCACGGTGGTCATGACCCCACAAAGTCTTTTGTGCTGTCTAGGGCTAAAGAAGGTCCCATGGTGGCTGATTCTCACCGGCCAATTGATCTGGCATTGCTGCAGCGGCTGATAGGGGTAGTTTCGTTGATTACGTCTTCCGAATTTGAATCTTTTTTGTTCCGTTTAGCGTTTGCGCTGGTTTTTTTTGGCGCGTTTCAGATTAGTGAGCTTGTGGCATCTAGTAAGAGGTCTGCTGATTCCGGGCTATTATTTAAGAATGTGGTGATCCAGGCCGGGGCTATCCTGTGCAGAATTCCCATTCTAAAACTGATCAGTTAGGGCGTGGGCGTTGGGTTACCTTCAAGCCTCATACTAATTCTGAGATTTGCCCTTTGCGCTTGGCTAGGATATATGCGGGTCTGCGCCCGTCAGTTGGCTCACAATGGTTATCACATGCTGACTCCTCCCCTTTGACTAAGTTTCAGTTTGCTGCTGTGTTTAAGCGCTGTTTGGGTCAGCTGGGTTTGGATGTTGCGCATTACGGTACTCATTCTTTCCATATTGGCGCGGCTACTTGTGCAGTGGCTAGCAGGTTGCCTTCATCTGCCATTCAAGCGATTGGGAGATGGAGGTCGTCCGCCTATAAGGCATTTGTTAGATGTGATAAGCTTTAAGTTGTGTTTTTTCTCCCCCAGAAACGTAGTTTACCCACCAGTTTTTGAATGGCTAGCTTTGAGGGTGTGAAGGGATTTTTTAATTTTTCCTCCAAAGAAAAGGAGCTTTTTTGGATTTTCTCCTTCGCCTGGACAATGTTACTAACATTCTCCTCCTAAGTTACCGCTCTATCCTCTTCATATAATTTTCCTTTACTGATGTTTTAGGTTTTTTTTGCTCTTTTACTGCTATGTCCGTGTCTTCTGAGCAAGTGTGGCTTGTGGGCCATTCATTTATTTATTGGACTGAAAGGCATGCGATGGCAAAAAGGGCATCCCTGTTGTTAGGGGGGCGTCAGGTTCGGTGGTTTGGAGTCAGGGGCATGCGTTGGTCAGCTCTTTTGGAATTTTTGTTTCAGCAGGAGATGCGCTGTGGGCACCCGGCATGGCTGGTGATTCACCTCAGAGGCAATGATGTGGGGCAGTCTAAGGGTATAGATCTGATCTTGCGGATGCAGGCTGATTTGTGCACCCTTCGGTCCCGGTGGCCGGAGGTGCGCTTGGTATGGTCGGAAATTATCCCTCGCCATGTATGGAGGGGTTCTAGGGACCTTTTGGCTTTGGATAAGGCTCGCAGGAAAACTAACAAGGCTGTTTCTCGTATTGTCTCCAGGTCAGGTGGTTTGGTGGTATGGCACCCAAGTTTACGTCTCGAACAGGCTCCATTTTTTCGCCCTGATGGGGTCCATTTATCAGATTTGGGGTTAGGTGTGTTTTTGGGTGATGTTTTTTCCTGTTTGGATGCGGTCTAGTGTTTTGGTTTGGGTGGCAGGCTGCGGTTCTTTGGAACCTGGCGGTGGCGAGAAGGTGCTACAATCCAGTGGCCACGTAAAGTGTAAGAATATTCGTTGTGGAGTACATATCCTTTAAATGGTCGTAGTATGGCCTACCTCTGCGGGAGGACTTTGAGCGTCTGTCTCTGTAAATTCAATACTTAAAGTATAATTCAGGGTCATACCTTTAATAAAAGCGAGTTATGACCATTTAACCAAAGCAGTCCGTGTCCGTGTCTTTATTTTTAGTATAAGTTAGTGTAAGCTGTTATATATTGTTTTAATTGCAATAAAGTTAAGGAAGGCTTATACCTGTACTGCGCATGTGCAAACAATGGGAAATGGCTGCGGGTGCCATTTTCCAGACGTTTTTTTCAGGCGCAGACACAGGAGCCGATGTGGGACTCCTGAAAGTTAAGTTTTATGGGTGCAGGGTGTGTGGTGCAGGCACGCCCTGGAACCAGGGGCCCATGTGCCCCACACACCTGCTACCATTATAAATACATCCCTGCCTATGGCTACATGCACTTTCATATGAGATTTCCTGTGCAGGAAATCTCATATGAAAGTGCATGTAGCCATAGGCAGGGATGTATTTATAATGGTAGCAGGTGTGTGGGGCACATGGGCCCCTGGTTCCAGGGCGTGCCTGCACCACACACCCTGCACCCATAAAACTTAACTTTCAGGAGTCCCACATCGGCTCCTGTGTCTGCGCCTGAAAAAAACGTCTGGAAAATGGCACCCGCAGCCATTTCCCATTGTTTGCACATGCGCAGTACAGGTATAAGCCTTCCTTAACTTTATTGCAATTAAAACCAGGGGCCCTGGAACCAGGGGCCCATGTGCCCCACACACCTGCTACCATTATAAATACATCCCTGCCTATGGCTACATGCACTTTCATATGAGATTTCCTGTGGCCACTTACATGGAACCCCTTGTAATACACAAACGCCATAGACAGAGCTGTAGGTAATGTGGGTGGCGCTACAGTGGGGGTGGGGCATCCATTGGTGTGTAAACCAGTTTGAAAATTATCAAGTTTGGGTTGTGGGGGTGGGTGTATTTTAGGGATGAGCGGGTTCGGATTTTTGAAATCCGAACCCCCCCGAGCCCCCCTGATCTGAGCCGGGAACCAAGTCCAGCTCGGGTCTTCCCGCCAGACTCGGTTCTCGTAACGAGGCAAAACGTCATCATCCCGCTGTCGGATTCTCACTGGTTTTGGCTTCTATAATGGTCCCGTGATCGCTGGAATTTTTCATTCTGGCTGTGGAGCATGCAGAGGGAGGGAGCTGGGAGCTGTTGGCTACTGTTATGTATTATAAAGTACAGGTACTTATATTATATACATTACATACTGGGCTGGCTACTGTGAAGAGAGAGGGCGCTGGGAGCTGTTGCTGATGCTGACCATAGGGGCTGGTAGGATGGCTACTGTTGTCCATAGAGGCTGGCTGGCTGTAGTGCTGAGTTGCCCAGGGGGTGCTTTGTCCTTCAGAGGTGCTCTCTTCACCCACCCCCAGTGGGTTTTTTTTTCAGGGGTGCTGTGCTCCTGTCTGTCAAGGGGCTGCTGCCCAAAAATAAATATAATTTTTACAGGGCTGCCTTGTGTGGTGTAGGGGTACGCTGCCCTGTGCCCTGTGTATATTCACTCCAAATAAAAAGGGATGATTTAATTTATCCAAATAACTTTTATAGGGGCTGCCCTGTGTGGTGTAGGGGTACGCTGCCCTGTGCCCTTTGTGCTGCCCACTTGTGTCGCTTAGCATAGTCATCCAGCTACGTCGGTGCAACCTTTTGGCCTAAAAACAATATTGTGAGGTGTTCAGAATAGACTGGAAATGAGTGGAAATTAATTTTATTGAGGTTTATAATAGCATAGGAGCAAGAAAAAAAAAATTCTGTGAATTTAGCTTTTTTCCAAAAAAATACAGATCCAAAACCAAAACCCGAAAGGGTGGTGGGGGCGAGGGGCACAGGAAAAACGGTGGTGGCAGCAATATATGGGAGACCAGTGATATCCGTATATGGGAGCAGAGCCGTAACTAGACATTTTGGTGCCCTGTGCCAGAAAGAGCGTTGGCGCCCCCTCATTTTTCAAGGGACATGATGCACCCAAAAAAGGGGAATTGCCTCATTGGGAAGGACCAGGGAAGAGATAGGGGAAGCCAGGAGATGCTGGGGATGAAATAAGAGGAAGTGATAAGTGAGAATGATAATAAACAGAAATTTGACAGGCCCAAACAGCACCCCCTGACCTGTGGTGCCCTGTGCAATCGCACTACCTTAGCTACAGTCCTGTATGGGAGGGCAGGGAGGGCTGCAACTGGAGGGTCACAGGATGGGGAAACTGGACCTGAGGGATGCAGGGCAGGGAAGGCTGAACCTGGGGGCACAGTGCAGGGAGGGCTAGACTAAGGGGAAGTGCAGGACATGAAGAGCTGGATCTATTGGGGATACAGAAATGGCTAGACATGGTGGGGGTGGCACAGGGCAAGGAAGGCTGGACCTTAATAGGGGGGGCACAGGGCAGGTAAAGCTGGTCCAAGGGGGATGCAAGGCAGGGAGGTAGACTAAGGAGAAGTGCAGGACAGGAAGTGCTGGACCTATTAGGGGTACAAAGATGGCTAGACATGATGGGGGGTGGCACAGGGCAGGGAAGGTTGGACCTAAATGGATAGCACAGAGCAGGTATTACTGGACACAGGAGGGCACAGGGCTGGAAAGACTGGCCCTTAATGAGGAGTCACAGAGCAGGATGGGCTAGACCAGGTGGGCAGAGGGCAGGGAGGGCTAGACTAAGGATAAGTGCAGGGCAGGGAGGGCTAGACCTGGTGGGCACAGGGTAGGGAGGGATAGACCTGGTGGGCACAAGGCAGGGAGGGATAAACCTGGTGGGCACAGGGCAGGGAGGGCTAGACTAAATAGAAGTGCGGGGCAGGGAGGGCTAGACCTGGTGGGCACAGGGCAGGGAGGGCTAAACCTGGTGGGCACAGGGAAGACTAGACATGGTGGGCACAGGGCAGGAAGGGCTAGACCTGGTGGGCACAGGGCAGGGAGGGCTAGACTAAGGAGAAGTGCAGAACAGGGAGGGATGAACCTATTAAGGCCACAGTGAAGGCTAGCATGGACTAGAGGAGGGTACACAGAGCAGGGGCAGGAACTATGCCCCTACCCATGTACCTGGTTGCAGCTTGCACACTGGCAGTCAGCCATGTATGGAAAGACAACGGTGGCATCCTGAATATGGCACAGGACGCATTGGCTGCCATTCAACGAGCTCCAAATGGATCACAACTGGCACTATATTTGTAATGCCACCTGTGCTGTGACTCCATGTCTGGCTGCCAGAGCACAAGCTGCAACCACCTGGCAGCATGGCGCAAATACACACTTCTACCACCCGGGCCCCCCTTTCTCTCCAGGGCCAGGACTCCAATCCCGGCAGTCCCCCCCTGATGGTGGCCCTGTTTCTGGGTAACTTAAGGGAAAATTATAAGGATATTACAGGAGTTTCTGCAGCCAGAGAATGATGAATTTCATGCATGGTTATAATTAGAGAGAACTTTATGAAATTTACAACAAACACAAAGCAGTGATACAATAGATAGACAAGACTGACACCTTGAGGGTATCTACTGATATAGCATCTTGACACAACTTTACTCTTTATAGCAGCATTTAGCTGGGTACACACTCTACAATATTCCATACGATCTTGGTACTTTGGACCAATCTGTATGACCATTGTATGTACTCCAAATCTGTCATTTTCACTTGTTGTTCATTGTATAGTCCCATTCAATGATCTGCACGTCCAATGGGATGAGTGTCCATGGATGACTTTTTGTTGTTACATGAAGGATGTAACAATATATTGTGTCTTTGTACTGCGGGTTGTGTAGTGTGTACGCCATTGTGATATATAGTTACATGGAATTGCTATTTTGCACTATCGTTCAGGTAAGTACCCAGCTTCAGGCAACCTGGTATAGTTTGGGGACACACCTATTTCCAAATATTATATCAACAAGTGTTATAAACAAACATTGCCTGCTTATAAATAAGCAAATATAAAACAAGGCACATAGAAATAGGAAATAATTAGAGGGCATCATGCGGCCCTGGGACCACCTTTTCTCCATCACTGTTTTATACTACATGTAGTTCTAGGGTACATGGCAAGAATCAATCAATTAAAATCAGCGAAACTGAAGGAGGAGATGTCATCATGTCATGTACCACTTGAGCTGTCAATTTGCTCACCAGGAGCTCTTTGCATCTCTTAAGATCGGGGTCTGTTAAACCTAGGAGCAAGCACAGTCACCAAAATGTAGTGATCTGATTTCAAGACATTGACAACCATTAGATCCTGGTGAAGTGAACAAAGGATTTGACCTACAAGTCTGACATACTTAGCAGAATCGCTCTGTTTTTATCTCTGCCTTCAATTGCTCAAGCTGATTTTCCAAAAGCCTAATTAAAGGAATCACCTGACTCAAGCTAGCAGTGTCTGAACTTACTTCACATGATGCTTCGAAGGGTTTGAGCACCTTGCACAAGATGGAAAACATTCTCCACTGCTCTGGACTAAGTAATACCCCCCCTCCTCTCCCAATGTCATGGCTTGTTATATAGCTGTGGATGGCTTTTTGCTATTCATATAAAGTGTGGAATTCCACCTGGTCACCACCTCTTGCTTCAGTTGGTGGCAGGACAAATTTCAACTGTTCTTGCAGCTGATGCAATCTCCTGCATGTTGTTGCTGAATTGCAAAAATGTGCCAAATTTTTTCGGGTCACAGACAGGATCGCCTGCATGCCCCTGTAATTTAAAAAAAAAAAAAAACACTGTACCACCAAGTTGATTGTCTGAGCAAAACATGGGACATTTTTAATTCACCCAGCTGTAATGCTCTCACAATTTTGGTAGCATTGTCAGAAGTCACAAATCCTGAGGAGAGTCCTAGCGGGGTAAACCATGTTTCTATGACATTTCTTAGGTTTTCTAAGAGGTTGTCAGCGGTATGCCTCTTAGTGGAAGCCGGCGATATACAGAGTAGCCTGCCTCTGAATGAGCTGGCGTTGTTTGTTAGATACTGCTGCTGCTAAAGATGAATCATCCACTCATTGGGCTATCATAGTCATGTAATTTTTACTTTGCCCACTACCGCTTGTCCACATATCTGTGGTTAGGTGGACAGTGAGTACATTGGCATTTTGTAGGCCAATAATTTGTGTTTTTTAACGTCCTGGTACAGCCGAGTAATGGCTTTTTGGGTAAAATGGAACCGAGATGGAATTTGGTACCGGGGACACAGGACCTCAATTAACTGTGTAAAAGCCACTGCATTAATGGCGGATATTGGATGCAGATCTGATACTTAAAGTAGATGGAAAAACAGAGCCAATTTTATAGCAGCATACAGTGCAGCATACCTTCCTATACAAATTGACTAAGAGCAGCACAGCCACTTGTGAGTCTGGACACAGTACAGCCTATATACAGCAGAGTACAGCACAGCATACAGTAGCGTGCACTCCCCATACACATTGACCATACAGACCACAGCTTGTGATTCTTGGCACAGCACAACCTATATACAGCAGAGTACAGTGCAGCATACAGCAGTGTGCACCCCTATACACATTGACCAAGTGCAGGACAGCCACTTGTGAGTCTGGACACAGCACAGCCTATATACAGCAAAGTACAGTGCAGCATACAGCAGCGTGCACCCCCTATACACGTTGACTATACAGACCATAGCTTGTGAGTCTGGACACAGCACATTCTATATACAACAGAGTACAGCATAGCATACAGCAGTATGCACCCTCTATGAACACAGTGACTAAGAGCAGTGCAGCATACAGCAGTGGGAATAAAAGGGAAATGGCGCCGAATGCTGTACGTGGCACCTTATATAAAATCAAAAATCCATGAGAATCCAATACCACAAGGATAATGTTTTGCTTTGAAGTGGAATCTGACTTAGACGGGAAGACCCGAGCCGCTACTCGGATTTACTCAGACAGCGGGAGTTTGGGTGTGTTCGGATTCCAAGCAATCCAAACTGCTCAATGCATCTCAATGTGCCTTGTATAGTACAGTATATTGTACTGTGTCTGTGCCTTATATAATTAATATTGTACTGCATATCAGTGTGCCTTATATAATATATTGTATTGCTTCTCAGTGTGCCTTATATACTATATTATACAGTACAGTATGCCTTATATAGTATATTGTACTGCATCTCAATGTGCCTTATATAGTATATTGTACTGCATCTTAGTGTGCCTTATATAGTATATTGTACTGCATATCAGTGTGCCTTATATAATATACAGTATATTGTACTGCATATCAGTGTGCCTTATATAATATACAGTATATTGTACTGCATATCAGTGTGCCTTATATAATATACAGTATATTGTACTGCATCTCAGTGTGCCTTATATAGTATATTGTACTGCATATCAGTGTGCCTTGTATAGTACAGTATATTGTACTGTGTCTGTGCCTTATATAATATATATTGTACTGTATCTCAGTGTGCCTTATATAATATATTGTACTGCTTCTCAGTGTGCCTTATATACTATATTATTCTGTATCTCAGTATGCCTTATATAGTATATTGTACTGCATCTCTGTGCCTTATATAGTATATTGTACTGCATCTCAGTGTGCCTTATATACTATATTATACTGTATCTCAGTGTGCCTTATATAGTATATTGTACTGCATCTCTGTGCCTTATATAGTATATTGTACTGCATCTCAATGTGCCTTATATAGTATATTGTACTGCATCTTAGTGTGCCTTATATAGTATATTGTACTGCATATCAGTGTGTCTTATATAGTATATTGTAATGTATATCAGTATACCTTATATAGTATATTGTACTGCATCTTAGTGTGCCTTATATACTATATTATACTGTATCTCAATGTGCCTTATATAGTATATTGTACTACATCTCAGTGTGCCTTATATATTATATTGTACTGCATCTCAGTGTGCCTTATATACTATATTATTCTGTATCTCAGTATGCCTTATATAGTATATTGTACTACATCTCAGTATGCCTTATATACTATATTGTACTGCATCTCATTGTGCCTTATATAGTATATTTTACTGCATCTCATTGTGCCTTATATAGTATATTGTACTACATCTCAGTATGCCTTATATAGTATATTGTACTGCATCTCAGTGTGCCTTATATATTATATTGTACTGCATCTCAGTGTGCCTCATATACTATATTATTCTGTATCTCAGTATGCCTTATATCGTATATTGTACTGCATCTCAGTGTGCCTTATATACTATATTGTACTGCATCTCATTGTGCCTTATATAGTATATTTTACTGCATCTCATTGTGCCTTATATAGTATATTGTACTACATCTCAGTGTGCCTTATATAGTATATTGTACAGCATCTCAGTGTGCCTTATATAGTATATTGTACTGCATCTCAGTGTGCCTTATATACTATATTATTCTGTATCTCAGTATGCCTTATATATTATATTGTACTGCATCTCATTGTGCCTTATATAGTATATTTTACTGCATCTCATTGTGCCTTATATAGTATATTGTACTACATCTCAGTGTGCCTTATATAGTATATTGTACTGCATCTCAGTGTGTCTTATATAGTATATTATACTGCATCTCAGTGTACCTTTTATATAGTATATTGTACTGCATAACAGTGTACCTTATATAGTATATTGTACTGTATCTCAGTGTGCCTTATATAGTATATTGTACTGTATCTCAGTGTGTCTTATATAGTATATTATACTGCATCTCAGTGTACCTTTTATATAGTATATTGTACTGCATCTCAGTGTACCTTATATAGTATATTGTACTGTATCTCAGTGTGCCTTATATAGTATATTGTACTGCATCTCATTGTGCCTTATATAGTATATTATACTGCATCTCATTGTGCCTTATATAGTATATTGTACTACATCTCAGTGAGCCTTATATAGTATATTGTACTGTATCTCAGTGTGCCTTATATAGTATATTGTACTGCATCTCAGTGTGCCTTATATAGTATATTGTACTGTATCTCAGTGTCCCTTATATAGTATATTGTACTGTATCTCAGTATGCCTTATATAGTATATTGTACTGCATCTCAGTGTGCCTTATATAGTATATTGTACTGCATCTCATTGTGCATTATATAGTATATTTTACTGCATCTCATTGTGCATTATATAGTATATTTTACTGCATCTCATTGTGCCTTATATAGTATATTGTACTACATCTCAGTGAGTCTTATATAGTATGTTGTACTGTATCTCACTGTGCCTTATATACTATATTGTACTGTATCTCAGTGTGCCTTATATACTATATTGTACTGTATCTCAGTGTGCCTTATATAGTATATTGTACTGTATCTCAGTGTGCCTTATATAGTATATTATACTGCATCTTAGTGTACCTTTTATATAGTATATTGTACTGCAACTCAGCGTGCCTTATATAGTATATTGTACTGTATCTCAGTGTGCCTTATATAGTATATTGTACTGCATCTCAGTGTACCTTTAATATAGTATATTGTACTGCATCTTAGAGTGCCTTATATACTTTATTATACTGTATCTCAATGTGCCTTATATAGTATATTGTACTGCATCTCAGTGTGTCTTATATAGTATATTGTACTGTATCTCAGTGTGTCTTATATAGTATATTGTACTGCATCTCAGTATGCCTTATATAGTATATTGTACTGCATCTCAGCGTGCCTTATATAGTATATTGTACTGCATCTCAGTGTGCCTTATATAGTATATTATACTGCATCTCAGTGTGCCTTATATAGTATATTGTACTGTATCTCAGTGTGCCTTATATAGTATATTGTTCTGTATCTCAGTATGCCTTATATAGTATATTGTACTGCATCTCAGCATGCATTATATAGTATATTGTACTGCATCTCAGTGTGCTTTATATAGTCTATTGTACTGTATCTCAGTGTGCATATATACTATATTATTCTGTATCTCAGTGTGCCTTATATAGTATATTGTACTGCATCTCAGCGTGCATTATATAGTATATTGTACTGCATCTCAGCGTGCCTTATATAGTATATTGTACTGTATCTCAGCGTGCCTTATATAGTATATTGTACTGCACCTCAGTGTGCCTTATATACTATATTATACTGTATCTCAATGTGCCTTATATAGTATATTGTACTGCATCTCAGTGTGTCTTATATAGTATATTGTACTGTATCTCAGTGTGTCTTATATAGTATATTGTACTGTATCTCAGTGTGCCTTATATAGTATATTGTACTACATCTCAGTGTGCCTTATATAGTATATTGTACAGCATCTCAGTGTGCCTTATATAGTATATTGTACTGCATCTCAGTGTGCCTTATATACTATATTATTCTGTATCTCAGTATGCCTTATATATTATATTGTACTGCATCTCATTGTGCCTTATATAGTATATTTTACTGCATCTCATTGTGCCTTATATAGTATATTGTACTACATCTCAGTGTGCCTTATATAGTATATTGTACTGCATCTCAGTGTGTCTTATATAGTATATTATACTGCATCTCAGTGTACCTTTTATATAGTATATTGTACTGCATCTCAGTGTACCTTATATAGTATATTGTACTGTATCTCAGTGTGCCTTATATAGTATATTGTACTGCATCTCATTGTGCCTTATATAGTATATTTTACTGCATCTCATTGTGCCTTATATAGTATATTGTACTACATCTCAGTGAGCCTTATATAGTATATTGTACTGTATCTCAGTGTGCCTTATATAGTATATTGTACTGCATCTCAGTGTGCCTTATATAGTATATTGTACTGTATCTCAGTGTCCCTTATATAGTATATTGTACTGTATCTCAGTATGCCTTATATAGTATATTGTACTACATCTCAGTGTGCCTTATATAGTATATTGTACTGCATCTCATTGTGCATTATATAGTATATTTTACTGCATCTCATTGTGCCTTATATAGTATATTGTACTACATCTCAGTGAGTCTTATATAGTATGTTGTACTGTATCTCAGTGTGCCTTATATACTATATTGTACTGCATCTCAGTGTGCCTTATATACTATATTGTACTGTATTTCAGTGTGCCTTATATAGTATATTGTACTGTATCTCAGTGTGCCTTATATAGTATATTATACTGCATCTCAGTGTACCTTTTATATAGTATATTGTACTGCAAATCAGCGTGCCTTATATAGTATATTGTACTGTATCTCAGTGTGCCTTATATAGTATATTGTACTGCATCTCAGTGTACCTTTAATATAGTATATTGTTCTGCATCTTAGAGTGCCTTATATACTTTATTATACTGTATCTCAATGTGCCTTATATAGTATATTGTACTGCATCTCAGTGTGTCTTATATAGTATATTGTACTGTATCTCAGTGTGTCTTATATAGTATATTGTACTGCATCTCAGTATGCCTTATATAGTATATTGTACTGCATCTCAGCGTGCCTTATATAGTATATTGTACTGCATCTCAGTGTGCCTTATATAGTATATTATACTGCATCTCAGTGTGCCTTATATAGTATATTGTACTGTATCTCAGTGTGCCTTATATAGTATATTGTACTGCATCTCAGTGTGTCTTATATAGTATATTGTACTGCACCTCAGTGTGCCTTATATAGTATATTGTACTGTATCTCAGCGTGCCTTATATAGTATATTGTACTGCACCTCAGTGTGCCTTATATACTATATTATACTGCATCTCAATGTGCCTTATATAGTATATTGTACTGCATCTCAGTGTGTCTTATATAGTATATTGTACTGTATCTCAGTGTGTCTTATATAGTATATTGTACTGTATCTCAGTGTGCCTTATATAGTATATTGTACTGTATCTCAGTATGCCTTATATAGTATATTGTACTGCATCTCAGTGTGCATTATATAGTATATTGTACTGCATCTCAGTGTGCCTTATATAGTATATTATACTGCATCTCAGTGTGCCTTATATAGTATATTGTACTGTATCTCAGTGTGCCTTATATAGTATATTGTACTGTATCTCTGTGTGCCTTATATAGTATATTGTACTGTATCTCATTATGCCTTATATAGTATATTGTACTGCATCTCAGCATGCATTATATAGTATATTGTACTGCATCTCAGTGTGCTTTATATAGTATATTGTACTGTATCTCAGTGTGCCTTATATACTATATTATTCTGTATCTCAGTGTGCATTATTTAGTATATTGTACTGCATCTCAGTGTGCCTTATATAGTATATTGTACTACATCTCAGTATGCCTTATATATTATATTGTACTGCATCTCAGTTTGCCTTATATAGTATATTGTACTGCATCTCAGTATGCCTTATATAGTATATTGTACTGCATCTCAGTATGCCTTATATACTATATTGTACTGCCTCTCATTGTGCCTTATATAGTATATTTTACTGCCTCTCATTGTGCCTTATATAGTATATTGTACTACATCTCAGTGTGCCTTATATAATATATTGTACTGCATTTCAGTGTGCCTTATATAGTATATTGTACTGCATCTCAGTGTGCCTTATATACTATATTATTCTGTATCTCAGTATGCCTTATATATTATATTGTACTGTATCTCAGTGTGCCTTATATAGTATATTGTACAGTATCTCAGTGTGCCTTATATAGTATATTATACTGCATCTCAGTGTACCTTTTATATAGTATATTGTACTGCATCTCAGTGTACCTTATATAGTATATTGTACTGCATCTCATTGTGCCTTATATAGTATATTTTACAGCATCTCATTGTGCCTTATATAGTATATTGTACTACATCTCAGTGAGCCTTATATAGTATATTGTACTGTATCTCAGTGTGCCTTATATAGTATATTGTACTGCATCTCAGTGTGCCTAATATAGTATATTGTACTGTATCTCAGTGTCCCTTATATAGTATATTGTACTGCATCTCAGTATGCCTTATATAGTATATTGTACTGTATCTCAGTGTCCCTTATATAGTATATTGTACTGTATCTCAGTATGTCTTATATAGTATATTGTACTGTATCTCAGTGTGCCTTATATAGTATATTGTACTGCATCTCAGTGTGCCTTATATAGTATATTGTACTGTATCTCAGTGTGTCTTATATAGTATATTGTACTGTATCTCAGTGTGTCTTATATAGTATATTGTACTGCATCTCAGTATGCCTTATATAGTATATTGTACTGCATCTCAGCGTGCCTTATATAGTATATTGTACTGCATCTCAGTGTGCCTTATATAGTATATTATACTGCATCTCAGTGTGCCTTATATAGTATATTGTACTGTATCTCAGTGTGCCTTATATAGTATATTGTACTGTATCTCAGTATGCCTTATATAGTATATTGTACTGCATCTCAGCATGCATTATATAGTATATTGTACTGCATCTCAGTGTGCTTTATATAGTCTATTGTACTGTATCTCAGTGTGCATATATACTATATTATTCTGTATCTCAGTGTGCCTTATATAGTATATTGTACTGCATCTCAGCGTGCATTATATAGTATATTGTACTGCATCTCAGCGTGCCTTATAAAGTATATTGTACTGTATCTCAGCGTGCCTTATATAGTATATTGTACTGCACCTCAGTGTGCCTTATATACTATATTATACTGTATCTCAATGTGCCTTATATAGTATATTGTACTGCATCTCAGTGTGTCTTATATAGTATATTGTACTGTATCTCAGTGTGTCTTATATAGTATATTGTACTGTATCTCAGTGTGCCTTATATAGTATATTGTACTGTATCTCAGTATGCCTTATATAGTATATTGTACTGCATCTCAGTGTGCATTATATAGTATATTGTACTGCATCTCAGTGTGCCTTATATAGTATATTATACTGCACCTCAGTGTGCCTTATATACTATATTATACTGCATCTCAATGTGCCTTATATAGTATATTGTACTGCATCTCAGTGTGTCTTATATAGTATATTGTACTGTATCTCAGTGTGTCTTATATAGTATATTGTACTGTATCTCAGTGTGCCTTATATAGTATATTGTACTGCATCTCAGTATGCCTTATATAGTATATTGTACTGTATCTCAGTGTGCATTATATAGTATATTGTACTGCATCTCAGTGTGCCTTATATAGTATATTGTACTGTATCTCAGTATGCCTTATATAGTATATTGTACTGCATCTCAGTGTGCATTATATAGTATATTGTACTGCATCTCAGTGTGCCTTATATAGTATATTATACTGCATCTCAGTGTGCCTTATATAGTATATTGTACTGTATCTCAGTGTGCCTTATATAGTATATTGTACTGTATCTCTGTGTGCCTTATATAGTATATTGTACTGTATCTCATTATGCCTTATATAGTATATTGTACTGCATCTCAGCATGCATTATATAGTATATTGTATTGCATCTCAGTGTGCTTTATATAGTATATTGTACTGTATCTCAGTGTGCCTTATATACTATATTATTCTGTATCTCAGTGTGCATTATTTAGTATATTGTACTGCATCTCAGTGTGCCTTATATAGTATATTGTACTACATCTCAGTATGACTTATATATTATATTGTACTGCATCTCAGTGTGCCTTATATAGTATATTGTACTGCATCTCAGTATGCCTTATATAGTATATTGTACTGCATCTCAGTATGCCTTATATACTATATTGTACTGCCTCTCATTGTGCCTTATATAGTATATTTTACTGCCTCTCATTGTGCCTTATATAGTATATTGTACTACATCTCAGTGTGCCTTATATAATATATTGTACTGCATTTCAGTGTGCCTTATATAGTATATTGTACTGCATCTCAGCGTGCCTTATAAAGTATATTGTACTGTATCTCAGCGTGCCTTATATAGTATATTGTACTGCACCTCAGTGTGCCTTATATACTATATTATACTGTATCTCAATGTGCCTTATATAGTATATTGTACTGCATCTCAGTGTGTCTTATATAGTATATTGTACTGTATCTCAGTGTGTCTTATATAGTATATTGTACTGTATCTCAGTGTGCCTTATATAGTATATTGTACTGTATCTCAGTATGCCTTATATAGTATATTGTACTGCATCTCAGTGTGCATTATATAGTATATTGTACTGCATCTCAGTGTGCCTTATATAGTATATTATACTGCACCTCAGTGTGCCTTATATACTATATTATACTGCATCTCAATGTGCCTTATATAGTATATTGTACTGCATCTCAGTGTGTCTTATATAGTATATTGTACTGTATCTCAGTGTGTCTTATATAGTATATTGTACTGTATCTCAGTGTGCCTTATATAGTATATTGTACTGCATCTCAGTATGCCTTATATAGTATATTGTACTGTATCTCAGTGTGCATTATATAGTATATTGTACTGCATCTCAGTGTGCCTTATATAGTATATTGTACTGTATCTCAGTATGCCTTATATAGTATATTGTACTGCATCTCAGTGTGCATTATATAGTATATTGTACTGCATCTCAGTGTGCCTTATATAGTATATTATACTGCATCTCAGTGTGCCTTATATAGTATATTGTACTGTATCTCAGTGTGCCTTATATAGTATATTGTACTGTATCTCTGTGTGCCTTATATAGTATATTGTACTGTATCTCATTATGCCTTATATAGTATATTGTACTGCATCTCAGCATGCATTATATAGTATATTGTATTGCATCTCAGTGTGCTTTATATAGTATATTGTACTGTATCTCAGTGTGCCTTATATACTATATTATTCTGTATCTCAGTGTGCATTATTTAGTATATTGTACTGCATCTCAGTGTGCCTTATATAGTATATTGTACTACATCTCAGTATGACTTATATATTATATTGTACTGCATCTCAGTGTGCCTTATATAGTATATTGTACTGCATCTCAGTATGCCTTATATAGTATATTGTACTGCATCTCAGTATGCCTTATATACTATATTGTACTGCCTCTCATTGTGCCTTATATAGTATATTTTACTGCCTCTCATTGTGCCTTATATAGTATATTGTACTACATCTCAGTGTGCCTTATATAATATATTGTACTGCATTTCAGTGTGCCTTATATAGTATATTGTACTGCATCTCAGTGTGCCTTATATACTATATTATTCTGTATCTCAGTATGCCTTATATATTATATTGTACTGTATCTCAGTGTGCCTTATATAGTATATTGTACAGTATCTCAGTGTGCCTTATATAGTATATTATACTGCATCTCAGTGTACCTTTTATATAGTATATTGTACTGCATCTCAGTGTACCTTATATAGTATATTGTACTGCATCTCATTGTGCCTTATATAGTATATTTTACTGTATCTCAGTGTGCCTTATATAGTATATTGTACTGTATCTCTGTGTGCCTTATATAGTATATTGTACTGTATCTCATTATGCCTTATATAGTATATTGTACTGCATCTCAGCATGCATTATATAGTATATTGTACTGCATCTCAGTGTGCTTTATATAGTATATTGTACTGTATCTCAGTGTGCCTTATATACTATATTATTCTGTATCTCAGTGTGCATTATTTAGTATATTGTACTGCATCTCAGTGTGCCTTATATAGTATATTGTACTGTATCTCAGTGTGTCTTATATAGTATATTGTACTGTATCTCAGTGTGTCTTATATAGTATATTGTACTGCATCTCAGCGTGCCTTATATAGTATATTGTACTGCATCTCAGTGTGCCTTATATAGTATATTGTACTGCATCTCAGCGTGCCTTATATAGTATATTGTACTGCATCTCAGTGTGCCTTATATAGTATATTGTACTGCATCTCAGTGTGCCTTATATAGTATATTGTACTGTATCTCAGTGTGCCTTATATAGTATATTGTACTGCATCTCAGCGTGCCTTATATAGTATATTGTACTGCATCTCAGTGTGCCTTATATAGTATATTATACTGCATCTCAGTGTGCCTTATATAGTATATTGTACTGTATCTCAGTGTGCCTTATATAGTATATTGTACTGTATCTCAGTATGCCTTATATAGTATATTGTACTGCATCTCAGCATGCATTATATAGTATATTGTACTGCATCTCAGTGTGCTTTATATAGTCTATTGTACTGTATCTCAGTGTGCATATATACTATATTATTCTGTATCTCAGTGTGCCTTATATAGTATATTGTACTGCATCTCAGCGTGCATTATATAGTATATTGTACTGCATCTCAGCGTGCCTTATAAAGTATATTGTACTGTATCTCAGCGTGCCTTATATAGTATATTGTACTGCACCTCAGTGTGCCTTATATACTATATTATACTGTATCTCAATGTGCCTTATATAGTATATTGTACTGCATCTCAGTGTGTCTTATATAGTATATTGTACTGTATCTCAGTGTGTCTTATATAGTATATTGTACTGTATCTCAGTGTGCCTTATATAGTATATTGTACTGTATCTCAGTATGCCTTATATAGTATATTGTACTGCATCTCAGTGTGCATTATATAGTATATTGTACTGCATCTCAGTGTGCCTTATATAGTATATTATACTGCATCTCAGTGTGCCTTATATAGTATATTGTACTGTATCTCAGTGTGCCTTATATAGTATATTGTACTGTATCTCTGTGTGCCTTATATAGTATATTGTACTGTATCTCATTATGCCTTATATAGTATATTGTACTGCATCTCAGCATGCATTATATAGTATATTGTACTGCATCTCAGTGTGCTTTATATAGTATATTGTACTGTATCTCAGTGTGCCTTATATACTATATTATTCTGTATCTCAGTGTGCATTATTTAGTATATTGTACTGCATCTCAGTGTGCCTTATATAGTATATTGTACTACATCTCAGTATGCCTTATATATTATATTGTACTGCATCTCAGTGTGCCTTATATAGTATATTGTACTGCATCTCAGTATGCCTTATATAGTATATTGTACTACATCTCAGTATGCCCGATATACTATATTGTACTGCATCTCATTGTGCCTTATATAGTATATTTTACTGCCTCTCATTGTGCCTTATATAGTATATTGTACTACATCTCAGTGTGCCTTATATAATATATTGTACTGCATTTCAGTGTGCCTTATATAGTATATTGTACTGCATCTCAGTGTGCCTTATATACTATATTATTCTGTATCTCAGTATGCCTTATATATTATATTGTACTGTATCTCAGTGTGCCTTATATAGTATATTGTACAGTATCTCAGTGTGCCTTATATAGTATATTATACTGCATCTCAGTGTACCTTTTATATAGTATATTGTACTGCATCTCAGTGTACCTTATATAGTATATTGTACTGCATCTCATTGTGCCTTATATAGTATATTTTACAGCATCTCATTGTGCCTTATATAGTCTATTGTACTACATCTCAGTGAGCCTTATATAGTATATTGTACTGTATCTCAGTGTGCCTTATATAGTATATTGTACTGCATCTCAGTGTGCCTAATATAGTATATTGTACTGTATCTCAGTGTCCCTTATATAGTATATTGTACTGCATCTCAGTATGCCTTATATAGTATATTGTACTGTATCTCAGTGTCCCTTATATAGTATATTGTACTGTATCTCAGTATGCCTTATATAGTATATTGTACTGCATCTCAGTGTGCCTTATATGGTATATTGTACTGTATCTCAGTGTGCCTTATATAGTATATTGTACTGTATCTCAGTGTGCATTATATAGTATATTGTACTGCATCTCAGCGTGCCTTATATAGTAAATTGTACTGCATCTCAGTGTGCCTTATATAGTATATTGTACTGCATCTCATTGTGCATTATATAGTATATTTTACTGCATCTCATTGTGCCTTATATAGTATATTTTACTACATCTCAGTGTACCTTTTATATAGTATATTGTACTGCATCTCAGCGTGCCTTATATAGAATATTGTACTGTATCTCAGTGTGCCTTATATAGTATATTGTACTGCATCTCAGTGTACCTTTTATATAGTATATTGTACTGCATCTTAGTGTGCCTTATATAATATATTATACTGTATCTCAATGTGCCTTATATAGTATGTTGTACTGCATCTTAGTGTGCCTTATATAGTATATTGTACTGCATCTCAGTGTGCCTTATAAAGTATATTGTACTGTATCTCATTATGCCTTATATAGTATATTGTACTGCATCTCAGCATGCATTATATAGTATATTGTACTGCATCTCAGTGTGCTTTATATAGTATATTGTACTGTATCTCAGTGTGCCTTATATACTATATTATTCTGTATCTCAGTGTGCATTATTTAGTATATTGTACTGCATCTCAGTGTGCCATATATAGTATATTGTACTACATCTCAGTATGCCTTATATATTATATTGTACTGCATCTCAGTGTGCCTTATATAGTATATTGTACTGCATCTCAGTATGCCTTATATAGTATATTGTACTGCATCTCAGTATGCCTTATATACTATATTGTACTGCATCTCATTGTGCCTTATATAGTATATTTTACTGCCTCTCATTGTGCCTTATATAGTATATTGTACTACATCTCAGTGTGCCTTATATAATATATTGTACTGCATTTCAGTGTGCCTTATATAGTATATTGTACTGCATCTCAGTGTGCCTTATATACTATATTATTCTGTATCTCAGTATGCCTTATATATTATATTGTACTGTATCTCAGTGTGCCTTATATAGTATATTGTACAGTATCTCAGTGTGCCTTATATAGTATATTATACTGCATCTCAGTGTACCTTTTATATAGTATATTGTACTGCATCTCAGTGTACCTTATATAGTATATTGTACTGCATCTCATTGTGCCTTATATAGTATATTTTACAGCATCTCATTGTGCCTTATATAGTATATTGTACTACATCTCAGTGAGCCTTATATAGTATATTGTACTGTATCTCAGTGTGCCTTATATAGTATATTGTACTGCATCTCAGTGTGCCTAATATAGTATATTGTACTGTATCTCAGTGTCCCTTATATAGTATATTGTACTGCATCTCAGTATGCCTTATATAGTATATTGTACTGTATCTCAGTGTCCCTTATATAGTATATTGTACTGTATCTCAGTATGCCTTATATAGTATATTGTACTGCATCTCAGTGTCACTTATATGGATATTGTACTGTATCTCAGTGTGCCTTATATAGTATATTGTATTGTATCTCAGTGTGCATTATATAGTATATTGTACTGCATCTCAGCGTGCCTTATATAGTAAATTGTACTGCATCTCAGTGTGCCTTATATAGTATATTGTACTGCATCTCATTGTGCATTATATAGTATATTTTACTGCATCTCATTGTTCCTTATATAGTATATTTTACTACATCTCAGTGTACCTTTTATATAGTATATTGTACTGCATCTCAGCGTGCCTTATATAGAATATTGTACTGTATCTCAGTGTGCCTTATATAGTATATTGTACTGAATCTCAGTGTACCTTTTATATAGTATATTGTACTGCATCTTAGTGTGCCTTATATAATATATTATACTGTATCTCAATGTGCCTTATATAGTATGTTGTACTGCATCTTAGTGTGCCTTATATACTATATTGTACTGTATCTCAGTGTGTCTTATATAGTATATTGTACTACATCTCAGTATGCCTTATATATTATATTGTACTGCATCTCAGTGTGCCTTATATAGTATATTGTACTACATCTCAGTGTGCCTTATATACTATATTATTCTGTATCTCAGTATGCCTTATATAGTATATTGTACTGTATCTCAGTGTGCCTTATATACTATATTATACTGTATCTCAATGTGCCTTATATAGTATATTGTACTGCATCTCAGTGTGTCTTATATAGTATATTGTACTGTATCTCAGTGTGTCTTATATAGTATATTGTACTGCATCTCACTGTGCCTTATATAGTATATTGTACTGCATCTCAGTGTGCCTTATATAGTATATTATACTGCATCTCAGTGTGCCTTATATAGTATATTGTACTGTATCTCACTGTACCTTATATAGTATATTTTACTGCATCTCATTGTGCCTTATATAGTATATTGTACTACATCTCAGTGAGCCTTATATAGTATATTGTACTGTATCTCAGTGTGCCTTATATAGTATATTGTACTGCATCTCAGCGTGCCTTATATAGTAAATTGTACTGCATCTCAGTGTGCCTTATATAGTATATTGTACTGCATCTAATTGTGCATTATATAGTATATTTTACTGCATCTCATTGTGCCTTATATAGTATATTTTACTACATCTCAGTGTACCTTTTATATAGTATATTGTACTGCATCTCAGCGTGCCTTATATAGAATATTGTACTGTATCTCAGTGTGCCTTATATAGTATATTGTACTGCATCTCAGTGTACCTTTTATATAGTATATTGTACTGCATCTTAGTGTGCCTTATATAATATATTATACTGTATCTCAATGTGCCTTATATAGTATGTTGTACTGCATCTTAGTGTGCCTTATATAGTATATTGTACTGCATCTCAGTGTGCCTTATAAAGTATATTGTACTGTATCTCATTATGCCTTATATAGTATATTGTACTGCATCTCAGCATGCATTATATAGTATATTGTACTGCATCTCAGTGTGCTTTATATAGTATATTGTACTGTATCTCAGTGTGCCTTATATACTATATTATTCTGTATCTCAGTGTGCATTATTTAGTATATTGTACTGCATCTCAGTGTGCCTTATATAGTATATTGTACTACATCTCAGTATGCCTTATATATTATATTGTACTGCATCTCAGTGTGCCTTATATAGTATATTGTACTGCATCTCAGTATGCCTTATATAGTATATTGTACTGCATCTCAGTATGCCTTATATACTATATTGTACTGCATCTCATTGTGCCTTATATAGTATATTTTACTGCCTCTCATTGTGCCTTATATAGTATATTGTACTACATCTCAGTGTGCCTTATATAATATATTGTACTGCATTTCAGTGTGCCTTATATAGTATATTGTACTGCATCTCAGTGTGCCTTATATACTATATTATTCTGTATCTCAGTATGCCTTATATATTATATTGTACTGTATCTCAGTGTGCCTTATATAGTATATTGTACAGTATCTCAGTGTGCCTTATATAGTATATTATACTGCATCTCAGTGTACCTTTTATATAGTATATTGTACTGCATCTCAGTGTACCTTATATAGTATATTGTACTGCATCTCATTGTGCCTTATATAGTATATTTTACAGCATCTCATTGTGCCTTATATAGTATATTGTACTACATCTCAGTGAGCCTTATATAGTATATTGTACTGTATCTCAGTGTGCCTTATATAGTATATTGTACTGCATCTCAGTGTGCCTAATATAGTATATTGTACTGTATCTCAGTGTCCCTTATATAGTATATTGTACTGCATCTCAGTATGCCTTATATAGTATATTGTACTGTATCTCAGTGTCCCTTATATAGTATATTGTACTGTATCTCAGTATGCCTTATATAGTATATTGTACTGCATCTCAGTGAGCCTTATATGGTATATTGTACTGTATCTCAGTGTGCCTTATATAGTATATTGTACTGTATCTCAGTGTGCATTATATAGTATATTGTACTGCATCTCAGCGTGCCTTATATAGTAAATTGTACTGCATCTCAGTGTGCCTTATATAGTATATTGTACTGCATCTCATTGTGCATTATATAGTATATTTTACTGCATCTCATTGTGCCTTATATAGTATATTTTACTACATCTCAGTGTACCTTTTATATAGTATATTGTACTGCATCTCAGCGTGCCTTATATAGAATATTGTACTGTATCTCAGTGTGCCTTATATAGTATATTGTACTGCATCTCAGTGTACCTTTTATATAGTATATTGTACTGCATCTTAGTGTGCCTTATATAATATATTATACTGTATCTCAATGTGCCTTATATAGTATGTTGTACTGCATCTTAGTGTGCCTTATATACTATATTGTACTGTATCTCAGTGTGTCTTATATAGTATATTGTACTACATCTCAGTATGCCTTATATATTATATTGTACTGCATCTCAGTGTGCCTTATATAATATATTGTACTGCATTTCAGTGTGCCTTATATAGTATATTGTACTGCATCTCAGTGTGCCTTATATACTATATTATTCTGTATCTCAGTATGCCTTATATATTATATTGTACTGTATCTCAGTGTGCCTTATATAGTATATTGTACAGTATCTCAGTGTGCCTTATATAGTATATTATACTGCATCTCAGTGTACCTTTTATATAGTATATTGTACTGCATCTCAGTGTACCTTATATAGTATATTGTACTGCATCTCATTGTGCCTTATATAGTATATTTTACAGCATCTCATTGTGCCTTATATAGTATATTGTACTACATCTCAGTGAGCCTTATATAGTATATTGTACTGTATCTCAGTGTGCCTTATATAGTATATTGTACTGCATCTCAGTGTGCCTAATATAGTATATTGTACTGTATCTCAGTGTCCCTTATATAGTATATTGTACTGCATCTCAGTATGCCTTATATAGTATATTGTACTGTATCTCAGTGTCCCTTATATAGTATATTGTACTGTATCTCAGTATGCCTTATATAGTATATTGTACTGCATCTCAGTGTGCCTTATATGGTATATTGTACTGTATCTCAGTGTGCCTTATATAGTATATTGTACTGTATCTCAGTGTGCATTATATAGTATATTGTACTGCATCTCAGCGTGCCTTATATAGTAAATTGTACTGCATCTCAGTGTGCCTTATATAGTATATTGTACTGCATCTCATTGTGCATTATATAGTATATTTTACTGCATCTCATTGTGCCTTATATAGTATATTTTACTACATCTCAGTGTACCTTTTATATAGTATATTGTACTGCATCTCAGCGTGCCTTATATAGAATATTGTACTGTATCTCAGTGTGCCTTATATAGTATATTGTACTGCATCTCAGTGTACCTTTTATATAGTATATTGTACTGCATCTTAGTGTGCCTTATATAATATATTATACTGTATCTCAATGTGCCTTATATAGTATGTTGTACTGCATCTTAGTGTGCCTTATATACTATATTGTACTGTATCTCAGTGTGTCTTATATAGTATATTGTACTACATCTCAGTATGCCTTATATATTATATTGTACTGCATCTCAGTGTGCCTTATATAGTATATTGTACTACATCTCAGTGTGCCTTATATACTATATTATTCTGTATCTCAGTATGCCTTATATAGTATATTGTACTGTATCTCAGTGTGCCTTATATACTATATTATACTGTATCTCAATGTGCCTTATATAGTATATTGTACTGCATCTCAGTGTGTCTTATATAGTATATTGTACTGTATCTCAGTGTGTCTTATATAGTATATTGTACTGCATCTCACTGTGCCTTATATAGTATATTGTACTGCATCTCAGTGTGCCTTATATAGTATATTATACTGCATCTCAGTGTGCCTTATATAGTATATTGTACTGTATCTCACTGTACCTTATATAGTATATTTTACTGCATCTCATTGTGCCTTATATAGTATATTGTACTACATCTCAGTGAGCCTTATATAGTATATTGTACTGTATCTCAGTGTGCCTTATATAGTATATTGTACTGCATCTCAGCGTGCCTTATATAGTAAATTGTACTGCATCTCAGTGTGCCTTATATAGTATATTGTACTGCATCTAATTGTGCATTATATAGTATATTTTACTGCATCTCATTGTGCCTTATATAGTATATTTTACTACATCTCAGTGTACCTTTTATATAGTATATTGTACTGCATCTTAGTGTGCCTTATATAATATATTATACTGTATCTCAATGTGCCTTATATAGTATGTTGTACTGCATCTTAGTGTGCCTTATATAGTATATTGTACTGCATCTCAGTGTGCCTTATAAAGTATATTGTACTGTATCTCATTATGCCTTATATAGTATATTGTACTGCATCTCAGCATGCATTATATAGTATATTGTACTGCATCTCAGTGTGCTTTATATAGTATATTGTACTGTATCTCAGTGTGCCTTATATACTATATTATTCTGTATCTCAGTGTGCATTATTTAGTATATTGTACTGCATCTCAGTGTGCCTTATATAGTATATTGTACTACATCTCAGTATGCCTTATATATTATATTGTACTGCATCTCAGTGTGCCTTATATAGTATATTGTACTGCATCTCAGTATGCCTTATATAGTATATTGTACTGCATCTCAGTATGCCTTATATACTATATTGTACTGCATCTCATTGTGCCTTATATAGTATATTTTACTGCCTCTCATTGTGCCTTATATAGTATATTGTACTACATCTCAGTGTGCCTTATATAATATATTGTACTGCATTTCAGTGTGCCTTATATAGTATATTGTACTGCATCTCAGTGTGCCTTATATACTATATTATTCTGTATCTCAGTATGCCTTATATATTATATTGTACTGTATCTCAGTGTGCCTTATATAGTATATTGTACAGTATCTCAGTGTGCCTTATATAGTATATTATACTGCATCTCAGTGTACCTTTTATATAGTATATTGTACTGCATCTCAGTGTACCTTATATAGTATATTGTACTGCATCTCATTGTGCCTTATATAGTATATTTTACAGCATCTCATTGTGCCTTATATAGTATATTGTACTACATCTCAGTGAGCCTTATATAGTATATTGTACTGTATCTCAGTGTGCCTTATATAGTATATTGTACTGCATCTCAGTGTGCCTAATATAGTATATTGTACTGTATCTCAGTGTCCCTTATATAGTATATTGTACTGCATCTCAGTATGCCTTATATAGTATATTGTACTGTATCTCAGTGTCCCTTATATAGTATATTGTACTGTATCTCAGTATGCCTTATATAGTATATTGTACTGCATCTCAGTGAGCCTTATATGGTATATTGTACTGTATCTCAGTGTGCCTTATATAGTATATTGTACTGTATCTCAGTGTGCATTATATAGTATATTGTACTGCATCTCAGCGTGCCTTATATAGTAAATTGTACTGCATCTCAGTGTGCCTTATATAGTATATTGTACTGCATCTCATTGTGCATTATATAGTATATTTTACTGCATCTCATTGTGCCTTATATAGTATATTTTACTACATCTCAGTGTACCTTTTATATAGTATATTGTACTGCATCTCAGCGTGCCTTATATAGAATATTGTACTGTATCTCAGTGTGCCTTATATAGTATATTGTACTGCATCTCAGTGTACCTTATATACTATATTGTACTGTATCTCAGTGTGTCTTATATAGTATATTGTACTACATCTCAGTATGCCTTATATATTATATTGTACTGCATCTCAGTGTGCCTTATATAATATATTGTACTGCATTTCAGTGTGCCTTATATAGTATATTGTACTGCATCTCAGTGTGCCTTATATACTATATTATTCTGTATCTCAGTATGCCTTATATATTATATTGTACTGTATCTCAGTGTGCCTTATATAGTATATTGTACAGTATCTCAGTGTGCCTTATATAGTATATTATACTGCATCTCAGTGTACCTTTTATATAGTATATTGTACTGCATCTCAGTGTACCTTATATAGTATATTGTACTGCATCTCATTGTGCCTTATATAGTATATTTTACAGCATCTCATTGTGCCTTATATAGTATATTGTACTACATCTCAGTGAGCCTTATATAGTATATTGTACTGTATCTCAGTGTGCCTTATATAGTATATTGTACTGCATCTCAGTGTGCCTAATATAGTATATTGTACTGTATCTCAGTGTCCCTTATATAGTATATTGTACTGCATCTCAGTATGCCTTATATAGTATATTGTACTGTATCTCAGTGTCCCTTATATAGTATATTGTACTGTATCTCAGTATGCCTTATATAGTATATTGTACTGCATCTCAGTGTGCCTTATATGGTATATTGTACTGTATCTCAGTGTGCCTTATATAGTATATTGTACTGTATCTCAGTGTGCATTATATAGTATATTGTACTGCATCTCAGCGTGCCTTATATAGTAAATTGTACTGCATCTCAGTGTGCCTTATATAGTATATTGTACTGCATCTCATTGTGCATTATATAGTATATTTTACTGCATCTCATTGTGCCTTATATAGTATATTTTACTACATCTCAGTGTACCTTTTATATAGTATATTGTACTGCATCTCAGCGTGCCTTATATAGAATATTGTACTGTATCTCAGTGTGCCTTATATAGTATATTGTACTGCATCTCAGTGTACCTTTTATATAGTATATTGTACTGCATCTTAGTGTGCCTTATATAATATATTATACTGTATCTCAATGTGCCTTATATAGTATGTTGTACTGCATCTTAGTGTGCCTTATATACTATATTGTACTGTATCTCAGTGTGTCTTATATAGTATATTGTACTACATCTCAGTATGCCTTATATATTATATTGTACTGCATCTCAGTGTGCCTTATATAGTATATTGTACTACATCTCAGTGTGCCTTATATACTATATTATTCTGTATCTCAGTATGCCTTATATAGTATATTGTACTGTATCTCAGTGTGCCTTATATACTATATTATACTGTATCTCAATGTGCTTTATATAGTATATTGTACTGCATCTCAGTGTGTCTTATATAGTATATTGTACTGTATCTCAGTGTGTCTTATATAGTATATTGTACTGCATCTCACTGTGCCTTATATAGTATATTGTACTGCATCTCAGTGTGCCTTATATAGTATATTATACTGCATCTCAGTGTGCCTTATATAGTATATTGTACTGTATCTCACTGTACCTTATATAGTATATTTTACTGCATCTCATTGTGCCTTATATAGTATATTGTACTACATCTCAGTGAGCCTTATATAGTATATTGTACTGTATCTCAGTGTGCCTTATATAGTATATTGTACTGCATCTCAGCGTGCCTTATATAGTAAATTGTACTGCATCTCAGTGTGCCTTATATAGTATATTGTACTGCATCTAATTGTGCATTATATAGTATATTTTACTGCATCTCATTGTGCCTTATATAGTATATTTTACTACATCTCAGTGTACCTTTTATATAGTATATTGTACTGCATCTCAGCGTGCCTTATATAGAATATTGTACTGTATCTCAGTGTGCCTTATATAGTATATTGTACTGCATCTCAGTGTACCTTTTATATAGTATATTGTACTGCATCTTAGTGTGCCTTATATAATATATTATACTGTATCTCAATGTGCCTTATATAGTATGTTGTACTGCATCTTAGTGTGCCTTATATAGTATATTGTACTGCATCTCAGTGTGCCTTATAAAGTATATTGTACTGTATCTCATTATGCCTTATATAGTATATTGTACTGCATCTCAGCATGCATTATATAGTATATTGTACTGCATCTCAGTGTGCTTTATATAGTATATTGTACTGTATCTCAGTGTGCCTTATATACTATATTATTCTGTATCTCAGTGTGCATTATTTAGTATATTGTACTGCATCTCAGTGTGCCTTATATAGTATATTGTACTACATCTCAGTATGCCTTATATATTATATTGTACTGCATCTCAGTGTGCCTTATATAGTATATTGTACTGCATCTCAGTATGCCTTATATAGTATATTGTACTGCATCTCAGTATGCCTTATATACTATATTGTACTGCATCTCATTGTGCCTTATATAGTATATTTTACTGCCTCTCATTGTGCCTTATATAGTATATTGTACTACATCTCAGTGTGCCTTATATAATATATTGTACTGCATTTCAGTGTGCCTTATATAGTATATTGTACTGCATCTCAGTGTGCCTTATATACTATATTATTCTGTATCTCAGTATGCCTTATATATTATATTGTACTGTATCTCAGTGTGCCTTATATAGTATATTGTACAGTATCTCAGTGTGCCTTATATAGTATATTATACTGCATCTCAGTGTACCTTTTCTATAGTATATTGTACTGCATCTCAGTGTACCTTATATAGTATATTGTACTGCATCTCATTGTGCCTTATATAGTATATTTTACAGCATCTCATTGTGCCTTATATAGTATATTGTACTACATCTCAGTGAGCCTTATATAGTATATTGTACTGTATCTCAGTGTGCCTTATATAGTATATTGTACTGCATCTCAGTGTGCCTAATATAGTATATTGTACTGTATCTCAGTGTCCCTTATATAGTATATTGTACTGCATCTCAGTATGCCTTATATAGTATATTGTACTGTATCTCAGTGTCCCTTATATAGTATATTGTACTGTATCTCAGTATGCCTTATATAGTATATTGTACTGCATCTCAGTGAGCCTTATATGGTATATTGTACTGTATCTCAGTGTGCCTTATATAGTATATTGTACTGTATCTCAGTGTGCATTATATAGTATATTGTACTGCATCTCAGCGTGCCTTATATAGTAAATTGTACTGCATCTCAGTGTGCCTTATATAGTATATTGTACTGCATCTCATTGTGCATTATATAGTATATTTTACTGCATCTCATTGTGCCTTATATAGTATATTTTACTACATCTCAGTGTACCTTTTATATAGTATATTGTACTGCATCTCAGCGTGCCTTATATAGAATATTGTACTGTATCTCAGTGTGCCTTATATAGTATATTGTACTGCATCTCAGTGTACCTTTTATATAGTATATTGTACTGCATCTTAGTGTGCCTTATATAATATATTATACTGTATCTCAATGTGCCTTATATAGTATGTTGTACTGCATCTTAGTGTGCCTTATATACTATATTGTACTGTATCTCAGTGTGTCTTATATAGTATATTGTACTACATCTCAGTATGCCTTATATATTATATTGTACTGCATCTCAGTGTGCCTTATATAATATATTGTACTGCATTTCAGTGTGCCTTATATAGTATATTGTACTGCATCTCAGTGTGCCTTATATACTATATTATTCTGTATCTCAGTATGCCTTATATATTATATTGTACTGTATCTCAGTGTGCCTTATATAGTATATTGTACAGTATCTCAGTGTGCCTTATATAGTATATTATACTGCATCTCAGTGTACCTTTTATATAGTATATTGTACTGCATCTCAGTGTACCTTATATAGTATATTGTACTGCATCTCATTGTGCCTTATATAGTATATTTTACAGCATCTCATTGTGCCTTATATAGTATATTGTACTACATCTCAGTGAGCCTTATATAGTATATTGTACTGTATCTCAGTGTGCCTTATATAGTATATTGTACTGCATCTCAGTGTGCCTAATATAGTATATTGTACTGTATCTCAGTGTCCCTTATATAGTATATTGTACTGCATCTCAGTATGCCTTATATAGTATATTGTACTGTATCTCAGTGTCCCTTATATAGTATATTGTACTGTATCTCAGTATGCCTTATATAGTATATTGTACTGCATCTCAGTGTGCCTTATATGGTATATTGTACTGTATCTCAGTGTGCCTTATATAGTATATTGTACTGTATCTCAGTGTGCATTATATAGTATATTGTACTGCATCTCAGCGTGCCTTATATAGTAAATTGTACTGCATCTCAGTGTGCCTTATATAGTATATTGTACTGCATCTCATTGTGCATTATATAGTATATTTTACTGCATCTCATTGTGCCTTATATAGTATATTTTACTACATCTCAGTGTACCTTTTATATAGTATATTGTACTGCATCTCAGCGTGCCTTATATAGAATATTGTACTGTATCTCAGTGTGCCTTATATAGTATATTGTACTGCATCTCAGTGTACCTTTTATATAGTATATTGTACTGCATCTTAGTGTGCCTTATATAATATATTATACTGTATCTCAATGTGCCTTATATAGTATGTTGTACTGCATCTTAGTGTGCCTTATATACTATATTGTACTGTATCTCAGTGTGTCTTATATAGTATATTGTACTACATCTCAGTATGCCTTATATATTATATTGTACTGCATCTCAGTGTGCCTTATATAGTATATTGTACTACATCTCAGTGTGCCTTATATACTATATTATTCTGTATCTCAGTATGCCTTATATAGTATATTGTACTGTATCTCAGTGTGCCTTATATACTATATTATACTGTATCTCAATGTGCCTTATATAGTATATTGTACTGCATCTCAGTGTGTCTTATATAGTATATTGTACTGTATCTCAGTGTGTCTTATATAGTATATTGTACTGCATCTCACTGTGCCTTCTATAGTATATTGTACTGCATCTCAGTGTGCCTTATATAGTATATTATACTGCATCTCAGTGTGCCTTATATAGTATATTGTACTGTATCTCACTGTACCTTATATAGTATATTGTACTGCATCTCCTTGTGCATTATATAATATATTTTACTGCATCTCATTGTGCCTTATATAGTATATTGTACTACATCTCAGTGAGCCTTATATAGTATATTGTACTGTATCTCAGTGTGCCTTATATAGTATATTGTACTGCATCTCAGTGTGCCTAATATAGTATATTGTACTGCATCTCAGTGTCCCTTATATAGTATATTGTACTGCATCTCAGTATGCCTTATATAGTATATTGTACTGCATCTCAGTGTGCCTTATATCTTATATTGTACTGTATCTCAGTGTCCCTTATATAGTATATTGTACTGTATCTCAGTATGCCTTATATAGTATATTGTACTGCATCTCAGTGTGCCTTATATTGTATATTGTACTGCATCTCATTGTGCATTATATAGTATATTTTACTGCATCTCATTGTGCCTTATATAGTATATTGTACTACATCTCAGTGTACCTTTTATATAGTATATTGTACTGCATCTCAGCGTGCCTTATATAGTATACTGTACTGTATCTCAGTGTACCTTATATAGTATATTGTACTGCATCTCAGTGTACCTTTTATATAGTATATTGTACTGCATCTTAGTGTGCCTTATATAATATATTATACTGTATCTCAATGTGCCATATATAGTATGTTGTACTGCATCTTAGTGTGCCTTATATACTATATTGTACTGTATCTCAATGTGTCTTATATAGTATATTGTACTACATCTCAGTATGCCTTATATATTATATTGTACTGCATCTCAGTGTGCCTTATATAGTATATTGTACTACATCTCAGTGTGCCTTATATACTATATTATTCTGTATCTCAGTATGCCTTATATAGTATATTGTACTGTATCTCAGTGTGCCTTATATACTATATTATACTTTATCTCAATGTGCCTTATATAGTATATTGTACTGCATCTCAGTGTGTCTTATATAGTATATTGTACTGTATCTCAGTGTGTCTTATATAGAATATTGTACTGCATCTCACTGTGCCTTATATAGTATATTGTACTGCATCTCAGTGTGCCTTATATAGTATATTATACTGCATCTCAGTGTGCCTTATATAGTATATTGTACTACATCTCAGTGAGTCTTATATAGTATGTTGTACTGTATCTCAGTGTGCCTTATATACTATATTGTACTGTATCTCAGTGTGCCTTATATACTATATTGTACTGTATCTCAGTGTGCCTTATATAGTATATTGTACTGTATCTCAGTGTGCCTTATATAGTATATTATACTGCATCTCAGTGTACCTTTTATATAGTATATTGTACTGCAACTCAGCGTGCCTTATATAGTATATTGTACTGTATCTCAGTGTGCCTTATATACTATATTGTACTGTATCTCAGTGTGCCTTATATACTATATTATACTGTATCTCAATGTGCCTTATATAGTATATTGTACTGCATCTCAGTGTGTCTTATATAGTATATTGTACTGTATCTCAGTGTGTCTTATATAGTATATTGTACTGCATCTCAGTGTGCCTTATATAGTATATTGTACTGTATCTCAGTATGCCTTATATAGTATATTGTACTGCATCTCAGTGTGCATTATATAGTATATTGTACTGCATCTCAGTGTGCCTTATATACTATATTATACTGCATCTCAGTGTGCCTTATATAGTATATTGTACTGTATCTCAGTGTGCCTTATATAGTATATTGTACTGTATCTCAGTGTGCCTTATATAGTATATTGTACTGTATCTCAGTATGCCTTATATAGTATATTGTACTGCATCTCAGCATGCATTATATAGTATATTGTACTGCATCTCAGTGTGCTTTATATAGTATATTGTACTGTATCTCAGTGTGCCTTATATACTATATTATTCTGTATCTCAGGGTGCATTATATAGTATATTGTACTGCATCTCAGTGTGCCTTATATAGTATATTGTACTACATCTCAGTATGCCATTTATATTATATTGTACTGCATCTCAGTGTGCCTTATATAGTATATTGTACTGCATCTCAGTATGCCTTATATAGTATATTGTACTGCATCTCAGTATGCCTTATATACTATATTGTACTGCATCTCATTGTGCCTTATATAGTATATTTTACTGCATCTCATTGTGCTTTATATAGTATATTATACTGCATCTCAGTGTACCTTTTATATAGTATATTGTACTGCATCTCAGTGTACCTTATATAGTATATTGTACTGCATCTCATTGTGCCTTATATAGTATATTTTACAGCATCTCAGTGTGCCTAATATAGTATATTCTACTGTATCTCAGTGTCCCTTATATAGTATATTGTACTGCATCTCAGTATGCCTTATATAGTATATTGTACTGTATCTCAGTGTCCCTTATATAGTATATTGTACTGTATCTCAGTATGCCTTATATAGTATATTGTACTGCATCTCAGTGTGCCTTATATGGTATATTGTACTGTATCTCAGTGTGCCTTATATAGTATATTGTACTGTATCTCAGTGTGCATTATATAGTATATTGTACTGCATCTCAGCGTGCCTTATATAGTATATTGTACTGCATCTCAGTGTGCCTTATATATATAGTATATTGTACTGCATCTCATTGTGCATTCTATAGTATATTTTACTGTATCTCAGTGAGCCTTATATAGTATACTGTACTGTATCTCATTGTGCATTATATAGTATATTGTACTGTATCTCAGTGAGCCTTATATAGTATATTTTACTGTATCTCATTGTGCATTATATAGTATATTGTACTGAAGCTCAGTGTGCCTTATATAGTATATTGTACTGTATCTCAGTGTGCCTTATATAGTATATTGTACTGTATCTCAGTGTGTCTTATATAGTATATTGTACTGTATCTCAATGTGCCTTATATAGTATATTGTACTGCATCTCAGTGTACCTTTTATATAGTATATTGTACTGCATCTCAGCGTGCCTTATATAGTATATTGTACTGTATCTCAGTGTGCCTTATATAGTATATTGTACTGCATCTCAGTGTGCCTTATATAGTATATTGTACTGTATCTCAGTGTGCCTTATATAGTATATTGTACTGCATCTCAGCGTGCCTTATATAGTATATTGTACTGTAGCTCAGCGTGCCTTATATAGTATATTGTACTGTATCTCAGTGTGCCTTATATAGTATATTGTACTGTATCTCAGTGTACCTTATATAGTATATTGTACTATATCTCAGTATGCCTTATATAGTATATTGTACTGTATCTCAGTGTGCCTTATATAGTATATTGTACTGCATCTCAGTGTGCATTATATAGTATATTGTACTGCATCTCAGTGTGCCTTATATAGTATATTGTACTGTATCTCAGTGTGCCTTATATAGTATATTGTACTGCATCTCAGTGTGCATTATATAGTATATTGTACTGCATCTCAGTGTGCCTTATATAGTATATTGTACTGTATCTCAGTGTGCCTTATATAGTATATTGTACTGCATCTCAATGTGCCTTATATAGTATATTGTACTGTATCTCAGTGAGCCTTATATAGTATATTGTACTGTATCTCATTGTGCATTATATAGTATATTGTACTGTATCTCAGTGAGCCTTATATAGTATACTGTACTGTATCTCATTGTGCATTATATAGTATATTATACTGTATCTCAGTGAGCCTTATATAGTATATTGTACTGTATCTCATTGTGCATTATATAGTATATTGTACTGAAGCTCAGTGTGCCTTATATAGTATATTGTACTGTATCTCAGTGTGCCTTATATAGTATATTGTACTGTATCTCAGTGTGTCTTATATAGTATATTGTACTGTATCTCAGTATGCCTTATATAGTATATTGTACTGCATCTCAGTGTGCCTTATATGGTATATTGTACTGTATCTCAGTGTGCCTTATATAGTATATTGTACTGTATCTCAGTGTGCATTATATAGTATATTGTACTGCATCTCAGCGTGCCTTATATAGTATATTGTACTGCATCTCAGTGTGCCTTATATATATAGTATATTGTACTGCATCTCATTGTGCATTCTATAGTATATTTTACTGTATCTCAGTGAGCCTTATATAGTATACTGTACTGTATCTCATTGTGCATTATATAGTATATTGTACTGTATCTCAGTGAGCCTTATATAGTATATTTTACTGTATCTCATTGTGCATTATATAGTATATTGTACTGAAGCTCAGTGTGCCTTATATAGTATATTGTACTGTATCTCAGTGTGCCTTATATAGTATATTGTACTGTATCTCAGTGTGTCTTATATAGTATATTGTACTGTATCTCAATGTGCCTTATATAGTATATTGTACTGCATCTCAGTGTACCTTTTATATAGTATATTGTACTGCATCTCAGCGTGCCTTATATAGTATATTGTACTGTATCTCAGTGTGCCTTATATAGTATATTGTACTGCATCTCAGTGTGCCTTATATAGTATATTGTACTGTATCTCAGTGTGCCTTATATAGTATATTGTACTGCATCTCAGCGTGCCTTATATAGTATATTGTACTGTAGCTCAGCGTGCCTTATATAGTATATTGTACTGTATCTCAGTGTGCCTTATATAGTATATTGTACTGTATCTCAGTGTACCTTATATAGTATATTGTACTATATCTCAGTATGCCTTATATAGTATATTGTACTGTATCTCAGTGTGCCTTATATAGTATATTGTACTGCATCTCAGTGTGCATTATATAGTATATTGTACTGCATCTCAGTGTGCCTTATATAGTATATTGTACTGTATCTCAGTGTGCCTTATATAGTATATTGTACTGCATCTCAGTGTGCATTATATAGTATATTGTACTGCATCTCAGTGTGCCTTATATAGTATATTGTACTGTATCTCAGTGTGCCTTATATAGTATATTGTACTGCATCTCAATGTGCCTTATATAGTATATTGTACTGTATCTCAGTGAGCCTTATATAGTATATTGTACTGTATCTCATTGTGCATTATATAGTATATTGTACTGTATCTCAGTGAGCCTTATATAGTATACTGTACTGTATCTCATTGTGCATTATATAGTATATTATACTGTATCTCAGTGAGCCTTATATAGTATATTGTACTGTATCTCATTGTGCATTATATAGTATATTGTACTGAAGCTCAGTGTGCCTTATATAGTATATTGTACTGTATCTCAGTGTGCCTTATATAGTATATTGTACTGTATCTCAGTGTGTCTTATATAGTATATTGTACTGTATCTCAATGTGCCTTATATAGTATATTGTACTGCATCTCAGTGTACCTTTTATATAGTATATTGTACTGCATCTCAGCGTGCCTTATATAGTATATTGTACTGTATCTCAGTGTGCCTTATATAGTATATTGTACTGCATCTCAGTATGCCTTATATATTATATTGTACTGCATCTCAGTGTGCCTTATATAGTATATTGTACTGCATCTCAGTGTGCCTTATATACTATATTATTCTGTATCTCAGTGTCCCTTATATAGTATATTGTACTGCATCTCAGTATGCCTTATATAGTATATTGTACTGTATCTCAGTGTCCCTTATATAGTATATTGTACTGTATCTCAGTATGCCTTATATAGTATATTGTACTGCATCTCAGTGTGCCTTATATGGTATATTGTACTGTATCTCAGTGTGCCTTATATAGTATATTGTACTGTATCTCAGTGTGCATTATATAGTATATTGTACTGCATCTCAGCGTGCCTTATATAGTAAATTGTACTGCATCTCAGTGTGCCTTATATAGTATATTGTACTGCATCTCATTGTGCATTATATAGTATATTTTACTGCATCTCATTGTGCCTTATATAGTATATTTTACTACATCTCAGTGTACCTTTTATATAGTATATTGTACTGCATCTCAGCGTGCCTTATATAGAATATTGTACTGTATCTCAGTGTGCCTTATATAGTATATTGTACTGCATCTCAGTGTACCTTTTATATAGTATATTGTACTGCATCTTAGTGTGCCTTATATAATATATTATACTGTATCTCAATGTGCCTTATATAGTATGTTGTACTGCATCTTAGTGTGCCTTATATACTATATTGTACTGTATCTCAGTGTGTCTTATATAGTATATTGTACTACATCTCAGTATGCCTTATATATTATATTGTACTGCATCTCAGTGTGCCTTATATAGTATATTGTACTACATCTCAGTGTGCCTTATATACTATATTATTCTGTATCTCAGTATGCCTTATTTAGTATATTGTACTGTATCTCAGTGTGCCTTATATACTATATTATACTGTATCTCAATGTGCCTTATATAGTATATTGTACTGCATCTCAGTGTGTCTTATATAGTATATTGTACTGTATCTCAGTGTGTCTTATATAGTATATTGTACTGCATCTCACTGTGCCTTATATAGTATATTGTACTGCATCTCAGTGTGCCTTATATAGTATATTATACTGCATCTCAGTGTGCCTTATATAGTATATTGTACTGTATCTCACTGTACCTTATATAGTATATTGTACTGCATCTCCTTGTGCATTATATAGTATATTTTACTGCATCTCATTGTGCCTTATATAGTATATTGTACTACATCTCAGTGAGCCTTATATAGTATATTGTACTGTATCTCAGTGTGCCTTATATAGTATATTGTACTGCATCTCAGTGTGCCTAATATAGTATATTGTACTGCATCTCAGTGTCCCTTATATAGTATATTGTACTGCATCTCAGTATGCCTTATATAGTATATTGTACTGCATCTCAGTGTGCCTTATATCTTATATTGTACTGTATCTCAGTGTCCCTTATATAGTATATTGTACTGTATCTCAGTATGCCTTATATAGTATATTGTACTGCATCTCAGTGTGCCTTATATTGTATATTGTACTGCATCTCATTGTGCATTATATAGTATATTTTACTGCATCTCATTGTGCCTTATATAGTATATTGTACTACATCTCAGTGTACCTTTTATATAGTATATTGTACTGCATCTCAGCGTGCCTTATATAGTATATTGTACTGTATCTCAGTGTACCTTATATAGTATATTGTACTGCATCTCAGTGTACCTTTTATATAGTATATTGTACTGCATCTTAGTGTGCCTTATATAATATATTATACTGTATCTCAATGTGCCATATATAGTATGTTGTACTGCATCTTAGTGTGCCTTATATACTATATTGTACTGTATCTCAATGTGTCTTATATAGTATATTGTACTACATCTCAGTATGCCTTATATATTATATTGTACTGCATCTCAGTGTGCCTTATATAGTATATTGTACTACATCTCAGTGTGCCTTATATACTATATTATTCTGTATCTCAGTATGCCTTATATAGTATATTGTACTGTATCTCAGTGTGCCTTATATACTATATTATACTTTATCTCAATGTGCCTTATATAGTATATTGTACTGCATCTCAGTGTGTCTTATATAGTATATTGTACTGTATCTCAGTGCTCTTATATAGAATATTGTACTGCATCTCACTGTGCCTTATATAGTATATTGTACTGCATCTCAGTGTGCCTTATATAGTATATTATACTGCATCTCAGTGTGCCTTATATAGTATATTGTACTACATCTCAGTGAGTCTTATATAGTATGTTGTACTGTATCTCAGTGTGCCTTATATACTATATTGTACTGTATCTCAGTGTGCCTTATATACTATATTGTACTGTATCTCAGTGTGCCTTATATAGTATATTGTACTGTATCTCAGTGTGCCTTATATAGTATATTATACTGCATCTCAGTGTACCTTTTATATAGTATATTGTACTGCAACTCAGCGTGCCTTATATAGTATATTGTACTGTATCTCAGTGTGCCTTATATACTATATTGTACTGTATCTCAGTGTGCCTTATATACTATATTATACTGTATCTCAATGTGCCTTATATAGTATATTGTACTGCATCTCAGTGTGTCTTATATAGTATATTGTACTGTATCTCAGTGTGTCTTATATAGTATATTGTACTGCATCTCAGTGTGCCTTATATAGTATATTGTACTGTATCTCAGTATGCCTTATATAGTATATTGTACTGCATCTCAGTGTGCATTATATAGTATATTGTACTGCATCTCAGTGTGCCTTATATACTATATTATACTGCATCTCAGTGTGCCTTATATAGTATATTGTACTGTATCTCAGTGTGCCTTATATAGTATATTGTACTGTATCTCAGTGTGCCTTATATAGTATATTGTACTGTATCTCAGTATGCCTTATATAGTATATTGTACTGCATCTCAGCATGCATTATATAGTATATTGTACTGCATCTCAGTGTGCTTTATATAGTATATTGTACTGTATCTCAGTGTGCCTTATATACTATATTATTCTGTATCTCAGGGTGCATTATATAGTATATTGTACTGCATCTCAGTGTGCCTTATATAGTATATTGTACTACATCTCAGTATGCCTTATATATTATATTGTACTGCATCTCAGTGTGCCTTATATAGTATATTGTACTGCATCTCAGTATGCCTTATATAGTATATTGTACTGCATCTCAGTATGCCTTATATACTGTATTGTACTGCATCTCATTGTGCCTTATATAGTATATTTTACTGCATCTCATTGTGCCTTATATAGTATATTGTACTACATCTCAGTGTGCCTTATATAATATATTGTACTGCATCTCAGTGTGCCTTATATAGTATATTGTACTGCATCTCAGTGTGCCTTATATGGTATATTGTACTGTATCTCAGTGTGCCTTATATAGTATATTGTACTGTATCTCAGTGTGTCTTATATAGTATATTGTACTGTATATCAGAGTGTCTTATATAGTATATTGTACTGCATCTCAGCATGCCTTATATAGTATATTGTACTGCATCTCAGCGTGCCTTATATAGTATATTGTACTGCATCTCAGTGTGCCTTATATAGTATATTATACTGCATCTCAGTGTGCCTTATATAGTATATTGTACTGTATCTCAGTGTGCCTTATATAGTATATTGTACTGTATCTCAGTATGCCTTATATAGTATATTGTACTGCATCTCAGCATGCATTATATAGTATATTGTACTGCATCTCAGTGTGCTTTATATAGTCTATTGTACTGTATCTCAGTGTGCATATATACTATATTATTCTGTATCTCAGTGTGCCTTATATAGTATATTGTACTGCATCTCAGCGTGCCTTATAAAGTATATTGTACTGTATCTCAGTGTGCCTTATATAGTATATTGTACTGCATCTCAGCGTGCATTATATAGTATATTGTACTGTATCTCAGTGTGTCTTATATAGTATATTGTACTGTATCTCAGTGTGCCTTATATAGTATATTGTACTGTATCTCAGTATGCCTTATATAGTATATTGTACTGCATCTCAGTGTGCATTATATAGTATATTGTACTGCATCTCAGTGTGCCTTATATAGTATATTATACTGCATCTCAGTGTGCCTTATATAGTATATTGTACTGTATCTCAGTGTGCCTTATATAGTATATTGTACTGTATCTCAGTGTGCCTTATATAGTATATTGTACTGTATCTCAGTATGCCTTATATAGTATATTGTACTGCATCTCAGCATGCATTATATAGTATATTGTACTGCATCTCAGTGTGCTTTATATAGTATATTGTACTGTATCTCAGTGTGCCTTATATACTATATTATTCTGTATCTCAGGGTGCATTATATAGTATATTGTACTGCATCTCAGTGTGCTTTATATAGTATATTGTACTGTATCTCAGTGTGCCTTATATACTATATTATTCTGTATCTCAGTATGCCTTATATAGTATATTGTACTGCATCTCAGCATGCATTATATAGTATATTGTACTGCATCTCAGTGTGCTTTATATAGTCTATTGTACTGTATCTCAGTGTGCATATATACTATATTATTCTGTATCTCAGTGTGCCTTATATAGTATATTGTACTGCATCTCAGCGTGCATTATATAGTATATTGTACTGCATCTCAGCGTGCCTTATAAAGTATATTGTACTGTATCTCAGCGTGCCTTATATAGTATATTGTACTGCACCTCAGTGTGCCTTATATACTATATTATACTGTATCTCAATGTGCCTTATATAGTATATTGTACTGCATCTCAGTGTGTCTTATATAGTATATTGTACTGTATCTCAGTGTGTCTTATATAGTATATTGTACTGTATCTCAGTGTGCCTTATATAGTATATTGTACTGTATCTCAGTATGCCTTATATAGTATATTGTACTGCATCTCAGTGTGCATTATATAGTATATTGTACTGCATCTCAGTGTGCCTTATATAGTATATTATACTGCATCTCAGTGTGCCTTATATAGTATATTGTACTGTATCTCAGTGTGCCTTATATAGTATATTGTACTGTATCTCTGTGTGCCTTATATAGTATATTGTACTGTATCTCATTATGCCTTATATAGTATATTGTACTGCATCTCAGCATGCATTATATAGTATATTGTACTGCATCTCAGTGTGCTTTATATAGTATATTGTACTGTATCTCAGTGTGCCTTATATACTATATTATTCTGTATCTCAGTGTGCATTATTTAGTATATTGTACTGCATCTCAGTGTGCCTTATATAGTATATTGTACTACATCTCAGTATGCCTTATATATTATATTGTACTGCATCTCAGTGTGCCTTATATAGTATATTGTACTGCATCTCAGTATGCCTTATATAGTATATTGTACTACATCTCAGTATGCCTTATATACTATATTGTACTGCATCTCATTGTGCCTTATATAGTATATTTTACTGCCTCTCATTGTGCCTTATATAGTATATTGTACTACATCTCAGTGTGCCTTATATAATATATTGTACTGCATTTCAGTGTGCCTTATATAGTATATTGTACTGCATCTCAGTGTGCCTTATATACTATATTATTCTGTATCTCAGTATGCCTTATATATTATATTGTACTGTATCTCAGTGTGCCTTATATAGTATATTGTACAGTATCTCAGTGTGCCTTATATAGTATATTATACTGCATCTCAGTGTACCTTTTATATAGTATATTGTACTGCATCTCAGTGTACCTTATATAGTATATTGTACTGCATCTCATTGTGCCTTATATAGTATATTTTACAGCATCTCATTGTGCCTTATATAGTCTATTGTACTACATCTCAGTGAGCCTTATATAGTATATTGTACTGTATCTCAGTGTGCCTTATATAGTATATTGTACTGCATCTCAGTGTGCCTAATATAGTATATTGTACTGTATCTCAGTGTCCCTTATATAGTATATTGTACTGCATCTCAGTATGCCTTATATAGTATATTGTACTGTATCTCAGTGTCCCTTATATAGTATATTGTACTGTATCTCAGTATGCCTTATATAGTATATTGTACTGCATCTCAGTGTGCCTTATATGGTATATTGTACTGTATCTCAGTGTGCCTTATATAGTATATTGTACTGTATCTCAGTGTGCATTATATAGTATATTGTACTGCATCTCAGCGTGCCTTATATAGTAAATTGTACTGCATCTCAGTGTGCCTTATATAGTATATTGTACTGCATCTCATTGTGCATTATATAGTATATTTTACTGCATCTCATTGTGCCTTATATAGTATATTTTACTACATCTCAGTGTACCTTTTATATAGTATATTGTACTGCATCTCAGCGTGCCTTATATAGAATATTGTACTGTATCTCAGTGTGCCTTATATAGTATATTGTACTGCATCTCAGTGTACCTTTTATATAGTATATTGTACTGCATCTTAGTGTGCCTTATATAATATATTATACTGTATCTCAATGTGCCTTATATAGTATGTTGTACTGCATCTTAGTGTGCCTTATATAGTATATTGTACTGCATCTCAGTGTGCCTTATAAAGTATATTGTACTGTATCTCATTATGCCTTATATAGTATATTGTACTGCATCTCAGCATGCATTATATAGTATATTGTACTGCATCTCAGTGTGCTTTATATAGTATATTGTACTGTATCTCAGTGTGCCTTATATACTATATTATTCTGTATCTCAGTGTGCATTATTTAGTATATTGTACTGCATCTCAGTGTGCCATATATAGTATATTGTACTACATCTCAGTATGCCTTATATATTATATTGTACTGCATCTCAGTGTGCCTTATATAGTATATTGTACTGCATCTCAGTATGCCTTATATAGTATATTGTACTGCATCTCAGTATGCCTTATATACTATATTGTACTGCATCTCATTGTGCCTTATATAGTATATTTTACTGCCTCTCATTGTGCCTTATATAGTATATTGTACTACATCTCAGTGTGCCTTATATAATATATTGTACTGCATTTCAGTGTGCCTTATATAGTATATTGTACTGCATCTCAGTGTGCCTTATATACTATATTATTCTGTATCTCAGTATGCCTTATATATTATATTGTACTGTATCTCAGTGTGCCTTATATAGTATATTGTACAGTATCTCAGTGTGCCTTATATAGTATATTATACTGCATCTCAGTGTACCTTTTATATAGTATATTGTACTGCATCTCAGTGTACCTTATATAGTATATTGTACTGCATCTCATTGTGCCTTATATAGTATATTTTACAGCATCTCATTGTGCCTTATATAGTATATTGTACTACATCTCAGTGAGCCTTATATAGTATATTGTACTGTATCTCAGTGTGCCTTATATAGTATATTGTACTGCATCTCAGTGTGCCTAATATAGTATATTGTACTGTATCTCAGTGTCCCTTATATAGTATATTGTACTGCATCTCAGTATGCCTTATATAGTATATTGTACTGTATCTCAGTGTCCCTTATATAGTATATTGTACTGTATCTCAGTATGCCTTATATAGTATATTGTACTGCATCTCAGTGTGCCTTATATGGATATTGTACTGTATCTCAGTGTGCCTTATATAGTATATTGTATTGTATCTCAGTGTGCATTATATAGTATATTGTACTGCATCTCAGCGTGCCTTATATAGTAAATTGTACTGCATCTCAGTGTGCCTTATATAGTATATTGTACTGCATCTCATTGTGCATTATATAGTATATTTTACTGCATCTCATTGTTCCTTATATAGTATATTTTACTACATCTCAGTGTACCTTTTATATAGTATATTGTACTGCATCTCAGCGTGCCTTATATAGAATATTGTACTGTATCTCAGTGTGCCTTATATAGTATATTGTACTGAATCTCAGTGTACCTTTTATATAGTATATTGTACTGCATCTTAGTGTGCCTTATATAATATATTATACTGTATCTCAATGTGCCTTATATAGTATGTTGTACTGCATCTTAGTGTGCCTTATATACTATATTGTACTGTATCTCAGTGTGTCTTATATAGTATATTGTACTACATCTCAGTATGCCTTATATATTATATTGTACTGCATCTCAGTGTGCCTTATATAGTATATTGTACTACATCTCAGTGTGCCTTATATACTATATTATTCTGTATCTCAGTATGCCTTATATAGTATATTGTACTGTATCTCAGTGTGCCTTATATACTATATTATACTGTATCTCAATGTGCCTTATATAGTATATTGTACTGCATCTCAGTGTGTCTTATATAGTATATTGTACTGTATCTCAGTGTGTCTTATATAGTATATTGTACTGCATCTCACTGTGCCTTATATAGTATATTGTACTGCATCTCAGTGTGCCTTATATAGTATATTATACTGCATCTCAGTGTGCCTTATATAGTATATTGTACTGTATCTCACTGTACCTTATATAGTATATTCTACTGCATCTCATTGTGCCTTATATAGTATATTGTACTACATCTCAGTGAGCCTTATATAGTATATTGTACTGTATCTCAGTGTGCCTTATATAGTATATTGTACTGCATCTCAGCGTGCCTTATATAGTAAATTGTACTGCATCTCAGTGTGCCTTATATAGTATATTGTACTGCATCTAATTGTGCATTATATAGTATATTTTACTGCATCTCATTGTGCCTTATATAGTATATTTTACTACATCTCAGTGTACCTTTTATATAGTATATTGTACTGCATCTCAGCGTGCCTTATATAGAATATTGTACTGTATCTCAGTGTGCCTTATATAGTATATTGTACTGCATCTCAGTGTACCTTTTATATAGTATATTGTACTGCATCTTAGTGTGCCTTATATAATATATTATACTGTATCTCAATGTGCCTTATATAGTATGTTGTACTGCATCTTAGTGTGCCTTATATAGTATATTGTACTGCATCTCAGTGTGCCTTATAAAGTATATTGTACTGTATCTCATTATGCCTTATATAGTATATTGTACTGCATCTCAGCATGCATTATATAGTATATTGTACTGCATCTCAGTGTGCTTTATATAGTATATTGTACTGTATCTCAGTGTGCCTTATATACTATATTATTCTGTATCTCAGTGTGCATTATTTAGTATATTGTACTGCATCTCAGTGTGCCTTATATAGTATATTGTACTACATCTCAGTATGCCTTATATATTATATTGTACTGCATCTCAGTGTGCCTTATATAGTATATTGTACTGCATCTCAGTATGCCTTATATAGTATATTGTACTGCATCTCAGTATGCCTTATATACTATATTGTACTGCATCTCATTGTGCCTTATATAGTATATTTTACTGCCTCTCATTGTGCCTTATATAGTATATTGTACTACATCTCAGTGTGCCTTATATAATATATTGTACTGCATTTCAGTGTGCCTTATATAGTATATTGTACTGCATCTCAGTGTGCCTTATATACTATATTATTCTGTATCTCAGTATGCCTTATATATTATATTGTACTGTATCTCAGTGTGCCTTATATAGTATATTGTACAGTATCTCAGTGTGCCTTATATAGTATATTATACTGCATCTCAGTGTACCTTTTATATAGTATATTGTACTGCATCTCAGTGTACCTTATATAGTATATTGTACTGCATCTCATTGTGCCTTATATAGTATATTTTACAGCATCTCATTGTGCCTTATATAGTATATTGTACTACATCTCAGTGAGCCTTATATAGTATATTGTACTGTATCTCAGTGTGCCTTATATAGTATATTGTACTGCATCTCAGTGTGCCTAATATAGTATATTGTACTGTATCTCAGTGTCCCTTATATAGTATATTGTACTGCATCTCAGTATGCCTTATATAGTATATTGTACTGTATCTCAGTGTCCCTTATATAGTATATTGTACTGTATCTCAGTATGCCTTATATAGTATATTGTACTGCATCTCAGTGAGCCTTATATGGTATATTGTACTGTATCTCAGTGTGCCTTATATAGTATATTGTACTGTATCTCAGTGTGCATTATATAGTATATTGTACTGCATCTCAGCGTGCCTTATATAGTAAATTGTACTGCATCTCAGTGTGCCTTATATAGTATATTGTACTGCATCTCATTGTGCATTATATAGTATATTTTACTGCATCTCATTGTGCCTTATATAGTATATTTTACTACATCTCAGTGTACCTTTTATATAGTATATTGTACTGCATCTCAGCGTGCCTTATATAGAATATTGTACTGTATCTCAGTGTGCCTTATATAGTATATTGTACTGCATCTCAGTGTACCTTTTATATAGTATATTGTACTGCATCTTAGTGTGCCTTATATAATATATTATACTGTATCTCAATGTGCCTTATATAGTATGTTGTACTGCATCTTAGTGTGCCTTATATACTATATTGTACTGTATCTCAGTGTGTCTTATATAGTATATTGTACTACATCTCAGTATGCCTTATATATTATATTGTACTGCATCTCAGTGTGCCTTATATAATATATTGTACTGCATTTCAGTGTGCCTTATATAGTATATTGTACTGCATCTCAGTGTGCCTTATATACTATATTATTCTGTATCTCAGTATGCCTTATATATTATATTGTACTGTATCTCAGTGTGCCTTATATAGTATATTGTACAGTATCTCAGTGTGCCTTATATAGTATATTATACTGCATCTCAGTGTACCTTTTATATAGTATATTGTACTGCATCTCAGTGTACCTTATATAGTATATTGTACTGCATCTCATTGTGCCTTATATAGTATATTTTACAGCATCTCATTGTGCCTTATATAGTATATTGTACTACATCTCAGTGAGCCTTATATAGTATATTGTACTGTATCTCAGTGTGCCTTATATAGTATATTGTACTGCATCTCAGTGTGCCTAATATAGTATATTGTACTGTATCTCAGTGTCCCTTATATAGTATATTGTACTGCATCTCAGTATGCCTTATATAGTATATTGTACTGTATCTCAGTGTCCCTTATATAGTATATTGTACTGTATCTCAGTATGCCTTATATAGTATATTGTACTGCATCTCAGTGTGCCTTATATGGTATATTGTACTGTATCTCAGTGTGCCTTATATAGTATATTGTACTGTATCTCAGTGTGCATTATATAGTATATTGTACTGCATCTCAGCGTGCCTTATATAGTAAATTGTACTGCATCTCAGTGTGCCTTATATAGTATATTGTACTGCATCTCATTGTGCATTATATAGTATATTTTACTGCATCTCATTGTGCCTTATATAGTATATTTTACTACATCTCAGTGTACCTTTTATATAGTATATTGTACTGCATCTCAGCGTGCCTTATATAGAATATTGTACTGTATCTCAGTGTGCCTTATATAGTATATTGTACTGCATCTCAGTGTACCTTTTATATAGTATATTGTACTGCATCTTAGTGTGCCTTATATAATATATTATACTGTATCTCAATGTGCCTTATATAGTATGTTGTACTGCATCTTAGTGTGCCTTATATACTATATTGTACTGTATCTCAGTGTGTCTTATATAGTATATTGTACTACATCTCAGTATGCCTTATATATTATATTGTACTGCATCTCAGTGTGCCTTATATAGTATATTGTACTACATCTCAGTGTGCCTTATATACTATATTATTCTGTATCTCAGTATGCCTTATATAGTATATTGTACTGTATCTCAGTGTGCCTTATATACTATATTATACTGTATCTCAATGTGCCTTATATAGTATATTGTACTGCATCTCAGTGTGTCTTATATAGTATATTGTACTGTATCTCAGTGTGTCTTATATAGTATATTGTACTGCATCTCACTGTGCCTTATATAGTATATTGTACTGCATCTCAGTGTGCCTTATATAGTATATTATACTGCATCTCAGTGTGCCTTATATAGTATATTGTACTGTATCTCACTGTACCTTATATAGTATATTTTACTGCATCTCATTGTGCCTTATATAGTATATTGTACTACATCTCAGTGAGCCTTATATAGTATATTGTACTGTATCTCAGTGTGCCTTATATAGTATATTGTACTGCATCTCAGCGTGCCTTATATAGTAAATTGTACTGCATCTCAGTGTGCCTTATATAGTATATTGTACTGCATCTAATTGTGCATTATATAGTATATTTTACTGCATCTCATTGTGCCTTATATAGTATATTTTACTACATCTCAGTGTACCTTTTATATAGTATATTGTACTGCATCTTAGTGTGCCTTATATAATATATTATACTGTATCTCAATGTGCCTTATATAGTATGTTGTACTGCATCTTAGTGTGCCTTATATAGTATATTGTACTGCATCTCAGTGTGCCTTATAAAGTATATTGTACTGTATCTCATTATGCCTTATATAGTATATTGTACTGCATCTCAGCATGCATTATATAGTATATTGTACTGCATCTCAGTGTGCTTTATATAGTATATTGTACTGTATCTCAGTGTGCCTTATATACTATATTATTCTGTATCTCAGTGTGCATTATTTAGTATATTGTACTGCATCTCAGTGTGCCTTATATAGTATATTGTACTACATCTCAGTATGCCTTATATATTATATTGTACTGCATCTCAGTGTGCCTTATATAGTATATTGTACTGCATCTCAGTATGCCTTATATAGTATATTGTACTGCATCTCAGTATGCCTTATATACTATATTGTACTGCATCTCATTGTGCCTTATATAGTATATTTTACTGCCTCTCATTGTGCCTTATATAGTATATTGTACTACATCTCAGTGTGCCTTATATAATATATTGTACTGCATTTCAGTGTGCCTTATATAGTATATTGTACTGCATCTCAGTGTGCCTTATATACTATATTATTCTGTATCTCAGTATGCCTTATATATTATATTGTACTGTATCTCAGTGTGCCTTATATAGTATATTGTACAGTATCTCAGTGTGCCTTATATAGTATATTATACTGCATCTCAGTGTACCTTTTATATAGTATATTGTACTGCATCTCAGTGTACCTTATATAGTATATTGTACTGCATCTCATTGTGCCTTATATAGTATATTTTACAGCATCTCATTGTGCCTTATATAGTATATTGTACTACATCTCAGTGAGCCTTATATAGTATATTGTACTGTATCTCAGTGTGCCTTATATAGTATATTGTACTGCATCTCAGTGTGCCTAATATAGTATATTGTACTGTATCTCAGTGTCCCTTATATAGTATATTGTACTGCATCTCAGTATGCCTTATATAGTATATTGTACTGTATCTCAGTGTCCCTTATATAGTATATTGTACTGTATCTCAGTATGCCTTATATAGTATATTGTACTGCATCTCAGTGAGCCTTATATGGTATATTGTACTGTATCTCAGTGTGCCTTATATAGTATATTGTACTGTATCTCAGTGTGCATTATATAGTATATTGTACTGCATCTCAGCGTGCCTTATATAGTAAATTGTACTGCATCTCAGTGTGCCTTATATAGTATATTGTACTGCATCTCATTGTGCATTATATAGTATATTTTACTGCATCTCATTGTGCCTTATATAGTATATTTTACTACATCTCAGTGTACCTTTTATATAGTATATTGTACTGCATCTCAGCGTGCCTTATATAGAATATTGTACTGTATCTCAGTGTGCCTTATATAGTATATTGTACTGCATCTCAGTGTACCTTATATACTATATTGTACTGTATCTCAGTGTGTCTTATATAGTATATTGTACTACATCTCAGTATGCCTTATATATTATATTGTACTGCATCTCAGTGTGCCTTATATAATATATTGTACTGCATTTCAGTGTGCCTTATATAGTATATTGTACTGCATCTCAGTGTGCCTTATATACTATATTATTCTGTATCTCAGTATGCCTTATATATTATATTGTACTGTATCTCAGTGTGCCTTATATAGTATATTGTACAGTATCTCAGTGTGCCTTATATAGTATATTATACTGCATCTCAGTGTACCTTTTATATAGTATATTGTACTGCATCTCAGTGTACCTTATATAGTATATTGTACTGCATCTCATTGTGCCTTATATAGTATATTTTACAGCATCTCATTGTGCCTTATATAGTATATTGTACTACATCTCAGTGAGCCTTATATAGTATATTGTACTGTATCTCAGTGTGCCTTATATAGTATATTGTACTGCATCTCAGTGTGCCTAATATAGTATATTGTACTGTATCTCAGTGTCCCTTATATAGTATATTGTACTGCATCTCAGTATGCCTTATATAGTATATTGTACTGTATCTCAGTGTCCCTTATATAGTATATTGTACTGTATCTCAGTATGCCTTATATAGTATATTGTACTGCATCTCAGTGTGCCTTATATGGTATATTGTACTGTATCTCAGTGTGCCTTATATAGTATATTGTACTGTATCTCAGTGTGCATTATATAGTATATTGTACTGCATCTCAGCGTGCCTTATATAGTAAATTGTACTGCATCTCAGTGTGCCTTATATAGTATATTGTACTGCATCTCATTGTGCATTATATAGTATATTTTACTGCATCTCATTGTGCCTTATATAGTATATTTTACTACATCTCAGTGTACCTTTTATATAGTATATTGTACTGCATCTCAGCGTGCCTTATATAGAATATTGTACTGTATCTCAGTGTGCCTTATATAGTATATTGTACTGCATCTCAGTGTACCTTTTATATAGTATATTGTACTGCATCTTAGTGTGCCTTATATAATATATTATACTGTATCTCAATGTGCCTTATATAGTATGTTGTACTGCATCTTAGTGTGCCTTATATACTATATTGTACTGTATCTCAGTGTGTCTTATATAGTATATTGTACTACATCTCAGTATGCCTTATATATTATATTGTACTGCATCTCAGTGTGCCTTATATAGTATATTGTACTACATCTCAGTGTGCCTTATATACTATATTATTCTGTATCTCAGTATGCCTTATATAGTATATTGTACTGTATCTCAGTGTGCCTTATATACTATATTATACTGTATCTCAATGTGCCTTATATAGTATATTGTACTGCATCTCAGTGTGTCTTATATAGTATATTGTACTGTATCTCAGTGTGTCTTATATAGTATATTGTACTGCATCTCACTGTGCCTTATATAGTATATTGTACTGCATCTCAGTGTGCCTTATATAGTATATTATACTGCATCTCAGTGTGCCTTATATAGTATATTGTACTGTATCTCACTGTACCTTATATAGTATATTTTACTGCATCTCATTGTGCCTTATATAGTATATTGTACTACATCTCAGTGAGCCTTATATAGTATATTGTACTGTATCTCAGTGTGCCTTATATAGTATATTGTACTGCATCTCAGCGTGCCTTATATAGTAAATTGTACTGCATCTCAGTGTGCCTTATATAGTATATTGTACTGCATCTAATTGTGCATTATATAGTATATTTTACTGCATCTCATTGTGCCTTATATAGTATATTTTACTACATCTCAGTGTACCTTTTATATAGTATATTGTACTGCATCTCAGCGTGCCTTATATAGAATATTGTACTGTATCTCAGTGTGCCTTATATAGTATATTGTACTGCATCTCAGTGTACCTTTTATATAGTATATTGTACTGCATCTTAGTGTGCCTTATATAATATATTATACTGTATCTCAATGTGCCTTATATAGTATGTTGTACTGCATCTTAGTGTGCCTTATATAGTATATTGTACTGCATCTCAGTGTGCCTTATAAAGTATATTGTACTGTATCTCATTATGCCTTATATAGTATATTGTACTGCATCTCAGCATGCATTATATAGTATATTGTACTGCATCTCAGTGTGCTTTATATAGTATATTGTACTGTATCTCAGTGTGCCTTATATACTATATTATTCTGTATCTCAGTGTGCATTATTTAGTATATTGTACTGCATCTCAGTGTGCCTTATATAGTATATTGTACTACATCTCAGTATGCCTTATATATTATATTGTACTGCATCTCAGTGTGCCTTATATAGTATATTGTACTGCATCTCAGTATGCCTTATATAGTATATTGTACTGCATCTCAGTATGCCTTATATACTATATTGTACTGCATCTCATTGTGCCTTTTATAGTATATTTTACTGCCTCTCATTGTGCCTTATATAGTATATTGTACTACATCTCAGTGTGCCTTATATAATATATTGTACTGCATTTCAGTGTGCCTTATATAGTATATTGTACTGCATCTCAGTGTGCCTTATATACTATATTATTCTGTATCTCAGTATGCCTTATATATTATATTGTACTGTATCTCAGTGTGCCTTATATAGTATATTGTACAGTATCTCAGTGTGCCTTATATAGTATATTATACTGCATCTCAGTGTACCTTTTCTATAGTATATTGTACTGCATCTCAGTGTACCTTATATAGTATATTGTACTGCATCTCATTGTGCCTTATATAGTATATTTTACAGCATCTCATTGTGCCTTATATAGTATATTGTACTACATCTCAGTGAGCCTTATATAGTATATTGTACTGTATCTCAGTGTGCCTTATATAGTATATTGTACTGCATCTCAGTGTGCCTAATATAGTATATTGTACTGTATCTCAGTGTCCCTTATATAGTATATTGTACTGCATCTCAGTATGCCTTATATAGTATATTGTACTGTATCTCAGTGTCCCTTATATAGTATATTGTACTGTATCTCAGTATGCCTTATATAGTATATTGTACTGCATCTCAGTGAGCCTTATATGGTATATTGTACTGTATCTCAGTGTGCCTTATATAGTATATTGTACTGTATCTCAGTGTGCATTATATAGTATATTGTACTGCATCTCAGCGTGCCTTATATAGTAAATTGTACTGCATCTCAGTGTGCCTTATATAGTATATTGTACTGCATCTCATTGTGCATTATATAGTATATTTTACTGCATCTCATTGTGCCTTATATAGTATATTTTACTACATCTCAGTGTACCTTTTATATAGTATATTGTACTGCATCTCAGCGTGCCTTATATAGAATATTGTACTGTATCTCAGTGTGCCTTATATAGTATATTGTACTGCATCTCAGTGTACCTTTTATATAGTATATTGTACTGCATCTTAGTGTGCCTTATATAATATATTATACTGTATCTCAATGTGCCTTATATAGTATGTTGTACTGCATCTTAGTGTGCCTTATATACTATATTGTACTGTATCTCAGTGTGTCTTATATAGTATATTGTACTACATCTCAGTATGCCTTATATATTATATTGTACTGCATCTCAGTGTGCCTTATATAATATATTGTACTGCATTTCAGTGTGCCTTATATAGTATATTGTACTGCATCTCAGTGTGCCTTATATACTATATTATTCTGTATCTCAGTATGCCTTATATATTATATTGTACTGTATCTCAGTGTGCCTTATATAGTATATTGTACAGTATCTCAGTGTGCCTTATATAGTATATTATACTGCATCTCAGTGTACCTTTTATATAGTATATTGTACTGCATCTCAGTGTACCTTATATAGTATATTGTACTGCATCTCATTGTGCCTTATATAGTATATTTTACAGCATCTCATTGTGCCTTATATAGTATATTGTACTACATCTCAGTGAGCCTTATATAGTATATTGTACTGTATCTCAGTGTGCCTTATATAGTATATTGTACTGCATCTCAGTGTGCCTAATATAGTATATTGTACTGTATCTCAGTGTCCCTTATATAGTATATTGTACTGCATCTCAGTATGCCTTATATAGTATATTGTACTGTATCTCAGTGTCCCTTATATAGTATATTGTACTGTATCTCAGTATGCCTTATATAGTATATTGTACTGCATCTCAGTGTGCCTTATATGGTATATTGTACTGTATCTCAGTGTGCCTTATATAGTATATTGTACTGTATCTCAGTGTGCATTATATAGTATATTGTACTGCATCTCAGCGTGCCTTATATAGTAAATTGTACTGCATCTCAGTGTGCCTTATATAGTATATTGTACTGCATCTCATTGTGCATTATATAGTATATTTTACTGCATCTCATTGTGCCTTATATAGTATATTTTACTACATCTCAGTGTACCTTTTATATAGTATATTGTACTGCATCTCAGCGTGCCTTATATAGAATATTGTACTGTATCTCAGTGTGCCTTATATAGTATATTGTACTGCATCTCAGTGTACCTTTTATATAGTATATTGTACTGCATCTTAGTGTGCCTTATATAATATATTATACTGTATCTCAATGTGCCTTATATAGTATGTTGTACTGCATCTTAGTGTGCCTTATATACTATATTGTACTGTATCTCAGTGTGTCTTATATAGTATATTGTACTACATCTCAGTATGCCTTATATATTATATTGTACTGCATCTCAGTGTGCCTTATATAGTATATTGTACTACATCTCAGTGTGCCTTATATACTATATTATTCTGTATCTCAGTATGCCTTATATAGTATATTGTACTGTATCTCAGTGTGCCTTATATACTATATTATACTGTATCTCAATGTGCCTTATATAGTATATTGTACTGCATCTCAGTGTGTCTTATATAGTATATTGTACTGTATCTCAGTGTGTCTTATATAGTATATTGTACTGCATCTCACTGTGCCTTATATAGTATATTGTACTGCATCTCAGTGTGCCTTATATAGTATATTATACTGCATCTCAGTGTGCCTTATATAGTATATTGTACTGTATCTCACTGTACCTTATATAGTATATTGTACTGCATCTCCTTGTGCATTATATAATATATTTTACTGCATCTCATTGTGCCTTATATAGTATATTGTACTACATCTCAGTGAGCCTTATATAGTATATTGTACTGTATCTCAGTGTGCCTTATATAGTATATTGTACTGCATCTCAGTGTGCCTAATATAGTATATTGTACTGCATCTCAGTGTCCCTTATATAGTATATTGTACTGCATCTCAGTATGCCTTATATAGTATATTGTACTGCATCTCAGTGTGCCTTATATCTTATATTGTACTGTATCTCAGTGTCCCTTATATAGTATATTGTACTGTATCTCAGTATGCCTTATATAGTATATTGTACTGCATCTCAGTGTGCCTTATATTGTATATTGTACTGCATCTCATTGTGCATTATATAGTATATTTTACTGCATCTCATTGTGCCTTATATAGTATATTGTACTACATCTCAGTGTACCTTTTATATAGTATATTGTACTGCATCTCAGCGTGCCTTATATAGTATATTGTACTGTATCTCAGTGTACCTTATATAGTATATTGTACTGCATCTCAGTGTACCTTTTATATAGTATATTGTACTGCATCTTAGTGTGCCTTATATAATATATTATACTGTATCTCAATGTGCCATATATAGTATGTTGTACTGCATCTTAGTGTGCCTTATATACTATATTGTACTGTATCTCAATGTGTCTTATATAGTATATTGTACTACATCTCAGTATGCCTTATATATTATATTGTACTGCATCTCAGTGTGCCTTATATAGTATATTGTACTACATCTCAGTGTGCCTTATATACTATATTATTCTGTATCTCAGTATGCCTTATATAGTATATTGTACTGTATCTCAGTGTGCCTTATATACTATATTATACTTTATCTCAATGTGCCTTATATAGTATATTGTACTGCATCTCAGTGTGTCTTATATAGTATATTGTACTGTATCTCAGTGTGTCTTATATAGAATATTGTACTGCATCTCACTGTGCCTTATATAGTATATTGTACTGCATCTCAGTGTGCCTTATATAGTATATTATACTGCATCTCAGTGTGCCTTATATAGTATATTGTACTACATCTCAGTGAGTCTTATATAGTATGTTGTACTGTATCTCAGTGTGCCTTATATACTATATTGTACTGTATCTCAGTGTGCCTTATATACTATATTGTACTGTATCTCAGTGTGCCTTATATAGTATATTGTACTGTATCTCAGTGTGCCTTATATAGTATATTATACTGCATCTCAGTGTACCTTTTATATAGTATATTGTACTGCAACTCAGCGTGCCTTATATAGTATATTGTACTGTATCTCAGTGTGCCTTATATACTATATTGTACTGTATCTCAGTGTGCCTTATATACTATATTATACTGTATCTCAATGTGCCTTATATAGTATATTGTACTGCATCTCAGTGTGTCTTATATAGTATATTGTACTGTATCTCAGTGTGTCTTATATAGTATATTGTACTGCATCTCAGTGTGCCTTATATAGTATATTGTACTGTATCTCAGTATGCCTTATATAGTATATTGTACTGCATCTCAGTGTGCATTATATAGTATATTGTACTGCATCTCAGTGTGCCTTATATACTATATTATACTGCATCTCAGTGTGCCTTATATAGTATATTGTACTGTATCTCAGTGTGCCTTATATAGTATATTGTACTGTATCTCAGTGTGCCTTATATAGTATATTGTACTGTATCTCAGTATGCCTTATATAGTATATTGTACTGCATCTCAGCATGCATTCTATAGTATATTGTACTGCATCTCAGTGTGCTTTATATAGTATATTGTACTGTATCTCAGTGTGCCTTATATACTATATTATTCTGTATCTCAGGGTGCATTATATAGTATATTGTACTGCATCTCAGTGTGCCTTATATAGTATATTGTACTACATCTCAGTATGCCATTTATATTATATTGTACTGCATCTCAGTGTGCCTTATATAGTATATTGTACTGCATCTCAGTATGCCTTATATAGTATATTGTACTGCATCTCAGTATGCCTTATATACTATATTGTACTGCATCTCATTGTGCCTTATATAGTATATTTTACTGCATCTCATTGTGCTTTATATAGTATATTATACTGCATCTCAGTGTACCTTTTATATAGTATATTGTACTGCATCTCAGTGTACCTTATATAGTATATTGTACTGCATCTCATTGTGCCTTATATAGTATATTTTACAGCATCTCAGTGTGCCTAATATAGTATATTCTACTGTATCTCAGTGTCCCTTATATAGTATATTGTACTGCATCTCAGTATGCCTTATATAGTATATTGTACTGTATCTCAGTGTCCCTTATATAGTATATTGTACTGTATCTCAGTATGCCTTATATAGTATATTGTACTGCATCTCAGTGTGCCTTATATGGTATATTGTACTGTATCTCAGTGTGCCTTATATAGTATATTGTACTGTATCTCAGTGTGCATTATATAGTATATTGTACTGCATCTCAGCGTGCCTTATATAGTATATTGTACTGCATCTCAGTGTGCCTTATATATATAGTATATTGTACTGCATCTCATTGTGCATTCTATAGTATATTTTACTGTATCTCAGTGAGCCTTATATAGTATACTGTACTGTATCTCATTGTGCATTATATAGTATATTGTACTGTATCTCAGTGAGCCTTATATAGTATATTTTACTGTATCTCATTGTGCATTATATAGTATATTGTACTGAAGCTCAGTGTGCCTTATATAGTATATTGTACTGTATCTCAGTGTGCTTTATATAGTATATTGTACTGTATCTCAGTGTGTCTTATATAGTATATTGTACTGTATCTCAATGTGCCTTATATAGTATATTGTACTGCATCTCAGTGTACCTTTTATATAGTATATTGTACTGCATCTCAGCGTGCCTTATATAGTATATTGTACTGTATCTCAGTGTGCCTTATATAGTATATTGTACTGCATCTCAGTGTGCCTTATATAGTATATTGTACTGTATCTCAGTGTGCCTTATATAGTATATTGTACTGCATCTCAGCGTGCCTTATATAGTATATTGTACTGTAGCTCAGCGTGCCTTATATAGTATATTGTACTGTATCTCAGTGTGCCTTATATAGTATATTGTACTGTATCTCAGTGTACCTTATATAGTATATTGTACTATATCTCAGTATGCCTTATATAGTATATTGTACTGTATCTCAGTGTGCCTTATATAGTATATTGTACTGCATCTCAGTGTGCATTATATAGTATATTGTACTGCATCTCAGTGTGCCTTATATAGTATATTGTACTGTATCTCAGTGTGCCTTATATAGTATATTGTACTGCATCTCAGTGTGCATTATATAGTATATTGTACTGCATCTCAGTGTGCCTTATATAGTATATTGTACTGTATCTCAGTGTGCCTTATATAGTATATTGTACTGCATCTCAATGTGCCTTATATAGTATATTGTACTGTATCTCAGTGAGCCTTATATAGTATATTGTACTGTATCTCATTGTGCATTATATAGTATATTGTACTGTATCTCAGTGAGCCTTATATAGTATACTGTACTGTATCTCATTGTGCATTATATAGTATATTATACTGTATCTCAGTGAGCCTTATATAGTATATTGTACTGTATCTCATTGTGCATTATATAGTATATTGTACTGAAGCTCAGTGTGCCTTATATAGTATATTGTACTGTATCTCAGTGTGCCTTATATAGTATATTGTACTGTATCTCAGTGTGTCTTATATAGTATATTGTACTGTATCTCAATGTGCCTTATATAGTATATTGTACTGCATCTCAGTGTACCTTTTATATAGTATATTGTACTGCATCTCAGCGTGCCTTATATAGTATATTGTACTGTATCTCAGTGTGCCTTATATAGTATATTGTACTGCATCTCAGTATGCCTTATATATTATATTGTACTGCATCTCAGTGTGCCTTATATAGTATATTGTACTGCATCTCAGTGTGCCTTATATACTATATTATTCTGTATCTCAGTGTCCCTTATATAGTATATTGTACTGCATCTCAGTATGCCTTATATAGTATATTGTACTGTATCTCAGTGTCCCTTATATAGTATATTGTACTGTATCTCAGTATGCCTTATATAGTATATTGTACTGCATCTCAGTGTGCCTTATATGGTATATTGTACTGTATCTCAGTGTGCCTTATATAGTATATTGTACTGTATCTCAGTGTGCATTATATAGTATATTGTACTGCATCTCAGCGTGCCTTATATAGTAAATTGTACTGCATCTCAGTGTGCCTTATATAGTATATTGTACTGCATCTCATTGTGCATTATATAGTATATTTTACTGCATCTCATTGTGCCTTATATAGTATATTTTACTACATCTCAGTGTACCTTTTATATAGTATATTGTACTGCATCTCAGCGTGCCTTATATAGAATATTGTACTGTATCTCAGTGTGCCTTATATAGTATATTGTACTGCATCTCAGTGTACCTTTTATATAGTATATTGTACTGCATCTTAGTGTGCCTTATATAATATATTATACTGTATCTCAATGTGCCTTATATAGTATGTTGTACTGCATCTTAGTGTGCCTTATATACTATATTGTACTGTATCTCAGTGTGTCTTATATAGTATATTGTACTACATCTCAGTATGCCTTATATATTATATTGTACTGCATCTCAGTGTGCCTTATATAGTATATTGTACTACATCTCAGTGTGCCTTATATACTATATTATTCTGTATCTCAGTATGCCTTATTTAGTATATTGTACTGTATCTCAGTGTGCCTTATATACTATATTATACTGTATCTCAATGTGCCTTATATAGTATATTGTACTGCATCTCAGTGTGTCTTATATAGTATATTGTACTGTATCTCAGTGTGTCTTATATAGTATATTGTACTGCATCTCACTGTGCCTTATATAGTATATTGTACTGCATCTCAGTGTGCCTTATATAGTATATTATACTGCATCTCAGTGTGCCTTATATAGTATATTGTACTGTATCTCACTGTACCTTATATAGTATATTGTACTGCATCTCCTTGTGCATTATATAGTATATTTTACTGCATCTCATTGTGCCTTATATAGTATATTGTACTACATCTCAGTGAGCCTTATATAGTATATTGTACTGTATCTCAGTGTGCCTTATATAGTATATTGTACTGCATCTCAGTGTGCCTAATATAGTATATTGTACTGCATCTCAGTGTCCCTTATATAGTATATTGTACTGCATCTCAGTATGCCTTATATAGTATATTGTACTGCATCTCAGTGTGCCTTATATCTTATATTGTACTGTATCTCAGTGTCCCTTATATAGTATATTGTACTGTATCTCAGTATGCCTTATATAGTATATTGTACTGCATCTCAGTGTGCCTTATATTGTATATTGTACTGCATCTCATTGTGCATTATATAGTATATTTTACTGCATCTCATTGTGCCTTATATAGTATATTGTACTACATCTCAGTGTACCTTTTATATAGTATATTGTACTGCATCTCAGCGTGCCTTATATAGTATATTGTACTGTATCTCAGTGTACCTTATATAGTATATTGTACTGCATCTCAGTGTACCTTTTATATAGTATATTGTACTGCATCTTAGTGTGCCTTATATAATATATTATACTGTATCTCAATGTGCCATATATAGTATGTTGTACTGCATCTTAGTGTGCCTTATATACTATATTGTACTGTATCTCAATGTGTCTTATATAGTATATTGTACTACATCTCAGTATGCCTTATATATTATATTGTACTGCATCTCAGTGTGCCTTATATAGTATATTGTACTACATCTCAGTGTGCCTTATATACTATATTATTCTGTATCTCAGTATGCCTTATATAGTATATTGTACTGTATCTCAGTGTGCCTTATATACTATATTATACTTTATCTCAATGTGCCTTATATAGTATATTGTACTGCATCTCAGTGTGTCTTATATAGTATATTGTACTGTATCTCAGTGCTCTTATATAGAATATTGTACTGCATCTCACTGTGCCTTATATAGTATATTGTACTGCATCTCAGTGTGCCTTATATAGTATATTATACTGCATCTCAGTGTGCCTTATATAGTATATTGTACTACATCTCAGTGAGTCTTATATAGTATGTTGTACTGTATCTCAGTGTGCCTTATATACTATATTGTACTGTATCTCAGTGTGCCTTATATACTATATTGTACTGTATCTCAGTGTGCCTTATATAGTATATTGTACTGTATCTCAGTGTGCCTTATATAGTATATTATACTGCATCTCAGTGTACCTTTTATATAGTATATTGTACTGCAACTCAGCGTGCCTTATATAGTATATTGTACTGTATCTCAGTGTGCCTTATATACTATATTGTACTGTATCTCAGTGTGCCTTATATACTATATTATACTGTATCTCAATGTGCCTTATATAGTATATTGTACTGCATCTCAGTGTGTCTTATATAGTATATTGTACTGTATCTCAGTGTGTCTTATATAGTATATTGTACTGCATCTCAGTGTGCCTTATATAGTATATTGTACTGTATCTCAGTATGCCTTATATAGTATATTGTACTGCATCTCAGTGTGCATTATATAGTATATTGTACTGCATCTCAGTGTGCCTTATATACTATATTATACTGCATCTCAGTGTGCCTTATATAGTATATTGTACTGTATCTCAGTGTGCCTTATATAGTATATTGTACTGTATCTCAGTGTGCCTTATATAGTATATTGTACTGTATCTCAGTATGCCTTATATAGTATATTGTACTGCATCTCAGCATGCATTATATAGTATATTGTACTGCATCTCAGTGTGCTTTATATAGTATATTGTACTGTATCTCAGTGTGCCTTATATACTATATTATTCTGTATCTCAGGGTGCATTATATAGTATATTGTACTGCATCTCAGTGTGCCTTATATAGTATATTGTACTACATCTCAGTATGCCTTATATATTATATTGTACTGCATCTCAGTGTGCCTTATATAGTATATTGTACTGCATCTCAGTATGCCTTATATAGTATATTGTACTGCATCTCAGTATGCCTTATATACTGTATTGTACTGCATCTCATTGTGCCTTATATAGTATATTTTACTGCATCTCATTGTGCCTTATATAGTATATTGTACTACATCTCAGTGTGCCTTATATAATATATTGTACTGCATCTCAGTGTGCCTTATATAGTATATTGTACTGCATCTCAGTGTGCCTTATATGGTATATTGTACTGTATCTCAGTGTGCCTTATATAGTATATTGTACTGTATCTCAGTGTGTCTTATATAGTATATTGTACTGTATATCAGAGTGTCTTATATAGTATATTGTACTGCATCTCAGCATGCCTTATATAGTATATTGTACTGCATCTCAGCGTGCCTTATATAGTATATTGTACTGCATCTCAGTGTGCCTTATATAGTATATTATACTGCATCTCAGTGTGCCTTATATAGTATATTGTACTGTATCTCAGTGTGCCTTATATAGTATATTGTACTGTATCTCAGTATGCCTTATATAGTATATTGTACTGCATCTCAGCATGCATTATATAGTATATTGTACTGCATCTCAGTGTGCTTTATATAGTCTATTGTACTGTATCTCAGTGTGCATATATACTATATTATTCTGTATCTCAGTGTGCCTTATATAGTATATTGTACTGCATCTCAGCGTGCCTTATAAAGTATATTGTACTGTATCTCAGTGTGCCTTATATAGTATATTGTACTGCATCTCAGCGTGCATTATATAGTATATTGTACTGTATCTCAGTGTGTCTTATATAGTATATTGTACTGTATCTCAGTGTGCCTTATATAGTATATTGTACTGTATCTCAGTATGCCTTATATAGTATATTGTACTGCATCTCAGTGTGCATTATATAGTATATTGTACTGCATCTCAGTGTGCCTTATATAGTATATTATACTGCATCTCAGTGTGCCTTATATAGTATATTGTACTGTATCTCAGTGTGCCTTATATAGTATATTGTACTGTATCTCAGTGTGCCTTATATAGTATATTGTACTGTATCTCAGTATGCCTTATATAGTATATTGTACTGCATCTCAGCATGCATTATATAGTATATTGTACTGCATCTCAGTGTGCTTTATATAGTATATTGTACTGTATCTCAGTGTGCCTTATATACTATATTATTCTGTATCTCAGGGTGCATTATATAGTATATTGTACTGCATCTCAGTGTGCCTTATATAGTATATTGTACTACATCTCAGTATGCCTTATATATTATATTGTACTGCATCTCAGTGTGCCTTATATAGTATATTGTACTGCATCTCAGTATGCCTTATATAGTATATTGTACTGCATCTCAGTATGCCTTATATACTATATTGTACTGCATCTCATTGTGCCTTATATAGTATATTTTACTGCATCTCATTGTGCTTTATATAGTATATTATACTGCATCTCAGTGTACCTTTTATATAGTATATTGTACTGCATCTCAGTGTACCTTATATAGTATATTGTACTGCATATCATTGTGCCTTATATAGTATATTTTACAGCATCTCAGTGTGCCTAATATAGTATATTCTACTGTATCTCAGTGTCCCTTATATAGTATATTGTACTGCATCTCAGTATGCCTTATATAGTATATTGTACTGTATCTCAGTGTCCCTTATATAGTATATTGTACTGTATCTCAGTATGCCTTATATAGTATATTGTACTGCATCTCAGTGTGCCTTATATGGTATATTGTACTGTATCTCAGTGTGCCTTATATAGTATATTGTACTGTATCTCAGTGTGCATTATATAGTATATTGTACTGCATCTCAGCGTGCCTTATATAGTATATTGTACTGCATCTCAGTGTGCCTTATATATATAGTATATTGTACTGCATCTCATTGTGCATTCTATAGTATATTTTACTGTATCTCAGTGAGCCTTATATAGTATACTGTACTGTATCTCATTGTGCATTATATAGTATATTGTACTGTATCTCAGTGAGCCTTATATAGTATATTTTACTGTATCTCATTGTGCATTATATAGTATATTGTACTGAAGCTCAGTGTGCCTTATATAGTATATTGTACTGTATCTCAGTGTGCCTTATATAGTATATTGTACTGTATCTCAGTGTGTCTTATATAGTATATTGTACTGTATCTCAATGTGCCTTATATAGTATATTGTACTGCATCTCAGTTTACCTTTTATATAGTATATTGTACTGCAACTCAGCGTGCCTTATATAGTATATTGTACTGTATCTCAGTGTGCCTTATATACTATATTGTACTGTATCTCAGTGTGCCTTATATAGTATATTGTACTGCATCTCAGTTTACCTTTTATATAGTATATTGTACTGCAACTCAGCGTGCCTTATATAGTATATTGTACTGTATCTCAGTGTGCCTTATATACTATATTGTACTGTATCTCAGTGTGCCTTATATACTATATTATACTGTATCTCAATGTGCCTTATATAGTATATTGTACTGCATCTCAGTGTGTCTTATATAGTATATTGTACTGTATCTCAGTGTGTCTTATATAGTATATTGTACTGCATCTCAGTGTGCCTTATATAGTATATTGTACTGTATCTCAGTATGCCTTATATAGTATATTGTACTGCATCTCAGTGTGCATTATATAGTATATTGTACTGCATCTCAGTGTGCCTTATATACTATATTATACTGCATCTCAGTGTGCCTTATATAGTATATTGTACTGTATCTCAGTGTGCCTTATATAGTATATTGTACTGTATCTCAGTGTGCCTTATATAGTATATTGTACTGTATCTCAGTATGCCTTATATAGTATATTGTACTGCATCTCAGCATGCATTATATAGTATATTGTACTGCATCTCAGTGTGCTTTATATAGTATATTGTACTGTATCTCAGTGTGCCTTATATACTATATTATTCTGTATCTCAGGGTGCATTATATAGTATATTGTACTGCATCTCAGTGTGCCTTATATAGTATATTGTACTACATCTCAGTATGCCTTATATATTATATTGTACTGCATCTCAGTGTGCCTTATATAGTATATTGTACTGCATCTCAGTATGCCTTATATAGTATATTGTACTGCATCTCAGTATGCCTTATATACTGTATTGTACTGCATCTCATTGTGCCTTATATAGTATATTTTACTGCATCTCATTGTGCTTTATATAGTATATTATACTGCATCTCAGTGTACCTTTTATATAGTATATTGTACTGCATCTCAGTGTACCTTATATAGTATATTGTACTGCATCTCATTGTGCCTTATATAGTATATTTTACAGCATCTCAGTGTGCCTAATATAGTATATTCTACTGTATCTCAGTGTCCCTTATATAGTATATTGTACTGCATCTCAGTGTACCTTATATAGTATATTGTACTGCATCTCAATGTGCCTTATATAGTATATTGTACTGTATCTCAGTGTCCCTTATATAGTATATTGTACTGTATCTCAGTATGCCTTATATAGTATATTGTACTGCATCTCAGTGTGCCTTATATGGTATATTGTACTGTATCTCAGTGTGCCTTATATAGTATATTGTACTGTATCTCAGTGTGCATTATATAGTATATTGTACTGCATCTCAGCGTGCCTTATATAGTATATTGTACTGCATCTCAGTGTGCCTTATATATATAGTATATTGTACTGCATCTCATTGTGCATTCTATAGTATATTTTACTGTATCTCAGTGAGCCTTATATAGTATACTGTACTGTATCTCATTGTGCATTATATAGTATATTGTACTGTATCTCAGTGAGCCTTATATAGTATATTTTACTGTTTCTCATTGTGCATTATATAGTATATTGTACTGAAGCTCAGTGTGCCTTATATAGTATATTGTACTGTATCTCAGTGTGCCTTATATAGTATATTGTACTGTATCTCAGTGTGTCTTATATAGTATATTGTACTGTATCTCAATGTGCCTTATATAGTATATTGTACTGCATCTCAGTGTACCTTTTATATAGTATATTGTACTGCATCTCAGCGTGCCTTATATAGTATATTGTACTGTATCTCAGTGTGCCTTATATAGTATATTGTACTGCATCTCAGTGTGCCTTATATAGTATATTGTACTGTATCTCAGTGTGCCTTATATAGTATATTGTACTGCATCTCAGCGTGCCTTATATAGTATATTGTACTGTAGCTCAGCGTGCCTTATATAGTATATTGTACTGTATCTCAGTGTGCCTTATATAGTATATTGTACTGTATCTCAGTGTACCTTATATAGTATATTGTACTGTATCTCAGTATGCCTTATATAGTATATTGTACTGTATCTCAGTGTGCCTTATATAGTATATTGTACTGCATCTCAGTGTGCATTATATAGTATATTGTACTGCATCTCAGTGTGCCTTATATAGTATATTGTACTGTATCTCAGTGTGCCTTATATAGTATATTGTACTGCATCTCAGTGTGCATTATATAGTATATTGTACTGCATCTCAGTGTGCCTTATATAGTATATTGTACTGTATCTCAGTGTGCCTTATATAGTATATTGTACTGCATCTCAATGTGCCTTATATAGTATATTGTACTGTATCTCAGTGAGCCTTATATAGTATATTGTACTGTATCTCATTGTGCATTATATAGTATATTGTACTGTATCTCAGTGAGCCTTATATAGTATACTGTACTGTATCTCATTGTGCATTATATAGTATATTATACTGTATCTCAGTGAGCCTTATATAGTATATTGTACTGTATCTCATTGTGCATTATATAGTATATTGTACTGAAGCTCAGTGTGCCTTATATAGTATATTGTACTGTATCTCAGTGTGCCTTATATAGTATATTGTACTGTATCTCAGTGTGTCTTATATAGTATATTGTACTGTATCTCAATGTGCCTTATATAGTATATTGTACTGCATCTCAGTGTACCTTTTATATAGTATATTGTACTGCATCTCAGCGTGCCTTATATAGTATATTGTACTGTATCTCAGTGTGCCTTATATAGTATATTGTACTGCATCTCAGTATGCCTTATATATTATATTGTACTGCATCTCAGTGTGCCTTATATAGTATATTGTACTGCATCTCAGTGTGCCTTATATACTATATTATTCTGTATCTCAGTATGCCTTATATAGTATATTGTACTGCATCTCAGTATGCCTTATATACTATATTGTACTGCATCTCATTGTGCCTTATATAGTATATTTTACTGCATCTCATTGTGCCTTATATAGTATATTGTACTACATCTCAGTGTGCCTTATATAATATATTGTACTGCATCTCAGTGTGCCTTATATAGTATATTGTACTGCATCTCAGTGTGCCTTATATGGTATATTGTACTGTATCTCAGTGTGCCTTATATAGTATATTGTACTGTATCTCAGTGTGTCTTATATAGTATATTGTACTGTATATCAGTGTGTCTTATATAGTATATTGTACTGCATCTCAGCATGCCTTATATAGTATATTGTACTGCATCTCAGCGTGCCTTATATAGTATATTGTACTGCATCTCAGTGTGCCTTATATAGTATATTATACTGCATCTCAGTGTGCCTTATATAGTATATTGTACTGTATCTCAGTGTGCCTTATATAGTATATTGTACTGTATCTCAGTATGCCTTATATAGTATATTGTACTGCATCTCAGCATGCATTATATAGTATATTGTACTGCATCTCAGTGTGCTTTATATAGTCTATTGTACTGTATCTCAGTGTGCATATATACTATATTATTCTGTATCTCAGTGTGCCTTATATAGTATATTGTACTGCATCTCAGCGTGCCTTATAAAGTATATTGTACTGTATCTCAGTGTGCCTTATATAGTATATTGTACTGCATCTCAGCGTGCATTATATAGTATATTGTACTGTATCTCAGTGTGTCTTATATAGTATATTGTACTGTATCTCAGTGTGCCTTATATAGTATATTGTACTGTATCTCAGTATGCCTTATATAGTATATTGTACTGCATCTCAGTGTGCATTATATAGTATATTGTACTGCATCTCAGTGTGCCTTATATAGTATATTATACTGCATCTCAGTGTGCCTTATATAGTATATTGTACTGTATCTCAGTGTGCCTTATATAGTATATTGTACTGTATCTCAGTGTGCCTTATATAGTATATTGTACTGTATCTCAGTATGCCTTATATAGTATATTGTACTGCATCTCAGCATGCATTATATAGTATATTGTACTGCATCTCAGTGTGCTTTATATAGTATATTGTACTGTATCTCAGTGTGCCTTATATACTATATTATTCTGTATCTCAGGGTGCATTATATAGTATATTGTACTGCATCTCAGTGTGCCTTATATAGTATATTGTACTACATCTCAGTATGCCTTATATATTATATTGTACTGCATCTCAGTGTGCCTTATATAGTATATTGTACTGCATCTCAGTATGCCTTATATAGTATATTGTACTGCATCTCAGTATGCCTTATATACTATATTGTACTGCATCTCATTGTGCCTTATATAGTATATTTTACTGCATCTCATTGTGCTTTATATAGTATATTATACTGCATCTCAGTGTACCTTTTATATAGTATATTGTACTGCATCTCAGTGTACCTTATATAGTATATTGTACTGCATCTCATTGTGCCTTATATAGTATATTTTACAGCATCTCAGTGTGCCTAATATAGTATATTCTACTGTATCTCAGTGTCCCTTATATAGTATATTGTACTGCATCTCAGTATGCCTTATATAGTATATTGTACTGTATCTCAGTGTCCCTTATATAGTATATTGTACTGTATCTCAGTATGCCTTATATAGTATATTGTACTGCATCTCAGTGTGCCTTATATGGTATATTGTACTGTATCTCAGTGTGCCTTATATAGTATATTGTACTGTATCTCAGTGTGCATTATATAGTATATTGTACTGCATCTCAGCGTGCCTTATATAGTATATTGTACTGCATCTCAGTGTGCCTTATATATATAGTATATTGTACTGCATCTCATTGTGCATTCTATAGTATATTTTACTGTATCTCAGTGAGCCTTATATAGTATACTGTACTGTATCTCATTGTGCATTATATAGTATATTGTACTGTATCTCAGTGAGCCTTATATAGTATATTTTACTGTATCTCATTGTGCATTATATAGTATATTGTACTGAAGCTCAGTGTGCCTTATATAGTATATTGTACTGTATCTCAGTGTGCCTTATATAGTATATTGTACTGTATCTCAGTGTGTCTTATATAGTATATTGTACTGTATCTCAATGTGCCTTATATAGTATATTGTACTGCATCTCAGTTTACCTTTTATATAGTATATTGTACTGCATCTCAGCGTGCCTTATATAGTATATTGTACTGTATCTCAGTGTGCCTTATATAGTATATTGTACTGCATCTCAGTGTGCCTTATATAGTATATTGTACTGTATCTCAGTGTGCCTTATATAGTATATTGTACTGCATCTCAGCGTGCCTTATATAGTATATTGTACTGTAGCTCAGCGTGCCTTATATAGTATATTGTACTGTATCTCAGTGTGCCTTATATAGTATATTGTACTGTATCTCAGTGTACCTTATATAGTATATTGTACTGTATCTCAGTATGCCTTATATAGTATATTGTACTGTATCTCAGTGTGCCTTATATAGTATATTGTACTGCATCTCAGTGTGCATTATATAGTATATTGTACTGCATCTCAGTGTGCCTTATATAGTATATTGTACTGTATCTCAGTGTGCCTTATATAGTATATTGTACTGCATCTCAGTGTGCATTATATAGTATATTGTACTGCATCTCAGTGTGCCTTATATAGTATATTGTACTGTATCTCAGTGTGCCTTATATAGTATATTGTACTGCATCTCAATGTGCCTTATATAGTATATTGTACTGTATCTCAGTGAGCCTTATATAGTATATTGTACTGTATCTCATTGTGCATTATATAGTATATTGTACTGTATCTCAGTGAGCCTTATATAGTATACTGTACTGTATCTCATTGTGCATTATATAGTATATTATACTGTATCTCAGTGAGCCTTATATAGTATATTGTACTGTATCTCATTGTGCATTATATAGTATATTGTACTGAAGCTCAGTGTGCCTTATATAGTATATTGTACTATATCTCAGTGTGCCTTATATAGTATATTGTACTGTATCTCAGTGTGTCTTATATAGTATATTGTACTGTATCTCAATGTGCCTTATATAGTATATTGTACTGCATCTCAGTGTACCTTTTATATAGTATATTGTACTGCATCTCAGCGTGCCTTATATAGTATATTGTACTGTATCTCAGTGTGCCTTATATAGTATATTGTACTGCATCTCAGTATGCCTTATATATTATATTGTACTGCATCTCAGTGTGCCTTATATAGTATATTGTACTGCATCTCAGTGTGCCTTATATACTATATTATTCTGTATCTCAGTGTCCCTTATATAGTATATTGTACTGCATCTCAGTATGCCTTATATAGTATATTGTACTGTATCTCAGTGTCCCTTATATAGTATATTGTACTGTATCTCAGTATGCCTTATATAGTATATTGTACTGCATCTCAGTGTGCCTTATATGGTATATTGTACTGTATCTCAGTGTGCCTTATATAGTATATTGTACTGTATCTCAGTGTGCATTATATAGTATATTGTACTGCATCTCAGCGTGCCTTATATAGTAAATTGTACTGCATCTCAGTGTGCCTTATATAGTATATTGTACTGCATCTCATTGTGCATTATATAGTATATTTTACTGCATCTCATTGTGCCTTATATAGTATATTTTACTACATCTCAGTGTACCTTTTATATAGTATATTGTACTGCATCTCAGCGTGCCTTATATAGAATATTGTACTGTATCTCAGTGTGCCTTATATAGTATATTGTACTGCATCTCAGTGTACCTTTTATATAGTATATTGTACTGCATCTTAGTGTGCCTTATATAATATATTATACTGTATCTCAATGTGCCTTATATAGTATGTTGTACTGCATCTTAGTGTGCCTTATATACTATATTGTACTGTATCTCAGTGTGTCTTATATAGTATATTGTACTACATCTCAGTATGCCTTATATATTATATTGTACTGCATCTCAGTGTGCCTTATATAGTATATTGTACTACATCTCAGTGTGCCTTATATACTATATTATTCTGTATCTCAGTATGCCTTATATAGTATATTGTACTGTATCTCAGTGTGCCTTATATACTATATTATACTGTATCTCAATGTGCCTTATATAGTATATTGTACTGCATCTCAGTGTGTCTTATATAGTATATTGTACTGTATCTCAGTGTGTCTTATATAGTATATTGTACTGCATCTCACTGTGCCTTATATAGTATATTGTACTGCATCTCAGTGTGCCTTATATAGTATATTATACTGCATCTCAGTGTGCCTTATATAGTATATTGTACTGTATCTCACTGTACCTTATATAGTATATTGTACTGCATCTCCTTGTGCATTATATAGTATATTTTACTGCATCTCATTGTGCCTTATATAGTATATTGTACTACATCTCAGTGAGCCTTATATAGTATATTGTACTGTATCTCAGTGTGCCTTATATAGTATATTGTACTGCATCTCAGTGTGCCTAATATAGTATATTGTACTGCATCTCAGTGTCCCTTATATAGTATATTGTACTGCATCTCAGTATGCCTTATATAGTATATTGTACTGCATCTCAGTGTGCCTTATATCTTATATTGTACTGTATCTCAGTGTCCCTTATATAGTATATTGTACTGTATCTCAGTATGCCTTATATAGTATATTGTACTGCATCTCAGTGTGCCTTATATTGTATATTGTACTGCATCTCATTGTGCATTATATAGTATATTTTACTGCATCTCATTGTGCCTTATATAGTATATTGTACTACATCTCAGTGTACCTTTTATATAGTATATTGTACTGCATCTCAGCGTGCCTTATATAGTATATTGTACTGTATCTCAATGTGCCATATATAGTATGTTGTACTGCATCTTAGTGTGCCTTATATACTATATTGTACTGTATCTCAATGTGTCTTATATAGTATATTGTACTACATCTCAGTATGCCTTATATATTATATTGTACTGCATCTCAGTGTGCCTTATATAGTATATTGTACTACATCTCAGTGTGCCTTATATACTATATTATTCTGTATCTCAGTATGCCTTATATAGTATATTGTACTGTATCTCAGTGTGCCTTATATACTATATTATACTTTATCTCAATGTGCCTTATATAGTATATTGTACTGCATCTCAGTGTGTCTTATATAGTATATTGTACTGTATCTCAGTGTGTCTTATATAGAATATTGTACTGCATCTCACTGTGCCTTATATAGTATATTGTACTGCATCTCAGTGTGCCTTATATAGTATATTATACTGCATCTCAGTGTGCCTTATATAGTATATTGTACTACATCTCAGTGAGTCTTATATAGTATGTTGTACTGTATCTCAGTGTGCCTTATATACTATATTGTACTGTATCTCAGTGTGCCTTATATACTATATTGTACTGTATCTCAGTGTGCCTTATATAGTATATTGTACTGTATCTCAGTGTGCCTTATATAGTATATTATACTGCATCTCAGTGTACCTTTTATATAGTATATTGTACTGCAACTCAGCGTGCCTTATATAGTATATTGTACTGTATCTCAGTGTGCCTTATATACTATATTGTACTGTATCTCAGTGTGCCTTATATACTATATTATACTGTATCTCAATGTGCCTTATATAGTATATTGTACTGCATCTCAGTGTGTCTTATATAGTATATTGTACTGCATCTCAGTGTGCCTTATATAGTATATTGTACTGTATCTCAGTATGCCTTATATAGTATATTGTACTGCATCTCAGTGTGCATTATATAGTATATTGTACTGCATCTCAGTGTGCCTTATATACTATATTATACTGCATCTCAGTGTGCCTTATATAGTATATTGTACTGTATCTCAGTGTGCCTTATATAGTATATTGTACTGTATCTCAGTGTGCCTTATATAGTATATTGTACTGTATCTCAGTATGCCTTATATAGTATATTGTACTGCATCTCAGCATGCATTATATAGTATATTGTACTGCATCTCAGTGTGCTTTATATAGTATATTGTACTGTATCTCAGTGTGCCTTATATACTATATTATTCTGTATCTCAGGGTGCATTATATAGTATATTGTACTGCATCTCAGTGTGCCTTATATAGTATATTGTACTACATCTCAGTATGCCTTATATATTATATTGTACTGCATCTCAGTGTGCCTTATATAGTATATTGTACTGCATCTCAGTATGCCTTATATAGTATATTGTACTGCATCTCAGTATGCCTTATATACTATATTGTACTGCATCTCATTGTGCCTTATATAGTATATTTTACTGCATCCCATTGTGCTTTATATAGTATATTATACTGCATCTCAGTGTACCTTTTATATAGTATATTGTACTGCATCTCAGTGTACCTTATATAGTATATTGTACTGCATCTCATTGTGCCTTATATAGTATATTTTACAGCATCTCAGTGTGCCTAATATAGTATATTCTACTGTATCTCAGTGTCCCTTATATAGTATATTGTACTGCATCTCAGTATGCCTTATATAGTATATTGTACTATATCTCAGTGTCCCTTATATAGTATATTGTACTGTATCTCAGTATGCCTTATATAGTATATTGTACTGCATCTCAGTGTGCCTTATATGGTATATTGTACTGTATCTCAGTGTGCCTTATATAGTATATTGTACTGTATCTCAGTGTGCATTATATAGTATATTGTACTGCATCTCAGCCTGCCTTATATAGTATATTGTACTGCATCTCAGTGTGCCTTATATATATAGTATATTGTACTGCATCTCATTGTGCATTCTATAGTATATTTTACTGTATCTCAGTGAGCCTTATATAGTATACTGTACTGTATCTCATTGTGCATTATATAGTATATTGTACTGTATCTCAGTGAGCCTTATATAGTATATTTTACTGTATCTCATTGTGCATTATATAGTATATTGTACTGAAGCTCAGTGTGCCTTATATAGTATATTGTACTGTATCTCAGTGTGCCTTATATAGTATATTGTACTGTATCTCAGTGTGTCTTATATAGTATATTGTACTGTATCTCAATGTGCCTTATATAGTATATTGTACTGCATCTCAGTGTACCTTTTATATAGTATATTGTACTGCATCTCAGCGTGCCTTATATAGTATATTGTACTGTATCTCAGTGTGCCTTATATAGTATATTGTACTGCATCTCAGTGTGCCTTATATAGTATATTGTACTGTATCTCAGTGTGCCTTATATAGTATATTGTACTGCATCTCAGCGTGCCTTATATAGTATATTGTACTGTAGCTCAGCGTGCCTTATATAGTATATTGTACTGTATCTCAGTGTGCCTTATATAGTATATTGTACTGTATCTCAGTGTACCTTATATAGTATATTGTACTGTATCTCAGTATGCCTTATATAGTATATTGTACTGTATCTCAGTGTGCCTTATATAGTATATTGTACTGCATCTCAGTGTGCATTATATAGTATATTGTACTGCATCTCAGTGTGCCTTATATAGTATATTGTACTGTATCTCAGTGTGCCTTATATAGAATATTGTACTGCATCTCAGTGTGCATTATATAGTATATTGTACTGCATCTCAGTGTGCCTTATATAGTATATTGTACTGTATCTCAGTGTGCCTTATATAGTATATTGTACTGCATCTCAATGTGCCTTATATAGTATATTGTACTGTATCTCAGTGAGCCTTATATAGTATATTGTACTGTATCTCATTGTGCATTATATAGTATATTGTACTGTATCTCAGTGAGCCTTATATAGTATACTGTACTGTATCTCATTGTGCATTATATAGTATATTATACTGTATCTCAGTGAGCCTTATATAGTATATTGTACTGTATCTCATTGTGCATTATATAGTATATTGTACTGAAGCTCAGTGTGCCTTATATAGTATATTGTACTGTATCTCAGTGTGCCTTATATAGTATATTGTACTGTATCTCAGTGTGTCTTATATAGTATATTGTACTGTATCTCAATGTGCCTTATATAGTATATTGTACTGCATCTCAGTGTACCTTTTATATAGTATATTGTACTGCATCTCAGCGTGCCTTATATAGTATATTGTACTGTATCTCAGTGTGCCTTATATAGTATATTGTACTGCATCTCAGTATGCCTTATATATTATATTGTACTGCATCTCAGTGTGCCTTATATAGTATATTGTACTGCATCTCAGTGTGCCTTATATACTATATTATTCTGTATCTCAGTATGCCTTATATAGTATATTGTACTGCATCTCAGTATGCCTTATATACTATATTGTACTGCATCTCATTGTGCCTTATATAGTATATTTTACTGCATCTCATTGTGCCTTATATAGTATATTGTACTACATCTCAGTGTGCCTTACATAATATATTGTACTGCATCTCAGTGTGCCTTATATAGTATATTGTACTGCATCTCAGTGTGCCTTATATGGTATATTGTACTGTATCTCAGTGTGCCTTATATAGTATATTGTACTGTATCTCAGTGTGTCTTATATAGTATATTGTACTGTATCTCAGTGTGTCTTATATAGTATATTGTACTGCATCTCAGCATGCCTTATATAGTATATTGTACTGCATCTCAGCGTGCCTTATATAGTATATTGTACTGCATCTCAGTGTGCCTTATATAGTATATTATACTGCATCTCAGTGTGCCTTATATAGTATATTGTACTGTATCTCAGTGTGCCTTATATAGTATATTGTACTGTATCTCAGTATGCCTTATATAGTATATTGTACTGCATCTCAGCATGCATTATATAGTATATTGTACTGCATCTCAGTGTGCTTTATATAGTCTATTGTACTGTATCTCAGTGTGCATATATACTATATTATTCTGTATCTCAGTGTGCCTTATATAGTATATTGTACTGCATCTCAGCGTGCATTATATAGTATATTGTACTGCATCTCAGCGTGCCTTATAAAGTATATTGTACTGTATCTCAGCGTGCCTTATATAGTATATTGTACTGCACCTCAGTGTGCCTTATATACTATATTATACTGTATCTCAATGTGCCTTATATAGTATATTGTACTGCATCTCAGTGTGTCTTATATAGTATATTGTACTGTATCTCAGTGTGTCTTATATAGTATATTGTACTGTATCTCAGTGTGCCTTATATAGTATATTGTACTGTATCTCAGTATGCCTTATATAGTATATTGTACTGCATCTCAGTGTGCATTATATAGTATATTGTACTGCATCTCAGTGTGCCTTATATAGTATATTATACTGCATCTCAGTGTGCCTTATATAGTATATTGTACTGTATCTCAGTGTGCCTTATATAGTATATTGTACTGTATCTCTGTGTGCCTTATATAGTATATTGTACTGTATCTCATTATGCCTTATATAGTATATTGTACTGCATCTCAGCATGCATTATATAGTATATTGTACTGCATCTCAGTGTGCTTTATATAGTATATTGTACTGTATCTCAGTGTGCCTTATATACTATATTATTCTGTATCTCAGTGTGCATTATTTAGTATATTGTACTGCATCTCAGTGTGCCTTATATAGTATATTGTACTACATCTCAGTATGCCTTATATATTATATTGTACTGCATCTCAGTGTGCCTTATATAGTATATTGTACTGCATCTCAGTATGCCTTATATAGTATATTGTACTGCATCTCAGTATGCCTTATATACTATATTGTACTGCATCTCATTGTGCCTTATATAGTATATTTTACTGCCTCTCATTGTGCCTTATATAGTATATTGTACTACATCTCAGTGTGCCTTATATAATATATTGTACTGCATTTCAGTGTGCCTTATATAGTATATTGTACTGCATCTCAGTGTGCCTTATATACTATATTATTCTGTATCTCAGTATGCCTTATATATTATATTGTACTGTGTCTCAGTGTGCCTTATATAGTATATTGTACAGTATCTCAGTGTGCCTTATATAGTATATTATACTGCATCTCAGTGTACCTTTTATATAGTATATTGTACTGCATCTCAGTGTACCTTATATAGTATATTGTACTGCATCTCATTGTGCCTTATATAGTATATTTTACAGCATCTCATTGTGCCTTATATAGTATATTGTACTACATCTCAGTGAGCCTTATATAGTATATTGTACTGTATCTCAGTGTGCCTTATATAGTATATTGTACTGCATCTCAGTGTGCCTAATATAGTATATTGTACTGTATCTCAGTGTCCCTTATATAGTATATTGTACTGCATCTCAGTATGCCTTATATAGTATATTGTACTGTATCTCAGTGTCCCTTATATAGTATATTGTACTGTATCTCAGTATGCCTTATATAGTATATTGTACTGCATCTCAGTGTGCCTTATATGGTATATTGTACTGTATCTCAGTGTGCCTTATATAGTATATTGTACTGTATCTCAGTGTGCATTATATAGTATATTGTACTGCATCTCAGCGTGCCTTATATAGTAAATTGTACTGCATCTTAGTGTGCCTTATATAGTATATTGTACTGCATCTCATTGTGCATTATATAGTATATTTTACTGCATCTCATTGTGCCTTATATAGTATATTTTACTACATCTCAGTGTACCTTTTATATAGTATATTGTACTGCATCTCAGCGTGCCTTATATAGAATATTGTACTGTATCTCAGTGTGCCTTATATAGTATATTGTACTGCATCTCAGTGTACCTTTTATATAGTATATTGTACTGCATCTTAGTGTGCCTTATATAATATATTATACTGTATCTCAATGTGCCTTATATAGTATGTTGTACTGCATCTTAGTGTGCCTTATATACTATATTGTACTGTATCTCAGTGTGTCTTATATAGTATATTGTACTACATCTCAGTATGCCTTATATATTATATTGTACTGCATCTCAGTGTGCCTTATATAGTATATTGTACTACATCTCAGTGTGCCTTATATACTATATTATTCTGTATCTCAGTATGCCTTATATAGTATATTGTACTGTATCTCAGTGTGCCTTATATACTATATTATACTGTATCTCAATGTGCCTTATATAGTATATTGTACTGCATCTCAGTGTGTCTTATATAGTATATTGTACTGTATCTCAGTGTGTCTTATATAGTATATTGTACTGCATCTCACTGTGCCTTATATAGTATATTGTACTGCATCTCAGTGTGCCTTATATAGTATATTATACTGCATCTCAGTGTGCCTTATATAGTATATTGTACTGTATCTCACTGTACCTTATATAGTATATTGTACTGCATCTCCTTGTGCATTATATAGTATATTTTACTGCATCTCATTGTGCCTTATATAGTATATTGTACTACATCTCAGTGAGCCTTATATAGTATATTGTACTGTATCTCAGTGTGCCTTATATAGTATATTGTACTGCATCTCAGTGTGCCTAATATAGTATATTGTACTGCATCTCAGTGTCCCTTATATAGTATATTGTACTGCATCTCAGTATGCCTTATATAGTATAGTGTACTGCATCTCAGTGTGCCTTATATCTAATATTGTACTGTATCTCAGTGTCCCTTATATAGTATATTGTACTGTATCTCAGTATGCCTTATATAGTATATTGTACTGCATCTCAGTGTGCCTTATATACTATATTATACTTTATCTCAATGTGCCTTATATAGTTTATTGTACTGCATCTCAGTGTGCCTTATATAGTATATTGTACTGTATCTCAGTGTACCTTATATAGTATATTGTACTGCATCTCATTGTGCCTTATATAGTATATTGTACTACATCTCAGTGAGTCTTATATAGTATGTTGTACTGTATCTCAGTGTGCCTTATATACTATATTGTACTGTATCTCAGTGTGCCTTATATACTATATTGTACTGTATCTCAGTGTGCCTTATATAGTATATTGTACTGTATCTCAGTGTGCCTTATATAGTATATTATACTGCATCTCAGTGTACCTTTAATATAGTATATTGTACTGCATCTTAGTGTGCCTTATATACTATATTATACTGTATCTCAATGTGCCTTATATAGTATATTGTACTGCATCTCAGTGTGTCTTATATAGTATATTGTACTGTATCTCAGTGTGTCTTATATAGTATATTGTACTGCATCTCAGTGTGCCTTATATAGTATATTGTACTGTATCTCAGTATGCCTTATATAGTATATTGTACTGCATCTCAGTGTGCATTATATAGTATATTGTACTGCATCTCAGTGTGCCTTATATACTATATTATACTGCATCTCAGTGTGCCTTATATAGTATATTGTACTGTATCTCAGTGTGCCTTATATAGTATATTGTACTGTATCTCAGTGTGCCTTATATAGTATATTGTACTGTATCTCAGTATGCCTTATATAGTATATTGTACTGCATCTCAGCATGCATTATATAGTATATTGTACTGCATCTCAGTGTGCTTTATATAGTATATTGTACTGTATCTCAGTGTGCCTTATATACTATATTATTCTGTATCTCAGGGTGCATTATATAGTATATTGTACTGCATCTCAGTGTGCCTTATATAGTATATTGTACTACATCTCAGTATGCCTTATATATTATATTGTACTGCATCTCAGTGTACCTTATATAGTATATTGTACTGCATCTCAGTATGCCTTATATAGTATATTGTACTGCATCTCAGTATGCCTTATATACTATATTGTACTGCAACTCATTGTGCCTTATATAGTATATTTTACTGCATCTCATTGTGCTTTATATAGTATATTATACTGCATCTCAGTGTACCTTTTATATAGTATATTGTACTGCATCTCAGTGTACCTTATATAGTATATTGTACTGCATCTCATTGTGCCTTATATAGTATATTTTACAGCATCTCAGTGTGCCTAATATAGTATATTCTACTGTATCTCAGTGTCCCTTATATAGTATATTGTACTGCATCTCAGTATGCCTTATATAGTATATTGTACTGTATCTCAGTGTCCCTTATATAGTATATTGTACTGTATCTCAGTATGCCTTATATAGTATATTGTACTGCATCTCAGTGTGCCTTATATGGTATATTGTACTGTATCTCAGTGTGCCTTATATAGTATATTGTACTGTATCTCAGTGTGCATTATATAGTATATTGTACTGCATCTCAGCGTGCCTTATATAGTATATTGTACTGCATCTCAGTGTGCCTTATATAGTATATTGTACTGCATCTCATTGTGCATTCTATAGTATATTTTACTGCATCTCATTGTGCCTTATATAGTATATTGTACTACATCTCAGTGTACCTTTTATATAGTATATTGTACTGCATCTCAGCGTGCCTTATATAGTATAGTGTACTGTATCTCAGTGTGCCTTATATAGTATATTGTACTGCATCTCAGTGTACCTTTTATATAGTATATTGTACTGCATCTTAGTGTGCCTTATATAATATATTATACTGTATCTCAGTGTGTCTTATATAGTATATTGTACTACATCTCAGTATGCCTTATATATTATATTGTACTGCATCTCAGTGTGCCTTATATAGTATATTGTACTACATCTCAGTGTGCCTTATATACTATATTATTCTGTATCTCAGTATGCCTTATATAGTATATTGTACAGTATCTCAGTGTGCCTTATATACTATATTATACTTTATCTCAATGTGCCTTATATAGTATATTGTACTGCATCTCAGTGTGTCTTATATAGTATATTGTACTGCATCTCACTGTGCCTTATATAGTATATTGTACTCCATCTCAGTGTGCCTTATATAGTATATTATACTGCATCTCAGTGTGCCTTATATAGTATATTGTACTGTATCTCAGTGTACCTTTTATAGTATATTGTACTGCATCTCATTGTGCATTATATAGTATATTTTACTGCATCTCATTCTGCCTTATATAGTATATTGTACTACATTTCGGTGAGTCTTTTATAGTATGTTGTACTGTATCTCAGTGTGCCTTATATACTATATTGTACTGTATCTCAGTGTGCCTTATATACTATATTGTACTGTATCTCAGTGAGCCTTATATAGTATATTGTACTGTATCTCATTGTGCATTATATAGTATATTGTACTGCATCTCAGCGTGCCTTATATAGTATATTGTACTGTATCTCAGTGTGCCTTATATAGTATATTGTACTGCATCTCAGCGTGCCTTATATAGTATATTGTACTGTAGCTCAGCGTGCCTTATATAGTATATTGTACTGTATCTCAGTGTGCCTTATATAGTATATTGTACTGTATCTCAGTGTACCTTATATAGTATATTGTACTGTATCTCAGTATGCCTTATATAGTATATTGTACTGCATCTCAATGTGCCTTATATAGTATATTGTACTGTATCTCAGTGTGCCTTATATAGTATATTGTACTGCATCTCAGTGTGCATTATATAGTATATTGTACTGCATCTCAGTGTGCCTTATATAGTATATTGTACTGTATCTCAGTGTGCCTTATATAGTATATTGTACTGCATCTCAATGTGCCTTATATAGTATATTGTACTGTATCTCAGTGAGCCTTATATAGTATATTGTACTGTATCTCATTGTGCATTATATAGTATATTGTACTGTATCTCAGTGAGCCTTATATAGTATACTGTACTGTATCTCATTGTGCATTATATAGTATATTATACTGTATCTCAGTGAGCCTTATATAGTATATTGTACTGTATCTCATTGTGCATTATATAGTATATTGTACTGAAGCTCAGTGTGCCTTATATAGTATATTGTACTGTATCTCAGTGTGCCTTATATAGTATATTGTACTGTATCTCAGTGTGTCTTATATAGTATATTGTACTGTATCTCAATGTGCCTTATATAGTATATTGTACTGCATCTCAGCGTGCCTTATATAGTATATTGTACTGCATCTCAGTGTGCCTTATATAGTATATTGTACTGCATCTCAGTATGCCTTATATATTATATTGTACTGCATCTCAGTGTGCCTTATATAGTATATTGTACTGCATCTCAGTGTGCCTTATATACTATATTATTCTGTATCTCAGTATGCCTTATATAGTATATTGTACTGCATCTCAGTATGCCTTATATACTATATTGTACTGCATCTCATTGTGCCTTATATAGTATATTTTACTGCATCTCATTGTGCCTTATATAGTATATTTTACAGCATCTCATTGTGCCTTATATAGTATATTGTACTACATCTCAGTGAGCCTTATATAGTATATTGTACTGTATCTCAGTGTGCCTTATATAGTATATTGTACTGCATCTCAGTGTGCCTAATATAGTATATTGTACTGTATCTCAGTGTCCCTTATATAGTATATTGTACTGCATCTCAGTATGCCTTATATAGTATATTGTACTGTATCTCAGTGTCCCTTATATAGTATATTGTACTGTATCTCAGTATGCCTTATATAGTATATTGTACTGCATCTCAGTGTGCCTTATATGGTATATTGTACTGTATCTCAGTGTGCCTTATATAGTATATTGTACTGTATCTCAGTGTGTCTTATATAGTATATTGTACTGTATCTCAGTGTGTCTTATATAGTATATTGTACTGCATCTCAGTATGCCTTATATAGTATATTGTACTGCATCTCAGCGTGCCTTTATATAGTATATTGTACTGCATCTCAGTGTGCCTTATATAGTATATTATACTGCATCTCAGTGTGCCTTATATAGTATATTGTACTGTATCTCAGTGTGCCTTATATAGTATATTGTACTGTATCTCAGTATGCCTTATATAGTATATTGTACTGCATCTCAGCATGCATTATATAGTATATTGTACTGCATCTCAGTGTGCTTTATATAGTCTATTGTACTGTATCTCAGTGTGCATATATACTATATTATTCTGTATCTCAGTGTGCCTTATATAGTATATTATACTGCATCTCAGTGTGCCTTATATAGTATATTGTACTGCACCTCAGTGTGCCTTATATACTATATTATACTGTATCTCAATGTGCCTTATATAGTATATTGTACTGTATCTCAGTGTGCATTATATAGTATATTGTACTGCATCTCAGCGTGCCTTATAAAGTATATTGTACTGTATCTCAGCGTGCCTTATATAGTATATTGTACTGCACCTCAGTGTGCCTTATATACTATATTATACTGTATCTCAATGTGCCTTATATAGTATATTGTACTGCATCTCAGTGTGTCTTATATAGTATATTGTACTGTATCTCAGTGTGTCTTATATAGTATATTGTACTGTATCTCAGTGTGCCTTATATAGTATATTGTACTGTATCTCAGTATGCCTTATATAGTATATTGTACTGCATCTCAGTGTGCATTATATAGTATATTGTACTGCATCTGTGTGCCTTATATAGTATATTATACTGCATCTCAGTGTGCCTTATATAGTATATTGTACTGTATCTCAGTGTGCCTTATATAGTATATTGTACTGTATCTCTGTGTGCCTTATATAGTATATTGTACTGTATCTCATTATGCCTTATATAGTATATTGTACTGCATCTCAGCATGCATTATAGAGTATATTGTACTGCATCTCAGTGTGCTTTATATAGTATATTGTACTGTATCTCAGTGTGCCTTATATACTATATTATTCTGTATCTCAGTGTGCATTATTTAGTATATTGTACTGCATCTCAGTGTGCCTTATATAGTATATTGTACTACATCTCAGTATGCCTTATATATTATATTGTACTGCATCTCATTGTGCCTTATATAGTATATTTTACAGCATCTCATTGTGCCTTATATAGTATATTGTACTACATCTCAGTGAGCCTTATATAGTATATTGTACTGTATCTCAGTGTGCCTTATATAGTATATTGTACTGCATCTCAGTGTGCCTAATATAGTATATTGTACTGTATCTCAGTGTCCCTTATATAGTATATTGTACTGCATCTCAGTATGCCTTATATAGTATATTGTACTGTATCTCAGTGTCCCTTATATAGTATATTGTACTGTATCTCAGTATGCCTTATATAGTATATTGTACTGCATCTCAGTGTGCCTTATATAGTATATTGTACTGTATCTCAGTGTGCCTTATATAGTATATTGTAGTGTATCTCAGTGTGCATTATATAGTATATTGTACTGCATCTCAGCGTGCCTTATATAGTATATTGTACTGCATCTCAGTGTGCCTTATATAGTATATTGTACTGCATCTCATTGTGCATTATATAGTATATTTTACTGCATCTCATTGTGCCTTATATAGTATATTTTACTACATCTCAGTGTACCTTTTATATAGTATATTGTACTGCATCTCAGCGTGCCTTATATAGTATATTGTACTGTATCTCAGTGTGCCTTATATAGTATATTGTACTGCATCTCAGTGTACCTTTTATATAGTATATTGTACTGCATCTTAGTGTGCCTTATATAATATATTATACTGTATCTCAATGTGCCTTATATAGTATGTTGTACTGCATCTTAGTGTGCCTTATATACTATATTGTACTGTATCTCAGTGTGTCTTATATAGTATATTGTACTACATCTCAGTATGCCTTATATATTATATTGTACTGCATCTCAGTGTGCCTTATATAGTATATTGTACTACATCTCAGTGTGCCTTATATACTATATTATTCTGTATCTCAGTATGCCTTATATAGTATATTGTACTGTATCTCAGTGTGCCTTATATACTATATTATACTGTATCTCAATGTGCCTTATATAGTATATTGTACTGCATCTCAGTGTGTCTTATATAGTATATTGTACTGTATCTCAGTGTGTCTTATATAGTATATTGTACTGCATCTCACTGTGCCTTATATAGTATATTGTACTGCATCTCAGCGTGCCTTATATAGTATATTATACTGCATCTCAGTGTGCCTTATATTGTATATTGTACTGCATCTCATTGTGCATTATATAGTATATTGTACTGCATCTCATTGTGCCTTATATAGTATATTGTACTACATCTCAGTGTACCTTTTATATAGTATATTGTACTGCATCTCAGCGTGCCTTATATAGTATATTGTACTGTATCTCAGTGTACCTTATATAGTATATTGTACTGCATCTCAGTGTACCTTTTATATAGTATATTGTACTGCATCTTAGTGTGCCTTATATAATATATTATACTGTATCTCAATGTCCTTATATAGTATATTGTACTGCATCTCAGTGTGTCTTATATAGTATATTGTACTGTATCTCAGTGTGTCTTATATAGTATATTGTACTGCATCTCACTGTGCCTTATATAGTATATTGTACTGCATCTCAGTGTGCCTTATATAGTATATTATACTGCATCTCAGTGTGCCTTATATAGTATATTGTACTGTATCTCAGTGTACCTTATATAGTATATTGTACTGCATCTCATTGTGCCTTATATAGTATATTGTACTACATCTCAGTGAGTCTTATATAGTATGTTGTACTGTATCTCAGTGTGCCTTATATACTATATTGTACTGTATCTCAGTGTGCCTTATATACTATATTGTACTGTATCTCAGTGTGCCTTATATAGTATATTGTACTGTATCTCAGTGTGCCTTATATAGTATATTATACTGCATCTCAGTGTACCTTTTATATAGTATATTGTACTGCAACTCAGCGTGCCTTATATAGTATATTGTACTGTATCTCAGTGTGCCTTATATAGTATATTGTACTGCATCTCAGTGTACCTTTAATATAGTATATTGTACTGCATCTTAGTGTGCCTTATATACTATATTATACTGTATCTCAATGTGCCTTATATAGTATATTGTACTGCATCTCAGTGTGTCTTATATAGTATATTGTACTGTATCTCAGTGTGTCTTATATAGTATATTGTACTGCATCTCAGTGTGCCTTATATAGTATATTGTACTGTATCTCAGTATGCCTTATATAGTATATTGTACTGCATCTCAGTGTGCATTATATAGTATATTGTAGTGCATCTCAGTGTGCCTTATATACTATATTATACTGCATCTCAGTGTGCCTTATATAGTATATTGTACTGTATCTCAGTGTGCCTTATATAGTATATTGTACTGTATCTCAGTGTGCCTTATATAGTATATTGTACTGTATCTCAGTATGCCTTATATAGTATATTGTACTGCATCTCAGCATGCATTATATAGTATATTGTACTGCATCTCATTGTGCTTTATATAGTATATTGTACTGTATCTCAGTGTGCCTTATATACTATATTATTCTGTATCTCAGGGTGCATTATATAGTATATTGTACTGCATCTCAGTGTGCCTTATATAGTATATTGTACTACATCTCAGTATGCCTTATATATTATATTGTACTGCATCTCAGTGTGCCTTATATAGTATATTGTACTGCATCTCAGTATGCCTTATATAGTATATTGTACTGCATCTCAGTATGCCTTATATACTATATTGTACTGCATCTCATTGTGCCTTATATAGTATAATTTACTGCATCTCATTGTGCTTTATATAGTATATTATACTGCATCTCAGTGTACCTTTTATATAGTATATTGTACTGCATCTCAGTGTACCTTATATAGTATATTGTACTGCATCTCATTGTGCCTTATATAGTATATTTTACAGCATCTCAGTGTGCCTAATATAGTATATTCTACTGTATCTCAGTGTCCCTTATATAGTATATTGTACTGCATCTCAGTATGCCTTATATAGTATATTGTACTGCATCTCAGTGTGCCTTATATAGTATATTGTACTGTATCTCAGTGTCCCTTGTATAGTATATTGTACTGTATCTCAGTATGCCTTATATAGTATATTGTACTGCATCTCAGTGTGCCTTATATGGTATATTGTACTGTATCTCAGTGTGCCTTATATAGTATATTGTACTGTATCTCAGTGTGCATTATATAGTATATTGTACTGCATCTCAGCGTGCCTTATATAGTATATTGTACTGCATCTCAGTGTGCCTTATATAGTATATTGTACTGCATCTCATTGTGCATTATATAGTATATTTTACTGCATCTCATTGTGCCTTATATAGTATATTTTACTACATCTCAGTGTACCTTTTATATAGTATATTGTACTGCATCTCAGCGTGCCTTATATAGTATATTGTACTGTATCTCAGTGTGCCTTATATAGTATATTGTACTGCATCTCAGTGTACCTTTTATATAGTATATTGTACTGCATCTTAGTGTGCCTTATATAATATATTATACTGTATCTCAATGTGCCTTATATAGTATGTTGTACTGCATCTTAGTGTGCCTTATATACTATATTGTACTGTATCTCAGTGTGTCTTATATAGTATATTGTACTACATCTCAGTATGCCTTATATATTATATTGTACTGCATCTCAGTGTGCCTTATATAGTATATTGTACTACATCTCAGTGTGCCTTATATACTATATTATTCTGTATCTCAGTATGCCTTATATAGTATATTGTACTGTATCTCAGTGTGCCTTATATACTATATTATACTGTATCTCAATGTGCCTTATATAGTATATTGTACTGCATCTCAGTGTGTCTTATATAGTATATTGTACTGTATCTCAGTGTGTCTTATATAGTATATTGTACTGCATCTCACTGTGCCTTATATAGTATATTGTACTGCATCTCAGCGTGCCTTATATAGTATATTATACTGCATCTCAGTGTGCCTTATATTGTATATTGTACTGCATCTCATTGTGCATTATATAGTATATTGTACTGCATCTCATTGTGCCTTATATAGTATATTGTACTACATCTCAGTGTACCTTTTATATAGTATATTGTACTGCATCTCAGCGTGCCTTATATAGTATATTGTACTGTATCTCAGTGTACCTTATATAGTATATTGTACTGCATCTCAGTGTACCTTTTATATAGTATATTGTACTGCATCTTAGTGTGCCTTATATAATATATTATACTGTATCTCAGTATGCCTTATATAGTATATTGTACTGTATCTCAGTGTGCCTTATATACTATATTATACTGTATCTCAATGTGCCTTATATAGTATATTGTACTGCATCTCAGTGTGTCTTATATAGTATATTGTACTGTATCTCAGTGTGTCTTATATAGTATATTGTACTGCATCTCACTGTGCCTTATATAGTATATTGTACTGCATCTCAGTGTGCCTTATATAGTATATTATACTGCATCTCAGTGTGCCTTATATAGTATATTGTACTGTATCTCAGTGTACCTTATATAGTATATTGTACTGCATCTCATTGTGCCTTATATAGTATATTGTACTACATCTCAGTGAGTCTTATATAGTATGTTGTACTGTATCTCAGTGTGCCTTATATACTATATTGTACTGTATCTCAGTGTGCCTTATATACTATATTGTACTGTATCTCAGTGTGCCTTATATAGTATATTATACTGCATCTCAGTGTACCTTTTATATAGTATATTGTACTGCAACTCAGCGTGCCTTATATAGTATATTGTACTGTATCTCAGTGTGCCTTATATAGTATATTGTACTGCATCTCAGTGTACCTTTAATATAGTATATTGTACTGCATCTTAGTGTGCCTTATATACTATATTATACTGTATCTCAATGTGCCTTATATAGTATATTGTACTGCATCTCAGTGTGTCTTATATAGTATATTGTACTGTATCTCAGTGTGTCTTATATAGTATATTGTACTGCATCTCAGTGTGCCTTATATAGTATATTGTACTGTATCTCAGTATGCCTTATATAGTATATTGTACTGCATCTCAGTGTGCATTATATAGTATATTGTAGTGCATCTCAGTGTGCCTTATATACTATATTATACTGCATCTCAGTGTGCCTTATATAGTATATTGTACTGTATCTCAGTGTGCCTTATATAGTATATTGTACTGTATCTCAGTGTGCCTTATATAGTATATTGTACTGTATCTCAGTATGCCTTATATAGTATATTGTACTGCATCTCAGCATGCATTATATAGTATATTGTACTGAATCTCAGTGTGCTTTATATAGTATATTGTACTGTATCTCAGTGTGCCTTATATACTATATTATTCTGTATCTCAGGGTGCATTATATAGTATATTGTACTGCATCTCAGTGTGCCTTATATAGTATATTGTACTACATCTCAGTATGCCTTATATATTATATTGTACTGCATCTCAGTGTGCCTTATATAGTATATTGTACTGCATCTCAGTATGCCTTATATAGTATATTGTACTGCATCTCAGTATGCCTTATATACTATATTGTACTGCATCTCATTGTGCCTTATATAGTATAATTTACTGCATCTCATTGTGCTTTATATAGTATATTATACTGCATCTCAGTGTACCTTTTATATAGTATATTGTACTGCATCTCAGTGTACCTTATATAGTATATTGTACTGCATCTCATTGTGCCTTATATAGTATATTTTACAGCATCTCAGTGTGCCTAATATAGTATATTCTACTGTATCTCAGTGTCCCTTATATAGTATATTGTACTGCATCTCAGTATGCCTTATATAGTATATTGTACTGCATCTCAGTGTGCCTTATATAGTATATTGTACTGTATCTCAGTGTCCCTTGTATAGTATATTGTACTGTATCTCAGTATGCCTTATATAGTATATTGTACTGCATCTCAGTGTGCCTTATATGGTATATTGTACTGTATCTCAGTGTGCCTTATATAGTATATTGTACTGTATCTCAGTGTGCATTATATAGTATATTGTACTGCATCTCAGCGTGCCTTATATAGTATATTGTACTGCATCTCAGTGTGCCTTATATAGTATATTGTACTGCATCTCATTGTGCATTATATAGTATATTTTACTGCATCTCATTGTGCCTTATATAGTATATTTTACTACATCTCAGTGTACCTTTTATATAGTATATTGTACTGCATCTCAGCGTGCCTTATATAGTATATTGTACTGTATCTCAGTGTGCCTTATATAGTATATTGTACTGCATCTCAGTGTACCTTTTATATAGTATATTGTACTGCATCTTAGTGTGCCTTATATAATATATTATACTGTATCTCAATGTGCCTTATATAGTATGTTGTACTGCATCTTAGTGTGCCTTATATACTATATTGTACTGTATCTCAGTGTGTCTTATATAGTATATTGTACTACATCTCAGTATGCCTTATATAGTATATTGTACTGCATCTCAGTGTGCCTTATATAGTATATTGTACTACATCTCAGTGTGCCTTATATACTATATTATTCTGTATCTCAGTATGCCTTATATAGTATATTGTACTGTATCTCAGTGTGCCTTATATACTATATTATACTGTATCTCAATGTGCCTTATATAGTATATTGTACTGCATCTCAGTGTGTCTTATATAGTATATTGTACTGTATCTCAGTGTGTCTTATATAGTATATTGTACTGCATCTCACTGTGCCTTATATAGTATATTGTACTGCATCTCAGCGTGCCTTATATAGTATATTATACTGCATCTCAGTGTGCCTTATATTGTATATTGTACTGCATCTCATTGTGCATTATATAGTATATTGTACTGCATCTCATTGTGCCTTATATAGTATATTGTACTACATCTCAGTGTACCTTTTATATAGTATATTGTACTGCATCTCAGCGTGCCTTATATAGTATATTGTACTGTATCTCAGTGTGCCTTATATAGTATATTGTACTGCATCTCAGTGTACCTTTTATATAGTATATTGTACTGCATCTTAGTGTGCCTTATATAATATATTATACTGTATCTCAGTGTGTCTTATATAGTATATTGTACTACATCTCAGTATGCCTTATATATTATATTGTACTGCATCTCAGTGTGCCTTATATAGTATATTGTACTACATCTCAGTGTGCCTTATATACTATATTATTCTGTATCTCAGTATGCCTTATATAGTATATTGTACAGTATCTCAGTGTGCCTTATATACTATATTATACTTTATCTCAATGTGCCTTATATAGTATATTGTACTGCATCTCAGTGTGTCTTATATAGTATATTGTACTGCATCTCACTGTGCCTTATATAGTATATTGTACTGCATCTCAGTGTGCCTTATATAGTATATTATACTGCATCTCAGTGTGCCTTATATAGTATATTGTACTGTATCTCAGTGTACCTTTTATAGTATATTGTACTGCATCTCATTGTGCATTATATAGTATATTTTACTGCATCTCATTCTGCCTTATATAGTATATTGTACTACATCTCAGTGAGTCTTTTATAGTATGTTGTACTGTATCTCAGTGTGCCTTATATACTATATTGTACTGTATCTCAGTGTGCCTTATATACTATATTGTACTGTATCTCAGTGAGCCTTATATAGTATATTGTACTGTATCTCATTGTGCATTATATAGTATATTGTACTGTATCTCAGTGAGCCTTATATAGTATACTGTACTGTATCTCATTGTGCATTATATAGTATATTGTACTGTATCTCAGTGAGCCTTATATAGTATATTGTACTGTATCTCATTGTGCATTATATAGTATATTGTACTGAAGCTCAGTGTGCCTTATATAGTATATTGTACTGTATCTCAGTGTGCCTTATATAGTATATTGTACTGTATCTCAGTGTGTCTTATATAGTATATTGTACTGTATCTCAATGTGCCTTATATAGTATATTGTACTGCATCTCAGTGTACCTTTTATATAGTATATTGTACTGCATCTCAGCGTTCCTTATATAGTATATTGTACTGTATCTCAGTGTGCCTTATATAGTATATTGTACTGCATCTCAGTGTGCCTTATATAGTATATTGTACTGTATCTCAGTGTGCCTTATATAGTATATTGTACTGCATCTCAGCGTGCCTTATATAGTATATTGTACTGTAGCTCAGCGTGCCTTATATAGTATATTGTACTGTATCTCAGTGTGCCTTATATAGTATATTGTACTGTATCTCAGTGTACCTTATATAGTATATTGTACTGTATCTCAGTATGCCTTATATAGTATATTGTACTGCATCTCAATGTGCCTTATATAGTATATTGTACTGTATCTCAGTGTGCCTTATATAGTATATTGTACTGCATCTCAGTGTGCATTATATGGTATATTGTACTGCATCTCAGTGTGCCTTATATAGTATATTGTACTGTATCTCAGTGTGCCTTATATAGTATATTGTACTGCATCTCAATGTGCCTTATATAGTATATTGTACTGTATCTCAGTGAGCCTTATATAGTATATTGTACTGTATCTCATTGTGCATTATATAGTATATTGTACTGTATCTCAGTGAGCCTTATATAGTATACTGTACTGTATCTCATTGTGCATTATATAGTATATTGTACTGTATCTCAGTGAGCCTTATATAGTATATTGTACTGTATCTCATTGTGCATTATATAGTATATTGTACTGAAGCTCAGTGTGCCTTATATAGTATATTGTACTGTATCTCAGTGTGCCTTATATAGTATATTGTACTGTATCTCAGTGTGTCTTATATAGTATATTTTACTGTATCTCAATGTGCCTTATATAGTATATTGTACTGCATCTCAGTGTACCTTTTATATAGTATATTGTACTGCATCTCAGCGTGCCTTATATAGTATATTGTACTGTATCTCAGTGTGCCTTATATAGTATATTGTACTGCATCTCAGTATGCCTTATATATTATATTGTACTGCATCTCAGTGTGCCTTATATAGTATATTGTACTGCATCTCAGTGTGCCTTATATACTATATTATTCTGTATCTCAGTATGCCTTATATAGTATATTGTACTGCATCTCAGTATGCCTTATATACTATATTGTACTGCATCTCATTGTGCCTTATATAGTATATTTTACTGCATCTCATTGTGCCTTATATAGTATATTGTACTACATCTCAGTGTGCCTTATATAATATATTGTACTGCATCTCAGTGTGCCTTATATAGTATATTGTACTGCATCTCAGTGTGCCTTATATACTATATTATTCTGTATCTCAGTATACCTTATATATTATATTGTACTGTGTCTCAGTGTGCCTTATATAGTATATTGTACTGTATCTCAGTGTACCTTTTATATAGTATATTGTACTGCATCTCAGTGTACGTTATATAGTATATTGTACTGTATCTCAGTGTGCCTTATATAGTATATTATACTGCATCTCAGTGTACCTTTTATATAGTATATTGTACTGCATCTCAGTGTACCTTATATAGTATATTGTACTGTATATCAGTGTGTCTTATATAGTATATTATACTGCATCTCAGTGTACCTTTTATATAGTATATTGTACTGCATCTCAGTGTACCTTATATAGTATATGGTACTGTATCTCAGTGTGCCTTATATAGTATATTGTACTGCATCTCATTGTGCCTTATATAGTATATTTTACTGCATCTCATTGTGCCTTATATAGTATACTGTACTGCACCTCAGTGTGCCTTATATAGTATACTGTAGTACATCTCAGTGAGCCTTATATAGTATATTGTACTGTATCTCTGTATGCCTTATATAGTAAATTGTACTGTATCTCAGTGTCCCTTATATAGAATATTGTACTGTATCTCAGTGTGCCTTATATAGTATATTGTACTGCATCTCAGTGTACCTTTTATATAGTATATTGTACTGCATCTTAGTGTGCCTTATATACTATATTATACTGTATCTCAATGTGCCTTATATAGTATATTGTACTACATCTCAGTATGCCTTATATATTATATTGTACTGCATCTCAGTGTGCCTTATATAGTATATTGTACTGTATCTCAGTGTGCCTTATATACTATATTGTACTGTATCTCAGTGTGCCTTATATAGTATATTGTACTGTATCTCAGTGTGCCTTATATAGTATATTGTACTGCATCTCAGTGTACCTTTTATATAGTATATTGTACTGTATCTCAGTGTGCCTTATATACTATATTGTACTGTATCTCAGTGTGCCTTATATACTATATTGTACTGTATCTCTGTGTGTGTTATATAGTATATTGTACTGTCTCAGTGTGCCTTATATAGTATATTGTACTGCATCTCAGTGTGTCTTATATAGTATATTGTACTGCACCTCAGTGTGCCTTATATAGTATATTGTACTGCATCTCAGTGTGCCTTATATAGTATATTGTACTGTATCTCAGTGTGCCTTATATAGTATATTGTACTGCATCTCAGTGTGCCTTATATAGTATATTGTACTGCATCTCAGTGTGCCATATATACTATATTATTCTGTATCTCAGTGTGCCTTATATAGTATATTGTACTGCATCTCAGCATGCATTATATAGTATATTGTACTGCATCTCAGTGTGCTTTATATAGTATATTGTACTGCATCTCAGTGTGCCTTATATACTATATTATTCTGTATATCAGTATGCCTTATATAGTATATTGTACTGCATCTCAGTATGCCTTATATACTATATTGTACTGCATCTCATTGTGCCTTATATAGTATATTTTACTGCATCTCATTGTGCCTTATATAGTATATTGTACTACATCTCAGTATGCCTTATATATTATATTGTACTGCATCTCAGTGTGCCTTATATAGTATATTGTACTGTATCTCAGTGTGCCTTATATACTATATTATTCTGTATCTCAGTATGCCTTATATATTATATTGTACTGTGTCTCAGTGTGTCTTATATAGTATATTGTACTGTATCTCAGTGTACCTTTTATAAAGTATATTGTACTGCATCTCAGTGTACCTTATATAGTATATTGTACTGTATCTCAGTGTGCCTTATATAGTATATTATACTGCATCTCAGTGTACCTTTTATATAGTATATTGTACTGCATCTCAGTGTACCTTATATAGTATATTGTACTGTATCTCAGTGTGTCTTATATAGTATATTATACTGCATCTCAGTGTACCTTTTATATAGTATATTGTACTGCATCTCAGTGTACCTTATATAGTATATGGTACTGTATCTCAGTGTGCCTTATATAGTATATTGTACTGCATCTCATTGTGCCTTATATAGTATATTTTACTGCATCTCATTGTGCCTTATATAGTATACTGTACTGTATCTCAGTGTGCCTTATATAGTATACTGTAGTACATCTCAGTGAGCCTTATATAGTATATTGTACCGTATCTCTGTATACCTTATATAGTAAATTGTACTGTATCTCAGTGTCCCTTATATAGTATATTGTACTGTATCTCAGTGTGCCTTATATAGTATATTGTACTGCATCTCAGTGTACCTTTTATATAGTATATTGTACGGCATCTTAGTGTGCCTTATATACTATATTATACTGTATCTCAATGTGCCTTATATAGTATATTGTACTACATCTCAGTATGCCTTATATATTATATTGTACTGCATCTCAGTGTGCCTTATATAGTATATTGTACTGTATCTCAGTGTGCCTTATATACTATATTGTACTGTATCTCAGTGTGCCTTATATAGTATATTGTACTGTATCTCAGTGTGCCTCATATAGTATATTGTACTGCATCTCAGTGTACCTTTTATATAGTATATTGTACTGCATCTCAGTGTGCCTTATATAGTATATTGTACTGTATCTCAGTGTGCCTTATATAGTATATTGTACTGCATCTCAGTGTACCTTTTATATAGTATATTGTACTGCATCTCAGTGTGCCTTATATAGTATATTGTACTGTATCTCAGTGTGCCTTATATACTATATTGTACTGTATCTCTGTGTGTGTTATATAGTATATTGTACTGTCTCAGTGTGCCTTATATAGTATATTGTACTGCATCTTAGTGTGTCTTATATAGTATATTGTACTGTATCTCAGTGTGCCTTATATAGTATATTGTACTGCATCTCAGTGTACCTTTTATATAGTATATTGTACTGCATCTCAGTGTGCCTTATATAGTATATTGTACTGTATCTCAGTGTGCCTTATATACTATATTGTACTGTATCTCTGTGTGTGTTATATAGTATATTGTACTGTCTCAGTGTGCCTTATATAGTATATTGTACTGCATCTCAGTGTGTCTTATATAGTATATTGTACTGCATCTCAGTGTGCCTTATATAGTATATTGTACTGTATCTCAGTGTGCCTTATATACTATATTGTACTGTATCTCTGTGTGTGTTATATAGTATATTGTACTGTCTCAGTGTGCCTTATATAGTATATTGTACTGTATCTCAGTGTGTCTTATATAGTATATTGTACTGCATCTCAGTGTGCCTTATATAGTATATTGTACTGCATCTCAGTGTGCCTTATATAGTATATTGTACTGCATCTCAGCGTGCATTATATAGTATATTGTACTGCATCTCAGTGTGCCTTATATAGTATATTGTACTGTATCTCAGTGTGCCTTATATACTATATTGTACTGTATCTCTGTGTGTGTTATATAGTATATTGTACTGTCTCAGAGTGCATTATATAGTATATTGTACTGCATCTCAGTGTGCCTTATATAGTATATTGTACTGCACCTCAGTGTGCCTTATATAGCATATTGTACTGCACCTCAGTGTGCCTTATATAGTATATTGTACTGCATCTCAGCGTGCATTATATAGTATATTGTACTGCATCTCAGTGTGCTTTATATAGTATATTGTACTGCATCTCAGTGTGCTTTATATAGTATATTGTACTGCATCTCAGTGTGCCTTATATACTATATTATTCTGTATCTCAGTATGCCTTATATAGTATATTGTACTGCATCTCAGTGTGCCTTATATAGTATATTGTACTGTATCTCAGTGTCCCTTGTATAGTATATTGTACAGTATCTCAGTATGCCTTATATAGTATATTGTACTGCATCTCAGTGTGCCTTATATGGTTTATTGTACTGTATCTCAGTGTGCCTTATATAGTATATTGTACTGTATCTCAGTGTGCATTATATAGTATATTGTACTGCATCTCAGCGTGCCTTATATAGTATATTGTACTGCATCTCAGTGTGCCTTATATAGTATATTGTACTGCATCTCATTGTGCATTCTATAGTATATTTTACTGCATCTCATTGTGCCTTATATATAATATTGTACTACATCTCAGTGTACCTTTTATATAGTATATTGTACTGCATCTCAGCGTGCCTTATATAGTATATTGTACTGTATCTCAGTGTGCCTTATATAGTATATTGTACTGCATCTCAGTGTACCTTTTATATAGTATATTGTACTGCATCTTAGTGTGCCTTATATAATATATTATACTGTATCTCAGTGTGTCTTATATAGTATATTGTACTACATCTCAGTGTGCCTTATATACTATATTATTCTGTATCTCAGTATGCCTTATATAGTATATTGTACAGTATCTCAGTGTGCCTTATATACTATATTATACTTTATCTCAATGTGCCTTATATAGTATATTGTACTGCATCTCAGTGTGTCTTATATAGTATATTGTACTGCATCTCACTGTGCCTTATATAGTATATTGTACTGCATCTCAGTGTGCCTTATATAGTATATTATACTGCATCTCAGTGTGCCTTATATAGTATATTGTACTGTATCTCAGTGTACCTTTTATAGTATATTGTACTGCATCTCATTGTGCATTATATAGTATATTTTACTGCATCTCATTCTGCCTTATATAGTATATTGTACTACATCTCAGTGAGTCTTTTATAGTATGTTGTACTGTATCTCAGTGTGCCTTATATACTATATTGTACTGTATCTCAGTGTGCCTTATATACTATATTGTACTGTATCTCAGTGAGCCTTATATAGTATATTGTACTGTATCTCATTGTGCATTATATAGTATATTGTACTGTATCTCAGTGAGCCTTATATAGTATACTGTACTGTATCTCATTGTGCATTATATAGTATATTGTACTGTATCTCAGTGAGCCTTATATAGTATATTGTACTGTATCTCATTGTGCATTATATAGTATATTGTACTGAAGCTCAGTGTGCCTTATATAGTATAGTGTACTGTATCTCAGTGTGCCTTATATAGTATATTGTACTGTATCTCAGTGTGTCTTATATAGTATATTGTACTGTATCTCAATGTGCCTTATATAGTATATTGTACTGCATCTCAGTGTACCTTTTATATAGTATATTGTACTGCATCTCAGCGTTCCTTATATAGTATATTGTACTGTATCTCAGTGTGCCTTATATAGTATATTGTACTGCATCTCAGTGTGCCTTATATAGTATATTGTACTGTATCTCAGTGTGCCTTATATAGTATATTGTACTGCATCTCAGCGTGCCTTATATAGTATATTGTACTGTAGCTCAGCGTGCCTTATATAGTATATTGTACTGTATCTCAGTGTGCCTTATATAGTATATTGTACTGTATCTCAGTGTACCTTATATAGTATATTGTACTGTATCTCAGTATGCCTTATATAGTATATTGTACTGCATCTCAATGTGCCTTATATAGTATATTGTACTGTATCTCAGTGTGCCTTATATAGTATATTGTACTGCATCTCAGTGTGCATTATATGGTAGATTGTACTGCATCTCAGTGTGCCTTATATAGTATATTGTACTGTATCTCAGTGTGCCTTATATAGTATATTGTACTGCATCTCAATGTGCCTTATATAGTATATTGTACTGTATCTCAGTGAGCCTTATATAGTATATTGTACTGTATCTCATTGTGCATTATATAGTATATTGTACTGTATCTCAGTGAGCCTTATATAGTATACTGTACTGTATCTCATTGTGCATTATATAGTATATTGTACTGTATCTCAGTGAGCCTTATATAGTATATTGTACTGTATCTCATTGTGCATTATATAATATATTGTACTGAAGCTCAGTGTGCCTTATATAGTATATTGTACTGTATCTCAGTGTGCCTTATATAGTATATTGTACTGTATCTCAGTGTGTCTTATATAGTATATTTTACTGTATCTCAATGTGCCTTATATAGTATATTGTACTGCATCTCAGTGTACCTTTTATATAGTATATTGTACTGCATCTCAGCGTGCCTTATATAGTATATTGTACTGTATCTCAGTGTGCCTTATATAGTATATTGTACTGCATCTCAGTATGCCTTATATATTATATTGTACTGCATCTCAGTGTGCCTTATATAGTATATTGTACTGCATCTCAGTGTGCCTTATATACTATATTATTCTGTATCTCAGTATGCCTTATATAGTATATTGTACTGCATCTCAGTATGCCTTATATACTATATTGTACTGCATCTCATTGTGCCTTATATAGTATATTTTACTGCATCTCATTGTGCCTTATATAGTATATTGTACTACATCTCAGTGTGCCTTATATAATATATTGTACTGCATCTCAGTGTGCCTTATATAGTATATTGTACTGCATCTCAGTGTGCCTTATATACTATATTATTCTGTATCTCAGTATACCTTATATATTATATTGTACTGTGTCTCAGTGTGCCTTATATAGTATATTGTACTGTATCTCAGTGTACCTTTTATATAGTATATTGTACTGCATCTCAGTGTACGTTATATAGTATATTGTACTGTATCTCAGTGTGCCTTATATAGTATATTATACTGCATCTCAGTGTACCTTTTATATAGTATATTGTACTGCATCTCAGTGTACCTTATATAGTATATTGTACTGTATATCAGTGTGTCTTATATAGTATATTATACTGCATCTCAGTGTACCTTTTATATAGTATATTGTACTGCATCTCAGTGTACCTTATATAGTATATGGTACTGTATCTCAGTGTGCCTTATATAGTATATTGTACTGCATCTCATTGTGCCTTATATAGTATATTTTACTGCATCTCATTGTGCCTTATATAGTATACTGTACTGCATCTCAGTGTGCCTTATATAGTATACTGTAGTACATCTCAGTGAGCCTTATATAGTATATTGTACTGTATCTCTGTATGCCTTATATAGTAAATTGTACTGTATCTCAGTGTCCCTTATATAGAATATTGTACTGTATCTCAGTGTGCCTTATATAGTATATTGTACTGCATCTCAGTGTACCTTTTATATAGTATATTGTACTGCATCTTAGTGTGCCTTATATACTATATTATACTGTATCTCAATGTGCCTTATATAGTATATTGTACTACATCTCAGTATGCCTTATATATTATATTGTACTGCATCTCAGTGTGCCTTATATAGTATATTGTACTGTATCTCAGTGTGCCTTATATACTATATTGTACTGTATCTCAGTGTGCCTTATATAGTATATTGTACTGTATCTCAGTGTGCCTTATATAGTATATTGTACTGCATCTCAGTGTACCTTTTATATAGTATATTGTACTGTATCTCAGTGTGCCTTATATACTATATTGTACTGTATCTCAGTGTGCCTTATATACTATATTGTACTGTATCTCTGTGTGTGTTATATAGTATATTGTACTGTCTCAGTGTGCCTTATATAGTATATTGTACTGCATCTCAGTGTGTCTTATATAGTATATTGTACTGCACCTCAGTGTGCCTTATATAGTATATTGTACTGCATCTCAGTGTGCCTTATATAGTATATTGTACTGTATCTCAGTGTGCCTTATATAGTATATTGTACTGCATCTCAGTGTGCCTTATATAGTATATTGTACTGCATCTCAGTGTGCCATATATACTATATTATTCTGTATCTCAGTGTGCCTTATATAGTATATTGTACTGCATCTCAGCATGCATTATATAGTATATTGTACTGCATCTCAGTGTGCTTTATATAGTATATTGTACTGCATCTCAGTGTGCCTTATATACTATATTATTCTGTATATCAGTATGCCTTATATAGTATATTGTACTGCATCTCAGTATGCCTTATATACTATATTGTACTGCATCTCATTGTGCCTTATATAGTATATTTTACTGCATCTCATTGTGCCTTATATAGTATATTGTACTACATCTCAGTATGCCTTATATATTATATTGTACTGCATCTCAGTGTGCCTTATATAGTATATTGTACTGTATCTCAGTGTGCCTTATATACTATATTATTCTGTATCTCAGTATGCCTTATATATTATATTGTACTGTGTCTCAGTGTGTCTTATATAGTATATTGTACTGTATCTCAGTGTACCTTTTATAAAGTATATTGTACTGCATTACAGTGTACCTTATATAGTATATTGTACTGTATCTCAGTGTGCCTTATATAGTATATTATACTGCATCTCAGTGTACCTTTTATATAGTATATTGTACTGCATCTCAGTGTACCTTATATAGTATATTGTACTGTATCTCAGTGTGTCTTATATAGTATATTATACTGCATCTCAGTGTACCTTTTATATAGTATATTGTACTGCATCTCAGTGTACCTTATATAGTATATGGTACTGTATCTCAGTGTGCCTTATATAGTATATTGTACTGCATCTCATTGTGCCTTATATAGTATATTTTACTGCATCTCATTGTGCCTTATATAGTATACTGTACTGTATCTCAGTGTGCCTTATATAGTATACTGTAGTACATCTCAGTGAGCCTTATATAGTATATTGTACTGTATCTCTGTATGCCTTATATAGTAAATTGTACTGTATCTCAGTGTCCCTTATATAGTATATTGTACTGTATCTCAGTGTGCCTTATATAGTATATTGTACTGCATCTCAGTGTACCTTTTATATAGTATATTGTACGGCATCTTAGTGTGCCTTATATACTATATTATACTGTATCTCAATGTGCCTTATATAGTATATTGTACTACATCTCAGTATGCCTTATATATTATATTGTACTGCATCTCAGTGTGCCTTATATAGTATATTGTACTGTATCTCAGTGTGCCTTATATACTATATTGTACTGTATCTCAGTGTGCCTTATATAGTATATTGTACTGTATCTCAGTGTGCCTCATATAGTATATTGTACTGCATCTCAGTGTACCTTTTATATAGTATATTGTACTGCATCTCAGTGTGCCTTATATAGTATATTGTACTGTATCTCATTGTGCCTTATATAGTATATTGTACTGCATCTCAGTGTACCTTTTATATAGTATATTGTACTGCATCTCAGTGTGCCTTATATAGTATATTGTACTGTATCTCAGTGTGCCTTATATACTATATTGTACTGTATCTCTGTGTGTGTTATATAGTATATTGTACTGTCTCAGTGTGCCTTATATAGTATATTGTACTGCATCTTAGTGTGTCTTATATAGTATATTGTACTGTATCTCAGTGTGCCTTATATAGTATATTGTACTGCATCTCAGTGTACCTTTTATAAAGTATATTGTACTGCATCTCAGTGTGCCTTATATAGTATATTGTACTGTATCTCAGTGTGCCTTATATACTATATTGTACTGTATCTCTGTGTGTGTTATATAGTATATTGTACTGTCTCAGTGTGCCTTATATAGTATATTGTACTGCATCTCAGTGTGTCTTATATAGTATATTGTACTGCATCTCAGTGTGCCTTATATAGTATATTGTACTGTATCTCAGTGTGCCTTATATACTATATTGTACTGTATCTCTGTGTGCGTTATATAGTATATTGTACTGTCTCAGTGTGCCTTATATAGTATATTGTACTGTATCTCAGTGTGTCTTATATAGTATATTGTACTGCATCTCAGTGTGCCTTATATAGTATATTGTACTGCATCTCAGTGTGCCTTATATAGTATATTGTACTGCATCTCAGCGTGCATTATATAGTATATTGTACTGCATCTCAGTGTGCCTTATATAGTATATTGTACTGTATCTCAGTGTGCCTTATATACTATATTGTACTGTATCTCTGTGTGTGTTATATAGTATATTGTACTGTCTCAGAGTGCATTATATAGTATATTGTACTGCATCTCAGTGTGCCTTATATAGTATATTGTACTGCACCTCAGTGTGCCTTATATAGCATATTGTACTGCACCTCAGTGTGCCTTATATAGTATATTGTACTGCATCTCAGCGTGCATTATATAGTATATTGTACTGCATCTCAGTGTGCTTTATATAGTATATTGTACTGCATCTCAGTGTGCTTTATATAGTATATTGTACTGCATCTCAGTGTGCCTTATATACTATATTATTCTGTATCTCAGTATGCCTTATATAGTATATTGTACTGCATCTCAGTGTGCCTTATATAGTATATTGTACTGCATCTCAGTGTGCCTTATATAGTATATTGTACCGCATCTCAGTGTGCCTTATATAGTATACTGTACTGCATCTCAGTGAGCCTTATATAGTATATTGTACTGCATCTCAGTGTGCCTTATATAGTATATTGTACTGCGTCTCAGTGAGTCTTATATAGTATATTGTACTGCATCTCAGTGAGCCTTATATAGTATATTGTACTGCATCTCAGTGTGCCTTATATAGTATATTGTACTGTATCTCAGTGTGCCTTATATAGTATATTGTACTGCATCTCAGTGTGCCTTATATAGTATATTGTACTGCATCTCAGTGTGCCTTATATAGTACATTGTACTGCATCTCATTTTGCCTTATATAGTATATTGTACTGTATCTCAGTATGCCTTATATAGTATATTGTTCTGCATCTCAGCGTGCATTATATAGTATATTGTACTGCATCTCAGTGTTCCTTATATAGTATATTGTACTGCATCTCATTTTGCCTTATATAGTATATTGTACTGCATCTCAGTATGCCTTATATAGTATATTGTACTGTATCTCAGTGTCCCTTATATAGTATATTGTACTGCATCTCATTGTGCCTTATATAGTATATTGTACTGCATCTCAGTGAGTCTTATATTGTATATTGTACTGTAACTCAGTGTGCCTTATATACTATATTGTACTGTTTCTCAGTGTGCCTTATATACTATATTGAACTGTATCTCAGTGTGCCTTATATAGTATATTGTACTGTATCTCAGTGTGCCTTATATAGTATATTGTACTGCATCTCAGTGTACCTTTTATATAGTATATTGTACTGCATCTCAGCGTGCCTTATATAGTATATTGTACTGTATCTCAGTGTGCCTTATGTAGTATATTGTACTGCATCTCAGTGTACCTTTTATATAGTATATTGTACTGCATCTTAGTGTGCCTTATATACTATATTATTCTGTATCTCAATGTGCCTTTTATAGTATATTGTACTACATCTCAGTGTGCCTTATATACTATATTATTCTGTATCTCAGTATGCCTTATATAGTATATTGTACTGCATCTCAGTATGCCTTATATACTATATTGTACTGCATCTCATTGTGCTTTATATATTATATTTTACTGCATCTCATTGTGCCTTATATAGTATATTGTACTGCATCTCATTGTGCCTTATATAGTATATTTTACTGCATCTCTTTGTGCATTATATAGTATATTGTACTGCATCTCAGCGTGCATTATATAGTATATTGTACTGCATATCAGTGTGCCTTATATAGTATATTGTACTGCATCTCAGTGTACCTTTTATATAGTATATTGTACTGCATCTCAGTGTGCCTTATATAGTATATTGTACTGCATCTCAGTGTGCCTTATATTGTATATTGTACTGCATCTCATTGTGCCTTATATAGTATATTGTACTGTATCTCAGTGTGCCTTATATAGTATATTGTACTGCATCTCAGTGTGTCTTATATAGTATATTGTACTGCACCTCAGTGTGCCTTATATAGTATATTGTACTGCAGCTCAGTGTGCCTTATATAGTATATTGTACTGTAGCTCAGTGTGCCTTATATAGTATATTGTACTGCATCTCAGTGTGCCTTATATAGTATATTGTACTGCATCTCAGTGTGCCATATATACTATATTATTCTGTATCTCAGTGTGCCTTATATAGTATATTGTACTGCATCTCAGCATGCATTATATAGTATATTGTACTGCATCTCAGTGTGCTTTATATAGTATATTGTACTGCATCTCAGTGTGCCTTATATACTATATTATTCTGTATCTCAGTATGCCTTATATAGTATATTGTACTGCATCTCAGTGTGCCTTATATAGTTTATTGTACTGTATCTCAGTGTGCCTTATATAGTATATTGTACTGCATCTCAGTGTGTCTTATATAGTATATTGTACTGCATCTCAGTGTGCCTTATATAGTATATTGTACTGCATCTCAGTGAGCCTTATATAGTATATTGTACTGCATCTCAGTGTGCCTTATATACTATATTATTCTGTATCTCAGTGAGCCTTATATAGTATATTGTACTGCATCTCAGTGAGCCTTATATAGTATATTGTACTGCATCTCAGTGTGCCTTATATAGTATATTGTACTGCATCTCAGTGTGTCTTATATAGTATATTGTACTGCATCTCAGTGTGCCTTATATAGTATATTGTACTGCACCTTAGTGTGCATTATATAGTATATTGTACTGTATCTCAGTGTGCCTTATATAGTATATTGTACTGTATCTCAGTGTGCCTTATATAGTATATTGTACTGTATCTCAGTGTGCCTTATATAGTATATTGTACTGTATCTCAGTGTGCCTTATATAGTATATTGTACTGCATCTCAGTGTGCATTATATAGTATATTGTACTGTATCTCAGTTTGCCTTATATAGTATATTGTACTGCATCTCAGCGTGCCTTATATAGTATATTGTACTGCATCTCAGTGTGCCTTATATAGTATATTGTACTGAATCTCATTTTGCCTTATATAGTATATTGTACTGCATCTCAGTATGCCTTATATAGTATATTGTACTGTAGCTCAGCGTGCCTTATATAGTATATTGTACTGTATCTCAGTGTGCCTTATATAGTATATTGTACTGCATCTCAGCGTGCCTTATATAGTATATTGTACTGTAGCTCAGCGTGCCTTATATAGTATATTGTACTGTATCTCAGTGTGATTTATATAGTATATTGTACTGTATCTCAGTGTACCTTATATAGTATATTGTACTGTATCTCAGTATGCCTTATATAGTATATTGTACTGCATCTCAATGTGCCTTATATAGTATATTGTACTGTATCTCAGTGTGCCTTATATAGTATATTGTACTGTATCTCAGTGTGCATTATATAGTATATTGTACTGCATCTCAGTATGCCTTATATAGTATATTGTACTGCATCTCAGTGTGCCTTATATAGTATATTGTACTGTATCTCAGTTTGCCTTATATAGTATATTGTACTGCATCTAAATGTGCCTTATATAGTATATTGTACTGTATCTCAGTGAGCCTTATATAGTATATTGTACTGTATCTCATTGTGCATTATATAGTATATTGTACTGTATCTCAGTGAGCCTTATATAGTATACTGTACTGTATCTCATTGTGCATTATATAGTATATTGTACTGTATCTCAGTGAGCCTTATATAGTATATTGTACTGTATCTCATTGTGCATTATATAGTATATTGTACTGAAGCTCAGTGTGCCTTATATAGTATATTGTACTGTATCTCAGTGTGCCTTATATAGTATATTGTACTGTATCTCAGTGTGTCTTATATAGTATATTGTACTGTATCTCAATGTGCCTTATATAGTATATTGTACTGCATCTCAGTGTACCTTTTATATAGTATATTGTACTGGATCTCAGCGTTCCTTATATAGTATATTGTACTGTATCTCAGTGTGCCTTATATAGTATATTGTACTGCATCTCAGTATGCCTTATATATTATATTGTACTGCATCTCAGTGTGCCTTATATAGTATATTGTACTGCATCTCAGTGTGCCTTATATACTATATTATTCTGTATCTCAGTGTGCCTTATATAGTATATTGTACTGCATCTCAGTATGCCTTATATACTATATTGTACTGCATCTCATTGTGCCTTATATAGTATATTTTACTGCATCTCATTGTGCCTTATATAGTATATTGTACTACATCTCAGTGTGCCTTATATAGTATATTGTACTGCATCTCAGTGTGCCTTATATAGTATATTGTACTGCATCTCAGTGTGCCTTATATACTATATTATTCTGTATCTCAGTATGCCTTATATATTATATTGTACTGTGTCTCAGTGTGCCTTATATAGTATATTGTACTGTATCTCAGTGTACCTTTTATATAGTATATTGTACTGCATCTCAGTGTACCTTATATAGTATATTGTACTGTATCTCAGTGTGCCTTATATAGTATATTATACTGCATCTCAGTGTACCTTTTATATAGTATATTGTACTGAATCTCAGTGTACCTTATATAGTATATTGTACTGTATCTCAGTGTGTCTTATATAGTATATTATACTGCATCTCAGTGTACCTTTTATATAGTATATTGTACTGCATCTCAGTGTACCTTATATAGTATATGGTACTGTATCTCAGTGTGCCTTATATAGTATATTGTACTGCATCTCATTGTGCCTTATATAGTATATTTTACTGCATCTCATTGTGCCTTATATAGTATACTGTACTGCATCTCAGTGTGCCTTATATAGTATACTGTAGTACATCTCAGTGAGCCTTATATAGTATATTGTACTGTATCTCTGTATGCCTTATATAGTAAATTGTACTGTATCTCAGTGTCCCTTATATAGTATATTGTACTGTATCTCAGTGTGCCTTATATAGTATATTGTACTGCATCTCAGTGTACCTTTTATATAGTATATTGTACTGCATCTTAGTGTGCCTTATATACTATATTATACTGTATCTCAATGTGCCTTATATAGTATATTGTACTACATCTCAGTATGCCTTATATATTATATTGTACTGCATCTCAGTGTGCCTTATATAGTATATTGTACTGTATCTCAGTGTGCCTTATATACTATATTGTACTGTATCTCAGTGTGCCTTATATAGTATATTGTACTGTATCTCAGTGTGCCTTATATAGTATATTGTACTGCATCTCAGTGTACCTTTTATATAGTATATTGTACTGCATCTCAGTGTGCCTTATATAGTATATTGTACTGTATCTCAGTGTGCCTTATATACTATATTGTACTGTATGTCTGTGTGTGTTATATAGTATATTGTACTGTCTCAGTGTGCCTTATATAGTATATTGTACTGCATCTCAGTGTGTCTTATATAGTATATTGTACTGCATCTCAGTGTGCCTTATATAGTATATTGTACTGTATCTCAGTGTGCCTTATATACTATATTGTACTGTATCTCTGTGTGTGTTATATAGTATATTGTACTGTCTCAGTGTGCCTTATATAGTATATTGTACTGTATCTCAGTGTGTCTTATATAGTATATTGTACTGCATCTCAGTGTGCCTTATATATTATATTGTACTGCATCTCAGTGTGCCTTATATAGTATATTGTACTGCATCTCAGCGTGCATTATATAGTATATTGTACTGCATCTCAGTGTGCCTTATATAGTATATTGTACTGTATCTCAGTGTGCCTTATATACTATATTGTACTGTATCTCTCTGTGTGTTATATAGTATATTGTACTGTCTCAGAGTGCCTTATATAGTATATTGTACTGCATCTCAGTGTGCCTTATATAGTATATTGTACTGCATCTCAGTGTGCCTTATATAGTATATTGTACTGCACCTCAGTGTGCCTTATATAGTATATTGTACTGCACCTCAGTGTGCCTTATATAGTATATTGTACTGAATCTCATTTTGCCTTATATAGTATATTGTACTGCATCTCAGTATGCCTTATATAGTATATTGTACTGTAGCTCAGCGTGCCTTATATAGTATATTGTACTGTATCTCAGTGTGCCTTATATAGTATATTGTACTGCATCTCAGCGTGCCTTATATAGTATATTGTACTGTAGCTCAGCGTGCCTTATATAGTATATTGTACTGTATCTCAGTGTGATTTATATAGTATATTGTACTGTATCTCAGTGTACCTTATATAGTATATTGTACTGTATCTCAGTATGCCTTATATAGTATATTGTACTGCATCTCAATGTGCCTTATATAGTATATTGTACTGTATCTCAGTGTGCCTTATATAGTATATTGTACTGTATCTCAGTGTGCATTATATAGTATATTGTACTGCATCTCAGTATGCCTTATATAGTATATTGTACTGCATCTCAGTGTGCCTTATATAGTATATTGTACTGTATCTCAGTTTGCCTTATATAGTATATTGTACTGCATCTAAATGTGCCTTATATAGTATATTGTACTGTATCTCAGTGAGCCTTATATAGTATATTGTACTGTATCTCATTGTGCATTATATAGTATATTGTACTGTATCTCAGTGAGCCTTATATAGTATACTGTACTGTATCTCATTGTGCATTATATAGTATATTGTACTGTATCTCAGTGAGCCTTATATAGTATATTGTACTGTATCTCATTGTGCATTATATAGTATATTGTACTGAAGCTCAGTGTGCCTTATATAGTATATTGTACTGTATCTCAGTGTGCCTTATATAGTATATTGTACTGTATCTCAGTGTGTCTTATATAGTATATTGTACTGTATCTCAATGTGCCTTATATAGTATATTGTACTGCATCTCAGTGTACCTTTTATATAGTATATTGTACTGGATCTCAGCGTTCCTTATATAGTATATTGTACTGTATCTCAGTGTGCCTTATATAGTATATTGTACTGCATCTCAGTATGCCTTATATATTATATTGTACTGCATCTCAGTGTGCCTTATATAGTATATTGTACTGCATCTCAGTGTGCCTTATATACTATATTATTCTGTATCTCAGTGTGCCTTATATAGTATATTGTACTGCATCTCAGTATGCCTTATATACTATATTGTACTGCATCTCATTGTGCCTTATATAGTATATTTTACTGCATCTCATTGTGCCTTATATAGTATATTGTACTACATCTCAGTGTGCCTTATATAGTATATTGTACTGCATCTCAGTGTGCCTTATATAGTATATTGTACTGCATCTCAGTGTGCCTTATATACTATATTATTCTGTATCTCAGTATGCCTTATATATTATATTGTACTGTGTCTCAGTGTGCCTTATATAGTATATTGTACTGTATCTCAGTGTACCTTTTATATAGTATATTGTACTGCATCTCAGTGTACCTTATATAGTATATTGTACTGTATCTCAGTGTGCCTTATATAGTATATTATACTGCATCTCAGTGTACCTTTTATATAGTATATTGTACTGAATCTCAGTGTACCTTATATAGTATATTGTACTGTATCTCAGTGTGTCTTATATAGTATATTATACTGCATCTCAGTGTACCTTTTATATAGTATATTGTACTGCATCTCAGTGTACCTTATATAGTATATGGTACTGTATCTCAGTGTGCCTTATATAGTATATTGTACTGCATCTCATTGTGCCTTATATAGTATATTTTACTGCATCTCATTGTGCCTTATATAGTATACTGTACTGCATCTCAGTGTGCCTTATATAGTATACTGTAGTACATCTCAGTGAGCCTTATATAGTATATTGTACTGTATCTCTGTATGCCTTATATAGTAAATTGTACTGTATCTCAGTGTCCCTTATATAGTATATTGTACTGTATCTCAGTGTGCCTTATATAGTATATTGTACTGCATCTCAGTGTACCTTTTATATAGTATATTGTACTGCATCTTAGTGTGCCTTATATACTATATTATACTGTATCTCAATGTGCCTTATATAGTATATTGTACTACATCTCAGTATGCCTTATATATTATATTGTACTGCATCTCAGTGTGCCTTATATAGTATATTGTACTGTATCTCAGTGTGCCTTATATACTATATTGTACTGTATCTCAGTGTGCCTTATATAGTATATTGTACTGTATCTCAGTGTGCCTTATATAGTATATTGTACTGCATCTCAGTGTACCTTTTATATAGTATATTGTACTGCATCTCAGTGTGCCTTATATAGTATATTGTACTGTATCTCAGTGTGCCTTATATACTATATTGTACTGTATGTCTGTGTGTGTTATATAGTATATTGTACTGTCTCAGTGTGCCTTATATAGTATATTGTACTGCATCTCAGTGTGTCTTATATAGTATATTGTACTGCATCTCAGTGTGCCTTATATAGTATATTGTACTGTATCTCAGTGTGCCTTATATACTATATTGTACTGTATCTCTGTGTGTGTTATATAGTATATTGTACTGTCTCAGTGTGCCTTATATAGTATATTGTACTGTATCTCAGTGTGTCTTATATAGTATATTGTTCTGCATCTCAGTGTGCCTTATATATTATATTGTACTGCATCTCAGTGTGCCTTATATAGTATATTGTACTGCATCTCAGCGTGCATTATATAGTATATTGTACTGCATCTCAGTGTGCCTTATATAGTATATTGTACTGTATCTCAGTGTGCCTTATATACTATATTGTACTGTATCTCTCTGTGTGTTATATAGTATATTGTACTGTCTCAGAGTGCCTTATATAGTATATTGTACTGCATCTCAGTGTGCCTTATATAGTATATTGTACTGCATCTCAGTGTGCCTTATATAGTATATTGTACTGCACCTCATTGTGCCTTATATAGTATATTGTACTGCACCTCAGTGTGCCTTATATAGTATATTGTACTGCATCTCAGCGTGCATTATATAGTATATTGTACTGCATCTCAGTGTGCTTTATATAGTATATTGTACTAAATCTCAGTGTGCCTTATATAGTATATTGTACTGCATCTCAGCGTGCATTATATAGTATATTGTACTGCATATCAGTGTGCCTTATATAGTATATTGTACTGCATCTCAGTGTACCTTTTATATAGTATAGTGTACTGCATCTCTGTGTGCCTTATATAGTATATTGTACTGCATCTCAGTGTGCCTTATATAGTATATTGTACTGCATCTCATTGTGCCTTATATAGTATATTGTACTGTATCTCAGTGTGCCTTATAAAGTATATTGTACTGCATCTCAGTGTGTCTTATATAGTATATTTTACTGCATCTCAGCATGCATTATATAGTATATTGTACTGCATCTCAGTGTGCTTTATATAGTATATTGTACTGCATCTCAGTGTGCCTTATATACTATATTATTCTGTATCTCAGTATGCCTTATATAGTATATTGTACTGCATCTCAGTGTGCCTTATATAGTTTATTGTACTGTATCTCAGTGTGCCTTATATAGTATATTGTACTGCATCTCAGTGTGTCTTATATCGTATATTGTACTGCATCTCAGTGTGCCTTATATAGTATATTGTACTGCATCTCAGTGAGCCTTATATAGTATATTGTACTGCATCTCAGTGTGCCTTATATACTATATTATTCTGTATCTCAGTGAGCCTTATATAGTATATTGTACTGCATCTCAGTGAGCCTTATATAGTATATTGTACTGCATCTCAGTGTGCATTATATAGTATATTGTACTGTATCACAGTTTGCCTTATATAGTATATTGTACTGCATCTCAGTGTGCATTATATAGTATATTGTACTGTATCTCAGTGTGCCTTATATAGTATATTGTACTGTATCTCAGTGTGCCTTATATAGTATATTGTACTGTATCTCAGTGTGCCTTATATAGTATATTGTACTGCATCTCAGTGTGCATTATATAGTATATTGTACTGTATCTCAGTTTGCCTTATATAGTATATTGTACTGCATCTCAGCGTGCCTTATATAGTATATTGTACTGCATCTCAGTGTGCCTTATATAGTATATTGTACTGCATCTCATTTTGCCTTATATAGTATATTGTACTGCATCTCAGTATGCCTTATATAGTATATTGTACTGTAGCTCAGCGTGCCTTATATAGTATATTGTACTGTATCTCAGTGTGCCTTATATAGTATATTGTACTGCATCTCAGCGTGCCTTATATAGTATATTGTACTGTAGCTCAGCGTGCCTTATATAGTATATTGTACTGTATCTCAGTGTGCCTTATATAGTATATTGTACTGTATCTCAGTGTACCTTATATAGTATATTGTACTGTATCTCAGTATGCCTTATATAGTATATTGTACTGCATCTCAATGTGCCTTATATAGTATATTGTACTGTATCTCAGTGTGCCTTATATAGTATATTGTACTGTATCTCAGTGTGCATTATAAAGTATATTGTACTGCATCTCAGTGTGCCTTATATAGTATATTGTACACCATCTCAATGTGCCTTATATAGCATATTGTACTGTATCTCAGTGAGCCTTATATAGTATATTGTACTGTATCTCATTGTGCATTATATAGTATATTGTACTGTATCTCAGTGAGCCTTATATAGTATACTGTACTGTATCTCATTGTGCATTATATAGTATATTGTACTGTATCTCAGTGAGCCTTATATAGTATATTGTACTGTATCTCATTGTGCATTATATAGTATATTGTACTGAAGCTCAGTGTGCCTTATATAGTATATTGTACTGTATCTCAGTGTGCCTTATATAGTATATTGTACTGCATCTCAGTGTGCCTTATATAGTATATTGTACTGTATCTCAGTGAGCCTTATATAGTATATTGTACTGTATCTCAGTGTGCCTTATATAGTATATTGTACTGCATCTCAGTGTGCCTTATATAGTATATTGTACTGCATCTCATTGTGCCTTATATAGTATATTGTACTGTATCTCAGTATGCCTTATATAGTATATTGTACTGTATCTCAGTGTGCCTTATATAGTATATTGTACTGTATCTCAGTATGCCTTATATAGTATATTGTACTGCATCTCAGCATGGCTTATATAGTATATTGTACTGTATCTCAGTGTGCCTTATATAGTATATTGTACTGTATCTCAGTGTGCCTTATATAGTATATTGTACTGCATCTCAATGTGCCTTATATAGTATATTGTACTGTATCTCAGTGAACCTTATATAGTATATTGTACTGTATCTCAGTGAGCCTTATATAGTATATTGTACTGTATCTCAGTGTGCCTTATATAGTATATTGTACTGCATCTCAGTGATCCTTATATAGTATATTGTACTACATCTCAGTGTGCCTTATATAGTATATTGTACTGTATCTCAGTGTGTCTTATGTACTGCATCTCAGTGATCCTTATATAGTATATTGTACTGCATCTCAGTGTGTCTTATATAGTATATTGTACTGCATCTCAGTATGCCTTATATAGTATATTGTACCGTATCTCAGTGATCCTTATATAGTATATTGTACTGTATCTCAGTGTGCCTTATATAGTATATTGTACTGCATCTCAGTGATCCTTATATAGTATATTGTACTACTTCTCAGTGTGCCTTATATAGTATATTGTACTGTATCTCAGTGTAATATATAAGTACATGTAGAATGGTACACGAAGTTTCAACTGCCGTGGTGCCTTCCCAAATATAACAACATGTGTAGGGTGTCTATATAGAGCCAATAGACCAGGCGGCACTCATCCGGACTTAGTAAAGAAATGAACGTGGTTGATTTAGGTCAATGTTTCAAGCATGTTACGCCTTTTCATCAGCTTTGTACCCTGAAAAAAAGACGTCACAGCCTTGAAACATCGGCCTAAATAAACCACGTTCATTTCTTTACTAAGTCCGGATGAGTGCCGCCTAGTCTATTGGCTCTATAAAGACACCCTACACATATATATATATTAGGGGTGAGCCCCACCGAGCCCCCCGATAAAAAGGCCGATCCGAGTCGGGCTCGACTTTTCCCGCCTGACTCGGATCTGAAATCGAGGCAAAACGTCATCATCCCGCCTTCCGGGTCTCGCGGGTTTTGGTTTCTATATAAGGTACCCATGTCGGGGCCATTTTCTCACTCGGCTGTGGACAGTGAAGAGGGAGGGTGGAAGTTAGGGCTGGCTGGGCTGTGTAGTGCAGTGTAGTGTTGTGCTGTGCTGCTGTTGTCCATAGGGGCTGTGTCCACTCCTCCAAATCCATAGGGGCTGGCTGGACTGTGTTGTGCAGGCAGTTGTCCATAGGGGCTGTTTTCACTCCAAAGTCCTGTGCAGTGTCCCAGTCCTAAAGGGGTGCTGTAGTGTTGTCCAGGGGGTGCTCTGTCCATCAGGGGTGCTCCCCCCAAGTGCAAAAAAAAATTAATAATTTCTGTGTTTGTGAATTGTGTGCGCAGTAGCCGCTCGTGCATCTACAAAGTAGCACCAAGCGTGCGCCTGTGTCATAAGTAAAGGGCCGGCTGGCTCATCCGTTAAAGGGTGCTCTAACCCCCAAAGTGCACTCCGAAAAAAATAAATAAATATATTTTTTTGTGTTTGTGAATTGTGTGCGCAGTAGCCGCACGTGCATCAACAAAGTAGCGCCAAGCGTGCGCCTGTGTCATACGTAAAGGGCTAGCTGGCTTGACCGTTAAAGGGTGCTGTAACCCCCAAAGTGCACTCCAAACAAAATAAAAAATTATTTTCTGTGTTTGTGAATTGTGTGCACAGTTGCCGCATGGTTATCAACAAAGTAGCGCCAAGCGTGCGTCTGTCTTTTAATGGGTGGTGTAACCCCCAAAGTGCACTCCAACAAAAATAGAATATTTTCTTCTGTGTTTGTGAATAGTCTGCACTGTACGTGCATCCTCAAAGCAGCAGTGCCAAGCGTGCGTCTGTCTGTTAAAGGGTGGTGTAACCCTCAAAGTGCGCTCCACACAAATTAAAAAATTCTTATTTTTTTTTCTGTCTTTGTGAATTGTGTGGGCTGTAGCTGCATGTGCATCATCAAAGGAGCAGCGCCAAGCGTGCGCCTGTGTCCCATAAGTAAAGAGCCGGCTGGCTCATTTCTTAAAGGGTGGTGTAACCCACAAAGTGCACTAGTCTCCAAAAATAATAAAAAATAATTTTCTATGTTTGTGTGCGCCTTAGCCGCACATATATATCAATATAAAACATTTAAATCATGTGAAAAGAAATGTAAACTTGCCAATATGCCATTTATGACACGGAGTGGCAAGGAACGGCTAAGGTCTTTCCCTATGTTCATGACTATTCTAAGAAGATATCACAAATCCCCAAGGAGAGTCCAAGTGTGGTGGCGGTTGCGATGCCTGACCTTCCCAGCACTGGACGGGAAGAGGTGGCTCTTTCCACCATTTGCACACCTTCTGCAAGTGCTGAAAGGAGCACCCACAGTCCACTTGCTGATATGCAAATTGAAGATGTCACTGTTGAAGTACAACAGGATGAGGATCCTGGTGTAGCTGGCGCTGAGGAGGAAGTTGGCGTGGAGGATTCTGATGGTGATGTGGCTTGTTTAAATCAGGCTCCGGGGGAGACAGTTGTTGTCCGTGGGATAAAAAAGCCCATCACGGTCATGCACGGCAGAAGACCAAACATTCCACCTCTTTGGTCTGGCAATATTTCTATCCAAATCCGGACAACAACTGTCTTGCCATATGTACCATATGTAAAGGTGAAATAAGTAGGGGTAGGGACGTTAACCACCTAGGAACATCCTCCCTTATACGGCACCTGCAGCGCGTTCATAAAAAGTTGCTGTCAAGTTCAGAAACTTTGGCTAAGACTGTAAGCAGTCCAGGGACACCTAAATCCCTTTGTCCTGTTGTATCCAAGCGCCTGCAAACCACACCGTCAACTCCCTCCTCGTCAATTTCCTCCTTAGTCAGGATCGGAAGTAGTCCTGCAGGCCATGTCACTGGCATGACTGACTCTCCTATCCGGGATTCCTCTGGAGGATCCTGCATTGCTACACCTACTGCTACCGCTGCTGCTGTTGCTGCTGGGAGTCGTTCATCATCCCAGAGAGGAAGTAGGAACACCACTACTTTTACTAAACAATTGACCCTCCAACAGTCCTTAGCGAGGAGGATGAAGAACGACAGCAGTCATCCTGATGCAAAACATATAACTGAGGCCTTGACTGCTATGTTGGTGTTAGACGTGCATCCGGTATCTGCCATTAGTGCAGTGGGATTTAGACAATTGATGGAGGTAGTGTGTCCCCGGTTCCAAATCCCGTCTAGATTCCACTTCACTAGGCAGGCGATACCGAGACTGTACAGAAACGTCAGAAAAAGTGTCCTCAGTGTCCTGAAAAATGCTGTTGTACCCAATGTCCACTTAACCACGGACATGTGGACAAGTGGAACAGGGCAGACTAAGGACTATATGACTGTGACAGCCCACTGGGTAGATGTATCACCTTACGCAGCAACAACAGCAGCGTCACCAGTAGCAGCATCTCAGAAACACTAGCTCGTTCCAAGGCAGGCTACGCTGTGTATCACCGGTTTCAGTAAGAGGCACACTGCCGACAAACTCTTAGAGAAGCTGAGGGAAATCATCACCCAGTGGCTTACCCCACTTAGACTCTCCTGGGGATTTGAGATATCTGACAACGCCACCCATATTGTGCGGGCATTACATCTGGGCAAATTCCAGCATGTCCCATGTTTTACTCACACAATAAACTTGGTGGTGCAGAATTTTCTGAAAAGCAACAGGGGCGTGCAGAAGACGCTTTGGGTGACCCGAAAAATTTCTGGCCACTTTCGCCAGTCAGCAACTGCGTGCCGAAGACTGGAGCACCAGCAAACACTCTTTAACCTGCCCCGCCATCACCTGAAGCAAGAGGTTGTGACGCGGTGGATCTCAACCCTCTATATGCTTCAGAGGATGGAGGAGCAGCAAAAGGCTATTCAAGCCTATACATCCACCTATGACATAGGCAAAGGAGGGGGTATGCACCTGACTCAAGCACAGTGGAGAATGATTTCCGTGTTGTGCAAGGTTCTCCAGCCCTTCGAACTTGCCACACGTGAAGTCAGTTCAGACACTGCCAGCTTGAGTTAGGTCATTCCCCTCATCAGGCTTGCAGAAGCAGCTGGAGAAAGTGAAGGAGGAGCTAAGATGGAGCGATTCCGCTCGGCATGTGGGACTTGTGGATGAAGCCCTTCATTCGCTTTGCCAGGATTCCAGGGTGGTCAGTCTGTTGAAATCAGACCACTACATTATGGCCACCGTGCTCGATCCTAGGTTTAAAGCCTATGTGGTGTCTCTCTTTCCGGCTGACACAAGCCTGCAGAGGTGCAAAGACCTGCTGGTGAACACACTGTCAGCTGAAGCGGAACGTGACACGTCAACAGCTCCTTCTTTATTTTCTCCTGCAAATGGGGCTGCCAGGAAAAAACTTAGGTATCCTAAGCAACCCACTGGCGGTGATGCAGGGCAGGCACGACCAAGTTTGGACATCTGGTCCGGACTGAAGGACCTGGCAACAATTTCTGACATGTCTACTGTCACTGCATATGATACTGTCACCATTGACAGAATGGTGGAGGATTACATCGGTGACAGAATCCAAGTAGGCATGTCAGACAGTCCGTACCTGTACTGGCAGGAAAAAGAGGCAATTTGGAGGCCCCTGTACAAACTGGCTCTATTTTACCTGAGTTGCCCCCCTCCAGTGTGTACTCTGAAAGAGTGTTTAGTGCAGCCGGGAACCTTGTCAGCGAAAGGCGTAGAAGGTTGCTTCCACAAAATGTGGAGAAGATGATGTTCATATTCAATTATCAACTCTTCCAGGGAGACCAGCCTAAAGAACGTACAGAGGGACCTGTGGTGGTGGATTCCAGCGGGGACAAATTAATACTCTGTGAGGATGAGGATGTACACAACACTGAAGAGGATGAGGAATCGGTGGATGAGGAGGATGAGGACAACATCTTGCCTCCGTAGAGCCAGTTTGTGCAGGGACAGATTAATTGCCAGCTTGTTTTGTGGGGGCCCAAACGAACCAATCATTTCAGCCACAGTTGTGTGGCAGACCCTGGCGCTGAAATGATTGCTTTGTTAAAGTATGCATGTCCTGTTTATACAACATAAGGGTGGGTGGGAGGGCACAAGGACAATTCCATCTTGCACCTCTTTTTTTTCTTTGCATTATGTACTGTTTGGGGCCTAGTTTTTCAAACTGCCATCCTGTCTGCCATTGCAGTGCCACTCCTAGATGTGCCACGTGTTTGTGCCGCCCACTCGTGTCTCTTAGCATAGTCATCCAGCTACCTCGGTGCAACCTTTTGGACATAAAAACACTATTGTGAGGTGTTCAGAATAGACTGGAAATGAGTGGAAATTAAGGTCATTGAGGTTAATAATAGCATAGGAGCAGAAAAACCCACAAATTCTGTGATTTTAGCTGTTTTTATGCTTTTTTTAAAAAAAAATACAGATCCAAAACACAAAACCCAGAACCCAAAACACGGAAGGGTGGTTTTGGCAAAACCAATCCAGATCCAAAACACGAAGAAAGATCCAAAACACGAAAAGTGGCCGGTGCATCCCCCTAATATATATATCTATTTGTTCTGTATCTCGGTCTGCCTTGTATAATATATTGTACTGCATTATTATTATCAGTATCGCTGGTTGTTTCTGACATAAAAGTGCATGATTACTGAGCGACTGAATGATTACGATGTCATAATTGTGCAATCGCTCAGTATTATCGGCATGTGGATGTGCGCCTTATGTGGCACTGATTGTATTCATTGCCTCAGTTTTTCGTTCCTGCTCATCCAAAATATTCTCATGGGATCATTAGGATGTTCCCAGCAACAGGTGATGAATGGTCTGATCACACAGGAGGCAGAGACCTGTTATGCTGGATTACTATGCTAGTGAGGGCAAGGGCAGTGACATGAGGAGGGGAATGGGGGCAGCAGGAAGCCACAGATGGAGAGCTTCCCAGCAGCACAGAGAATATCAGGAGATGAGTGATGTGTTAGTGAGGACAGCGCTGCATGTGACAGGGGCAGTGACATGATGTGAGGAGGGGAATGGAGGCAGCAGGAAGCCACAGACTGAGAGTTATATAGTGGGAAGAGCAGGGCCTCCCAGCAGCACAGAGTATATCAGGAGATGAGTGATGTGTTCGTGAGGACAGGGCTGCATGTGACAGGGGCAGTGACATGATGTGAGGAGGGGAATGGAGGCAGCAGGAAGCCACAGACTGAGAGTTATATAGTGGGAGGAGCAGGGTCCCCAGCAGCACAGAGTATATCAGGAGATGAGTGATGTGTTAATGAGTTCAGGGCTGCATGTAACAGGGGCAGTGACATGATGTGAGGAGGAAAGAATGTTGAAGTTTTTATATATAACGGAGCGTCTTTCAGTGGGTTAATGTTCCTTCCCCAGCTGTGTGATGTAACAGGGAGGGCTCCCAGATTTGCACAGTCTCTAGCACCTGTTCTCTCACTGTGGCTGCTGCTTGCACAGTAATATACTGCATTGTCTTGGTCAGAAATTCTAGAGATGTTTAAGAGGCTTTTCTGAGTAGTAATTGGCTGGATAATTATCCTTCCATCCATGAACTGACTCTCCATAGTGGGTTCAGAGTTGCTGGCTGTGTATCCAATGAGACGAAGAGATTCCCCCTTCTTATGATAATACCAATATTTATCAAAATAACTGGAATCGTTGTGCACACAAACCAGAGACACGTCGTTCCCCGGACGCAGCACCTGGAACGTCGGCTCCTGGGTAACATCTGCAGTCAGGCTCACTGCTGGGAACAGACAAAAAGTATCTGTATGGTATGTTATACAAATTCATTAAACCAATCTATTTAAAATAAGGATACAACATATTCTGGAGACAGATAACACTACGGTCAGGGATGTATATATGGTATCGGAATGCTTAGGACTTGCTGGTTTCTGATATAGGGGTTTTCTGCATTTTGTAGCATCATGACCAATGTCTTCCATTGTACTACACTGTCATTCCTCTCCTCATTTAATTGTTCGGCAGAGCTCCTCATAGTAACTATAAGAATCACTATGTAACAAAAGTCACTGAAATGTAGTAATAAGTTACATTTTTATTTTTCCATATTTTGCAGCATTCTGGATAATAGGTTTCTAGGTAAGAAATGCCAATCCTGTGATATTTGCTCATATAACTACATCTATAGTACAGCTGTATACTGAAATAGCAGAACGTAATATAAGCTTGTGCTACTGCACACACAGGTATAAAATATATACAGGGTCACACTGATCCGTCTCACTCACAGCGCAGCCACCATAGGGGACAGATGAGCTGCAGAATTTGCGTCATCTCAGATCTAAGCACTGGAGGAATCTGCACAGAAAGTTACAGCCCACTAACAGTATCTGTGCTATTACCCCACGATGTGCAGCTGGTGACAGGAACGTGTATTGCATCATTTGCATGTCCCCGCCCACAACCCCTGAAAATTCTATCCCTCACTTATAAGGTGCATTTAGTGTAGTCCTGAGCAGTTATTGTATTCAATGAATATTCATTGCCTGCTTGTCAAGCGTTGTTCAACTATATATAAAAGGCAAGAGTAGAGCACTAAGAATAAGACAGACAGTCAGTTCATTTAATGGTTCACATCAGCGCAGAGTATTTAAGTGGATGAGTGTGCAGGAGGCAGTGATCTGTCCACGCATGTTATTTTGTAACATTCATGTAACAGGTGGACTCAGCACACACAGCACAGAGGATATCAGGAGATGAGTGATCATGGCTGGAAAATGTTTGCCTGGGGGACAAACTCCCACCACTAATCCATACTTAAAAGCATTTTTTAGGTAAAGAACAGTCTGATTAATGAGACAATGTCAGATACACAAGCAGTGCCCTCACTACTGTTATGCTGGCTACACACTGACAGTTATATTGGGTATTCAAATGATCGGCCAATATATCTGGTGCCCGTTGGCCAGTGTGTACCAGCGATGTCTGTGAACTACGTTGTTTCATAGACATATCGCATCAGCCCTGCTGCAGAGCCAGTGTATACGGGCGACCAGCCGACCGCTCGTACACATGCAGCAAAGTCCCCAGGGAAGGGGGCGGAACATGACCCTTGGCCGGTGGGACCCGCGGCCAGAAGCAGATGATGGTCGGTCAAAGTGTATGAACAAATATCACCTGCAGATACATCTGTGCAGTGTGTACCCACCTTTCCCTTGTACACGCCTCTATCAGGACAAACCTCCCAACTGTTCCTGCTGTCAGGATGTTTATGCAGTTGAGTGATTATCGGTGGTCTGCGCATGCGTCCAGTTTCATCACCGATGTCGCTACGATGAGGATTTAATTACAAAGTGATTGTCAGACAGGGATCGTTTGTGGGCGGCAACCAAAGGCTGGTGATATAACAAAAATGTGTCGCAAATGTTTTCGATGCACTTCTCAGTCAGCTAATGTGATCCTGTACGCAGTAATAATGGCCATTCTGTGTGTGACCATAGTTACTCATAAGTCCGATAATCGACTGATCTGTGACCGAGCTGCATGTACGTATGTACGTGTGTATGTATGTATGTATGTATGTATGTAGTCACTAGGATTTGCAAAGCCGTTAGTGGGTGTGTCCATGTAAGTTCAGGCAGCTGCGATATTTGCATATTTCTGTGCAGCTACTTCGGCATTAGCGTCCATCTCTGAATCAGACCCAAAATCCTGACTTGGTGCCACAGCCAATCACAATTGGGACGACCCCTCTACAATCACCAGAGGGTCCCGCGCTCTCCTACCTATTCTTGCTGCTCGTGCTCTGATGCTGCGGTTCTGGAGAAGGATAGATGCATGAAAGTAGAGCAACGAGTCTTTTAGGTCTTTCTCCCAATAACCAACCCAACATTTATTCAATAGTACCCATGACCTCCAACCCGCTACCAGCACATCACATTTAGTGATCACATTTATGGGCATAGTTATCACAATCCACATCAGAGATGCTGAAGGGATGGGATAAATTCTCCCAAAATTGCAATGCGATAAATATGAGGGTTGTTCAGAAAGTAATGCCTAAAGCTGCATACACACACAATGATTTTTTTAATGAACGATTTTAGTAATCGATTTTTTCCCTTGAAAAAATTAACTAAAATCGTTTACTAAAGTTGTTCATTTACTAAATGTAATGAACGATTTTTATGAACTACAAACGATTTTTGCATATTAACTTAATGAAAATCGTTGAGTTGACAAGTCTGACTGAACTACAAACTACAAACGTGAACGCGCATGAACAATAATCATTCATCGTTTGACTCAGAAAGTGAACGATTTTTACAAACGATTATCGTTAAATGATATCGTTTAACGATAATCATTAAAAAAATCGTTGTGTGTGCATGCACCTTTAATGCTCACAACTCAAATTGTATTATAGATACAGATTTGAAAATTTGCAGTAAAATACTTTGAAGTCTTAGGGGTAAATTTACTGAGATTCGAGTTTGGTAGAGTTTTTTTTTTTTTTAAATCTCGATTTGCATCGCCTAAACTTGGGCGTGTTTTTTTTATTTTTTGGTTCTGCAAATTTACTAAGAAGCGAGTTTAGGTGAAAGTCAGTTTTCCGATGGTGAAGCAAATTGAGATTTCTCTCCCGAGTTACAAGTGAAGGTGAGATAACTGACCCGAGATTGCAGTGTTTTCTCTCCCTGGAATTCATGCCCGAGCTAGCAGCCTGCACATATCAGTGAGACATGTCAGTGAGACATAGCAGTGAGACATAGCAGTGAGACATAGCAGTGAGACATAGCAGTGAGATATGTGCTGGCTGCTTATTTTGCAATTGTTAAAAAATTGTTTTTATTTTATAAAAAATGACGTGAGGTCCCCCCCCTAAAGCTTAACCAGCCCTGGACTTGGCAGCCTGTCCTGGTCCCTAAAATTACGGGGTACAAAATGAATAGGGTACACCTGTAAATTAGGTACCAGCACCAGGCAGGCGGGACAGGGCTGGTTTTAAATATAGGGTAAAAAATGTTGTGTAGGGGTACCCCTATATTTCAAACCAGCCCTGGAACCTTTCTAGTGGGGGGCTGATGCCACAGCCAGGGGAGCCCTTTCACTGTGCCCCCCAGCCGCAGCATCAGTCCTGACTGCTAGTCAGCCTAGGCCAGGAATCCCTATTGAGTACCCCTCCAATCAAGGGGTAACCCTCTCCAGGGCACCCCTGGTCTAGGCTGATAGCCCGGGGCTATCCCCGCCACCCCTGGGTGGTGGGTGGCAGGTTGATAGTGTCGATGTTGTGTAAAATTAGATAAATCAACATTGTCTTTCCAGTCAAACTACAAGTGCCAGCAAGCCTCCCCCACATGCTGGTACTTGGAGAACCACAATTACCAGCATGTGGGGCATTAAGGGCCTGCTTGGACCTGTAGTTTACCTGTAAAGAAATGAGTAAAAAAACACTAAACACACCGTGAAATAAAAGTTTTATTACACGCATAATTACATACATACACAGACTTACCTGCTGCCAGATGTTCGCATCCACTTGTCAACGTAAAGTATCTGAGGGACAAATCTGAAAGAAAAAGCCATCACTCACCATTATGTCCCGCGACATTCTCTGCAGATATCCAAGTACCAGTCGTTTGACTTCATAAAAAAAAAAAAAAAAAGTGCTATCAGCCTGGCAAGTCTTACAATAATTGGTTGGCGGTTTTTGCATTTTCTCAGCTTGTTATTTGGAGATGCGTCCAGAGGAGCACCTCAACGTCATCAGATATCTGCATTTAATTCACAGCATGCAGTTATCGCCAGGGGCATGGTTTGGCTCTCTTGCGACAAAGGATTTAGTCGCAAGCAAGATGGCAGACAGATTATGGCTCTAGGCTGGAAGGACGTAGAGGTATGGCTGGAGGTCACGCAGCCTTTGCGTCCTGCGTATGATGGGTACAGCACAAACAAAACACTAGTTCGGTTCGTCAGGGCCAACAGCAGGCGTCTGGGGGCAAATGCTTCGCTTTTAATAATTCCACCTGTACGCAGGGACGAAAATGTCGTTTTCGTCACCTCTGCTTACGATGTGGTGGCAACCACCCAGTTGCCAAGTGCTTCAAGGCGGGTGCTCAGCAGCAGCCTGCTCAGTTAGCAAAAGGCGCTAGTACTAAGTAAAGCTCCATCCCCTGTCTGTGTCGCAGCGATAGCAAAATGGTTGAGTTTGTGCCCTGTTCTGCAGTATGCAGAATTTTTGTTTAAAGGTTTCAACTTTGGTTTCCAGTTACCTATTTGCAGGGATGTCGACACAGGTTCGCCTAGGAATTTGAAATCTGCGTTCAAGTTGCCTCACATTCTTAGGGAGAATGTTGCTGGTGAGGTTAGCTTAGGACACATGGCTGGACCTTTTGCAGAACCTCCCATAAGGAATCTTGTGATTTCCCCGGTGGGAGTGGTTCCCAAGAAAATTCCAGGAAAATACAGGCTCGTTCAGCATCTGTCTTATCCATAAAAAAGCTCATCAGTTAATGATCCATACCAATTGAGGTTTCCTCGGTGGTGTACCAGTCGTTTGACGATGCTTTGGACGTGATTAAGTTTTATGGTCCAGGCGCACTGATGGCTAGGATAGATGGTTGAGTCAGCTTTTCGTCTACTTCCTCTACACCCAGAGTCATTCCGGTTTATGGGTTTTCTCTTGGACGGCGAATATTACATAGACAAGTGCTTGCCTATGGGATGTTTGGTGTCATGTGCATTTTTTGAGCGATTTAGCACCTTCTTACACTGGTGCGTGGAGTTTTCTTTCGGTGGTCATGGGATAGCCCACTATCTCGATGACTTCTTGTGTGTCGGCCCTTCAGGTTCAGATAGATGTAGTTATTTGTTGTTTTCTTTGCAAGCGCTGCTTTTTCATTTTGGAGTTCCCGTTGCTGCGGACAAAACTGGGGGCCCTGCCTCTTACTTATCATTCCTAGGTGTAGAGATTGATACCTCGGCGGGCGCTTGTCGCCTTCCCCTCGATAAGGTCCACAAGTTGCGTAATGCCATAGAGGAGTGCAGGGCTTCCAGAAAAATTACCCTGCGGTGGGCACAATCTCTCCTGGGCCTGTTAAACTTTGCCTGTAGGGTCATTCCAATGGGCAGAGTTTTTTCGCGTAAGCTGCAAGGGACCATGGCTGGAATCACTAAGCCGAGACATTTGCTCCGTTTGTCCTCAGAGATTAAGCGGGACCTCTCGGTGTGGGTCTCGTTTCTGCAGGATTTTAAAGGCGTCCGGTTGTGGTTGTCTCCACCCGCTGACAATTTGCAGCTGCAGCTATTCACCTACGCAGCAGGCACCACGGGGTTCGGAGGCTACCTCGATGGGGCCTGGTGCGTTGGTCATTGGCCGGAGGAATGGGAAGGAAGGTGTTTGACCAAGGACTTGCTCCTGCTCAAACTCTTTCCCATAATGGTTTACTTCAAAATCTGGGGTGAACGGTTATGCAATTGCAGCATTGTGATCAGGTGTGACAACCTGGGCGTGGCGCAAGCGATTAACCGACAACGCGCGTCTTCCCTGCTGGTTTTGCATTTGCTAGCACAACTGGTGCTCACATGTCTGCGTTGTAACATCATGTTTAAAGCAAGACACTTGCCGGGGTTCGAGAATGAGATAGCCGATGCGCTGTCACGTTTCCAGTGGGCTCGATTCCTTTCTCTGGCTCCTGGTGCTGACGCTGTGCTTTGCCCCTTTATGTTGGGCAGGTGATTGAACCGGCATGAAGGGCTTAGCAGAACAGTCTCTAGCCCCCTCTTGCGAGCATACCGTCAGGCATGGAATTATGGGAAGTCTATTCCCGTAGCAGCAGGCAGGCAGGCAAGAGTCAGCATCGTTTGATGCTTTCTTTTATTTGGAGTCACCGTTTGGATGGCAGATCCAGGGCTTCTGTTGCACGCTCTTTTGAAGGCATTGCATTTTATTGTAAGTTGAAGGGACAGCCTGACTTTACTAAAAGCTTTCTGATTGTGAAGGCTTTAAAGGGTTGGGCACGGGTATCCTGGCCAGTAGCTGACCGTAGGAAACCTGTGGACACTCATTTGCTTCTGGCAGTATTAGGGGCAGTTAACGGAGTTGCTCTTACTGAGTATGACGCGGTCCTGATCCAAGTGGCGTTTTCTATGGCTTTTCACGGCGCCTTGCGGGTATCGGAGCTGGTGGCGTCTTCCAAATGGGTTGATGCCACCATGCTCCTCTCGGATATCTCGGTCAGTGAAAGGTCTGTGCTGTTTAGGATACGGCGGTCAAAGACCGACCAGGCTGGTAAGGGTAGGTGGATCTCGTTGAGTCCGTCTAAGGACAAATGGATCTACCCTGTGGCACTAGCTACGCATTATTACGGCAAGAACATTCAATTTCGATTTAGTTATTTGTATAGACCTGATGGAGTTCATTTAACAGAGGAGGGTTTGTCATTGTTTATTGGGGATCTTATGGATGGTGTTTTTGGGGTAGTACTTGGTATGGTGGCAGTGCGGCGGTTCTATAAGCAGAACCTTGCTGTGGCGGGAAAGAACAGCAGGTCACCAGTCCGGGTTCAATTATGATTTAAGGGCACCCCCTTCGTTGACCGGTAGTTGGCTGTACCAACCTAACGGGGGGCAGTATCACCACCTAAACGGGTGGGAAGTCAAGATGGGGGTGAGCGTTACCTTTTGTTGATGATATGATTTACATGGTTATGTGTATGCACTCTGGGCGATCTACGCCTGCTATGCCTTTTGTTGTTTGTGTGTTGACATAGCAGATCTGGCTGATTTCTGGCCGTCCTTTCTTTGCCACCATACATCCTTAAATAAATAATAATTATTATTGCTCCAATAAATCGCCATCAAGTTATCTGCCAAATCCACATCTCAGTGTCTTTATTTTATGTTAGTATGATAAGTGGTTTGCACACATGACAACACCTCATCCGATAGAAGGTTTATGGCCATTCTGTGTGACCATAGTTACTCATAAGTCCAATAATTGACTGATCTGTGACCGAGCTACATGTACATACTGTACGTATGCATGTATGTATGTAGTCACTAGGATTTGCAAAGCCGTTAGTGGGTGTGTCCATACAAGTTCAGGCAGCTGCGATATTTGCATATTTCTGTGCAGCTGCTTCGGCATTAGCGCCGATCTCTGAATCAGACCCAAAATCCTGACTTGGTGCCACAGCCAATCACAATTGGGACGACCCCTCTACAATCACCAGAGGGTCCCGCGCTCTCCTACCTATTCTTGCTGCTCGTGTCTTAGGCTCAGATGCTGCAGTTCTGGAGAAGGACAGATGCATGAAAGCATAGCAACGAGTCTTTTAGGTCTTTCTCCCAATAACCAACCCAACATTTATTCAATAGTACCCATGACCTCCAACCCGCTACCAGCACATCACATTACTAGTGATCACATTTAGGGGCATAGTTATCACAATCCACATGAGAGATGCGGAAGGGATGGGATTTGCATCGCCTAAACTTAGGCGTGTTTTTATTTTTTGGTTCAGCAAATTTACTAAGAAGCGAGTTTAGGTGAAAGTCAGTTTTCCGATGGTGAAGCAAATTGAGATTTCTCTCCAGAGTTACAAGTGAAGATGAGATAACTGACCCGAGATTGCAGTGTTTTCTCTCCCTGGAATTCATGCCCGAGCTAGCAGCCTGCACATATCAGTGAGACACAGCCAGGGGAGCCCTTTCACTGTGCCCCCCAGCCGCAGCATCAGTCCTGACTGCTAGTCAGCCTAGGCCAGGGATCCCTATTGAGTACCCCTCCAATCAAGGGGTAACCCTCTCCAGGGCACCCCTGGCCTAGGCTGATAGCCCGGGGCTATCCCCACCACCCCTGGGTGGTGGGTGGCGGGTTGATAGTGTCGGTGTTGTGTAAAATTAGATAAATCAATATTGTCTTTCCAGTCAAACTACAAGTGCCAGCAAGCCTCCCCCACGTGCTGGTACTTGGAGAACCACAAGTACCAGCATGCAGGGCATTAAGGGCCTGCTTGGACCTGTAGTTCACTTGTAAATAAATGAGTAAAAAAACACTAAACACACAGTGAAATAAAAGTTTTATTACACACATACACACACTGACTTACCTGCTGCCAGATGTTCGCGTCCACTTGTCAACGTAAAGTATCCGAGGGACAAACCTATAAGAAAAAGCCATCACTCACCCTTATGTCCCGCGACGTTCTCCGCAGATATCCAATTCTGTGGGCGGAGACACTGTAACAGCATGCATCACCATACTGTAACAGTGTTGCTAATGATTTCAGTCTCCCGGCCGAGAGACAATCAGCGGCGTCTTCCATTAGCGGCCGCTTATTGGCTGGGACCCACGTGGAGGAGTCGCTCATTGGCTAAGTCCACGTGGTTACAGGGGCAGCCAGAATGTTGGCAAGCATGCTCCCAGCTCTGCTCTGCCAGTCATAGCAGAGCAGGAGTTAGTGAAATGCGGTAAAACCCTGGATGACATCATCTCCAGGTGATGTTATTATCACAGGGCTTCCCCTGTTATTTTATCACAACTCAGTTTAGTAAATCTGAGCAGATCACATCTCCCATTAAAGTTATGGGAAATGTGAGCTGCTTAAAAATTTGATCATTATGGCCTGGAGGGGAGTTTAGTGAATTCTCCTAAATTGCCCTTTTGTATATTATATAAACACCCGTTTTCACAATATTTTAGTAAAAATAATATTAATAACTATGCCCATTAATATACAATAAGTTATTTCCCCCCAAACAGTCCCAATTTTAAATTAATAGTATGTACATTCCATATATCAATATCTTTCTATTCCTAACAGCCCCAAAATTTGTATATATACAGTATATATTTATTTCCAGTTATTTATATAGCGCACAGATATTCTGCAGTGCTTTACAGAGATTATTTGGCCACTCACATCGGTCCCTGCCCCAGTGCTGCATAGAATACTCTTATCACTGCTGTGTGATTGGTGATAGTTTCTACCGGGTGGGATCCTGGAAACGCTGAGGTGGATTACGCTGTGTGGATTTGGTAATAGTTTCTCCTGTGGGGACTGAGGGTCTCTAGCTATTTCGTGGAATTGTTCTGGGACCTTATACTCTACTGTTCACTGTATTTACCTGATATATTATCTATTTGTCTGTGTGCTGTGGAAAAATAAACCATCACTTTGGTTTCATCTGCTCGGTGTCTGTGTGATTGAGAGAACCCCGTATCCTCACATTTGGTATATATTCATGTTTTGTAAATAGTCATCCATTTCCCCACCTTAAATTAATAGGCACTATTAGTTACAGTATATTACATGGTCCTCACCAAAAAAAAAAAAAATTGTTCCCACCCATAGCATATTCAACAGGGTTCGATATAATTGTTTGATGTTCATAATGTTTCCAGTCATGCTGTCTAATCCATTGTGTTGACAGGTACTGTATGTCGACAAAGGACACTGAAATGCTTATTTTTTAAACATCTATTTTCTTTATTGTCCCGAACACATTGTAACCGTGTTCATATGGTGACATTTGACATTCTTGTGTTGACATTTGACTGTGTACTGTATATAGTGATTGTCTGCTTCCTGACGGCATGCTCAGCCCCCACCCCATTACATGAATAACCCATCCTCCGCATGTTCCATTCATTGTTTTCCCACCATTACACCAATAAATGAATGGCTCAGCCCCCACCCCATTACATGAACAGCACATCCTCCGCATGTTACATTCAATGTTTTCCCACCATTACACCAATAAATGAATGGCTCAGCCCCCACCCCCATTACATGAAAAACCCATGCCCCGCATGTTACATTCAATGTTTTCCCACCATTACACCAATAAATGAATGGTTCAGCCCCCACCCCCATTACATGAATAGCCCATTCCCCGCATGTTACATTCAATGTTTTCCCACCATTACACCAATAAATGAATGGCTCAGCCCCCACCCCCATTCCATGAATAGCCCATCCCCTGCATGCTACATTCAATGTTTTCCCACCATTACACCAATAAATGAATGGCTCAGCCCCCACCCCATTACAAGAATAGACCATTCCCCGCATGTTACATTTAATGTTTTCCCACCATTACACCAATAAATGAATGGCTCAGCCCCCACCCACATTACATGAATAGCCGATCCTCTGCATGTTACATTCAATGTTTTCCCACCATTACACCAATAAATGAATGGCTCAGCCCCCACCCCCATTACATGAATAGCCCATCCCATGCATGCTAAATTCAATGTTTTCCCACCATTACACCAATAAATGAATGGCTCAGCCCCCACCCCCATTACATGAATAGCCCATCCCCCGCATGCTACATTAAATGTTTTCCCACCGTTAAACCAATAAATGAATGGCTCAGCCCCCACCCCATTACATGAAAAGTCCATCCGCCGCATGCTACATTCAATGTTTTCCCACCATTACACCAATAAATGAATGGCTCAGCCCCCACCCCCATTACATGAATAGCCCATCCTCCGCATGTTACATTCAATGTTTTCCCACCATTACACCAATAAATGAATGGCTCAGCCCCCACCCCCATTACATGAATAGCCCATGCCACGCAGGTTACATTCAATGTTTTCCCACCATTACACCAATAAATGAATGGCTCAGCCCCCAACCCCATTACATGAATAGCCCATCCTCCGCATGTTACATTCAATGTTTTCCCACCATTACACCAATAAACAAATGGCTCAGCCCCCACCCCATTACATGAATAGCCCATCCTCCGCATGTTACATTCAATGTTTTCCCACCATTACACGAATAAATGAATGGCTCAGCCCCCACCCCATAACATGAATAGCCCATCCTCCGCATGCTACATTCAATGTTTTCCCACCATTACCCCAGTAAATGAATGGCTCAGCCCCCACCCCCATTACATGAATAGCCCATACCCCGGATTTTACATTCAATGTTTTCCCACCATTTCACCACTAAATGAATGGCTCAGCCCCTACCCCCATTACATGAATAGCCCATCCCCCACATGTTACATTCAATGTTTTCCCACCATTACACCACTAAATGAATGGCTCAGCCCCCACCCCCTTTACATGAATAGCCCATCCCCCGCATTTGTTAAATTCAATGTTTTCCCACCACTACACCAATAAATGAATGGCTCAGCTCCCACCCCCATTACATGAATAGCCCATCCCCCGAATGTTACATTCAATGTTTTCCCACCATTACACCAATAAATTAATGGGTCAGCCCCCACCCCCATTACATGAATAGCCCATCCCCCGCATGTTACATTCAATGTTTTCCCTCCATTACACCAATAAATGAATGGCTCAGTCCCCACCCCATTCCATGAATAGCCCATCCCCCGCATTTTACATTCAATGTTTTCCCACCATTAAACCAATAAATGAATGGCTCAGTCTCCACCCCTATTACATGAATAGCCCATCCTCTGCATGTTACATTCAATGTTTTCCCACCATTACACCAATAAATGAATGGCTCAGCCTCCACCCCTATTGCATGAATAGCCCATCCCCCGCATGTTACATTCAATGTTTTCCCTCCATTACACCAATAAATGAATGGCTCAGTCCCCACCCCATTACATGAATAGCCCATCCCCCGCATGTTACATTCAATGTTTTCCCACCATTACACCGATAAACGAATGGCTCAGACCCCACCACATTACATGAATAGCCCATCCCCAGCATGTCACATTCAATGTTTTCCCACCATTACACCAATAAATGAATGGCTCAGCCTCCACCCCTATTACATGAATAGCCCATCCTCTGCATGTTACATTCAATGTTTTCCCTCCATTACACCAATAAATGAATGGCTCAGTCCCCACCCCATTACATGAATAGCCCATCCCCCACATGTTACATTCAATGTTTTCCCACCATTACACCAATAAATGAATGGCTCAGCCACCACCCCATTGCATGAATAGGCCATCCTCCGCATGTTACATTCAATGTTTTCCCACCATTACACCAATAAAGGAATTGCTCAGCCCCCACCCCCATTACATGAATAGCCCATCCTCTGCATGTTACATTCAATGTTTTCCCACCATTACACCAATAAATGAATGGCTCAGCCCCCACCCCCATTACATGAATAGCCCATCCCATGCATGCTACATTCAATGTTTTGCCACTATTACACCAATAAATGAATGGCTCAGCCCCCACCCCCATTACATGAATAGCCCATCCTCCGCATGCTACATTAAATGTTTTCCCACCATTACACCAATAAATGAATTGCTCAGCCCCCACCCCTTTACATGAAAAGCCCATCCCCCGCATGATACATTCAATGTTTTCCCACCATTACACCAATAAATGAATGGCACAGCCCCCACCCCCATTACATGAATAGCCCCAATAAATGAATAACCCATCCCCCGCATGTTACATTCAGTGTTTTCCCTCCATTACACCAATAAATTAATGGCTCAGTCCCCACCCCATAACATGAATAGCCCATCCCCCGCAAGTTACATTCAATGTTTTCCCACCATTACACCAATAAACGAATGGCTCAGCCCCCAACCACATTACATGAATAGCCCATCCCCAGCATGTCACATTCAATGTTTTCCCACCATTACACCAATAAATGAATGGCTCAGCCCCCACCCCCATTACATGAATAGCCCATCCCCCGCATGTTACATTCAAATGTTTTCCCTCCATTACACCAATAAATGAATGGCTCAGTCCCCACCCCACTACATGAATAGCCCATCCCCCGCATGTTACATTCAATGTTTTCCCACCATTACACCAATAAATGAATGGCTCAGCCCCCACCCCATTGCATGAATAGGCCATCCTCCGCATGTTACATTCAATGTTTTCCCACCATTACACCAATAAATGAATGGCTCAGCCCCCACCCCCATTACATGAATAGCCCATCCTCTGCATGTTACATTCAATGTTTTCCCACCATTACACCAATAAATGAATGGCTCAGCCCCCACCCCCATTACATGAATAGCCCATCCCCCGCATGCTACATTAAATGTTTTCCCACCATTACACCAATAAATGAATTGCTCAGCCCCCACCCCATTACATGAAAAGCCCATCCCCCGCATGCTACATTCAATGTTTTCCCACCATTACACCAATAAATGAATGGCACAGCCCCCACCCACATTACATGAATAGCCCCAATAAATGAATAGCCCATCCCCCGCATGTTGCATTCAATGTTTTCCCACCATTACACCAATAAATGAATAACTCAGCCCCCTCCCCATTACATGAATAGCCCATCCCCCGCATTTTACATTCAATGTTTTCCCAGCATTACACCAATAAATGAATGGCTCAGCCTCCACCCCCATTACATGAAAAGCCCATCCCCCGCATGCTACATTCAATGTTTTCCCACCATTACACCAATAAATGAATGGCTCAGCCCCCACCCCCATTTCATGAATAGCCCATCCCCCGTATGTTACATTCAATGTTTTCCCACCATTACACCAATAAATGAATTGCTCATCCCCCACCCCATAACATGAAAAGCCCATCCTCCGCATGTTACATTCAATGTTTTCCCACCATTACACCAATAAATGAATGGCACAGCCCCAACCCACATTACATGAATAGCCCCAATAAATGAACAGCCCGTCCCCTGCATGTTACATTCAATGTTTTCCCACCATTACACCAATAAATGAATGGATCAGCCCCCACCCCATTACATGAATAGCCAATCCCCCGCATGTTACATTCAATGTTTTCCCACCATTACACCAATAAATGAATGGATCAGCCCCCACCCCATTACATGAATAGCCCATCCCCTGCATATTACATTCAATGTTTTCCCAGCATTACACCAATAAATGAATGGCTCAGCCCCCACCCCATTACATGAATAGCCAATCCCCCGCATGTTACATTCAATGTTTTCCCACCATTATAAATGAATGGCTCAGCCCCCACCCCATTACATGAATAGCCCATCCCCCGCATGTTACATTCAATGTCTTCCCACCATTACACCAATAAATGAATGGCTCAGCCCCCACCCCATTACATGAATAGCCCATCCCCCGCATGTTACATTCAATGTTTTCCCACCATTATACCAATAAATCAATGGCTCAGCCCCCACCCCCATGACATAAATAGCCCATCCTCTGCATGTTACATTCAATGTTTTCCCACCATTACACCAATAAATGAATGGCTCAGCCCCCACCCCCATATCATGAATAGCCCATCCCCCGTATGTTACATTCAATGTTTTCCCACCATTACACCAATAAATGAATGGCTCAGCCCCCACCCCCATAACATGAATAGCCCATCCCCCGTATGTTACATTCAATATTTTCCCACCATTACACCAATACATGAATGGCTCAGCCCCCACCCCCATTACATGAATAACCCATCCCCCGCATGTTACATTTAATGTTTTCCCACCATTACACCACTAAATGAATGGCTCAGCCCCCACCCCCATTACATGAATAGCCCATCCCCCGCATGTTATATTCAATGTTTTCCCACCATTACACCAATAAATGAATGGCTCAGCCTCCACCCCCATTATATGAATAGCCCATCCCCCACATGTTACATTCAATGTTTTCCCTCCATTACACCAGTAAATGAATGGCTCAGTCCCCACCCCATTCCATGAATAGCCCATCCCCCGCATTTTACATTCAATGTTTTCCCACCCTTACACCAATAAACGAATGGCTCAGCCCCCACCCCTATTACATGTATAGCCCATCCTCTGCATGTTACATTCAGTGTTTTCCCACCATTACACCAATAAATGAATGGCTCAGCCCCCACCCCCATTACATGAATAGCCCATCCCCCGCAGTTACATTCAATGTTTTCCCTCCATTACACCAATAAATGAATGGCTCAGTCCCCTCCCCATTACATGAATAGCCCATCCCCCGCATGTTACATTCAATGTTTTCCCACCATTACACCAATAAACGAATGGCTCAGCCCCCACCCCATTACATGAATAGCCCATCCCACGCATGTTACATTCAATGTTTTCCCACCATTACACCAATAAATGAATGGCTTAGCCCCCACCCCATTACATGAATAGGCCATCCCCCGCATGTTACATTCAATGTTTTCCCACCATTACACCAATAAATGAATGGATCCAATCCCCATTATATTGTCTGAATACACCCCATTAATATTTTAATAAATGGTTATTGACATGTATTCGGCATTTCGGGCTATACAGAGATGGTCGTACATAGCGACCCATGTGATCACAGATGATACAGATGATTGCACTAGGTATCGGGCAGCGATGATAGTGATTGTCACGAACCCGGGCTGACCCGCAGATACAACATTCTGGATCAGCTGGTTGTGATATCAGCGCACTGTGGTCACTTTCCAAAATACACGGTCCTTCTGCCACCACGCAGACGGTTCTCCGGAGGTCTGCGATCTCCCACCAGATTAATAATAAATCACATTCAAATTATACACAAATATGTAGCTTGGGCCTATCCAGGCACACAAGTTCAATAAGAATCACAGAGAATATGCTAGATTAAATGTGTTTAATCCCAAAAATATGTTCAAGGCTTAGTTACAAAAATATGAATAAAATGACAAACAGATTATAATGCAAATATTTTCAAAAAATAAAAGAGAACTCGGAGTCCCTAAGACAACTTACACTAAAGTTCTTAGCACTGCTGATGGGGTGGGGGATCTCACCCACAGGAATATCCTGATGCACTCCCAGGACTTCTGTCTGAACCCCAAGGAGTGAACATTGAATGCTGGGTGGTATTCCTCTTTTATACATCCCCAAGTCTTTGTTCATAGTTAACAGGGTCTCCCTATCAGGTCAGCAGGGTTTGAGATCAATAGATTTCCAATACAGGGTTACCTGGCCAAACTAACAGGGTCCCTGCTTTAAAGATAAGTGATGATATAACTCACTCTTCAGCTTCCCCCTTCTAGACCTATAGTAAATACCAGAATCCTTATCTCAGCCTCTATAGCATAACAAGAGTCTTTATAGGTAGGGCACTGGGGTACAAGGAGGTCTGGTTCTGGGATAACCATCTAGGACACTGACTTCAGGAGTCATAAACAAGGAGAGGGCTAGTTGTTCACACAAGACCTCACACTGTGAGGTATATACATTATTTTGTTATCTGCAAGCCATCCACTTTATGTACGATTCTCCTTTTCTAAACCCAGTCCTTCCTGACCTCCACACCGAATAACAATTGACACACCATGCTTATACAGAATATAAAATGACAACATCACACAATATTATCATTTGTGAGGGCATATTCGTCACAGTGATGGAGGCGACTTTCACCAGCAGATGAATAGGGCGATGCCACAGCATAGACTATTATGTACACAAGCAAAGACCTGCATGTATTTGTAATGCAGCCAGCAACGTGGATTTGGTATCACTGAGGCAAAAAACAGAGCAAATACAAGTGCACTTTATTTTATATCTATAAATAGCAAAGCACACAGGACACACGTAGCACAAATACCAAGAGCTGGGGCATTGCCATACAAAGAGCTACTAAGGGGGCTATAGCCACTGTCTGCAGTACATTGGATCGCTGTCTCTGTCACCCAGACACTCCTCCAGTGGGCAGGAAACTAGGGCACTGCCCTATTCAGCACTGCCGATCGCAGATTCACGATTATCGGTGCATTTAAGGGATGGTGCGGGGGCAGCCAGCATTCCCGGGGTTTTCTTGGAGTGGCCAGCCCAGGATCTGTGTTGATCAACGCAGTGCGGAGGCACCCAGCATTATTAGAGATGTGCGCCGACCCGCCTGTTTTGTTTTTGGATCTGGATCTACCCTGGTTTTGGATCTGAATCTGGTTTTGGATTTTTTTCCTTGGTGTTTTGTTTTCGTGTTTTGGTTTTAGATCTGGATTTTTTTCATAAAAAATAAAAAAAACAGATAAAATCACATAAAATGGGCCTTTTTCATGACAATTTTGGTTACCTCACAGCTCACAATATTGATTGTATTCATCTAGTTAAAGGGCCAAAAAGGTTGCATCCAGCTTGCTGGCTCAAAACTGATTGATATAATTATTACTAGAGTTGAGGACTGTGCAAAGATGATGGTTGGGATACCCTTGAGGATTGAAGGCATGAGCCTTCATAGAGGACAAGGAAGTTGACGGCCTTGCATTATCATGATGACTGCTGCCAGCAGCTACAACATGTGGCTCTTGGCCTTGCTCTCCTGTCATGTGACAGCCCTCCATATTTTCTGCGGTCTTGAAGCAATGTCACAAGCACCAATAGTGTAGCCAAGGTGCGGTTACAAAATTCACGCACGTGCAGTCGTGCGCACACAGAAAAAATTATACAAAGGATACTTTTCTTTTTTTCGGGTCCAGAACTTGGGCCCAGAGCACAGATTGGTGATGACTGGAGTTGGGCAGCACTAGATTGCATTGCTGTATCTTATGTGGCTAAGCCTAACACGCACACACACACAGAAAATAGACAAAAAACACTATTTTTTTTGGGGGGGGGGTTTGGGTCCAGAACTTGGGCCTAGAGCACAGATTGATCATGACTGGAGTCGGGCAGCACTAGGTTGCAACTTGCGTTGCTGGCTGGATCTTGTGCAGTACTGCGGTTAAGCCTAACACGCATGCGCACACACACACGCACGCGCACACGCACGCACACACACGCGCGCACACACAGAAAAATATAAAAGACACTTTGATTTTTTTTTTACTATATTTTTTTTTTATTTTTTTGAGTCCAGAACTTGGGCCCAGATGGACACAGCACCAGCCCAGATGTATCTGCAGTTCTGCACCAGCCTAGATGTATCTGCAGTTCTGCACCAGCCCAGATGTATCTGCAGTTCTGCACCAGCCCAGATGGACACAGCAGACATGAAAAACATCAGCCCAGGACACAGCAGACAGCACAGTGACAGCACCAGCCCAGATGGACACAGCAGACAGCACAGTGACAGCACCAGCCCAGAATGGATCAGCAGTCACCAGCCCAGGACACAGGAGACAGCACCAGCCCAGGACACAGCAGACAGCACCAGCACCTCTCCCAGCCCTACACTACCCACCCTCCCTGTTCAGTCTCCACAGCCGGAGTGAAATGGCGTCCGTCGCGTGGTCCCTTATATACTACATTGATCATAGAGACGAAAGCTTGTGAACCGCGAGATTTCGTCTCTATAGTTTGCCTCAATTTGAGAGATCCGAGTAAGGCGGGAACATCCGAGCTGGCTTGGATCTGACTCGGATATGCTAAATTCAGGTGGATTCGGATCTCTGGAAACCGAACCCGCTCATCTGTAATTATTATTATTATTATTATTATTATTATTATTATTATTATCCTTTATTTATATGGCACCACAAGGGTTCCGCAGCGCCTTACAAAGTACAAAAACAAAGTACAGAAACAGTTGAACAGAACAAGAAAACAGTGACATACAGTACAAGATAAGTACATGGCATATAAACATTGCTGCAACAGTATCAGGGTGTCAAGAGTTAGGTGCGGTTAGAATGAGTATAGAGTAAATAATATAAGTGAAGGAAGAAAAATCACATGAGGGAAGAGGGCCCTGCTTGTGAGAGCTTACATTCTAAAGGGTAGGGGCAGACAGACAGGGGTGACACAGATGGGGTGGACAGAGGGTTGGGATGACAGATGGGTGGATTCCTATTTTACAGTATGTGAGGAAGTCATTGGGAGTAAGATTTACACCACTGACATTCTACTTTACGTGGCAGTATTTGTAGCCTTCTGTGGAAAGCCACGGGTTATTTCAGTTTACGTGAAGTTTGATGGGTAGCTGAAGTCACTTCATCAAGGGCTATTTAAAGAGCTTAGTTAAGGTGTGAACCAACAGTCGCAGGTAAATGTAGACATTTTGTGAATGTAGCTGTTGTAAAGAGACGTTCAGATGTAAAATAATGATGATAAGTTGTGATCGAGTTTTCCTGGAGTGGCCAGCCCAGTATCTGTGTTGATCAATGCAGTGTCCTGGGCTCTCAAGCCGGCCATCCTGAGTAAGCTGAGGCTCACTCAGCTGGCTGGAGCCCCGGCACCGTCTACCATCGTGACCATTGACCACCGATGGTCGCGATGGTGATCCCAACCTGCGACCTCCGTCACAGTGCTGGGATTGCAAATTCAGCAGGGGTGTCATACACCTCCTGCTGCATTTGCGTAATAGCAAAGCTTGCAGCTTTGCAATTGTGGACCTGATTCAGAGCCGGAACGCTATTTGCAGACGTTCAGAAAAAGGGGCTGGCTATTTAAATTAAGCGCTCGCTCTTTGCGGTCTGTTGACGCCTCTATGTCTGAACGAGCGAACGAAACATGCGCTCACTATTTAGGAAAAAACGCCCCCTGGCCGCTCGCATCCTGCGTCATCTCCGCTATTTATTTGATTAATCGAGTACATCGAAAGGCGTATGAACTGCTCGCAGTGCTTGTGGTAGCATTTTCCTACCGCAATCATGCGAGCAGTTCAGGCTAAAAGACAACCAAGTGACGTGGTCAATGACGCTGCTTTGTTAATTATGCACTCCCATTAAACGCCCGTTTTGACCGTTTGGCACGCCTGCGTTCAGATCTCCACTCCCCGTTTTCAAGCACCTTCCCCTGTTACCACCCACAAACGCCTCATTCTGTCACTCAAATTAGCAGGCATTCGCTATTTTGCGAGCACACGATTTTCGACCGCACTGACTGGTTCGCGCATGTGTACTAAAACCCATACGCATGCACAGATGTGCGAACATCGCTCGGAGCGAACGAGCCGCCGCTTATGAGCGGCTCTGGATCAGGCCCTGTGATCCTTGCTGAATCAGTCCTAGTCCAATGTCCTCATGCATTTCACATAGTAAAGGTGCATACAGACACAATGATTTTTTGAACGATTATCGATAACGATATTGTTTATCGTTCAATTGTTGAAAAAAATCGTTCACTTTCTGAGTTAAAAGGATGAACGATTATCGTTCATGCGCCTTCACGTTTGTAGTTTGTTGTTTGTAGTTCAGTCAGACTGACCAACTGAACGATTTGCATTAAGGGAATATGCAAAACTTGTTTGTAGTTCAAAAAAATCGTTCATTACACTTTAAAAAATCTGACAGATAATCTGACAGAAAAGCGTTCTTTAAGCTGTATACACACACAACGATTGAGTTAATGAACGATTTTAGTAAACGATTTTCTACCTTGAAAAAATGAACTAAAATCGTTTACTAAAGTTGTTCATTTACTATGTTCATTTAAATGTAATGAACGATTTTTTAGAACTACAAACGATTTTTGCATATCCCCTTATTGAAAATCGTTGAGTTGACAAGTCTGACTGAACTACAAACTACAAACGTGAACGCGCATGAACGAAAATCGTTCATTGTTTGACTCAGAAAGTGAACGATTCTTACAAACGATTATCGTTAAACGATATCGTTTAATGATAATCGTTCAAAAAATCGTTGTGTGTATATGCAGCTTTACTCCCCACTAGGGCAACTAACACTTGGCTGCTTATGCGGGCGTTAAGGTCGCTAATATAGCAATGTTTATCCATGTCCTGTATTGTATTGTATTGTAAGTCAATAGTTACATTTTTTGCCTATGTACTTTGTAAGGCGCTGCGGAACACTTGTGGCGCCATATAAATAAATAATAATAATAATAATATATATTCTTTCCTTCATTTGAGGGGAACACCAAGATACCTATAGATCCAAAGGAAGCACCGGAACCAACTCTTTCTTTCTTACAAATATAGAAAAGCCTGCAGGGCATACCACCTCACCCTGTAATATTTACATTGCATTGTGACTGGATTTTTTTTGTTAGGTATCTAAAATGTACCATAAAAGAGGTACAGTAACTACATTCACCTGGGCAACCCATGCCCCTGAGGCACCAGGGAAAGTAGCGCTGGCCACTAGCTGAAGACTTTGCGGTAGTTTTTTTCACTGGCAGTCACCTATTATGTGCCAAGAGAGACAGTCACCTAGTATGTGCCAGGAGAGACAGTCACCTATTATGTGCCAAGAGAGACAGTCACCTATTATGTGCCAAGAGAGACAGTCACCTATTATGTGTCAGGAGAAACAGTCACCTATTATGTGCCAAGAGAGACAGTCACCTATTATGTGCCAAGAGAGACAGTCACCTATTATGTGCCAAGAGAGACAGTCACCTATTATGTGCCAGGAGAGACAGTCACCTATTATGTGCCAGGAGAGACAGTCACCTATTATGTGCCAGGAGAGACAGTCACCTATTATGTGCCAGGAGAGACAGTCACCTAGTATGTGCCAAGAGAGACAGTCACCTATTATGTGCCAAGAGAGACAGTCACCTATTATGTGCCAAGAGAGACAGTCACCTATTATGTACCAGGAGAGACAGTCAGCTATTATGTGCAAAGAGAGACAGTTAGCTATTATGTACCAGGAGAGACAGTCAGCTATTATGTACCAGGAGAGACAGTTAGCTATTATGTGCAAAGAGAGACAGTTAGCTATTATGTGCAAAGAGAGACAGTTAGCTATTATGTACCAGGAGAGACAGTCAGCTATTATGTGCAAAGAGAGACAGTTAGCTATTATGTACCAGGAGAGACAGTCAGCTATTATGTGCAAAGAGAGACAGTTAGCTATTATGTACCAGGAGAGACAGTCAGCTAGTATGTGCCAGGAGAGACAGTTAGCTAGTATGTGCCAGGAGAGACAGTCACCTATTATGTGCCAGGAGAGACAGTCACCTATTATGTGCCAGGAGAGACAGTCACCTATTATGTGCCAGGAGAGACAGTCACCTATTATGTGCCAAGAGAGACAGTTAGCTATTATGTACCAGGAGAGACAGTCAGCTATTATGTGCAAAGAGAGACAGTTAGCTATTATGTACCAGGAGAGACAGTCAGCTAGTATGTGCCAGGAGAGACAGTTAGCTAGTATGTGCCAGGAGAGACAGTCAGCTAGTATGTGCCAGGAGAGACAGTCACCTATTATGTGCCAAGAGAGACAGTTAGCTATTATGTGCAAAGAGAGACAGTTAGCTATTATGTACCAGGAGAGACAGTCAGCTAGTATGTGCCAGGAGAGACAGTCACCTATTATGTGCCAAGAGAGACAGTTAGCTATTATGTACCAGGAGAGACAGTCAGCTAGTATGTGCCAGGAGAGACAGTTAGCTAGTATGTGCCAGGAGAGACAGTCACCTATTATGTGCCAGGAGAGACAGTCACCTATTATGTGCCAAGAGAGACAGTTAGCTATTATGTACCAGGAGTGACAGTCAGCTATTATGTGCCAGGAGAGACAGTTAGCTAGTATGTGCCAGGAGAGACAGTCACCTATTATGTGCCAGGAGAGACAGTCACCTATTATGTGCCGGGAGTGACAGTTAGCTAGTATGTGCCAGGAGAGACAGTCAGCAAGTATGTGCCAGGAGAGACAGTCACCTATTATGTGCCAAGAGAGACAGTTAGCTATTATGTACCAGGAGAGACAGTCAGCTAGTATGTGCCAGGAGAGACAGTTAGCTAGTATGTGCCAGGAGAGACAGTCACCTATTATGTGCCAAGAGAGACAGTTAGCTATTATGTACCAGGAGAGACAGTCAGCTATTATGTGCAAAGAGAGACAGTTAGCTATTATGTACCAGGAGAGACAGTCAGCTAGTATGTGCCAGGAGAGACAGTTAGCTAGTATGTGCCAGGAGAGACAGTCACCTATTATGTGCCAAGAGAGACAGTCACCTATTATGTGCCAAGAGAGACAGTCACCTATTATGTGCCAGGAGAGACAGTCACCTATTATGTGCCAGGAGAGACAGTCACCTATTATGTGCCAGGAGAGACAGTCACCTATTATGTGCCAGGAGAGACAGTCACCTAGTATGTGCCAAGAGAGACAGTCACCTATTATGTGCCAAGAGAGACAGTCACCTATTATGTGCCAAGAGAGACAGTCACCTATTATGTACCAGGAGAGACAGTCAGCTATTATGTGCAAAGAGAGACAGTTAGCTATTATGTACCAGGAGAGACAGTCAGCTATTATGTACCAGGAGAGACAGTTAGCTATTATGTGCAAAGAGAGACAGTTAGCTATTATGTGCAAAGAGAGACAGTTAGCTATTATGTACCAGGAGAGACAGTCAGCTATTATGTGCAAAGAGAGACAGTTAGCTATTATGTACCAGGAGAGACAGTCAGCTATTATGTGCAAAGAGAGACAGTTAGCTATTATGTACCAGGAGAGACAGTCAGCTAGTATGTGCCAGGAGAGACAGTTAGCTAGTATGTGCCAGGAGAGACAGTCACCTATTATGTGCCAGGAGAGACAGTCACCTATTATGTGCCAGGAGAGACAGTCACCTATTATGTGCCAGGAGAGACAGTCACCTATTATGTGCCAAGAGAGACAGTTAGCTATTATGTACCAGGAGAGACAGTCAGCTATTATGTGCAAAGAGAGACAGTTAGCTATTATGTACCAGGAGAGACAGTCAGCTAGTATGTGCCAGGAGAGACAGTTAGCTAGTATGTGCCAGGAGAGACAGTCAGCTAGTATGTGCCAGGAGAGACAGTCACCTATTATGTGCCAAGAGAGACAGTTAGCTATTATGTGCAAAGAGAGACAGTTAGCTATTATGTACCAGGAGAGACAGTCAGCTAGTATGTGCCAGGAGAGACAGTCACCTATTATGTGCCAAGAGAGACAGTTAGCTATTATGTACCAGGAGAGACAGTCAGCTAGTATGTGCCAGGAGAGACAGTTAGCTAGTATGTGCCAGGAGAGACAGTCACCTATTATGTGCCAGGAGAGACAGTCACCTATTATGTGCCAAGAGAGACAGTTAGCTATTATGTACCAGGAGTGACAGTCAGCTATTATGTGCCAGGAGAGACAGTTAGCTAGTATGTGCCAGGAGAGACAGTCACCTATTATGTGCCAGGAGAGACAGTCACCTATTATGTGCCGGGAGTGACAGTTAGCTAGTATGTGCCAGGAGAGACAGTCAGCAAGTATGTGCCAGGAGAGACAGTCACCTATTATGTGCCAAGAGAGACAGTTAGCTATTATGTACCAGGAGAGACAGTCAGCTAGTATGTGCCAGGAGAGACAGTTAGCTAGTATGTGCCAGGAGAGACAGTCACCTATTATGTGCCAAGAGAGACAGTTAGCTATTATGTACCAGGAGAGACAGTCAGCTATTATGTGCAAAGAGAGACAGTTAGCTATTATGTACCAGGAGAGACAGTCAGCTAGTATGTGCCAGGAGAGACAGTTAGCTAGTATGTGCCAGGAGAGACAGTCACCTATTATGTGCCAGGAGAGACAGTCACCTATTATGTGCCAGGAGAGACAGTCACCTATTATGTGCCAGGAGAGACAGACACCTATTATGTGCCAAGAGAGACAGTTAGCTATTATGTACCAGGAGAGACAGTCAGCTATTATGTGCAAAGAGAGACAGTTAGCTATTATGTACCAGGAGAGACAGTCAGCTAGTATGTGCCAGGAGAGACAGTTAGCTAGTATGTGCCAGGAGAGACAGTCAGCTAGTATGTGCCAGGAGAGACAGTCACCTATTATGTGCCAAGAGAGACAGTTAGCTATTATGTGCAATGAGAGACAGTTAGCTATTATGTACCAGGAGAGACAGTCAGCTAGTATGTGCCAGGAGAGACAGTCACCTATTATGTGCCAAGAGAGACAGTTAGCTATTATGTACCAGGAGAGACAGTCAGCTAGTATGTGCCAGGAGAGACAGTTAGCTAGTATGTGCCAGGAGAGACAGTCACCTATTATGTGCCAGGAGAGACAGTCACCTATTATGTGCCAAGAGAGACAGTTAGCTATTATGTACCAGGAGTGACAGTCAGCTATTATGTGCCAGGAGAGACAGTTAGCTAGTATGTGCCAGGAGAGACAGTCACCTATTATGTGCCAGGAGAGACAGTCACCTATTATGTGCCGGGAGTGACAGTTAGCTAGTATGTGCCAGGAGAGACAGTCAGCTAGTATGTGCCAGGAGAGACAGTCACCTATTATGTGCCAAGAGAGACAGTTAGCTATTATGTACCAGGAGAGACAGTCAGCTAGTATGTGCCAGGAGAGACAGTTAGCTAGTATGTGCCAGGAGAGACAGTCACCTATTATGTGCCAGGAGAGACAGTCACCTATTATGTGCCAAGAGAGACAGTTAGCTATTATGTACCAGGAGTGACAGTCAGCTATTACGTGCCAGGAGAGACAGTTAGCTAGTATGTGCCAGGAGAGACAGTCACCTATTATGTGCCAGGAGAGACAGTCACCTATTATGTGCCAAGAGAGACAGTTAGCTATTATGTACCAGGAGAGACAGTCACCTATTATGTGCCAGGAGAGACAGACACCTATTATGTGCCAAGAGAGACAGTTAGCTATTATGTACCAGGAGAGACAGTCAGCTATTATGTGCAAAGAGAGACAGTTAGCTATTATGTACCAGGAGAGACAGTCAGCTAGTATGTGCCAGGAGAGACAGTTAGCTAGTATGTGCCAGGAGAGACAGTCAGCTAGTATGTGCCAGGAGAGACAGTCACCTATTATGTGCCAAGAGAGACAGTTAGCTATTATGTGCAAAGAGAGACAGTTAGCTATTATGTACCAGGAGAGACAGTCAGCTAGTATGTGCCAGGAGAGACAGTCACCTATTATGTGCCAAGAGAGACAGTTAGCTATTATGTACCAGGAGAGACAGTCAGCTAGTATGTGCCAGGAGAGACAGTTAGCTAGTATGTGCCAGGAGAGACAGTCACCTATTATGTGCCAGGAGAGACAGTCACCTATTATGTGCCAAGAGAGACAGTTAGCTATTATGTACCAGGAGTGACAGTCAGCTATTATGTGCCAGGAGAGACAGTTAGCTAGTATGTGCCAGGAGAGACAGTCACCTATTATGTGCCAGGAGAGACAGTCACCTATTATGTGCCGGGAGTGACAGTTAGCTAGTATGTGCCAGGAGAGACAGTCAGCTAGTATGTGCCAGGAGAGACAGTCACCTATTATGTGCCAAGAGAGACAGTTAGCTATTATGTACCAGGAGAGACAGTCAGCTAGTATGTGCCAGGAGAGACAGTTAGCTAGTATGTGCCAGGAGAGACAGTCACCTATTATGTGCCAGGAGAGACAGTCACCTATTATGTGCCAAGAGAGACAGTTAGCTATTATGTACCAGGAGTGACAGTCAGCTATTACGTGCCAGGAGAGACAGTTAGCTAGTATGTGCCAGGAGAGACAGTCACCTATTATGTGCCAGGAGAGACAGTCACCTATTATGTGCCAAGAGAGACAGTTAGCTATTATGTACCAGGAGAGACAGTCAGCTATTATGTGCCAGGAGAGACAGTCAGCTAGTATGTGCCAGGAGAGACAGTCACCTATTATGTGCCAGGAGAGACAGTCACCTATTATGTGCCAAGAGAGACAGTTAGCTATTATGTACCAGGAGTGATAGTCAGCTATTATGTGCCAGGAGAGACAGTTAGCTAGTATGTGCCAGGAGAGACAGTCACCTATTATGTGCCAGGAGAGACAGTCACCTATTATGTGCCAGGAGTGACAGTTAGCTAGTATGTGCCAGGAGAGACAGTCAGCTAGTATGTGCCAGGAGAGACAGTCACCTATTATGTGCCAGGACTGACAGTCAGCTAGTATGTGCCAGGAGTGACAGTTAGCTATTATGTGCCAGGAGAGACAGTCAGCTAGTATGTGCCAGGAGAGACAGTCAGCTAGTTTGTGCCAGGAGTGACAGTCAGCTATTATGTGCCAGGAGTGACAGTCAGCTATTATGTACCAGGGGTGACAGTCAGCTAGTATGTGCCAGGAGTGACAGTCAGCTATTATGTGCCAGGAGTGACAGTCAGCTATTATGTGCCAGGAGTGACTGTCAGCAATTATGTGCCAGGAGTGACAGTCAGCTATTACTTATGTGCCAGGAGTGACAGTCAGCTATTACTTATGTGCCAGGAGTGACAGTCAGCTAGTAGGTGCCAGGAGTGACAGTCAGCTATTACTTATGTGCCAGGAGTGACAGTCAGCTAGTATGTGCCAGGAGTGACAGTCAGCTAGTATGTGCCAGGAGTGACAGTCAGCTATTACTTATGTGCCAGGAGTGACAGTCAGCTAGTATGTGCCAGGAGTGACAGTCAGCTATTACTTATGTGCCAGGAGTGACAGTCAGCTAGTAGGTGCCAGGAGTGACAGTCAGCTATTACTTATGTGCCAGGAGTGACAGTCAGCTAGTATGTGCCAGGAGTGACAGTCAGCTATTATGTGCCAGGAGTGACAGTCAGCTGGAGAACTATTCCTGCCTGAAAAGAAACTGATGGGTTAATTCTGGGATATGACATGGTCTTAACTAAGTGTGATTTATGTCCTTTATGGCCAGATAAATGGTTGCCCCTTTGTTCTATGCCCAGCTGGTGGATTGGGTACCAGCATATCGGAAGGAAGCGGTGTAGCCACCCTTATGCGGGCACCCTGCGGTATATGGCTCCAGGAAGTCTCGCTGGACAAACCTCTAGTGATGTTTAATGGCCAGAGCAACCTCTCAGCAAACCTCCAGTAGCCCTAATACCCATAGGTCAAAAAAAACCCTAGATCTCCTGCATTCACCTGAGGCTGTGTTACGGCTGTTCTATCTGTACTCTATATCAAAGATATTCTCTACAGTGAAAACAAGGTTGTTAGTTCCACATAGTGCATCGCAGTGAGTGTGATAAGCTACAAGGGCTGCAGATGTCTCTCACACAGCTGTGTGCTATAACTGACACCCCTCTCACATTTGGGACCTCTGTCACTTTGCAGGGAGGGGTCTCCCCGTCTGACTTTTGCACACACACCCTGTATCACTCGCTCACTGTGGATGCTGCTGGCACAGTAATACACTGCGCTGTCTGGGAGAGAGACATGAGGAATTCTCAGGATGATCTTAGTGACTCTCTCGGGGCGGATGCTTATTCTTCCATCATCGAACCCCTTTTCCATCGTTGCGTTCTCTGTATTGTAGGTGTGCCCAATAAGCGCCAGCTCTCTCCCCTTCTCCTGACGGTACCAGTATTTTCTGGAGTAGTTGGAGTCGTCGTGCTCGCAGGTCAGGGAAACGTCCTTCGTTAGATGTGTCAGATGGAATTTAGGATTCTGGATAACATTGGTGGCCAGGCTGACTGCTGGGAGAGAGGACACATTGTAGCTAAGGATTAGTGCACACGTGTGTATCATATGATGCAATTATAGAAATATGCTACATGCGTATTTGAGTTTTATTTGTGATATAGAAATATGCTACATGCGTTTGAGTTTTATTTGTGATAGAGCAGGGAATTGTTACTCTGCTGTGTCTTGAATAACATATAGACATAACATATGTTGTATAACAGTACAGAGCACACATTGCTGTCCTTTTCATTTAGTAAGAAACATATTAAACAATGCTGCATAATATACAATGACTCCCACAAATATACAAATTATCTCTGTGACTCACGGTTCAGACACCACAGGGGGATAAGGAGTTGCAGAACCTGTGTCATCTCCAAGGGGTGCAGTTACTAGTGACACGTCTAAGCTGTATCATAGCCTATAGTAAAACAGGAAGTGACACGTCTGGGCTGTATCACGGCCAATAGTAATACAGGAAGTGACACGTCTGAGCTGCATCATGGCCTATAGTAATACAGGAAGTGACACGTCTAAGCTGTATCATAGCCTATAGTAAAACAGGAAGTGCCACGTCTGGGCTGTAGCATGGCCTATAGTAATACAGGAAGTGACACGTCTGGGCTGTAGCATGGCCTATAGTAATACAGGAAGTGACATGTCTGAGCTGCATCATGGCCTATAGTAATACAGGAAGTGACACATCTGGGCTGTAGCATGGCCTATAGTAATACAGGAAGTGACACGTCTGAGCTGTATCATAGCTGGTAGCAATACAGGAAATTACACTTCTCGGCTGTATCATGGCCTATAGTAATACAGGAAGTGACACGTATCGGCTGTATCGTGGCCTATAGTAATACAGGAAGTGACATGTCTGAGCTGCATCATAGCTGGTAGCAATACAGGAAATTACACTTCTCGGCTGTATCATGGCCTATAGTAATAGAGGAAGTGACACATATCGGCTGTATCGTGGCCTATAGTAATACAGGAAATGAGACGTCTGAGCTGCATCATGGCCTATAGTAATACAGGAAGTGACATGCCTGTGCTGCATCATAGCTGGTAGCAATACAGGAAGTGACACGTCTCGGCTATATCATGGCCTATTGTAATGCAGGAAGTGACACATCTGAGCTGCAATGTGGCCATACTTGCCTTCCCTCCAGGAATGGCCGGGTAGCCATCAGGTGGTGCTACTGGCTACCCGGAAAGCTGAACAAGTCTCCCAGGTTTGGGACCACCCGGCCATGCCCACCCACTTTACCGGTGAAGTGGTAGCACAGGCTGGCCGATGATGCAATTTGGATTGAATAGCATCATTGTGGCTCTGCACCGCGCTCAACAATGACAGGTACAATGCAATTGTGACATTACACCCTCAGACCCGTCCACATCTGCGGAGCCTTGTCCTCCGCAGTACCGACCTGGCTGCCTTCTCCTTGAGGAGGCAGCCAAAAGGTCAGCAAGTATGATGGTGGCTTATAGCAATGCAGGAAGTGACACATCTCAGGTGTATCATAGCTGTCGGTAATACAGGAAGCAACATGTCTGGGAGAGTTCCCAGAGGGGAAATGCAAATAATGGGAGATTACTGTATGGGGAAGGGTGCTTTGTGCCCCTCCCAACACAACACATGGGAGTTATAATTCAGTACCCTTTGCATGTGCCCGAAAAAGGGACATGGTCTAGCAGGATGGGGCATGGTCTTGCAGGATGGGGCATGGTCTTGCAGGAGGGGGCATGGTCTTGCAGGAAGGGGCATGGTCTTGCAGGAAGGGGCATGGTCTTGCAGGATGGGGCATGGTCTTGCAGGAAGGGACATGGTCTTGCAGGAAGGGGCATGGTCTTGCAGGATGGGGCATGGTCTTGCAGGAAAGGGACATGGTCTTGCAGGAAGGGGCATGGTCTTGCAGGATGGGGCATGGTCTTGCAGGAAGGGACATGGTCTTGCAGGAATGGGCATGGTCTTGCAGGAATGGGCATGGTCTTGCTGGAAGGGACATGGTCTTGCAGGATGGGGCATGGTCTTGCAGGAAGGGACATGGTCTTGCAGGAAGGGGCATGGTTTTGCATGAAGGGGTATGGTCTTGCAGGAATGGGACATGGTCTTGCAGGAAGGGGCATAGTCTTGCAGGATTGGGCATGGTCTTGCAGGAAGGAGCATGGTCTTGCAGGATGGGACATGGTCTTGCAGGAAGGGTGATGGTCTTGCAGGAAGGGTCATGGTCTTGCAGGAAGGGGACATGGTCTTGATAGTTATCATGTACATGAACTGTCAACAAACTGTCCTTTGTAATCTAGCAGTATCTAACCTTCTCCTCCGGCACCTGCAACAGCTCCAGTGTCTCCTGGCAGTCTCAGGGGGATGAGTACCAGCAGCAACGTTTACACAGTGGTGTTCCAGTGATTAGTAAAACCCTAACCCTAATTCCTACCCCTAACCCTCTCCCTAGTGCCATACCCTAACTCCCCTCTGCAGCCGAACTCTAACCATTCTCAGCATGTCGACATTTCACATGGCAATAGTTCAGATGTTGACATTGTGAACATGTCAAGATTCTGAGAATGTCAACAGTTTGAACCATGTCAACATTGTTGAGTCAACATTATGATTGTCGACAAGGTTACCGCCAACTTTTTGATTGGATACCATCCTTGCTGTGTTACAGTATAACTGTCTCTTTCATCTCTGTGTTACAGTATAACTGTCTCTTTCCTCTCTGTTATTGTGTACCTGTCTTTTTCCTTTATGTGTTATTGTATGACTGTCTATTTCCTCTCTGTGTTACAGTATAACTGTCTCTTTCCTCTCTGTTATTGTGTACCTGTCTTTTTCCTCTGTGTTATTGTATGACTGTCTATTTCCTCTCTGTGTTACAGTATAACTGTCTCTTTCCTCTCTGTTATTGTGTACCTGTCTTTTTCCTCTATGTGTTATTGTATGACTGTCTATTTCCTCTCTGTGTTATTGTATAACTGTCTCTTTCATCTCTGTGTTACAGTATAACTGTCTCTTTCATCTCTGTGTTACAGTATAACTGTCTCTTTCCTCTCTGTTATTGTGTACCTGTCTTTTTCCTCTATGTGTTATTGTATGACTGTCTATTTCCTCTCTGTGTTACAGTATAACTGTCTCTTTCATCTCTGTGTTACAGTATAACTGTCTCTTTCCTCTCTGTTATTGTGTACCTGTCTTTTTCCTCTATGTGTTATTGTATGACTGTCTATTTCCTCTCTGTGTTACAGTATAACTGTCTCTTTCATCTCTGTGTTACAGTATAACTGTCTCTTTCCTCTCTGTGTTACAGTATAACTGTCTCTTTCCTCTCTGTTATTGTGTACCTGTCTTTTTCCTCTATGTGTTATTGTATGACTGTCTATTTCCTCTCTGTGTTACTGTATAACTGTCTCTTTCATCTCTGTGTTACAGTATAACTGTCTCTTTCCTCTCTGTAATTGTGTACCTGTCTTTTCCTCTATGTGTTATTGTATGACTGTCTATTTCCTCTCTGTGTTACAGTATAACTGTCTCTTTCATCTCTGTGTTACAGTATAACTGTCTCTTTCCTCTCTGTTATTGTGTACCTGTCTTTTTCCTCTATGTGTTATTGTATGACTGTCTATTTCCTCTCTGTGTTACAGTATAACTGTCTCTTTCATCTCTGTGTTACAGTATAACTGTCTCTTTCATCTCTGTGTTACAGTATAACTGTCTCTTTCATCTCTGTTACAGTATAACTGTCTCTTTCCTCTCTGTTATTGTGTACCTGTCTTTTTCCTCTATGTGTTATTGTATGACTGTCTATTTCCTCTCTGTGTTACTGTCTAACTGTTTCTTTCCTCTCTATAAGGCCTATTCATCATCGGAGGCTGTATGGCCCCCTATGATGAAGTATTGATTTTGCTGCAAGGGATACTTAAGTATCCAACATGGAGTGGGGGAAACTTGCCCCAAGAGTAATTCATCATTACTCCGACGCAGGGACAGCTGCTCCAAAAAGCAGTGGTCCCCTCGGTTAGTATTGCAGCTACAGAAGTAGCTGCGTTACTTACCTCCTCCCCATTTTCCAAGCTACGCATGCATGACCCGAGGTCACGCATGCGCGCAGCTGCCGGGGAGGTAATGAGGAGGCGGCGGAGTGATCTGCTCGGATCCGTCTTCACATCCCCGGAACTCCTTCCCATAGGAAGGAGCGGTGAACTGAAAACAAGCTCCATCTGAAGATGGTGCTTGTTCTCGAAAGCAAATTTTGAAAGCTTTCAGTTTTTGGAGTTTGCTGAATATCAGGGGTCCTTTTTGGACCTGATGAGAATGGCCCGATAACTAAAATATGCGGAAACTAGTGTTTCTGCATGGGTGCTGGCAGGGCTTAAAGTGGTCCTGGAGAGGTGGTGGAACTTATCTCCCCCGCCATCTACTCCTCATTCCGCTCCGCCATGCTAATCTGACAGGCCAAAACAAGTGTGAAAACTGTTCTTTACACACACTATTGTGTATAGGAAACGGTAAAGTGAATGGTGGGGGGGGGACTTTTGGGACTATGACGGTGTGAAATGCATTTTAGATGATTTTTAGCCCTCCTGTCATCAGCTGAGACTACAATGTTAGATCACTTAAAAAGAAAATGTGATCCGACCATAGTTACTAAAAATAAATTGTAAACAAATACCGGGGGAAGCCCTGTGATAATAACGCCACCTGGAGGTGGTGTTATCCAGGGTCTCCCCCGGTTACCGGGCTCCCACTCTGCTCTAACGGGGAGAGCAGAGGCGGGAGCCGGTACCAGTAATCAGCTATGTGGTCTAAGCAGTCCGCAAGCTGATAACTGTAAAAAAAAGAAAAAAAAAATTAAACATTTTTCTTTTTACTTACCTGACTCCAGGGACCGGTGATCGGGCCTCCGGTGATGGCTCCTCTCCGGTCAGCTGGTCTCCCACAGTGCACTGGGGCCCGGTCATCAGGTGATCGGGCCCCAGTGCAGTATGGGAGATCACCTGATCGGGAAGACCGGAGAAGATCACCGGAGGCCAGGAGGATGCAGGTAAGTGTAATGAAGGGAGGGGGGGTTGCGGGGGGGGGGGTCGTGGGGGTCTGCGATCGTGGGGGAGGGGCTTAGCGCCGGGGGCGGGGCTTAGTGTTGGTGGGGTGTAGTAGCGGTGGTCGGTCGGCGCATGCGCGGGCTCTTAGTCGCGGTATTTTTTCCGAAAATACCGCGACTAGAGTGCGGATGGGATCCGCAGGGACAGAGCTTTATCGCAATGTGGCAAAGGACCGGAGAGGACTGCGGGGGTGAAAAGCAAAAGAGCTAACAAAGCTCCTCTCCACAGCCTCTTCCACCATACCGGTAGGCGGTCTTGGCCACAGGTATTTAACCCCTCCCTTGACCACCAGGGTTGTCGGGCACTAGGTCCATGGGGGCACATTCAGGCATTAGGCCTGTAGGCAAACAGGCAGGCACAAGGCCCGGGTGCAGTAGCGGGCATTAGGCCCTAAAGGAATCAATTGCCCTAATTAGGTGCAAGTGACCTGGGTACTAGGCCAGGTCACTAAAGGAGTAAGTAGGTGGGCACTAGGCCCATGCCATCAGCCAGGCGCTAGGCCTATACCCAGTGGCGTAACTAGGGTATTTGGAGCACAAGGCAAATTTGAAAATGGAGCCCCCCCTCACCACTATGTGCGCGCGCCGCAGGCAAGCCTCTTCGAAAAATGGGCATGGTCACGTGGGGCATGGCCACTGAAAAATGGGGCATGTCAACATGACACACACCCGTTTCTTGTCACTGGGAACATTTTTCCATTTGCACCTTAATGCAGTGCCCCTTATACAGTCCCCCCTATGCAGTGCCCCTAGTAGTGGTCCCCATTATATAGTACCCCCAGTATACAATGCCCCCAGTAGTGGTCCCTCTTATGCAGGCCCCCAGTAGTGCCCCTTATACAGTACCCCCAGTAGTAGTCCCCCTTATGCAGCCGCCATTAGTTTCACTTATACAGTGCCCCCAGTAGTAATCCCCCATATGCAGCCCCCCAGTAGTGCCCCTTATACAGTGCCCCCAGTAGTTTTCCCCCTTATGCAGGCCCCCCTGTAGTGGTCCCCCCTGTGCAGTGCCCCCATTAGTAAGCCCCTTATATAGTGCCCCAGTAGGAGTCCCCCTTGATGCAGTGCCCCCAATAGTAGTGGTCCCCCCAGTAATAGTCCCCAGTAGTGGTCCCCCCCAATGCAGTGCCCCCAGTAGTAGTCCCCCCTACACAGTGCCCTTTATAGTGGCCCCAGTAGGACTTCCCCTTAATGCAGTGCCCCCTGTAGTAGACCCCAGTAGTGGTCGACCCCGGATGCAGTGCCCCCAGTAGTATCCCCCCCAGTAGTAGCCCCCAGTAGTGGTCCCGTGCCCCCCCTCAAAGCAGTGACCCCAGTAGTAGTCCCCTCTTTAGTAATAGTCCCCCCCCCTGTAGTAGACCCCCAGTAGCGTTCCCCCCCGAAGCAGTGCCCCCAGTAGTAGTCCCCTCCTTAACAATAAATAAAGTAAAAATTCTTACCTGAATCCACGCTGCCGTCCGCACTTCAGTCCTCCCGGGCTGGCGCGCTCTACATTAAGGGAGAGACGTCATGATGTCAAGACGTCTCTCCCATTAACCACTGCAGGAGCCAGAAGGGTGCCGGCTCTTGCAGTGGGCGCTGCGGCTGCAGCAGTCAATGAGAGTCTATCTGATGCTCATTGACAGCTGTTTAACACACACATCGCCGCCAGCACTGGAAGCGATGTGTGTGCAGCAGCAGCAGCCAATGAGAGTCTGTCTGACCTCATTGGCTGCTGATTCACACACATCGCTGCTGCTCGGCAGTGATGTGTGTGCAGCAGCAGCCAATGAGAGTCGTCTGACTCTCATTGGCTGCTGGTCAACACACACATCGCCACCAGTGCTGGCAGCGATGTGTGTGTCAGCACAGCCTGAGTCCGCCCACCTGCCACCCTCCTCCTGGTGCAACTGGGCAAGCGCTCAGGGGTAGGGATGGGGCTCAGCTGTGCAGCACAGGACCGGCGCTGGGAAGCCTAGCGCCGGTCCTGTATAAATGTGTAGTGCTGGATAACTAGGATAACTGGATAACTAGAGCGGGACGCCCCCCCCCCACCATGCCGCCGGTCCCACAGCACCTAGGGCACATGCCCCGCTCATCCTGCCGTAGTTACGCCACTGCCTATACCCATTCAGGAGGGCACTAGACCCTGTTCAGTAAGCCCTATGGTAGGAAGGCCCATAGGCCTGAGCCCTGTATATAGTGTCCCTGGGCATTAGGCCCAGGACACTACCTGAGCCCCACTATTTGGCAGGCCCACAGGCCTGAGCCAGCAACATGAAAAAGGGACACTGGGCAGTAGGCAGGCACAAAGCCTGAGCCGCCAGCCCATTGAAAGTGGTTCTGGGCAATATGCCCAGACCACTGGTATAGTAAGTAGGTAGCCTGTGCAAGTGCATAGAGGTGTGAGCAGTTGTGAGACTCTCACACTCCAAATACCCTGTAGAGAGCTGTCAGGCTCCCACCATAAGGTAATTTCCCAGTCACGAAGAAGAGGAGCTGGCCAGCTGTAGTTACACAGGAAACAAACATTTAAAGGGACAGCACCGTGTTTTACTCTTGTGTGATTACCATCTGTGATTGTTGTTCCATGCAGGGCAAACGTTTAGTTGTTTATTGTTAAGCATGCCACACTACACACACTGTAGGTTGAGGGTGATGTTGTCTTAGTATGTGTAGTTGCGTGACACAGGTTTAGGCCCTGCATGGCTGTGGTGTATATCTCCTTACAGGGACCTGTAGGCGAGTGACCGGATGAAGAACAAGAGTGGACACGGTGAGAACTATCTGTGTGTACTGTCTCTCACTGTTTGTTCCTTTCTGTGTTTCTTCCTTCTGGGTGGACAGTGGACCTTGTATCCCGGTGCAAGATTGAGTCTTCACCTGGTGCGCGTGTGCCTATAGGTGAAAGCTCGGGATCTGAGGCCAAAAGTGCCAGTGATGATCTTCACTTAAAACCCGAATCTATCCCATGGTCCGGTAGGGCATGTCGGTCGGCGTATGGAAGGACGGTTCTCACATCATCTCCTTCCTCCTAGGTCATCGTGTCCATGTTCTGTTAGGTACTTCCAGGACCGTTTGTTCAACATTCGGCCTGAAGCTGAGAGGGTATGACACAATGTAAGAAACAGAAGTACACCTGCACTGCACCACACCCCTCTTACATGTACCTATCTTTTTCCTCTATATGTTACTGTACAACTGCCTTTTTCCTCTCTGTGTTCGGCTGACTGTCTCTTTTCCTCTCTATATGCTACTGGCTAGCTGTCTCTTCTCTCTGGGCCTGATTTATAGGTGGACGCAGTGCCCATCACTACTGAAATCTGGTACTTGTGAAAATATGCTTATGTTTCAGTCACCGTCTGACTGTTTCCTTTCTGTCTTACTGTATGACTGCCTCTAACCACTGAGAGTAACTGTATGACTGTCTCTTACCACTGAGAGTAACTGTGACTGTCTCTTACCACTGAGAGTAACTGTATGACTGTCTCTTACCACTGAGAGTAACTGTGACTGTCTCTTACCACTGAGAGTAACTGTTTGACTGTCTCTTACCACTGAGAGTAACTGTTTGACTGTCTCTTACCACTGAGAGTAACTGTATGACTGTCTCTTACCACTGAGAGTAACTGTATGACTGCCTCTAACCATTGAGAGTAACTGTATGACTGTATCTTACTATTGAGAGCAACTGCATGGCTGTCTCTTACCACTGAGAGTAACTGCATGGCTGTCTCTTACCACTGAGAGTAACTGTATGACTGCCTCTAACCACTGAGAGTAACTGTAAGACTGTCTCTTACCACTGAGAGTAACTGTGACTGTCTCTTACCACTGAGAGTAACTGTATGACTGTGTCTTATCACTGAGAGTAACTGTATGACTGTCTCTAACCACTGAGAGTAACTGGATGACTGTCTCTTACCACTGAGAGTAACTGTATGACTGTCTCTTACCACTGAGAATAACTGCATGGCTGTCTCTTACCACTGAGAGTAACTGTATGACTGTATCTTACCACTGAAAGTAACTGTATGACTGTCTCTTACCACTGAGAGTTACTGTAAGGCTGTCTCTTACCACTAAGAGTAACTGTATGACTGTCTCTTACCACTGAGAGTAACTGTATGACAATCTCTTATCACTGAGAGTAACTGTATTTGTTCGTCAGGAGGCTTGCCGCCTAGCAACAGCTGGTGGGTTAGGAGCAAGCCTCCTGACTATGCTGACAAGGTAAGTGAAAGAAACTTTCACTTACCATCTCACACAGGCCGGGGGAGCGGGCAGCGCTGAAGCCAAGGAACGCGCATGTGCGTCACTGCGGCGCGAGCGTCACGTGCACATCACATGCACGGCTCAGGCAGGTCGCGCGCATGCGCAGGTCACATTAGCACTAAGCCCCGACTCCTGAGTCAAATTTTTCCTCAGCGTGGAAGATGGAGGACATAGTGTCTATGTCTGCCACAGACACTATGGTGTTATCTCGAACCCACAGTAACAGAGTGAGACAGCCCTCTCAGGGCTTGTCTCAGGCAGCAGACTCCTCTTCTGAGGAGGTGATACTGTTTAAAAGGAAGTTAATTAACACTGTCAGGTTGGAAGACACCGGGATACCTCTAAGGAGGAGGGAATCAGTCATGTTATAGAGTCTCCTGCCCTCCCCCATTTTCTCACAGAGTGGTGTTTCTTCAAGAGATGCCTGTTCAGGAAAAACATCTCTTTCCCAGGTATTGCCCATCGATGGAATACCTCCAAGGTCCGCAGAAGACCACTTTCCCCTGCCCATGGCCAGCACACCTTCCCTACTTCTGACAGGTATTATGCGCAACAGCGCTCTCATAAAGGGGCTAGTAAACATTGTTCATTGTCCCCTGCTCGTCCCCTGCTCATTCATATAAAAATACCAGTTACCCCTCTGTGGACTGGGAGTCGGAGGAGGTCCCGAGAACCAGTGTGTCCTCTTGCAGAGGCAAATACATTGACCTGGAGATGGCTTGGGTAGCCTTAGCAGGCAAAATGGCACCTTCTAAATTATATACATCCCATTGGGCTCTCAGCGAGCGCTCCCATGTATATCAGTTCGCTAAATTTGCTTTTAAAATCACCCTCATTAAGGAGGATGAGATGGTTCTCCGCAACCATACTGGCATTCCAGACATTTCTGTCCTGTTCACTCTGGAGATTGATCCGGCTCTTGTGTCACTAGTCGGGGATAAAGCCCAGAGTGACACTATAGATAAGTTGCTGAGAAAGATTCAGTTTAAAGTCTCAGACGCCACCGGGCCACTTTTATTTGTCTTAGACAAGGTGGAGAAAGAAGCATTCTGCCCTTGATCCCTAGACTCCCTGGTTGTTTCCAAAATGGCCCTCTTAAAGGCTATTAGCAGGGCTACATTAATGATTGGTCAAACCTTCAACTTCATATCCATTACCCGCAAACTGCGATGGTTAGCTAGTGCGGGTCTGACCAACCCAGCTCCAGGGCCTGTGCACATTCAAAACCTGACAGACTCCAACCTAATTGGTCCCGACTTTATAGATGAGGTGAAAGTCCGCTATATAGCTCATAAATCCTTCTCAGATCTGCAGGACCCCATGCTCCAAAACAGCCCTTTCACCAGGAGGGTCGTTCTGTTGGAGCCAGCAGTTCGACCTGAGATCAGCGAAGCACCTCCAGAGTACCTAGAAGAGGTTTCTCTTGGACACGAGTGGCAAGAAGTGCAGTGTACGGCAACTCCAACTGCTCCAGGAAAGACAGAGGATACAGTAAGTCGCTTCTGTGCAGCTACTGTCTTTCTCAAGCAATAGATATCTGGAAGCAGATTACCACAGACAGGTGGTTGCTAAAGATCATAGAAAAAGGTTTGTCCCTCCTCCTTTTTCGATTTTTACACCAGGTATTCCCCTGCACAAAGAATGCCAGCCTTACATCAAGGCAAAATCAAGCTAGCGGAAATGTCCAAAAAGGGTTGGGTCTATCACCTTTTTCCCGTGAAGAAACAAGACGGTTCCTACAGACCCATTTTAAATGTCAAATCCCTGAGCCAATACATAAAACCTTGTAACTTCCGTAATGTAGGGCCTAGCAGGTGTGCCTTTCCTGCTCATCCGGAACGACTTTTGTATCAAAATAGATCTCAAAGAGGCCTTTCATACAATACATGATCACCCGAACCACAGCAGACTCCTGAGGTTCCTCTGGAACGATGCCTCATGAAGGCTGTCATGAAGCACCTTCATCAGAAGGGAGTCCATTGTGTCATCCATGATCTCCTGGTTATCCACCCAGATAGAGAAGTCCTTCTCTCTCAAAGGGACATAATTTTGTCTCTCCTTCAGAAATTAGGTTTCATCATGAACCTAAACAAATCGGTTTTGATGCCTTGTCAATCAATCATTTTTCTGGGGTTTCTCATAGATTCCCCTTCTTTCTCAGTTCCCTCAGAGAAATAGAGAGAGATTCAAGGCTTCGTAATCCGGGTCCTTCACCACAAGCTTTCCCTGGGAGATTTAGCCAAGGTCATAGCGAAGATCAGAGTGCTGGATCCAGGTTTCATCCACGCTCCCCTCGTATGCAGACACTGTCAAGACCTTCTTTCCTGTCTCCTTTGACAAAGATTTGCATGGCCAGATGTCATTTTCCTACCTCCCACAGTTCACGGGGAGATTCTCAGTTGGACAACGCTTCCGCTACCTCATTGCAGACCCCTTTTATCCCCCTCTGTAAATCATCATTGCCTCCGATGCCTCTCTCAGAGGTGAGAGAGCATTAAGGGAGAGCTTGGGAATCAACAGCCCACATCAACCTTTTAGAGTTAAGGGCTGTCAATTTAGCCCTATCTGCTCTAGTTCCTCTGAATACTTGAGAGATCTCAATTCAGCTCTGCCTGGACAACAGGACTGCAGTCTCTTACCGCAACAAAATGGGAGGCACAACAATCTGCACCCTCTGTCAAGAGACAATAGACATCTGGAACTGGGCAGTGCATCAATCCATATTCCTCTCTGCCATATATGTCCCAGGGGAGCTGAATGACCTGGCCGATTCCCTGTCCAGGAAATGCCTCACATTGGATCACGTAAGTCTCAGGCCAGAAACCTTCCTTTCAATAGTAAAGGCCTCCGGCCAACTGTATGTCGACCTCTTCACAACCCCATCCAACGCACAGGTCCCGGCCTTCGTGTTGAAAATCTGGACCCAGGGAGCCCTTCACATGGATGCCATGTTTTTTCCAAGGACTGATCTCATCCTCACATATGCTTTCCCCCCACCTGCCGTGCTACTGAAGATGCTCCACAAGATCAAAGTAGACAGAGTGTCTCACCTGATTCTGGTGTACCATGTCTGGTCTTCCAGAATCTGGTTCCCATTGATCACCCAACTCCAGAGGGGACCCAAAGTTCCCCTAGGACTGTCAAGGGACTGCTGCCAGGGGTCTTCAGATCTAATACAAGTGCTCCCACAATGCATGTGCATAGCGACATTACTCGGCTGCTAGCCCATGACAATCTCTCTCTTCCACGGCCTTGATAAATGCTTCCCTCAGGCCAAGGATGATAACTAGATACCAGTCCTTCATACATGAGTTTGTTTCCTGACGGAACTCACATGCTTCAACCTTGGGTTCCCATTCCGATTTTCTTACCACCAAATTGAAACAGGCTTAGCCTCTGCCACGATACTCTCATCCAGCTGTATAATGGTGCTTTTAATCCCTGGCCTTACAGAAAATAAGCTATACCTAAGGATGCTCAAGGGCATTTTCCTTTCCTGGCCATCATGGCACACTACTCTTCCATGTGGGCCATTAATCCTTTCCTAAACTATTTGGCTACTATCCCTTCCTCAGCTGATATTTTTTGCCTTTCACGGAAGTTAGCTTCTTTATTGGCTTTGGTCTTTGCTGCCAGAGGTGCGGAGCTTTCGTTGATCCACGCTTGAGAGCCATGGATGACCCCCACCCCAGAGGATCTTCACTTGGTTCTTAGAGGACACACAAAGACCAGCTCTATTCAAAATCCCCTGGTGGAATTCGACCTTGTCAAGGACTAGTCCGATCCCAACCTCTGCATCATAGAGTGTCTATCAACCTACATCACTTTCACGGCATTAGCGGCAACATTTCAAACTTATTCATCACATGTCACAAGCCCTTTCACCCATCTAGCCCTTCTACGATCAGGGGCTGGATTGTTTCTGCCATGCAGAGCTCAGGAATAGACACTCTCCTTTCAAAGGTCACTCCAGTCCCTACGTAGAGCAGCCATTACTTCGGATGCCGCTAGAGGTCTTCCTTTGCAATCCATAATGCAGGCTGCACATTGGTCTTCCACACGTACCTTTGTTAAACATTATTGGAGGCCTTCAGATACTCAGAGTATAGAATTTCTTAGAGCAACCACCAGGTATGTGGTAGTCTGCCCACCAGCTGTTTCTAGGTGGCAATCCTCCCAACAAACAAACACTAGTGTGCAGGAATCTGTGATCTGTAAACTCTCTTTGTTCTAGGGAAAAAGATTGCCACCTACTGTAGCAACAGCTCCCACCCTACCTACCCTGTTACCTTGCTAGATCTGTTGGTTGTGTTCTCTAAGCTTTAGTATTTTATACCTGATCTGTCTATGGTTCCAGGCGCTCCAAGAGCAGGGTTGTCTTAACAACAGTGTGGGCCCTGGGCAAAGCAATGCACTGGGGCCCCTACCCACCGATTCATGGGAAAAAAATGTAAATGGTCAATAAAATTAAACCCTCCTGCATGCCCATCAGACCTTCCACACATGCAGAGAGACTCTGTCTGACTGGTCTGAAGCCAGTGCATGAAGTGAAACTGGGACTGAGGTGAGTACTCGTCACAGGGGGGGATGGGGTGGGGGAGGTTAGATCAGAATACAGTGCATTGGCGGCCGGCTTATAAAAATATCACAAATTTACCAACTGACCGCAGCTGCAGAGGGGCGGGTTGGCAGGCCCCTTCAAGCTTTGGGACTTTGGGCAATTGCCCAGCAAGCCCAATGGAAGAGATGGCCTTGTATGAGAGGACAGAAGAAGCAGCAGGCCCAACCGCCTAAAGAACAGAAATAGCCTAGTCCTTTGGAAGTTCTCCCAAGTTTGTGGGGGCCTAAGTTACATTTCCTGTTCAAGAAAACACTATACTCCCTCCTTCTACCCATGCCCAGTTGGTCTACTAAGCATGTTTACATTTGCACTTACAAGGTTTTCGAGTAAACTTAGTTTTCTGCATCTACATGGTCTCCTGTCTCCTTTCTTGGTATAGTACAGGATTGGGTTGACCTCAGTCTCGTTGTTCTTCTAAGGACTGCCATCTATAAGCTTCTGAAAAACCTGACTCAGGGGGTGGGATTTGGTGCTACTGTGACCTGCACGTGCAAGTGACCAGCATGAGCCCACGCATCCCTTGGCTTCAGTGCTGCCCACTACCTCGGCCTGTGTGAGAAGGTAAATCGGGGGGCTTGCACCTAACCCACCAGCTGTTGCGAGGTGGCAATCCTATTCCTTAGAACAAAGAGAGTTTGCAGATCATAGATTCTTGCAGACTGGTGTGACTGTCTCTTACCACTGAGAGTAACTGTATGACTGTCTTTTACCATTGATTGATACTTTCTTTCCTTTGTGGGTTACTGTGTAACTGTCTCTTTCCTGTCTGTTTTACTGTATGACTGTCTCTTACCACTGATTGTTACTGTAAGACTGTCTCCTTCCTCTGTGGGTTACTGTGTAACTGTCTCTTTCCTCTGTATGTAACGCAGGTGTGACACGGCCCTGGTTCTGCACACCCTCGCCGTGCTGGTGCCCCACTGTGGCTGCTGCTGGCACAGTAATACACCGCACTGTCCTGGGCAGAGAGATTAGACATCTGCAGGATGCTTTCTGTGTCACTCTTGTGGTCTATCTTTATCCTTTCCCCAGTAAATGCACTTTCCATTTCAGGAGGGTTTCCCCTGTATCTGTACCCGATGAGGACCAGTGGGAGCGCTGGCTTCACCTGCCGGTACCAGAGTTTCACAGGGTAGCTGGTGTCACTGTGTATGCAGGTCAGATTCACCGTCTCCCCAGCAGCTGCCGCCTTCCATGGAGGAGATTGGACAACATCTGAGGCCAGACACACACCTGTGAGACAGAGATTGTGACCAGCGGATCAGACCCAGCAGTCAAAGGGTTACAAGAATAGCACCGTGTATGTCTCAAGCTACACAGTATCTGTATATTGGAGTCAGTGTGACCTATGTCTCCCTGGCTACTGCACAGGTCCCAGCTCTTTGGAAGTGCCCAGAATAGCAGTTGTGCAGCTTATACTGGGATTTGTAGTTCCACTGCAGCAGGAGAGGCTCAGGTTACCTGTCTCTATCTCCACACAAGTTAAGTGCAACTACTATTGGTAAAGTCTGAAAGAGTACATATATAATATGAGATAGGAGATACATATATAATATAATATGATATATATAATAAGAGATAAGAGATACATATATAATATGAGATAGGGGATACATATATAATATGAGATAGGAGATACATATATAATATGAGATAGGAGATACATATATAATATAATATGATATATATAATAAGAGATAAGAGATACATATATAATAAAAACAGAACACAAGGTTCACACATACAGCACAGAGAAGATGCAATTAATAACTTATTATATTCAAGTAATTAGAGTCTAATGTAAGCGGATGGACAGGTTCCTCTATCAGCGGTGTGAGGACTTATCTGCAACTTTCCACTAAGCTCTATAGACTATATGTACTGTAACTTATGTACCAGCTCTATATGTAACTTATGTACCAGCTCTATACGTAACTTATGTACCAGCTCTATATGTAACTTATGTACCAGCTCTATATGTTACTTGTGCACCAGCTCTATATGTAACTTATGTACCAGCTCTATATGGAACTTATGTACCAGCTCTATATGTTACTTATGTACCAGCTCTATATGTAACTTATGTACCAGCTCTGTATGTAACTTATGTACCAGTTCTATATGTAACTTGTGCACCAGCTCTATATGTAACTTATGTACCAGCTCTATATGTTACTTATGTACCAGCTCTATATGTTACTTGTGTACCAGCTCTATATGTAACTTATGTACCAGCTCTATACTTTATGTAACTTATGTACCAGCTCTATATGTAACTCATGTACCAGCTCTATATGTAACTTATGTACCAGCTCTATATGTAACTTATGTACCAGCTCTCTATGTAACGTGCACCAGCTCTATATGTTACTTATGTACCAGCTCTATATGTAACTTATGTACCAGCTCTATATGTAACTTATGTACCAGCTCTATACTTTATGTAACTCATGTACCAGCTCTATATGTAACTTATGTACCAGCTCTATATGTAACTTGTGCACCAGCTCTATATGTAACTCATGTACCAGCTCTATATGTAACTTATGTACCAGCTCTCTATGTAACTTATGTACCAGCTCTATATGTAACTTATGTACCAGCTCTATACTTTATGTAACTTATGTATCATCTCTATATGTAACTTATGTACCAGCTCTATATGTTACTTGTGCACCAGCTCTATATGTAACTTATGTACCAGCTCTATATGTAACTTGTGTACCAGCTCTATATGTAACTTATGTACCAGCTCTATATGTAACTTATGTACCAGCTCTATACTTTATGTAACTTATGTACCAGCTCTATATGTAACTTATGTACCAGCTCTATACTTTATGTAACTTATGTACCAGCTCTATATGTAACTTATGTACCAGCTCTATATGTAACTTATGTACCAGCTCTATATGTTACTTGTGCACCAGCTCTATACTTTATGTAACTTATGTACCAGCTCTATATGTAACTTATGTACCAGCTCTATATGTAACTTGTGTACCAGCTCTATATGTAACTTATGTACCAGCTCTATATGTAACTTATGTACCAGCTCTATACTTTATGTAACTTATGTACCAGCTCTATATGTTACTTGTGCACCAGCTCTATACTTTATGTAACTTATGTACCAGCTCTATATGTAACTTATGTACCAGCTCTATATGTAACTTGTGTACCAGCTCTATATGTAACTTATGTACCAGCTCTATATGTAACTTATGTACCAGCTCTATATGTAACTTATGTACCAGCTCTATATGTAACTTGTGTACCAGCTCTATATGTAACTTATGTACCAGCTCTATATGTAACTTATGTACCAGCTCTATATGTTACTTGTGCACCAGCTCTATATGTAACTTATGTACCAGCTCTATATGTAACTTATGTACCAGCTCTATATGTAACTTGTGTACCAGCTCTATATGTAACTTATGTACCAGCTCTATATGTAACTTATGTACCAGCTCTATATGTTACTTGTGCACCAGCTCTATATGTAACTTATGTACCAGCTCTATATGTAACTTATGTACCAGCTCTATATGTAACTTGTGTACCAGCTCTATATGTAACTTATGTACCAGCTCTATATGTAACTTATGTACCAGCTCTATATGTTACTTGTGCACCAGCTCTATATGTAACTTATGTACCAGCTCTATATGTAACTTATGTACCAGCTCTATATGTAACTTATGTACCAGCTCTATATGTAACTTGTGTACCAGCTCTATATGTAACTTATGTACCAGCTCTATATGTAACTTATGTACCAGCTCTATACTTTATGTAACTTATGTACCAGCTCTATATGTTACTTGTGCACCAGCTCTATACTTTATGTAACTTATGTACCAGCTCTATATGTAACTTATGTACCAGCTCTATATGTAACTTGTGTACCAGCTCTATATGTAACTTATGTACCAGCTCTATATGTAACTTATGTACCAGCTCTATATGTAACTTATGTACCAGCTCTATATGTAACTTGTGTACCAGCTCTATATGTAACTTATGTACCAGCTCTATATGTAACTTATGTACCAGCTCTATATGTTACTTGTGCACCAGCTCTATATGTAACTTATGTACCAGCTCTATATGTAACTTATGTACCAGCTCTATATGTAACTTGTGTACCAGCTCTATATGTAACTTATGTACCAGCTCTATATGTAACTTATGTACCAGCTCTATATGTTACTTGTGCACCAGCTCTATATGTAACTTATGTACCAGCTCTATATGTAACTTATGTACCAGCTCTATATGTAACTTATGTACCAGCTCTATATGTAACTTATGTACTATTAGTCTGCTGACAGAACAAGAGATCTGCAGAATGTTTATCTCATCCATCTCTGACTGCATAGACTCCTCCTGATGTATCTTTCTTTATACCACGTTATACTGTAAATTAAAAGTAAACACTAAAATTCAGATTTATCGTATCCCGTTACTTCCTGTATCTCTAAACCCTGGTCTGACAAGGAAGAATAATCCTTGTACTGTGAGTTTCACCCCCTGAGGGTCTCCTACAAACAGATAGAAAATGGCGAAACGATGGAATAATACAATGATACACAAACCCAGACGTTCCCCAGCAGACGATGAGAGTGATTTCCTTACAGCGGAGATATGCCAGAGAGAAGAGCAGGAGCACAGTCACCGCCATTCCTCCTGTGAGTGGATTCTCTTTGCTACTGGGCAGGAAATGGTTTTACCCACAGGAAACTCATTGAGATGATGACAGTCTCCCTTACATATGTAGCCTGTCCTATTCATGTGACCGCAGGCCCAAAGTACTTCACCCCCCACCCCTTACCAACCATGCATATGGTGCCACACCCATCTCACCAATGTCACTGTGTGCCCTGTGCACAGACTGCTATGTAGCCTATCCTATTCATGTTACCACGGGCCCAAAGCCTCTCTCCCCCACCCCTTACCGGCCACGTGCATGGTGCCACGCCTATCTCACCAATGTCACTGTGTGCCCTGTGCACAGACTGCTATGTAGCCTATCCTATTCATGTTACCACGGGCCCAAAGCCTCTCTCCCCCACCCCTTACCGGCCACGTGCATGGTGCCACGCCTATCTCACCAATGTCATTGTGTGCCCTGTGCACAGACTGCTATGTAGCCTATCCTATTCATGTTACCACGGGCCCAAAGCCTCTCTCCCCCACCCCTTACCGGCCACGTGCATGGTGCCACACCTATCTCACCAATGTCACTGTGTGCCCTGTGCACAGACTGCTATGTAGCCTATCCTATTCATGTTACCACGGGCCCAAAGTACTTCACCCCCCACCCCTTACCGGCCACGTGCATGGTGCCACACCTATATCACCAATGTCACTGTGTGCCCTGTGCACAGACTGCTATGTAGCCTATCCTATTCATGTTACCACAGGCCCAAAGTACTTCACCCCCCACCCCTTACTGGCTGGGTGCATGGTGCCATACCTATCTCACCAATGTCACTGTGTGCCCTGTGCACAGACTGCTATGTAGCCCAGGGGTCTTCAAACTTGGCCCTCCAGATGCTGTGGAACTACACATCCCAGTATGCACTGCACATAGTTTTAGCATGCTGTTATATCAAAAAGGTGGCAGTGTATGCTGGGATGTGTTTTTGATTTCCAAGGCTATGAGAGGTTGAGCTAAATCAGAAGGGGTGAAGGAGGATAAGAGGCGCCCCATTGACCTTGACTTGCTTAAGGATTTAATTGGCTGCTTAAACAATGTAGCTTCATATGATTTTGAAACAATGGGCCTGATTCTGACCCGGTCGCAAGCGCTAGCAACCGGGTCGATGGTGGCCCAGAGCACATGCGCATGACGGAGCCGGCTCCGTCGTGCGCATGCGCAAGACTCGGATAGCGACGGGCAATCCGTCGCTCCGGGTCTCGCACCAAAGGGGGCGTGCTGTCGACGTTGAGTGACAGCATGCCCCCTTTGGTGGGCGGGCAGGGGGGGTGGCTTCCAAAACGGAGGCATTCCCATGAGATGTCAGTGGAGAGATTCCGGCTCTGTTAGTGCCGAAATCTCTCTGGGGCTTGCGGCAACGAGACCCTACCACAAGGGTCTCGTCGCAAGCCCGATGGTCACGATGGTCTTGACCATCGCGACCATCATCATGGCCGCTCGCTATAGCTGTGGGTGGTCACCCACAGCTATGTGAGCGGCCAGGAGGCAGTTCTAAAAAAAGAAAAGACCAGCCCTGATTCAGGGCGACTGCTCTGTCAGAGCGACCGGCTCTGAATCAGGGCCAATGTTGTTTCAAACCGCATTCTCGGTGGCCTTCTTCGGGGCATTTCAGGTTTGTGAATTAGTAGCCACCTCTAAGCAATCGGTGCAGTCTGGCCTACTCTCTATGAATGTGGTGCAAAAACCTAAGGCCCTTCTTTGCAAAATTCACAGGTCAAAAACAGACCAGTTAGGGAAATAGGTGACGATTCCAGCTCAAGTTTTAAAAGATGTATGCCCGGTAGCTCTAGCAAAAAATTATGCAAAGATACGTCCCCCAGATAGCAAACATTGGCTGGCGCATGCAGATGGCTCACCGCTTACAAAATTTCAATTTTCTGCAGTGTTTAAGAGATGTTTAGTATTCTTAGAGTTGGATGTGGCAGCCTACGGCATGCATTCATTTCATATAGGGGCGGCCACTAGCAGGTTTCTCAGAACTGGCCATCCAGGAGCTTGGTCGCTGGAAGTCAGTAGCATACAAGAAGCATATATGCAGTAATGCGCAGCTGTATGCTGGCCATACACGGTAAGATTTTCTGTCCAACCATCCAACTAGTTGGTTGGTTGGAATGAACATCTGGTAACGTATGGGAGTAACTGATGATCAGCAATTTGCTCCTAAATGCCATAAAAAAGATGAAAATGGTCGTTCAGACAAGTTTGTCAAATGTTTGCTCTGAACAATTAGTTCAATTAACAGTTTTTGTCCATTTTACTGCGTTTGGGAGCAAATTGCTGATTGTCATTTGCTTTCATACCTTACCAGATTTTCATTCCAACCAATCAACTAGTTGGATGGTTGGACAGAAAATCTTACCGTGTATGGCCAGCATTAGGCAGTAAAGTTCTCCCTGCAGGGTGAACCCAGGCTTAGTCGTTTAACTCGCCATTATTGTAGGGGTACGAAGGGATTTGCCCTATAATTTTTTCCCTTTAACTAAGGTTTTTTTCGCCAAACAGGTTTTACCTTCGTCTGGGTTGCCCATCCTATTTATGTTCCTCCCCCCACCCTTCCTTCCCCTATCCCAACCTTTTTTATGGTTCATGTTGTTTGTGTGAGATTGGAGATGATATGGTTGGTTGGTCTATTAATAATCATATATCGGATTATGGGTCTCATTCAGACCCGCTCGCAAACGCCTGTGCGCTCGCAAGCGGGTCAATGTTTGGATGTGCGCATGCGCAGCGGCCGCACTGCACGTGCTCAAGCCCCGGAGCGAGAGAGAAATTCTCTAGCTCCATGGCTCACTACAAAAGGGGCGGCTGTCGATGTTGATCGACAGCTTGACCCATTTTGTTGGCGTGGCGGGGGGGTGACTTCATAAACAAAGGCATTCCCAAGTGAACACCTGCCATTTGTGGGCGGCCCCACTGACATCACCAGTGATGTCAGTGGGAGAGCTTCCGGCTCTATTAGAGCCAAAAGCTCTCTGGGGCTTGCGGCAGATGAGACCCTACCACAAGGGTCTCGTCGTAAACCCTGATGGTCGTGATGGTCTTGACCATCACGACCATCATCCTGGCTACTCATTATGGCTGTGGGTGGCAACCCACAGCCTAGCGAGCAGCCAGGAGGCCGGATCATTTTTTAGATGCGGCCGTCCTCATTCAAAGCGAGCGCTCGCATTTTGTGATCAGATCTGAATGAGGTCCTATATCTGTTACAGATGTTCTCCGGACCCCTTCAGAAATCTGGTTCGTGGGTCACTCTTTCATTTATTTGGCGGTCCACTCACCATCGGCCATGGAGGCTACTATGTCACTTGGTGGTTGCTGAGTTAGGTGGATAGGAGTCTAAAATGGGAGGGTGTGGGCCATCTAGTTGATGAATCCATAGGAAAGTGGGCTCCTCTAGGGTGCCTAGTGATTTACGCTGGAGGCAATGACTTAGGTAATTGGACAGGTATAAAACTGATCATTAGTATCAGGGCAGATGTGGATAGATGGCATTCACTTTATGGCTCAATGCAAATTGTTTGGTCAGATATCGTCCAGCATCAGGTCTGGAGATGCCTTCACAAGGGGCCAGTGGTTGACCGTATATGATGGAAAGTTAATGCTTCTGTTGGAAAATACATTATTAGTTTAGGGGTTCATGTGGCAAGGCATCCAGGTATCCATTATGATGACCCCTTAGCCTTCCGTAAAGATGGGGTTCATCTTAGTGAAGCGGGGATGACAGTGTACCTTAAAGAGATTTTTTCAGTTTTACACCTGGAATTGTAGGGTCACTTAGTGGTGGGCTGCGTTCTGTGATCGCGGCTTGGGCAGGAAACCATTGCTTCTCAGCGGCCAATAGTGGACGCAAGTGGTAGCTGTGGGGGCACCTTCCCTTTTGCAGGGCGAGCTGTCTCTGCCCAATGGGGGGACCTGGGCTTCTCCATTAAGGTTGGGCCCCAGTAGTGCTAAGCTAATAGAGGGGGAGTTTAGGCTTCTGCGGCACAGTTTGCATTGGGGGGTATAAATGGCTCCCCATTTGATAGTGTGGAATGTTTGGACTAGAGCTGAGATTAGCAATGCTTTCTTTAGCCACTTTCCTTTTCTAATTAAAATTAATTAAATAAAATAAAAGTTGTGACCTTATTTAAATACAAATCTTCTGTGTCTGGTCTCGTTATTTCTAGTTATTATAAGCATTAGTTAATCAGATTAAAGCACCTGGAGGTTATCAGGCTATAGACAGCTTAATATTATTATAAACGCTCTATGGTCAGATCACCCAACACACTCATCACACACACCAAATCTTATCATTAAAATAAAGAGACAGACACAGTGCATTGCCGGGAAACTGGTCAGCTTTTTATTGTTACTACAATAAGAACCTATGAAACTATCTCTTATTTAACTAATGAAAATAATAATCCTTCTAAGGAAAAAATGGTGGTGGGGGTCTGAACGGCCTAGCACATGGCAAATCTTAAACACAAATACAATATGCAAAAAATAACAAAAGACGGGCCTAATCAATCCGCTAGAAATTAAAACTCATGGGACCCAATGCCCCCATCCAATGCAACTCGCAAAGGTCTTTGGCCTCCTGCCTGACCTTTCAGGGACTACAACTTGGGGAGCCACCCCTGCAGCCTAGAATGACAGGACCCACCTGGACTGGTGGCTATCCCAAATCCTCCTCAAGCCGTCGTCACACTGACCCAGCTGCATGGGTAAACTCCCCAGGGCACTAAAACACACAGAACCACTCTACCTACCCAAAGGCCATTCAGAACCAGGCCAACCCAGGACTTAAGTCCGCAGCCACCACCATTTAACTCATGAACCTAAACCTAAGCATCTAAACCTCTGAAAGCTTCCACTAAGTTATTTTCAAATAACTTCCATCTCCCCTGGATAGATGTACCCCATCACTTCGTAAAAAGTGTCTATCAAAAACAAAAATTCTGGGATGCCTTGCTACAGGCCCAACTCTCTCCATCACTTCTCTGCCGACAAATTAATTTAATCCTCCTCTGAGACTGCTCAAAGGTTGTAGGGGACCAAACTAATCTCAGAACTATTTAAGACCCTGGGAGGCAACAAAAAGGGTCCATCTCTCTAGCAACCTCACCGCATATTAACTACTTCAGGCATTTAGCTCAAACCCAAAACAAACCTCTGACCTAGTCAGCCAGAAAATATAAGAATGATCCAAAACCCATATGAACGAGTCAACCCAATCGATAACTTGGTAGAAAACAAACAAAAAATGGCAGCTGCTCAATCAATCTAGCAGGTGCATGAAAGGGAGGGGTCATACTAAGTAAAAAAAGGAGGGGGTTTTAACCCCCTATTGTTCCTCAGCACACTGAATAGTACCTGCAACAATATATGAAGACTATATGGTCATAGAAATCAGAGATATTAGTTGCATGCATTTGCAAATACATGGGAAGCTGCTAGGCCACGTCACGGCTTCTCTGTCACTAGCAGTCCCTAACACTGAGGGGTTGCATGCAACTAACTAATTAGTATGACCCTTCCCTTTCATGCACCTGATTAGTGCTGCTAGATTGATTGAGCAGCTGCCATTTTTTGTTCGTTTGGTATGAGTGGCATGAAGGAGCCAGCATTAGTAGGGCATGCTGGTTCTAGTAGTACTAGTTGGAGTTCCCAGGGGTGGCTCCCAGGTAAGCTGGCTCTCAATGTGGATGCATTTATGTATGTGCCTTTATCAGGAGGCCTTACATTTGACAAAATTTATATGTGCCTTTATCATGAGGCCTTATAATTGGTATAATTTACATTTGGGGTGAGCATTCGGGCGTAAGACTCCCCGGGGCTGGTCTGGCTGGGCCCCCTCATGGCATCACCACTTAATACACATAGTTGCTTTTTACATCACATATTATGTTTGTATTTTTTGCATGTATTTTTTTCATGTAATAATTCACATATATTTTAACCCCTTTTTCCAGCACACATTAATTAGTCTTACACAGCTATACTTTACACTGCACTGTCACTCTTTTTCCATTTTTCGTGTGATGCCCTGGGGGGGTCCAGGGCTGGATGTTTTTTGGGGTGCACTGCGCCCCGGATGTGAACCCCTTAGTGTTAGAGACTGCTAGAGACAGAGAAGCCGTGACGTGGCCTAGCAGCTTCCCATGTATTTGCAAATGCATGCAACTGATATGTCGGATTTCTATGACCATATAGTCTTCATATATTGTTGCAGGTACTATTCAGTGTGTTGAGGAACAATCGGGGGTTAAAATCCCCTCCTTTTTCAACTTGGTAGAAAAATCAAAGAAAGATGTTAATATTTTGAAAATTCAAATTATAAACCAGAACAGTAGCCAAACTAAAATTATTATAATGGGGCATCAACTCCATAATCTCATACTAGGCCTATTTAAAAGAACCCTAGCACCTGACAAGGAATGGATGATTGGGCAGGGGAAAAAATTCCAACTTGACCTAAGGCAAAAACACAAAACCTCCACCAGTTGACAGAAGCCTCGGTTAACACCAGTGGTCAAACAAACATTCCTCAAGACCCCCACCGGAGTGGCGAGTAGCTAGTCATCAAGCTGGAAAGCAGACCGAACTCTGATGAGACGGAAGCGAACACCAGCCTTCAATCCACCTAAGTGCCTGAATTCCTGCCATGCACTGGTCAATCCGCCCAGTACGAGACGATGTGGGCCGAAATCAGCAGGCCACCGACCCAGCAACCAGGTGCAACATCGCAAACCCCTGCCCCAAGACTAAGCTGGGTGAAAGCCAGCTCCAACATGGGGACAGGAACGCAAAACAGCCACTGAAGAGGCCCCTGACACTTGCCTGTGACCCTTCCAGCACTGTAACACGTCCCACGTCTTCTACCAAATGTAGGCAGGCCCTGCAACATTGCACACTGTTCACTGAGACCCCAAAGCCTGAAGTGGTAGAGAGAGGTAACAGGTCAGAAAACAGCCATCCACTCCACTGCCTCTCCCAGGCTTGCCAAACGCAGACGGACAAAACAAAGAAACCCAACAGCAGCAGCAATCAAGGCAAGAATCTACCCTTTGAACCCTGCTGTGCTAACACTGACTCCACAGCTCCCACGATGCCAAAAAGGCTCTATAGGTACCTGGGATCAGGTAAAGATGTGCTAATACCTCCAGGCAGAACATATCACCTGCCTACATCTGAAATAAAAATATTTAGCTCAGGCAGGATGGCCCTACTGCCACATCTAATGGCTTACTGTGATCACTGGTCCTGTATATGCTGGAATTATGACACACAATACACTATGTATGACACATATAATGGCTTACTGTGATCACTGGTCCTGTACATGCTGGAATTATGACACACAATACACTATGTATGACACAAATAATGGCTCACTGTGATCACTGGTCCTGTATATGCTGGAATTATGACACACAATACACTATGTATGACACATATAAAGGGTTACTGTGATCACTGGTCCTGTACATGCTGGAATTATAACACACAATACACTATGTATGACACATATAATGGGTTACTGTGATCACTGGTCCTGTACATGCTGGAATTATGACACACAATACACTATGCATGACACATATAATGGGTTACTGACTGTGATCGCTGGTCCTGTATATGCTGGAATTATGACACACAATACACTATGTATGACACATATAATGGGTTACTGTGATCACTGGTCATGTACATGCTGGAATTATGACACACAATACACTATGTATGACACATATAATGGGTTACTGTGATCGCTGGTCCTGTATATGCTGGAATTATGACACACAATACACTATGTATGACACATATAATGGGTTACTGTGATCACTGGTCCTGTATATGCTGGAATTATCACACACAATACACTATGTATGACACATATAATGGGTTACTGTGATCACTGGTCCTGTACATGCTGGAATTATGACACACAATACACTATGTATGACACATATAATGGGTTACTGTGATCACTGGTCCTCTATATGCTGGAATTATGACACACAATACACTATGTATGACACATATAATGGGTTACTGTGATCACTGGTCCTGTATATGCTGGAATTATGACACACAATACACTATGTATGACACATATAATGGGTTACTGTGATCACTGGTCCTGTATATGCTGGAATTATGACACACAATACACTGTGTATGACACATATAATGGGTTACTGTGATCGCTGGTCCTGTATATGCTGGAATTATGACACACAATACACTATGTATGACACATATAATGGGTTACTGTGATCGCTGGTCCTGTATATGCTGGATATATGACACACAATACACTATGTATGACATATAATGGGTTACTGTGATCACTGGTCCTGTATATGCTGGAATTATGACACACAATACACTATGTATGACACATATAATGGGTTACTGTGATCACTGGTCCTCTATATGCTGGAATTATGACACACAATACACTATGTATGACACATATAATGGGTTACTGTGATCGCTGGTCCTGTATATGCTGGATATATGACACACAATACACTATGTATGACACATATAATGGGTTACTGTGATCACTGGTCCTGTATATGCTGGAATTATGACACACAATACACTATGTATGACACATATAATGGGTTACTGTGATCGCTGGTCCTGTATATGCTGGAATTATGACACACAATACACTATGTATGACACATATAATGGGCTACTGTGATCACTGGTCCTGTATATGCTGGAATTATGACACACAATACACTATGTATGACGCATATAATGGGTTACTGTGATCACTGGTCCTGTATATGATGGGATTATGACACACAATACACTATGTATGACACATATAATGGTTACTGTGATCGCTGGTCCTGTATATGCTGGATATATGACACACAATACACTATGTATGACACATATAATGGGTTACTGTGATCACTGGTCCTGTATATGTTGGAATCATGACACACAATACACTATGTATGACACATATAATGGCTTACCGTGATCACTGGTCCTGTATATGTTGGAATCATGACACAAAATACACTTTGTATGACGCATATAATGGCTTACCGTGATCACTGGTCCTGTATATGTTGGAATCATGACACAAAATACACTTTGTATGACGCATATTAATGCTGAATAAGTGCTAATTATGCCCTCTTCATGGACTGGCCACACTCACTCTAAAATCAGGCATTTGGAAACCCCCCTCTAAAAATCCTGCGTTTGCCACTGCTTTGTCCATGGTATTACATTTCAGTACCCACCACCCAAGGCTTGAGCTGAGTATTGTATTGTGTAAACCATCTAGTTTCTTAGCACGCCATGGCGCAGCTTATTCATAACTTTATTCAATTGTCAAGAACGGCTACTAGGCGCGATTTGAGGACAGGCGCATGTGGACAGATCACTATGTGCGGATCATGTTATCGATCTTACAATCGTATTATGAAGGATCCCAGCCAGCACTCTTACATTGCATGATACTGCTGCACAGTCTGACAAAGAGGCCAAGTTGGATGAGTTCCGGCAACTCAGTGCTCCGGCTAAGCATGATGATCACCGCCGGTGTCACTGGTGACCAGTGACGTAAGTTTATCCCAGATGCTCAGAGGCAAGTTATAATTTGGTGACCCCGTCACAACTGGTGACACTGTAATGTAGCATTTCACAAGCAGATACACCTGTAGTTACACACAGAATATAGGCATGCCATGGAGGCATGAGACAGAGAGTTGTGGGTGATGGTGGTGCCGGACGTCTCACACTGACATAAGAAGATGCTGAGGAGCAGCAACACCAATGAGTATGGACAGTCTATAGATAGACGGAGGCAGCAGCTGATGGTCTGACATGGAGCTCTCCACTAGTGTATGGTGGCTTCTCAGGTGCCGGGAAGAGGTGCCATGTATTGGGCGGCCGTGATGGTACACTCCTGGTACATAGTTACAGCCCTAAGTGGGGTGAATATATTGTGGACAATGGAGCAGGTGCCCCTTCAGTGCTGGCGCCCGGCGGCAGGTGCCTCCATTGTCTCCCATCGTTCTGTGCCTGCTGATGACTAAAAATTATGTCAGCAGAAGACCTTTACATAATATACTGTATTTACCAACAAGTTTGATAAGGATGTGATTTGTATTGGGCATGGGGAAGTTTTGGACCCAATATTGTGTCATTTGTCCAATTTTGCTTTAGAAATTGCAGAGTGTATGGCTAGGCCTGTCTCAGTCCTGTCCAGGAATTATTACACAACTGTATGAAGGTGAGGAGAATGAAAAAGCAATATTACTGCATGATAATATAAACCTACTGATTTACCAACAGTCTGCAGTGTTTTCTCTGTATAAAATAATGACTTTTTTATTTTGAATTGTAATAAATACTACATGTCAATTCGGTCCGGGTGTGTGTTGGTTATGTTGTTAGAAGTGAATTGTGGTACAGTGTAGTCTCCAAACAAATGGCTCCTCTGGGGAAACTTCATTCCCTAACCAAGATGGCCACTGATGGGGTATCTGTGCATGCACAACGCCATCTTGCCATTGTGTGACACCATAAAAGGGGAGTAACTGTAGACTGCACACCATAACTGCTTGTAATGAGAGAGCTATCTTGCTGAGATTTATAGTACTACGCATAGGAAAAACTGCTATTTTTAATCAGTGTGATGCCCTGGGGAGGGGGTTTGTCTGGGTTGGTTTGGGGGTGCCCTGCACCTCAGATGTGAACCCTAAAGTGTTATGGACTTGCTAGTCAAGAGGTGACCTGGACGATGGTGAGCAGGCAAATATTTTTGGCCGAATATATGCTAACAACTTCATATATTTAATTGTAATATACTGTATATCATACTTGCCTACATCCTGGCTGCTTCCTCCGGGAGGAAGCAGCCAGGTCGGTGTAGCAGGGGGGCGGGGCCTGTATAGAGGGGCATGGCTGGACACTTTACCAGCATTTGGGGTGTGGGGCCCCCTGAGCTATTCTGGCTGGGCCACTTCAGGGCATCACCACTTATCACTTATATTTACAGTATATATCACTTTCTTTGCTTTTATTTATGTATTTTTCAAACATTTTTTATTCTTGTAACACTTGTAATATGATAGTGGGAAGGAGGTTCCTTTCCTGGGATAGATGGACACCTACAAACACAGAGCAGCCAGGAAACAACACACCAGGCTAGGGATCACAGCAAGCTAGTGGCAGCTAGTTTTTATTGTGAAGAATAAAATAGAAACATAAAAATAAATCCTAGCCCATCTGGGCACTAAATAAACAATAGATTCCCTCTGCCCTCACCACAAACATACTGTAGGCATATGCACAGTACTTCAATGTCTCTAAACAAGCCTGCTGTCTATTCTCCCCAGGTAGTGAGACACTGATCCAAACCCTGACACAACTTTTATCAGCCTCTTACAGGTGCAGGCACTAATTATCCTGCTCTCAGGCTGAAGGCCTGAAGACCCCAAATGGTCCTTGTGGATGGAGCCCTGCCTTCTCTCTCACACCCACACCCCCAGGACCCATTATCTGGCTTTTTTTTAAAGCCCAAATTTGAGTATGTTTAGCTGAAACAGAAATTTCCTGGGGGCTTAAAATACATAGTCCATAAATCTGGGACAAACATATCTCCCATTTATCACTTAACCAGTGCTTCTCTCACAGGTGTATATTTACTAAAGGTTGGGCAAAATCACTCATTTACTAACAGTCAATTTTTTATTTCTTTTTTTAAGTACAGTATTAGTAAATGTGTGATTTAGCCCCAGAAACACAACAATAATGTTAATCAATTTTTATAGATTTTAAATCAATCAAAATAAATTAAAATCAACCTTTAGTAAATATTCCTCTCACACTCTTAAAACTGAGCAGCTGCCTTCACACACCTGATATTCTGTAACACTCCACTGCTATTTTTCTTCAGTGATGTCCTGTGGTGGGATTGGATGGGCTGGTTTGGGGGTGCCCTGGGCCCCAGAAGTGAAACCCAAAGTGTTAGGGACTTGCTGGACAAGAGATGACCTGGATGGTGGTGGGTAGGCCCATATTTTTGGCCAAATATATGCAAACAACCTCTTTATATGATATTTAATTATAATATATATTTTAATTTTGAGTAGTAATGATTGCATAGTGCAACTGCATCTGTTTTTCTATTCATTGTGTGAGAGCTACATTATGGATGACGTCTTTCCTCCTCTTAGCTCAGAGAGACCTGCAATGATTACCCTCTATTTACCACTATTGCAGCCCTGCACCAGAAAATGGATAGAACAGACATTCACCAGCTGGTTTTCTGTCAGCACCCCTGCTCTGCTACAAGCTCCACATTCAGTGTAACAGTGAGTACAGCTGTACATCCACTACTGTTCAATAAACCTACACAGCCTGGTTAAGATCTGATGGTGTGTGAAAAAAACTCTGCTATTATCAAAATGCACACATGTTCCCAACAGGTAATGGGCCCAGACACATAGAAGAGAATGCCCATACTGTACATATAGAAATAAAGAAAAGACACAGAACACTTGATACAGAAGGGGTAATCCAAGAGAGAAGAAGGGTCACAGCATTCTGAGTATATATAGAAGTGGGAAGTGTATTACAAATGCTAGACAAGCATGGAGGTGACATCTTGGCCACATGTAAAGTTACTGAAAGCTGCTGCAGTACACAGGGAGACAAGTTCAGTGCATCTCAACCTGAAAGGTGTCATAGAAAATGCATATTAAAGCATCAGAGCTGCTATATAATGGCATTAAGGAGCGCAAGCACAGGAATTAATCTTAAAGGTACAAGAACTATACAGTATAGACTATGGAAATGTAACTTAAGCGGGAGAAACTATGGAAAGTAACAATAGATCCACATGATGGTCCAAACCCAGAAGAAGTAGTAAGATCCTTGGGTACCATAGGCTTGAGCATTGAGCAACATATATATTTGTATACTCAAAAATACAAGAGAAATTATCAGTGATAGACTGTGGACTGCATTGCAAGTGGCATATCATGATGGAAGTCTCATGAGGAGAATAAACTTAAGAAGTGTATTATATAAACACAAAGTTAAATGAATGTAGAAGTATGAATGACTATATAGACAGAATGATGTCTCTGTATCTTAGCAGTTAGCATCTGTTGGTGTAAAGATAGAAGGTAAGGAGATTACAACCACTATGTTAAGAATATAACACCAGAGTTTGATTTCTTAGTTGTTGAAATAAAAGAAAACAGTGCAAAGTTGACAACATATACAGTAAGAGCAAAGCTATTACAATTTCAGGAATGTGCACCTAGTGCTGAGACAACTGCATTACAAGCTAAGATTGAAAAGTTGTCATTGTCACAAGGTAATTCATTACAAACAGAGAAAAGTGGTTGCAGTGCAGAGTCAGATGACAAGGTTTAGTCAGCCCTGAGTGTAACAACATATAACAATTGATAACACAGCTAGATCTAAATAAATGCCAAACCTGACTTGTAATGGAGAGCACTGAAATAATTCCACACAAATATATATTTTTAAAATTAAGGACAATGTTTTTACTTAAAGACGGATGAATCATACTGTACATACATATTTTCATATTTTGCTAATGCAGACTTAGATCAAAATAACAAAGGTTATAGCATCAGTAGTAGGGAATACTTGTAGGGCATACTTCTAAAAGAAATCTATGACACCTGCAGTAGCACAAAATAACAGGATAGTAGTCAGCCAATATTTCATACATACGTAACGGCACCCTCCGACTCCTCGTTCTGTGCTCTCTCCTCTGTTCTCCGACTGCTCCCCCCTCTCTCTCTGCTTATATTTATACCCTTTTTTTTGTTTATACGTCTAATTAATTCAGTTAGTCCAAAGTAATATTTCTGTACTAAGTCTTCATTGGCCATCAACAGTATGCCTTAGACATAATATTGACATATTTCCACGTTATCTTATTGCTCCCATGGCATGAATCTGCCATGGTCGCCCATTTGGCTTCCTTTCTGCTTATTGCAGGTAAATGCTATCTCAATTAACCGGTTGGTTTATGTAAACAACTGAGACCTGCTACTGTCAGCTGTTCTGTGCATGATAAAACGTATACAGTTTAAACTTATAATTCTTATTGCTAGAACAATATATATAGCAGTACATCCTATGCATATCTCCACAGTTAATCACACCTGCAGAGAAATAAAACACAAACCTCTACACACATTTTAATACATAATTTAACCCGATTTTTACTAAGATATTAAACAAAATGACTGCTGCATCAGACACACACACTTGCCTACATTTAGAGATCAAAGGGAAGGCCTCATGCTCCCTAGACCAAGGGCTATTCGACAAGTGTAGTCTTCCTCAACTCACACAACAAATATATATATGTTCTCAATAATTTTCTATATGCCCTAAATTGCAGTGCTAGACAAGAGAGTAACATAAACATGCATATGTATGTCCACATATTTTCATTTTATCACCACAGAAAAGATTAATGGTATATTGGTTCAGGTGCAACAAGACATTTCAGCTTCAATGAGTGGTTTACTAAGATAAGTGTTAGATCACGGTGGGCAAGACATCAGTACGCCCATTATGTCTTAGCGTGCGATCGCGGTACTGTATGTAGTTAAGATGTCCCCAAGAGTCTGTCGTAAGACGCTCACTTTCCCTAAGTAACACACATCATCCCCTGGAAGTGTATGTAACAATCGGTAACATCGAGTGCCATCGGACCCATACGCAGCGCTTGGCACTGCGAACGCTGCAGTGTGTAACACAGCCAGGTGATGTGTTCTATGATGCTGCTTCTTAATTATGCACTCCCTTGAAATGCCGTCTTTATGCTCAGGCACGCCGCATCCGCACCATCACTCCCCTGTCGCCACGCACAAATAGCACATTCTGTCACTCAAACTTGCAGGCCATCTGTGTACCCGCAGTGACTGCTTCCCGATTGCAAGGACTGGTTCACGCACGCGCAGTGCGTCTTTTACGCATTCGCAGTTAGCGAAAATCAGCCAGCAGCGTGTGAACCAGGGGCTGGCTAGCAACTTTCAGCCCGGGGGGCAAACAAGAGCAAGTGGACAAGGTTTTCTAACAGCAAATGCAATTTTAAAAATGGGCGTGGGATTGTTGGGGGTCTGGTTTGTGTAATGTGGGTATGGGTACACATGGGAAGGTCCTGTGTGCCTCTATTACTGTGTAAGCAGGTATAAGAGGAGAATAAGGAGGAGAGTCAGGTAGCAGCGCTAAGGTCCCTAATAAAGGGGCAAGATAAACAAAATCCACTCCTCTTATGATGCCAGTGGAGGGAAATTAGGAATGGAGGGGCAATGCTGCCTAGGTTATGAGAGACCCCCACCCCCTTCAGTGTGTTGGATGCAAGGGCTCAGAGTTTTGCAGCACCTGTTATGTGAAAATGCAGGGCCACAGCAGGGGGCACTGAGATTGAGAGGGTGCCCACACATATATGCATTATTGTGTCCCCCCCTTCTCCTAGTATATATATGCATTATTATGTGGTCCCCACCCCCCAGTAATTGTCATCTGCTCCCTCCCCCAATGGATAACTTACCTGCTCCGATCGATTGTCTTTCTCCTCTCGGCAGCTCAGCTCCTCCTCCAGGTCCAATCTCACCCTCTGCAGCCGCCGGATCCCTCTCCTGTCTCCAGGCTCTGACTGACAGTGACAGGTAGCAGTAGCCAGCACTTAGAGCCTGGTAGGCATACAGACAACATCGCAGTGTCATGACATCACATTCGAGACTTTGCTGATTTAGGTGCCGTGTCCGCGAACAGTAGTAAGTGTCAGTGCACTGCCTCAGCGGGGATACGAAGTTGCTGTCTTCCGGCAGCCAGGTACAGTTGCTACTGGGCTGCAGGACTATGGTGTGTGGCGGGGTCTTGAGCCCCAGGTGGCCATCTCATGGTCGCACTGCCGTTATGGCCCTGGAAGTGTGTGCACAAGCAGCGGACACTCTCCCCCCGAGTCTCTGGTTATGATGACAGGATCTTTTTTTACCTCTCATCACCGTCCCCACTGTGCTTCATGTGTTGTGGGCCAGCCCCCAGAGTAACAGCACTTCAAGCTGCACAGACGGGAGGGTCCGAAACGCCATTCCTGAAGACATGATCTTTCAGAAGCCATTATGGAGCGTTCCCCCTGAAAATATCTATATATACATAGATAGATAGATAGATATATCTATATATATGCCCTAGTTAAAAAACCTATGAACGGGATGCCTACTAATTAAATCCCGGTGCTATAATTCCGAACTGCGGACAGAAGAACGGCGCCGGAATCCTGACATGAGTGGAGATCCTGACACTGGGATCCTAACAGATGGCATCCCGATCATAAGTACAACGGGCGCCTTAGCTGTAAGCCGCAGGGGGAAGGGAGGATTAGGTTTAGGCCTCCCCCGGGAAGGGAGGTTAGGGTTAGGCACTAAGGGGGTTGGTTAGGTTTAGGCACTTAGGGTTAAAATGTGGGGTAGGGAGGATTAGGGTGTGGGGTAGTGATGTTTAGGGTAAAGAAAAGGATGGTTATGGTTAGGGTGTAAAAGGGGCAGGGATAGCATACTTATCCCCTGTTGGGAACCTCAGCATCGGGATGCCGCTGTCGGTCTTTTGACAGCCGGCATTTCCAACTGCAGGGATTCCATACCCAATCCTGTATACAGTTTTATATATATATTATATATATATATATATATATATATATATATACACATGCATACTGTACATACATGCACACACATTTTTAATGATTAAACATCCTCTCCCTGCAAAGTTTGTGCAATTGTGACATTATGTATATATATTAGGGGTGTGCACCGGACACTTTTCGTGTTTTGTGTTTTGGTTTTGGATCTGGATCTTTCTTCGTGTTTTGGATCTGGATTGGTTTTGCCAAAACCACCCTTCCGTGTTTTGGGTTCTGGGTTTTGTGTTTTGGATCTGGATTTTTTCTTAAAAAATAAAAAAAAAACGCTAAAATCACATAAATGGGCCTTTTTTTGTTCCTACGCTATTAATAACCCCAATAACATTAATTTCCACTCATTTCCACTCTATTCTGAACACCTCACACCTCACAATATTGTTTTTAGGCCAAAAGGTTGTACCGAGGAAGCTGGATGACTATGCTAAGCGACACAAGGGGGCGGCACAAACACGTGGCCCATCTAGGAGTGGCACTGCAGTGGCAGACAGGAAGCCAATCAGCGTTATGGTGCCCATTTGCATGTAGCACGAACCCGGGAGATCCGTGCTACATGCATCTGTGTGATTGGCACAGAGCAATGACAGGTCCGTGAGACCCGTCTGTGCTGCTGTGGTAAAAAAAAAAAAAAAAACCTGTGTAAAAAAAGAAAAAAATGGCGTGCACCCCCCCCAAAAAAGAGCAACCAGCCCCGGGCATTAGTAACCCAGTGCTGGGTGTGCTTAAATACAGGGGACAAACGACGTAGGGGTCCCCTGTACTTAAGCACAACCAGCACCGGGCTAGTCAGAACCAGCGCTGGTTGCCAAAATACGGGGGACAAACGACGTAGGGGTCCCCTGTATTCTGCGCAACCAGCTCTGGGCTCTGATCCGGTCCTGGTTCTGGAAATATAGGGGACAAAAAATGAGTAGGGTTCCCCTGTATGTTCCAGAACCAGCACTGGACTTTTTCTAGCGGGGGGCTGATGCCACAGCCAGGGGAGCCCTTTCACCGGGCCCCCCAGCCGCAGCATCAACCCTGACCGCTAGTCAGCCCAGGCCGGGGATCCCTGGAGAGCTGGGGACCCCCCCAATAAAGGGGTCACCCTCTCCAGGGCACCCCAGGCCCAGGCTGATAGCCCGGGGCTATCCCCGCCACCCCTGGTGGCGGTGGGTGGCGGGTTGATTGTGTGGTGTGGTGTAAATAAAGAATATCAAACATTGTCTTTACAAGTAGAACTGCAAGTCCCAGCTAGCCTGCCCCGCATGCTGGTACTTGGAGAACCACAAGTACCAGCATGCAGGGCATTAAGGGCCCACTAGTACCTGTAGTTCACCTGTAAAAAAAATGTTTAAAAAAACACAGGACACACACACCGTGACAGTATAAGTTTATTAAACATACATACACACACACACATGTACACATACTCACCTATGTAACCTGTAGCATCGGTCCACTTGTCCGGTAAAGTATCCCTAGGGGACCTGTGAAAAAAAACATACTCACCATCTCCTATGCGAGGTTCTGTCCTCTTCGTTCCAAAGTAGGCATCCCCGGACTTGGCAAAAAAAAAAAACGAAAACGCGATCCACGAACTTAGTACCGTTCTATAGAACGGTACTTCCCGAATGAGAGCTTAGCGGCGGGGTATCACCATGGAAACCCCGCTGCTAAGCGTTCATTGGCTGAGAGAGGTCATCTCCCGTCTCTCAGCCAATGAACGGCTCCCTCCATTGTAGTCAATGGTGGGAACCGCAGGGTAAACTTTAATAACCTTGCGGCTCCCAGCATTGACTACAATGGAGGGAGCCGTTCATTGGCTGAGAGAGACGGGAGATGGCCTCTCTCAGCCAATGAACGCTTAGCAGCGGGGTTTCCATGGTGATACCCCGCCGCTAAGCTCTCATTCGGGAAGTACCGTTCTATAGAACGGTACTAAGTTCGTGGATCGCGTTTTCGTTTTTTTTTTTTGCCAAGTCCGGGGATGCCTACTTTGGAACGAAGAGGACAGAACCTCGCATAGGAGATGGTGAGTATGTTTTTTTTCACAGGTCCCCTATGGATACTTTACCGGACAAGTGGACCGATGCTACAGGTTACATAGGTGAGTATGTGTACATGTGTGTGTGTGTGTGTGTATGTATGTTTAATAAACTTATACTGTCACGGTGTGTGTGTCCTGTGTTTTTTTTAAACATTTTTTTACAGGTGAACTACAGGTACTAGTGGGCCCTTAATGCCCTGCATGCTGGTACTTGTGGTTCTCCAAGTACCAGCATGCGGGGCAGGCTAGCTGGGACTTGCAGTTCTACTTGTAAAGACAATGGCCCTCATTCAGAGCCGTACGCTATTTGCGGTCGTTCGTTTAAAAACAAGGGGTGGCTATTCAAATGATCCGTACGCACATTGCAGTCTGTTCACGCCTCTAAGTCTGAACGAGCGAGCAAAACATACGCTCGTTTATTTGTTAAAAACGCCCCCTGGCCGCACGCATCCTACGTCATGTCCGCTATTTATTAGATTAATCGAGTACATCGACCAGCGTATGAACTGCTCGCTATTCTTGTGGTTGGTGTTTGCTACCACAAATTTGCGTGCAGTTCGGGCTATAAAATAACCCAGTGACGTGGTCAATGATGCTGCTGTTTTAAATATACACACCCATAAAACGCCCGTTTTGACCTTTAAGCACGCCTGCGTTCGGATCTCCACTCCCCATTTTCAAGCACCTTCCCCTGTTACCACCCACATACGCCTCATTCTGTCACTCAAAATAGCCGGCACTCGCTATATAGCGTACAAAGGATTTTCGGCCGCACTGACTGGTTCGCGCATGCGTACTAAAAAGCGTACGCATGCGCAGATGTGCAAACATCGCTCGGAACGAGCGTACTGTTGTTAACGTGCGGCTCTGAATGAGGGCCAATGTTTGATATTCTTTATTTACACCACACCACACAATCAACCCGCCATCCACCGCCACCAGGGGTGGCGGGGATAGCCCCGGGCTATCAGCATGGGCCTGGGGAGCCCTGGAGAGGGTGACCCCTTTATTGGGGGGGTCCCCAGCTCTCCAGGGATCCCCGGCCTGGGCTGACTAGCGGTCAGGGCTGATGCTGCGGCTGGGGGGCCCGGTGAAAGGGCTCCCCTGGCTGTGGCATCAGCCCCCCGCTAGAAAAAGTCCAGTGCTGGTTCTGGAACATACAGGGGAACCCTACTCATTTTTTTCCCCTGTATTTCCAGAACCAGGACCGGATCAGAGCCCAGAGCTGGTTGCGCAGAATACGGGGGACCCCTACGTCGTTTGTCCCCCGTATTTTGGCAACCAGCTCTGGTTCTGACTAGCCCGGTGCTGGTTGTGTTTAAGTACAGGGGACCCCTATGTCGTTTGTCCCCTGTATTTAAGCACACCCAGCACTGGGTCACTAATGCCCGGGGCTGGTTGCTCTTTTTTTGGGGGGGGGGCACGCCATTTTTTTCTCTTTTTACACAGGTTTTTTTTTTTTTTTTTACCACAGCAGCACAGACGGGTCTCACGGACCCGTTAGTGCTCTGTGTCAATGACACAGATGCAAGTAGCACGGATCTCCTGGTCCGTGCGTGCATCTGTGTCATTGAAATACACAGCAGCACAGACGGGTCTCACTGACCCATCTGTGCTCTGTGTCACTGTCAATCACACAGATGCATGTAGCACGGATCTCACGAGTCCGTGCTACATGCAAATGAGCACCATAATGCTGATTGGCTGAGAGCCGTGACAGACGGCTCTGTCAGCCAATCAGCACTTTGCCCATTAAAGGCAAAGGCATTTTTTTTAAAATGGCCGCTCGAGGCAAAACCTCGAGATCCGACAGCAGATCTCGAGGTTTTGCCTCGGGAGAGGGATCCGGGGCAGACAGGGAGATCCGAGCTTGGGCTCGGATCGCCCCGGATCCCCGAAGTTCGGGTGGGTTCGGTTCTCAGGGAACCGAACCCGCTCATCCCTAATATATATATATATATATATATATATCTCCAATCTACCCTCCACTTACCTGGTATGGTGGTGTATGCAGGAAGCAGGATCTCCCCCAGTCTGTGGTACTCCTCATCTCTGCCCTCTCTAACTCTCTCCTCCATGGGTGCGGTGCGAATTTATTTTTTCAGCTCTTCTTCCAACTCCCCCGACAAGCCACGCACCCTTTTCCCTTCTCCAGCCAGGGTTTCTGGGTAGGGAAACCTGGCTCCCCATTGGTCAATAGCGGCCATCTTTGTGTAGCCTGATATGGGGGCAGCCATTTTCTTATAGACTGCTATAGCTACTCAGATCTCTCTCTTGCAGAGCAGTGGCCGGGGAGCAGAAGCATCCTCTGCCTCTCACAGCCTGGCGGCCCTAGAAAACTTAAATTGTACCGGCCTGGGGGCAGATGGCACCCTGCCCCCCGGCCCAGCCCGCCTCTGGTGTGAACGCAGCCTAGTGAACGGGTCTGAATCGGGTCCAGAGTCCACAGAGTTCAATTTGCAAAAGGAAAGTTTATTGTGAGAAACAGAAGTGGGTCAACAATCGCTATAGGTACAGTATGCCAGCGCTGCTATGCAATGATGACAAGTGAGTCGCAGTCATTGGAAATCTGACATAGAAGATTTGGTCATCTCGGATATGAGAGTGTTCAGAAACTGCACATTGAGATGCTTAAAGGAATTTTGGTGACTAACATAGAGAAACCCATCTGAGAAAGTTGCATATTTGGTAAACAGAGTCGCCAACCATTACAAAAGTCAACCAATAGAGCTGAGGTGCCACTTGAAATTGTACATTCAGATGTGTGTTGACCAATGGAAGTAAAGTCTGTGAGGTGATACCGATACTTCTTGACATTTATTGATGACTTCACAAGATTGACACATGGGTACTTCATAAAGGAAAAGTCTGAAGAAG